>QJPP01000809.1:0-647711 GCA_003996215.1 Jaltomata sinuosa | reverse complement strand
CATCATCTCATCCTAAAGGAGTCAGATGGTTCCCATGTAAAAATTCCACTGAAAGGTTGCATGATAGCAGCTGTTTCAGCCTCAAACTTGTCCTCTAGAAAATGGTAATTTTGGAAGTACTATTATATTTTGAAGTGATTTTTGGACTGCCAAACTATATTTTTTTCTGGTCGTGTAAGTTGGTTTGAGTCACTGGTTTCAAATATAAAATCATTGGCAAGCCTGTTCTAACAATTATATGAATGTAGTACATAAGTTAGTTTTGGAGGCATCAGATCTGGAAAGAGCTATCTAGTCTCTAGCTGCAATTGAGTTGTAGGCTATGTCCTTTTGTCATGTGATGCTGGTGGCATAAAAGCTAGGTAGACATAAATTTGAGTACAAAGCATTCTTCGTAGTCAAGTGTGAATTGATCTGGTGGTTGAATACTAGCTGAAGCACACATATGTGCCTATATGTATTTTTATAGTTTCACAGAGTGGAAGTAGGTAGGTTGGTCATTTGCTGCTGTGTTTAGCTAAAGTATTTTTTATTTTTTTGGATTCTTCATATTTGAAGTTCAACCTCTGGTCGATATTTTGGGCATCTGCGGATTTTATTCTAAAATAAGAAAGCTAAAATTCTTTTAAAGAAGTATGCGAAAGTAGTTGAATTGTGTGCTATGTTCTAATTCTGTGTGCTGGATTGCTGGCAGCAGGAAAGCTAGAGTAGACATAAAGATGAGCCAAAACATTCTTCTTAGTCCGAGCGTAAATAATTTGGTTGTTGGAAGCTGATTTGCACAAATTTGCCTACATGTATCTCTGTAGTTCATTGGGTAAAAGTAGGTCACTTGCTGCTCAGTTTTAAAAGTAAAATTTTTTCCTTATAGTACTTGATGTTCAAATTCTGGTTGTGTGATTTTGGGACAACTGCAGAGTTTAGTTAATAAGAAAGCTAAAATTATTTTAGAAGAAGTAGACAGAAGATAAAACACCAAATACCCTTTTACTCTGTTATCAAGAAGTTGATTGATAAATTATTGCTGCTAAGGCAAATGTAAAACAGATCTCTCTTGGTGCCCATAATGGACTTTACTTTTCCTAGCAAAATCTTAGGTTTCATTGAATTAGGTTGAAAATGGAAGTCTGACTTGCATTATGCACCATAATGAATGTTCTAGTGGCTGATTCCTCTTGTTCTCTTTTTTTTTTTTGGGTTGATGCACTTAATCTCCACTAAAATTTTCGGTAACAAACACGAGCTAGAGGAAAAGAAAAAGCAGCAGCATAATTAGGTTTAAGGTTCCTATTTGAGGGTAATGTTTCGTTTTTATCCTTTTAAAAATTTGTATGGATAAGTATCACTTGACATGTCATACATCATACTTTGCACTGCAAATTGAGATTACATGATAGATTCATTGGCTGGCTGCTTTAGCGAGGTACAATATCTAATGTTGCGCAATGCAGTGTTCTGGGGAGCGTGAAGCAGGAAAAAGCGACAAGGCTCCGCTTCATGCTTTAAGCGAAGCGCCCGCTTCATTGAGGTGAAGCGCAATTTTTTTTAAAAAAGCCTAAAAACAGAGCAGTAACACAGTAAATCAGTAACTACAAAACAGCCACAAAATAGAGCAGAAAAAAGAAGAAGAAGAAAAAAAAAGAAGAAAAACAGTCAGGCCAGCAGTCTTTTAAAGCAAACCAAAGATTTCAACATCTAATTCTTGTTCTTCTAAAGCTCTACTTCATCAAGTCCAAGATCATCTAAATCTTGTATTCCTTCATTATCATTATTATATTGCTCATCATCTTCAACTTCATCATCTTCATCAACTAGTCTTGAAGTTGAAGTAGCTACTTCTTTTCCCTTGTTATGTAAGCTTGAACTTGAAGTATTCCCCCTTAAACCATAACGGTTCTGCTCAACTTCACTTGCCTCGGCAACAACACCCCAAGTGAAAGTAGAATCTTCCTTAAAAATTGGTTCATCTTCAGCATTCTCAACTCCATTTAGCCATTCATTGGCATCATCAATATTGTCCAAGCTAATTGGATCAATTTCATCGCGAGCTCTGTAACGACGCCTTAATGTTCTATTGTATTTTATGAACACCAAGTCACTGAGGCGCTTTAGGGTGAGTCTATTCCTCTTCTTGGTATGAATCTATAAATAAATATTGACAAGTAATTAGTAGGAGTTGAGACTTGAGACATTTGAGATATAATATAATTATCTCAATATACTAAAGCTTTCCTCTAAGTCTTACATGTTCGAACACACTCCAATTTCTCTCACACCCAGATGAGCTACAAGTTAGACCCAAAACTCTGATGGCGAACTTTTGTAACTCTGGAGCTTCTGAACCATAAAGCCTCTACCATTCAACTATTAAAGTAGAATAATCGTTCAAAATTTAGCAACAAATTATAAAGAAACAACTTGAAGGGTTACTGTTAACTCAAAAGAAACATAGAAGGAGTCATTCACCTAGTGACTTTCTGTCTCTTTGTCTTACGGCCAATGGTATTCCAAAAAGTCCATCAGCAGAGCAATAATTACTAATCTGATCGGTTATTTTATCTTGAACTTTTTCATCAACAACCAACTTTTCAATGCACTTATGAAATCCCTCCATCAGTTTCTTATTCAGCAAATCATTCTCACGTTTATAATAGAGTGATGGGTTCAAGATATTACCAGCCGCATGCAACGGTTGATGGAGTTGATCCTTCCACCTTTTATCAATGATCTCAAAGACCTTCTTATATTTATGCTCATCAGTAAAGAACTTTTTAATACCCTCCTTAGCCTTATCCATCGCTTCATAAATGTAACCCATTGATGGTTTTGCCTCACCATCTACCAAACAAAGAACTTTAAGCAAGGGACCACTGACTTTAAGAGCATAAACAACATTGTTCCAAAAGGTGTAAGAAAGCATTATCCTTGCAACTTCTTTTCCTTTCACTTCTTTTACAAATTTACTATTATTCCATTCATCTGAAGTGAACATGGTTCTCAAATTGCCCTTTTGTATGTGCATTCTTTGTAAGGTCAAGAAAGCAGTAGCAAATCTAGTCTTGCCAGGTTTCACTAAGTTTTTTTGTTTAGTGAATCTCCTCATCATATTCAACAACAAAGGCCTTTGGACAATGTAAGAATGCACCCTAACTGCCTTAGTGAAAACATCTTGGTAGAAGGGTCTTTCCTTGAAAATATCCCCGAACATCAAGTTTATACAATGAGCTGCACATGGAGTCCAATATATGTGAGGGAACACTCCCTTCAACATATCACCTGCTTTAACATTTTCAGCTGCATTATCTGTAACCACTTGAACAACATTCTCTGCTCCAATCTTCTCTATGGTGCTCTCAAACAAGGAGAACATTTTGATGGAATCAGTAGACGAGTCGCTCGCATCAATGGATTCAAGAAATAAGCTTCCTTTAGGAGAATTCACCAACACATTGATGATCATCTTTCCGGTTCTTGCTGTCCACTTATCCATCATAATGGAACATCCGAATTTGTTCCATTCAAGCCGATGCTCCTCCACAAGTTTTTGTTTCTCTTCCACTTCTTTATTTAGATAAGTGACACTAACTTCATGATAAGTGGGAGGCTTCATACCTGGACCACATTGGGCTACGGCTTCAATGAAGGCTCCAAAAGTGTCGGTATAATTGACACAATTGAAGGGAAGCCCTGCATCATACAACCACCGTGAAAAGGCCGCAACTGCACGATCCCTCAGAACTCCTTTAGCCACATCATGCACATTCTTTTTACCATTTGTCCCTGCAATATCTACTGGCTTCTTAGGAAAGTAACAATCTATTGGACCTTTCCTACCGGTTGATCCATAACTTGAAGAGACTGCTGATGCATTCTGTGATTGTTTTTGTGATTTTGAAGGAAGTGACAAATCAGCAGCTTCTCCTTCTTCCATTTCATCATCATCATCATCAAGATTAGTAACTATTGGTGGTTGAGATAACATTTGACGTTTTAGATCCCTTTTTCCCTCAACATACTCCTTTATTTCATTCCTCACATTATCCGGACATTTTGAACAGCCAATTACATCACTATAAGAACCAATAAGATGTTGTTTATGGCGAAAAATTCCACCATTAAACGTCTTGTTACAGAAAATACATGTAACTTTAGACCTATTGTTCGGATCAGCTTTTGTACCATATTTCCAAGCCGGATCAGACATTTTGAATCACTGTTAAGATTTAAGAATTAAGAAGCAAATCAGAATTGAAAAAAAAAACAGTGCAGACTTGAAAAAAGAACAGAGCAAAATTGGAAAGAAAAAAAAACAGAGCAGGTTTGAACTTTGAAGAAAAAAATAGAGCAAAATTGAAAAAAAAAAAAACAGAGCCTCGCCTCTTTGAGCCTCTGAAGAAGCACAGAAGAAGAAGATGGAAAAAAAATCGCAGCTTTGAATAAGAAGAGCAATCGCAACATTGAAGAAGAAGAAAAGAAGAGAAGAAGAGAAGAAGAGAAGAGGAGAAGAAGAGAAGAAATTACCTGGTCTGAAGAAGTCGCAAATGTCGCCAGCAGCAGTAGAGAGAAACCCTAGAAGTTTAACAAATTTTCCTTTTTTTTTAAATGTAAAATACCAAAATAAACCTTTTAAATGTCTGTCACCATAAAGCGCCCGCTTCGGCCGCCTCGCGCTTCGCTGCGCCTCGTCGCCTCAGCCCTAGAAGCGGTCGCTTAATGAGGCTGCCTGCGCATCACAGCAGCGACTCGGCAAAAGAGCGCCTCGCCTCGCTTCGCCGCTTTTAGCGGTGAAGCGCCCGCCTCCCAGAACACTGGCGCAATGTGGTATAATCTAGCTACCATGTTATTCGAGAAGAGGCAAATGGAATTGAGGTTTTCGGGAACGAAAACTCAAGGCTGAATTTTGCTCCTTGTGGTAGAAAATGATGGGTTAGTATTTTAAGACTTACTTTTTTGAAGAATTAACCTAAATAGCCGTCCATCCAACCGCTTAAACTAAAAATAACTGTCAGTTGTATAATATATGTATAATTCATTTGTAATATGTGTATAATCGTGCAAAATCAGTGTATTATCTGTATCTACCGTCTAGGAAAAGTAAACAGTAAATCCGGACAGGTATTTGGATAAAGATCCCTATTCTTTCCACTCACCTCCATTCAACTGAAACTGGCATCATCCTTGACTTCTTAAAAGACTGACTTATTGTTATTGCTTTTAATCAAATACTGGTGATTCATATGACTGACCGTAGGCTGCTTTCATTTGTTTAATGCATGGACTTCTGTGCATAATTTGGTAATGTTCCTGGAAAAATATATGCCGAAAGAGTAAATTCAAATGGCTCCCTCATATTTTGGGCTGCAAGAAACTAGTATTCTAACTTTTAGTTCAGCTTGACCTACTCTCATAATGAAACTTGGACAATCATTTTTTCTGGACAATGTTGAATTTCTTTTTCACTTTACTTGCTAGGCGTTGTCATATTCACCATAGATTTGGTGGATGTCAATTAGATTGTTAGCTCGTTTGTGGTGCTTGTTCAATATATTAAGAAGCACTTTGATGCTCACTTTGGAGCTAAAAGCAACATAATGGAACAATGCTTTGCAATTTTCTGTACTACTTTCTTTTTTGTCGTCCATTACTGTTTGTATAAGATTTAGTGTGTGTTCAGTATGAAGGAAAATGTTTTCCAATTTTTTCATGGTCAAATATTTTGAGGAGCATTTTCTCTAGGAAAACAAGCTCCCTCATTTTCACCTCCAACCCCCATAGCCCACATCCCCAATACCCTATACCCTATCTCCCCACCCCCACATTCCATAGTATTTGTCTGAATTTTATACAAATGCTTTTCGGACAATATCTTTTGCTTACCTACCGAACATAAGAAAATAAGTAGAAACCCATTTATTTTCCTAGAAAATATTTTTCAAGAAAACATTTTCCTTCATACCGAACACACCCTTTGATGTGACTTGCAATACATGTGCAAGTCTCGCTCTTATTTTTTGGCATAAAAAGCGAGTGAATCTCCTGACATATCCTGATTTGACTTGGTGCTATTATTACAATCTTTATCGTTTATGGTTGATATGGGAATTTGTGGGGATCAAGAGCAACCTCATACTAATATTATAGCTCTATTTTGTTCTCTTTGTCTCCTGGACAAACTAGTTAAATTTTTTGTATAATATAATATACTATGATAAAACTTTCATCATTACTAAATTGGACATATTCTGGAAAAAAAGGAAAGATTTGTATTTAGTTTTGGTCAAAAAAGTAGTATATATAATTGGAATTAGGCCTAGGTGTATGAAAATTTCTTGTGATTCCCCTTCTTTCTACGACAAAGGCCTAGCGAACCTCTTTCCGGGTGGTACAATACAAAGGGCGAAGCTTGAATAGGTTACTTTGAGTGACCTTCATGGGGGGTGTTTGGTGTTAATGAGTTCGGGAAGAAGGTCAAGGATGAACAGTAGACGGAGGAGATGGAGCTGACCTGGGAGCAGGCTTGCTTATACTGGCACCCAATGTTAAAAATAGTTAATAATAGGTAATCATATGACATTTAATCAGTTTGGCTATGATTGAAAATGGAGTTCCTTATCAAATAATAAAATAAAAGCAATTGAGAATGGAGTTGAGACTTCCTGAGAGGAAAAGAGAAGTGTGAAAAATAAGTTAATAACAGGTTAAAAAAAAATACAGAAGCACCTTTACAAAGGAAAACAATTTTCTACTAGTGCTACTGTACTTCAAGAAGCCAGTAGAAAGCAATATAAAGAATAAAATATCAGGTGAAATTTATCTAAAAATATCAGAAATGAGCTATTTCCGTACAAAAATAAGTGAAACTTAATAATATGTCATATAATTGAAATGCTCCATATTCATTCAAGGGATTTGTGAAAAAATGGAGTACAAAAGTTCAGAATGCAAGAGGTAATCAATTCAGAAAAAAATTGACTTCATTAGAGAAGGTAATATTATTTACTTTTTATGTAGAAGTTAATCTCCTTTTATTGAGCACACGGTTAAGTAAGTGGTTTGTCTAATTGTTTGGCAAAGACGTAATAGCAATAACTTACAACTTCAATTGGTGTTATCTGCTGCAATCTTACAGGGCGAAAAGATATCCTATCAAAATAGAGAGCAGAACATCAACTTTATATGAAGGAAGTAGAATACTGTACATTTATCTTGAGACATGTTGGGAGAAGGAAGCATGGTGCAAATCCCTTCGTCTTGCTTCCTGCGAGGACAAAGAAAAACTAAAGTGGTTCGCCAAGTTGAACATAGAGTTTCAAAATTACCTGATGTTATTAAATGCAGGTTATCCTTCATTTATGAAACCGTATTCAAGTGTTGGTGTTGATTTAGGTGATAAATCAAGTAAGTTTGATGGTTCCTCATCAAAAGTTCGGCAATTTCTGAAAAAGCTTGGAAAGAAAGCTTCTAAGAGTATTCCGGAAAATAAAGGAAGCAGCATTTCAACGTCAGATCATGAAGAAAGGAAGATAAGTGAAAGAGCTCATTCCTTCCAAGACCTTGCTTTTGCTGGTGGTGGTGTCAAGTTGGCTCCAACACGAAAGCCTCTTGATTTTTCAACTAAGGAAGTTGTAGTGCCTTCATCTACATCGACATCTGCTGGATCATCAAGCCGGAATCAAACGTCTGTTGCTTCTGATGCAGATTCTGATGACAGGATTTTTGGTGATGAAGGAACTCTTTGTTGGAACTTGTTGATATCCCGTTTGTTTTTTGATGCTAAAAGAAACGACCAGATGAAAACCTCTTTGCAAGCCAGGATTCAGGTTTCTAACCTCCTTTCTCTTTCCATGAGTATATGCTTTTATCTTGATTTAAGTTTTTTGGTTACTGACATCATAATTTGCTAACTATTGCTTTTGAAGCAAATGAATATCTTTTGCACTTGGTACTGTAGGTGGAAAATTAGCAATGAGTTTTTTCAGCTGCAAGTGTTTGATTAAGAAATGAATTTGGTTCCATATTATGTAACCTTTCTGTTTTAGATATTGGGTCTGGAATGGTTGATTTTCTTCTCTTCATGCGCAAATTATCATGGCAGGAAATTTGTTTAATGCTTTATTTGAAGCTTCATAGGTTTTTATGTTTCATTGTGATATTTTATGCACCTTCCATATTATATTAAATAAAAAAGAAATTTTCGTTGTCGAACTGACTATGATTCTGTATGTTCTTACTTGTAGAGAACGCTCTCAAATATGCGAATTCCCAGCTACATAGGCGAAGTGACATGTACTGCTGTTAATATTGGTAACCTTCCTCCCTATATACGTGCAATGAGGGTTCTTCCCTCAGACATGAATGAGTTTTGGGCCTTCGAAGTTGATCTTCAGTATTCTGGTGGTGCAATCTTGGATGTCGAGACAAGGGTTGCAGTTCAGGAAATTGATTTACCTGATGAGGATGAACCAGAAATAGAATCCAGTGCTATTCATGATGCGAAATATGATTTACTAGAAGGGGTTGAGCAGTTTGGAAAACAAAAGCATTCTGAAGTGAATGTTGATAAGATGGACCAGACCAAGGAAGGTAATATTTTCTTTGGTGTTCTCAGAAATTGGATTTTGCAATCAAAATATGTTAGTTTGGCTGGGCATGCTTAATGGTTATTTGTGCAGTTTTCTAAAGGGAATAGTCAGCTATTTCAAAGAGAATTTTTTTTAGATAGTAATCAAGGTTTATTAATCAGGTGAATTTTCAGATGGGATGAGAAGCTCCAATAGCATGCCAAGTGTGTCGCCTCAAGTGTCTAAGTGGAAGTCTATCTTTAATTCTGTTGCCAAGCAGGTCTCACAGGTTGGTAACAACTTTTTTATTTAATGTAATAGGCTATTCGGTCTGTACAGATGGAGGGGCTCATTTAATCCTTTTTTTATGTACGGGGTAGAGCAGTTTAGTATCTCACAAGGCTCATAACCTTGATGTCAAGGATTCAAGTTCAGTTCCACTACATCTTGTTTGGCCAAACTATTTTAGGGTTGACTCTTTAATTAGTAATTAATTCCCGCTATTCACTTTTGGGGGTTGAAGGAAAAATAAAATGAAGGGGAGGATAGAATCACTACACTAGCAGACCCACTTATACCAAATTCTTAAATAGGTGCAATTCAGGGTCAGCAATTTAATTCTTTACATAGGGGCATCCTTGAGCATTGCACTGGCTGGTGTTTAAGAGGTGATCACATACAAGGAAATTGATGCCAATGTTACAATTTAGTGGTTAGAATGCAGGGGTGCAGCTACTTTCTTCCCTTGAAATTTTAATGCATTTTTGCAAAATAACTAGTGTTGGTTCATAGCAAATTTTCAGAGACCAGTAGTTACTAATTTATTATAGTGCAGACCCTGATGGTGATTCAAACTCGAATGCTAAAAGATAAAGAAGAAACCAAAGAAGAAGAACTAACTTTAATGGAGAAATCAACTTCCAAATGAAACCAAAGAACAAACTAAAATATTAGAATTTTTATTATTACAATATCTAAAGGGAACAAACTAAACTAAGCTAGAAGACGAATTAATTATCTTACCTTAACTAAAATGACTAAAGTTGCTAAGAAGAATTAAGATACTCTAAGCTCCCACAAGAGGTTTTTCATCCATATTCATTTTTTCTAAAAAGAAAGAACAAAAATGCCCTTAATAGAAAATGAGCTAAAGAAGAGTTCTTGTCACAAGATCCCTTTGATTCAAAGAGATCATTTGGCTTTGGATTTCCTTGTTTGATTCCCTCATAGTCCTTAAGCTTAAAGTCCTGATACATGATATCATGATACTTTGAGCTAAATCTTGGAGTTCTTGTAATTTCTTAGCTTGATTCCTTGTAAATGATCTACTTAAGGGATTCACTTGACTTGGGTTAGTTTCCGGATATGCATTCAGATTGAGTTCACAAAATCTGCAGGTTAACCTATGTATGTTTATGTAACTTACATTCAAGAATACTTTTGTGTAAAATACAGCAAAACCTTCGGCAGTGCTCTTTACTTTGACTTGAAATGACCGCCTTATTTTGTTACAGAGCAGGAACCATAGTTGATGTCATTCAGTTGGCCTTAGTATCCTTGTTAGTTTACGACAATAGATAACGACAGGTAAAACGAGGATGCCCTGAGGGGAACACGGTGTGAATTATGGTTGAGCAATGTATTCTGAATGAAAAAGGATTTACTCGTTATCAATCATGTGAACTTCTGATATGGCAGCATTCTGCTACTACATGTGTTGCTTAGACGAGTAGTGATTTAATCATATTGTGCCTGACAAAAGTTTTTGAATTTTAGTTGGTGCATGTACTGAAAGAACATAGTGTCTTATTCTTCTTGTACTGTAACAAATTGTGGAAGAAGCTCTTTTGCATTCTAAGCAATGAATTTTTATACTCTCCAGGTACCACTCTCGCTGGGGATTAGGATTGCATCCATTCAAGGAACTATGAGGCTATACATAAAGCCACCACCTTCAGATCAAATATGGTTCGGATTCACATCGATGCCCGATATAGATATCCACTTGGACTCTTTTGTTGGGGAGCATAAGATCTCAAGCGGACATCTCTCTTTGTTCCTAATCAATCGGTTCAAGGTCAGATTTGGAATTTATCTGTCCTACAATTTGATTACGTGTCTATACATCTCTTCTTCTCATTTAAGCCCTTTATATTGACTTAATCATGATTTACAATTTTTACCATTGTGGGGTAACTAAGATTGAGATGTGTTACCTTTAACAGTTCTCACACCTAGCTAGCTTAAGTCCATTTTCAGTCGATCAAGGTTTCTAGAGACTATTTGTGACGGACTTACAGTAGTGGGTTAACAGGCTGGCATGGTACCCTCTTGAACTAAAATTTCTAGAATATTGACAGAGGCTTATATATCAAGTACTGGAGAAAAGCACTTAGCATTTTAGCAATCATCATTACGAAAAGATATTGGAGATTCCATGTCAAATCCCAATTCTATACAAAAGAGTACTACTACTACTACTGCTACAACTACGCCCCAATCCCAAACAAATTGGCTCCAAAGAGTACCTTTCCTAGAAAATCTAGCCAGTTATCTGTATAAGTGGATATTTTCTGCGAAAAAGGGCCAAAACTACCCCTGAAGTATTGGAATTGGTGTAAAAATACTCTCCATCCACCTATTTGACTAAATTTGCCCTCACCGTTATTTTTGTGGCTCTTTTCTACCCTTAAACTAACAGCCCACACCCTATTAAAAAATCTGTAATTATTTATACGTGAGTCACCTGATTGGCCTAATTTTGGGTCCCATAGTAAATTAAAGTAAAAAAGCTCTCCCTCTCTCTACACTCACCAGCGCGACCCAACCACCTCTGGCCCACTTCTCCTCTCTCTTCCACTTTAGTCTTCTTCCTCCCAATCAACCCCCACCCCCCTAATTCTTTTGTGTATTTCAGAAGCCTCCATTAGACCATTACCTTGCTTCAAATATTTCATCACTCACTTCTCTCTCATTGCGTGCTTCGTGTGGGGTATCAGTGTGTATATTTCTATGTACATGAATTTCTCCATTGTCTCTTCGTACATTACTGAAAATGGGAAAGAACAAAAAGAAAATTTTGTGAAGGCCCTTTTTGCTTACTTCTTGCTAACTCAAACTTTTTTTCTTGTGTCTCAATTGATCTAATTGATTAGCCTCGTCTACCGGAGTCCCTTTTCTCTTGCATTTCTCATGAATCCAATCGATCGGTGTTAGAAAGTGAAAAATGGACTATGAAGTGTTTGGTGACGTGCAATTTGAGAAAGCCAGAGCAATGGAACGTTTCAATTGGTTTCAGAGATGATGAAGATGTTGCAATTTGTTCCAAGTGGTCGTGGCGTTCGCGTTGATTTCATGGTCCTGGACTCATCTCTCGGCCACCGTTAAACTGTCCGGCGATCTTTTGCTTGAACTCTCCGTTTATTTGTTCAATCCTTACGTCATTTTCCTCATTGGAAATGTTATCATTGTTGTTATCGTATTGCTCTGCCGTCAAACCGAAGCCAATAGCAACTCAGTCGCTGCCGAATTTAACCATGAAAACGTCCGCTCCGGCGATGTTCAACTACCGATTGTCACAGAGGTGCCAGTTTCATCAACTGCTTTAGAAAAAAATAAGTATCTCACCATGAATACTTAAGTAGTAATTGGACGAAGAGGACTAAAGTGGAAGAGAGGAGAAGTGGACCAGAGGGGCTGGGTGGCGCTGGTGAGTGTTGAGAGTGGGAGGGCTTTCTTTTATTTTTAATTTACTATGGGACCCAAAATTAGGCCAATCAGGTGACACCGCGTATTAAATAATGACAGATTTTTTTAATAGGGTGTGGGCTGTTTAAGGGTAGAAAAGAACCACAAAAATAATGGTAGGGGAAAATTTAGTCAAATAGGTGGACGGAGGTATTTTTATACCAATTCTAATACTTCAGAGGTAGTTTTGGCCCTTTTTCTGTATTTCCTATGATTCCAAAAGTATAAAAAAAACAGCAAAATGCACTGAATATGGAAGAAAGTATCTTCCACTCCTTCAATACTTCTCATATAAGAGCACGAGGTGCTACTTCCCATATGTAATCCTATTCTTTCCTGATTCCTTTGTTGTGTGACTGTAGGTTCCGTTGTCGGTGGACCCCCAAAAGATCCATGGTTTGACATTGTTTAAGTGAAATTTTTGTACTTTGAATTGGCGTCGGAATAAATAGGATCTAGTTGGAAACTGTAGAAAAAAGTTCGTTTGAGATCCAGGGACTGGAGTGATTCAGTTGCTGAAGTTCATGTGAAGAAGATAGAAATTAATGGCAGGTTATGTAACCTTCAATGCAAAGTGCATGAGCTGATACAGTAAGCATGCATAACTAGTTTGTTAGACACTGTTTTCTATAAGAGATATCCAATCTTCTATACATATAGGAACTCGTGCGTGCACCAAAGAAGATACGGCAAAAGAGGCTATTCCTCAGGTGTACAAAGTTTTTCTCAACTCCATCAAAAGCTTTCCTATTCCGCATATAGTCCACGTAAGTGTTAAGAGGAGCAACAAGGCCCTTTAAATGATCGTAGATGTAACGACATATGAGAGTCCCATGCTCTACGTCTTCTTTTCCTTCTTCAAAAAGGCTCAGCTAAACATTGCTTCTTTTACAATGCCCGACATCACCCACTCAAGTCTAAACCATCTCAGAACTCACAATTAAGACACTACCCAACAATGTAAAAGAAGGTAATTCACATCTTCCCTTGAGCCTTTACATGAAACACTAACTAATACAAGTAATCTTCCTCTTCCTCAAATTCTTGATACCGTAGGGATCCATTTCGAAATGTGTGTGGAAAAGCTGATCAGAAGTTTCTCATGATAGGACCTAACAGAACTGACGTCATTTTCCCCATCTCCATGCATCATGACTATCCTGTGAAGTTCTTTGTTTGGGAAGCAACTCGACTAAGTTCTGAAATTCTTCAACCTCCCAGCCTTGCAAGTTCTTGTTTTTAGATCATTTTTTTGTTGACAAGTTACAAATTTATTTTTACTTGTTTCATTCCTAACCACCAATGGCTCTGCTTCCAATGGATTGTTTTACAGCAGTACGATGCTTGAATTTGATTTAAATTCAACAGAAATATGTATGCAACGTTTCCAATTGTATTGTTTTCTTTTTGTTACCCATAGGCAATATTATTTGCTGAAATGGTAATTAATACTTAGTGCTGGTACCGGCAAAAATAGGTGAGATTTCCTTCAGAGGCTTAAGCTGGTTCTTCATAACTAATGCAGGGTGCTATTCGTGAAACACTGGTACTTCCAAACTGTGAAAGTGTATGCATCCCAAGTATGTTAGCAGAAAAGGATGACTGGGTCCCCCGACAAGTTGCTCCATTTCTATGGCTGAATCGAGAAGCTTCTGGTAATAATGCCAACAGACAAGTAGCACCCAGCTCCCAACCTGCGGATGCAATACGAGTCACTGAAGTTGATAGGCGAGGTACCAATGGTAATGTTGAAAGCAAAACTGAGAATCCAGGGAAAACAGGATGGACTACTCAACAAAGCAAGTCATTGGATCCAAATGCATTATTATCAGTTCCTATGCATAGTCCAGACACAGGAAGCACCACTAGCAATGGTGGAAGCAAACAGGAGAAGATGAAAAAAGTTGGATGGTCTGCACTGCAAAGCAAGTCATTGGATCCACATGCGTCCTTATCAGTTCCTATAACGCAGCCTAGCACAAGTAACCAGCCTTTGGAAGAATTGAGAGCACCGTTGTTGAAGCATGAGGAACAGCAAGATGGTCATGTCAGGAGCACCGAGGAGAACATAGAATGCAAGTCACCTTCTCGACAACTGGTACTGCATGATGAAAAAACTCAAATTACTGGAGACGATGATACAAAGTCTAATAGAATAGGGAGAAGGGCTAGGATGCTTGGTTTGGGGAAGAAAATGGGGGAGAAACTTGAAGAGAGGGCACGTCACATAGAAGAGAAGGGGAGAAATTTAGTTGAGAGAATGAGAGGACAACAGTGAGAAAAAGGAATATTGTAATTTTGCAGCTTCATCAATTCATTTATTTGCACAAGGCAAGTCCCCAGTGTATCTCCTTACTGGTTAATGGCGTATATTTTGTGCTTTAACGTCTTCGCTAACAAAATCCTCCAGTGCTGCACATGTTTCAGTCTCACAGGTGCAGTAAAACTGACAACCCTGTGAAGGAAAAAAATATAATTGAATGGTCTGTTTTGTCCGATGGTTCATCTATAGCTGTCATTAAGAAGAGTTCTCGAGTCGTTCAACTTCAGTTAAAGGACTAAAGTCTAAACAAGCTTTGTTGTTCTTAATTGGTTAGCCATGGAGAAAGAGCTGTAAGTAAAAAAAAATAGCTTTACGTTGATTGTATAAAGTAAAGTGATTATTTTTGTCATTTACCATGATATTGCTGTTGAATTGAGAGATGTTCTCATTAAAGAAAAACACTTGAAAAAAAAACTCAAAAAATTGAGATTGCGAATTCAGTTTTCACAAACTCAAAAACACATCTTACAAATGATCAACGTTATACTCATACTTTGAGAACTACGTATAACCAAGCCTTAATTCAATAGACTATTCAGGTGATTTTCTTTGTTGATTACATGAATATTTTATGTTCGTCTTAAAGCGTTTCCTTGTAACAATTATTGGCTCATGCCAATGGAGAAGAACGAAAACGAAGATAATTTTCAAGAAGGAAATAAGAGTATTAGATAGAGTTAAAAAAGAAAACACATTAATGCAACTTATTGCAGCCTTAACCTATTGATGGCTAATGAACCACAGTGATTTTTAGAAGTTGTCGTCAAAAAAAAAAATGACAATAGGCTTAACAATTTAAATTGTCCTTAAATTCATCAATTACTGCAGCTATCTCAAAAACAAATGACATAATTCAACTGGCGTTTTTGAACACTACTTTATTTTATCAAATAATATATGTATAGTCAAAGCACAAAATCCGTGATCAAAAGCATTGATCTCTTAAAATTAAATCGAAATTTTTACAAAAACAAATTACTTTTTCACATAGAAGAGAACAAAGGGCACCCCAAAATTCTTCATTTTCTGTTAATACCATCAGTAGTAGTATAATTTTTCAATCTGGGTTCAGCGAATTGAACTTAATCATGCCTTTGCAAAGACCAGAGATACCACTAGTAGGAACGTGAATGCACATGAGGAAGATAAATATTTACTTCTCTATATAACAATAAACAACCGTCGGAATAGGTAGTAGTTATGATCGCTTAAAGAACAAAGACGTGCAAAGGTTTCCTCATTTGGCCCTGGAGTACAAATGCAGAAGGGAGCTTGACTGCAAGACCCACCCGTCAACCAAGGACGAAAGTCGGCCTTAGTGATCCGATGTTGCCTAGTGGAAGGGACATCGCTGATAAAAGTTACTCTAGGGATGGGTATCAGAATTGCTGTAGAACTTCAGATTCATGCTCTTTACCATGGAAATGGAAACACGACAATTTTAGCACAATCCTTTAGTGCAAGAATAACTGAAGCTTATGCTATAATGACAACTCAGGCATTGGAACAAGTATTTGAAAAGTTGGACGATATTATCAAGTTAACAAGCTGCACTAAAAGGACATTGTCAATTACAAGGACCATCATAAGTAAATGAATAAACTTGGCAGGTTACTTTGAATTATACTCTCCACTTTTTAATTGAAAATGTTAATGTTAAAAAAAATAAGTGATTTTTATTATGATTAATTTACAAATAATAACTTAATCAATACAGCTGAAAAGTTTAGCTGCTCTGCTAGCATACTGGCTGAGCCACAACTATCCTCTCTGTAGCCAATCTTTTGATATTAATATATTAGAATACTTACTGACCAACAAAAAAAAAGTCTCAAACTCCTTATCTCAATTGGCAAAACCAACTTACGCGCACAATACAACCAGAACTTATGCCTGGTGGACCAAAAAAGTTCTGCCTAGCGACTTTTTGTTTTGCATTTCAAGTAGCTGCAAAGTTCAGAACTTTTACCTTTAAAATTATTCTAATCGTGTCGAAGATAAAAAGTAGATTAAAGTAACCCTCCAAACAAAACATGATAATACATTTTGGAATGAAGGCAGAAATAGAGACCGACCTATTGGTGTCTTAATAGTTTTGAAACAACAAAACTGGCGTTTTCCCCTCTTTCAAAACAAAAGCACTTCCAGTTTCTCCAAAAAAAACTCTAGCAATGATAAAATAATTCAGAACATCCACAAATTCAAAATCCTTTTAACTGTGCCATTAGAGAAACCATCTATTGTAGAAACTCAAAATATCTAATCTTTATCCAAAAAGGATGCATAGCTTAAAGGGAAAAGGTTCATTCCCAGCCTGTGGCACCAGAAGTAGGGGCAGCATCTGGTACTGGTAGAGGAACTGGTAGAGGAACTGGTGCAGGAACTGGTGCAGCATCCCATCCGCCATCAGCTGCTGAAATTCATCCCAGAAAAAAAAAAGGAATGCAAAGTTATTAGTTCCCGCAAAATTTAGGAATGAGAAAAATACTTAAAATCATCAATTGCTTACTTACAGAAGAGGCTCACAATTATAGCACAGGAGAAAAAAGAGAGGCAAAAGACTATCAGCTAAAAAGATCTCAGAGCAATTAAGTTTCAGTTGGGGTTGAATTTTTTAGCAGACAATCCTAGGAACCAAGTACACAGTATAACAAACTAACCTCCATCTGCGGCCCAACTACTACCAGCTGGAACAGGTGCAGCATCTGCAGTCCATTGCGCCTCAGGGATTTGGCTACTAGACCAGTCACCACCAAGGGCACCACCAGCTGAGTAGTCTGCATAATCTGCGATAGCAGGAACTTCCTCTTCTTGCTCCTTTGCCTCTTCAGGCTCTCTATAAAAGAAGAGATCAACCTGCAAAAATAGAAATTAACAAATGCAAATGAAAAACATATATTCAGTACCAGACTGCAAAAGTAGGCAATTAAATCATCAACAGAACTTCAGAAGAACACACAACAATCAACAGAAGAATGAAAAAGAGCTAAAAATAAAATGAACAAAGATGGTGTTTACCATGACATCCCATTTGGGTCCTTGATTTATGGCCCCACGCATCTGCAGTACCATCCTTGCTAAGATCCAGAAAAGAACACCAATACTGTGCTTTCCTTTGTTATTGGCAGGGATACCAATGTCAACATAGCGCATTGGAGAATCAGTGTCACAGAAAGCAATAGTTGGGATGTTCCCAAGTGCAGCTTCCTTGATTGGCTGCAAAGTAAACAGGTTATAAATCATTGGCAAGTTTAAAAAGAGAATATTAATAGCAGGACAATAAATATAACCTGATGATCAGTTCTTGGATCAGTGAGAATCAAGAGTCGCGGCTCACTGTATGAGGTCTGAAGCTGGTTGGTAAAAGTACCAGGGGTATGACGTCCAGCAATAGCATGTGCACCAGTATATTGGGCAAACTTCAAGACAGCTCTCTGTCCATATGGCCTGGCAGATTGCACAATGATGTCTTGAGGATTCTCAATAGCAACAATCACCCTGGCAGCCATTTGAAGCTTATCCCATGTCTTTCCAACGTTAATGATGTGGATACCTAAGAATATAAATACATACGTCAAGATAAACAGAGAAACCAAAAACAAATGATGAAGTCAAATATTTTCGTGACACCATGATTTTGAAGTCAAATATACTGGCCACATAGTAATAAAATTCAACAAAAAACAAAATGCACATCTGAGATATATTTTATGGAAGTTAAAAAAAAAGAGAAATACTGCAGATAAAATGATTGATGACAACTAATGCATAATCTGAAGAGAAACCAGCAATTAAAAAAAGAACAATCTATCACAATTTTCCCATTATTGGCTTCCAGTCTTTGCAAATTGAGTATACTTCAATATACCTATTTGCATTCCATGCATATTGTATAGATATTAGTTTGACTTGCCACAGCAACACGACAACCCTAAACTAGCTGGGGCACCTAAATGACTCGTCACAAACAATACCACTCTATCCACATGAATAATGAATTAATTTATGGGCTTTAGAATAGTTACAGTACATAACTGTAAGAATAATTACTTCAAACTGCTGGATAAGTGACTATATTTTTTGTTAGGAATATAACATTTTGACAAATTGCACCTTGAAGACAGAAGATACCCATAGATCAGCGTAATATTAAAACTGAGCAGTTCCTACCATAAATATAGCACAATGTATATATAAATAAAGAGAGCTGACAAACTTATAGCAACATAAATTGAAACAAGGAAATCATACCAATATGTACAGTTCGGCCAAACTTTACCAATATGACTGAAATATACAAAACTTATACACTGATTATGTATATTATATGTATAGGTACGGATATTTTATGTATAGATATGTATATTATAATTTTTTTGATGACAGTGGCGTCAAGGCCAGCTTTCGCGCACCTCAATTACAGGTAGCTAGAACAAATGGGAAAAATCACCTAGTGTTTTTTTGTCTCCATAGATATGTATATTATACTTATATGGATATTTGTATGGATAAACACTTCTGATGAGATTACTGATAAAAGAAAGCTATTTTGTATTATTTGATTATTGTCATATCTACCAGTCATAGGATGTTTATACATACACTCGATGTATATAAAATAAAGAGAGCTGGAAAACTTATAGTTACATAAATAGAAACAAGGAAAACATACCAATATGTACAGTTAGGCCAAACTTTACCAATATGGCTGAAATATACAAAACTTACACACTGATTATGTATATTATATGTATAGGAATGGATATTATATGTATAGATATGTATATTATTATTTTTTTATGACACTGGGCAGGCCAGCTTTAGCGCACCTCGGGTACCAAGTAACTCTGTCCACCAAGGCTTGTGATTTTGTCTCCATAGATTTGTATATTATACTTCAATATACAAAACCTATAAATTTGGTGGCTATTTCAATGACACATAAAACAACTCCACTGATTAACGCAGAGAAGTAATGGCGCCTCTACTAACTAAAACTTCTGAATCGTCACGCATTTTACTTATATTTTTTTCCTTAAAATATGCTGGTGGATTGACGAAACAGATCTTCCCTAAAACCAACATAACAATAAGCAATAAGCATCTGCAAACACTATTATGCATATAAACCCGTGCTTATTTACAGGTAATAGACAAAAGAGAAAAGAGTAATATACCATCGTCGCGGCGCTTGAAGGTGTAACGCTCCATCTGGAAGTCACAATTCTTAGTACCGAGATGGACTTCAGCAGCCAACATCATCTGAATATCAGCTTCTTTAGTCGAAAGAATCCTTGCTTCCTGTGTCGCCATGATTGTGTGCTCTCTCTTTCTTCAACCTTCTGCTGCTATTAGGGTTTTCGGCTTGCGGCAGATCGAGATTATCACCCCACGGTATATGTATCTATAAACCCTTTTGGTATAGAGGGAGGGTTCGTTAAATATAAACCTTGCTCGTCTTGGGCTGGGCTGTTGTGCCTTTCTGGGCTGATTAAGTTCTCTTCTTAAAATTGTACAAATTGAGTAGAATAGCCACTTGTGAACTGGTATTTAACATTGAGGAAATTTTGTAAATAGCCATATATTGGCCAAGTGCAAGCATTGAGTCAAACTGATTCACGTATAGCAAGATAGTTCTTGTCTCCTCTACCTACTTTTCTTTATAGCCCTTCTAGCCTTGAAAAGATAATCTTTCTTAGTTGTCCACTACCTCGCGTAATTATGAAATATACTTAGGTTAAATGTATTTACAAAACGTAGTTATAGTTGTTGTATCATATATGCGAAAGAGATGTATGAAAAATGTATCAGTTGTATTCAGGTCGATATCAATTGTATTTAGTGCATATTGTGTAAGCTAAAAATGCGCGAAAGAGCTGTATGAAATCATGTGTGTATTGTGTATTTGCAACAAATCTCAAAATAAAGCTATGTTTCATAATTTTTTGAAACTGTGGTGATGTATATAGTAAATACAGTCTAAATATTTATTACTATCGCATAATTTTTCCCTTTAAAAATTAACCATTGTTTGAGAAGATTGAGGAAATTACACCCCAAGACCTTAAAATGGCTTAGTCTTAAATTTTCTTCATCCTCTTTTACTCCATTGACAAACTTTTAAGGTTAAAAATCAAATTGTTGAATTTAAAGGTTTGTCCATGAGATAACAAGGTCAAAAATTCAAAACCAATCACCTCTAAGGGACATTCTTGTAAATCCTCGTTACGGGTTTGAAATGTGATAGAGAAATTGTTATTTTTTTATGCTGAATAAAATCTGAATAAAAATATTTGTAATTGAAATACCAAAAGAAATATATGAAGTTCACTTATTACAAGTGAAATCCTATGTATATATTATGCTAAAGTTCCACAACCCCGTTTATACATGAGTGCTTGGGTTTTAGCACTTCCTTTATATAACATTCTCCGGAAAATGTTTTCCTCCATACCAAACACCCTATAGCGTGCTAAAATTTCGCTTGCAAAATAATTATTGCTCCCTCCTTTCCAATTTGTTACTGTACATTGAATTTGCACCGAACATTAATTAATTTGACATGATATTCGTACTCCGAATCAAGTCACATAAACTGATAATTGAAGCTTACAAGTCTCCGACATATACTGTACTGGCAACATTGCTTTGTTATTTAGAAGCATACAAAATGTAACCAACTTAAATTAAACAAGTCTTACATGAAAATTACATTAAAGAAGGGGATTCAAGAAAGCAACAAAGAAAAGACCAAACATACAAAAACTACACAAAACAAAGACACAGAGGGTACTAGAGCACAAATGTTTTAACAAATGTGCTTTTACATATTTAGTAATCTTCTGGAGCCAAAGGCTGATGATGAGTATGAACTGGAACCTCATGAGACTGTATGAGCCCAAACTCATATATAAGCCCAGCTATGGCTGCACCAATGAATGGGCCTAACCAATAGATCCAGTGGTTCCTCCACCTCCAGCCTATAAGTGCAGGCCCAAAAGCCCTTGCTGGGTTCATGGATGCTCCATCAAATGGCCCACCCACAAGGACATTAGCTCCTACTATGAAAGCAATGGCAAGAGGTGCAATAATGCCCAAACTACCCCTCTTTGGATCAATGGCGGTTGCGTAAACAGTGTAGACTAGCCCAAATGTCATCACTATTTCCATCACAAGCGCGTTCCCATTGCCAACTCCTGATGCTACTGCGAATCCCACTGGCCTCTGAACACACAAGAAAATTATTGTAGTAGTAATAAACTCGAAAAAAGAAGAAATAATTGTATAAAATGAGCTAAGCTAGCTGCAAGCTCAAGGGACAACTAGTAGGATTCTTTCATTAGGAAAATCAAAATAAACAATACTTCAGTGTTAATGTTAGCACACATGTGAAAGTTATGGCTTCGGCGGAATGGCCAACGATTCTAGCTCAAACCTTGTATTCGCGTTAAAAATTCATTCAATATGTACAACCCAATAAACAAAACAGATTTATTGTGATTCTGAAAGCATAAACTAAAAATCCTATTCTAATTCCGCCGCTGTGGCACATCAAATAGTGTTTTGATAAAAAAAATTGCAGAGTCTTAGATTGAAATATTCCTCTTTAAATATGTGAATTAAGAAAGAAAGCAAATATTCCCTCCGTCACAATTCACAATTTATATGAGGTGTTTGATTAAACACGGAGTTTAAGTGAAAAGAACACTTTTTGAGTTTTGAAACTTGTGATCTAAAATAAGTCACAAAGAAAAAAATGACCGTGGTGTCCGGACCACACCTCGACTTAATAGAAATTTCCCTTTTGGTAGAAAATATTTCTCAATATCTCAAGCAAACACTAGAAAATGATGGACTTTGAAATATTCTAGAGAATATATTTAATTTCTGTTGCACCAAACACATCCAAGTGATTTTTGTCTTACCAAGCCATCAGTAGCAAGCCTCAACAAGGCAGAGGCTACAACAGCACCTAGCAGTTGAGCAATCCAATAGTAAACGGCACGGAGGACGCTAACTCTGCCACCCACGAGAGCACCGAACGTGACAGCCGGGTTAATATGACCGCCGGATACGTTCATGCTCGACGCTACTGCTGCAAAGAATGAAAATGCATGCGCCAGTGCGATTGCCATCAATCTTGATGCTCCTAAAGCTCTATCGGGGTACAACTTATCTGCAAATACATTCATATTAATATTACTATTCAAATCATGACCTTTTTTGCACACATGATGATTGGTAAATGCTGCTTTTTCCTTTCTCTATTTTTAATTTGACACTTCTTACAATTTCTTACTTATTTTGTGGTAATGATTAAATTGACACTTCTATACAAGAGTAGAAACAGAATTTTCACCAACAAAAATTAAAATATAAAAAATTAAACACACCATAAGTCCATGAAATTCAACCTCTACTACATGCTCCATCCGTTTCAATTCCGTTTCAATTTGTTTGACCTAACTAAAAAGAATGACCCTTTCCCTTTCTAGAGACTCTTTAATTTCAAATTTTCATATGGTTAAGACTTAAAGACCACAAGATTAAAGAGCATTTTAGTTATTTGACATATATTTAATTTAAGACCACAAAATTCAAAAATCTTCTTTTTACTTTCTTAAACTACGTGTCAAGTCAAAACAAGTCAAATTGCGACTTGCGAGTATATATATACAGATAAAATATAGTTTTAACCTTATATCTACAAGGTAAATTTTTGACAAAATGAGATATAAACCGCTTGCCGCTAGCTCTGCCTTGCTTTCATAATAAAAAAAAACATTTAATTTTAAAACTTTTAACTCTTCCTTTGATGATATTCTTCTCTTAATCACATACCCGCCAAGTGTATGTTGACATGTTAAGATCATAAGTTCTAAAAAAAAATAACTTTTGTTAAGTAAAAAAAATACTCACTTTTTCCTTAAACAACTTGTCTACTCAAAGACTCAAAAGGGAAGAAGGATAAAGTTGTCCATGGGTGGTGTGTGATATTCTAGGGGTTTGAGCCATAAAAGCGGTCAAATTGCAAGCATTAGGGTCAATTGTCTACACCCCATCTCCCTCCCGGCTAACGAGGATACTTTGTGCATCAAACTGTCTTTTTTACTTGTTTAGTGAGACAGATCATATAAAATGAAACAGATGAATATAGTAGTATATAATTTTTACCAAGAGCAAGAACGGAGCCTTCTCCAGCAAAGACGAAAATCAAGGTAGAGAGAAACTCAGACAAGGTGGCACGCACTGAATCAGGATGCGTAGCTTCATCCACCCTCCCAAACGCATACCTTCGTGGCTGCATGATTATTACTCTTAATTACCTTACCTTCCTTAATTAAACTATCACTCAAAATAAATCTAAGTGTGTAATTGAGAAGAATAAAAGATAGAGATGAAGAGTTTTTGAGAGAGACGAGGCTATCCGAGAACGATATCATCGAGGGGGTGTTTTATATATAGATGGGTTCCAGTAAGATATAAGTGGACACTTGGGAGAAGCACTGCATGAATATATTGACACGTATATTACATGCATTACCTTTGTCTCTTTCGATCCAATCAATACCGTTTTTATCTTACTTCACCTACACCTATTGATCTGCTAAAGTCCAAACTAAACCAAACGACAATATTATATAAATGACTTCAAAGAACTAAGTTGCTCGGACTCTCCTAAAATTATTGATGCACAATTTTTAAAGGATTTGAGACACACTCGATAATACTTTTGAAGAATTCGAGCAACATAATCGAAGAGTACTCTAGCTAGCTACTAATTAAACTTTGAACGCAGTGCAACCATCCTAGATATCTTTAGCTTTCTTTTTTTCTCTCCTTCAGCTAAAACTACTTCTGCGTTAAGTCTTCATTCACGCTAGTATGTAAAAAAACTCAATAAAAATTCATTTTTATTGATGGTGGTTTGAATTGGCTTGTGTGTCCTTCAATTATTGTCATCACATAGGAGAGAAATCACCTAATATAATGTCAAGAAAATATGGTTTTTATTCTCACGTTAAAATATCATATTAATTCTCATTTGGGAATGCTCCAACTTCTTTATCCTTTAACTGATACACTAGCTCTTCAAATAGGTGTCTCATTTTTCGAGTCGGTAGATTATATTATCATTTCCTGGAAGATACAAATTGTATATCCTTCTCGGAACAACTACACAAATGCTCGTGGCTTTGTATTTTTGCCCCCCATAAGAAAGGTCTTATAAAAATAGTCTTTCTTGTTTTTATGTATAGAACAACTACATTTTTGCCCCTCTATACCTCAAATATTTTTAAACAACTCTCCATGCTCATTTGCCTCTCAACTTTTATTTTTATTTTTTATTTTATTTTATTTTTCTTTTTTTCTCAACCTTTATTTTTTATTTTATTCTTTCTTCTAAGTTTTTTTCTTTTTTCTCAATCTTTATTTTTTTCCAATTCTCCTCTCAATTCTATTTTTTTTCTCCTTTTTATTTTTTATTTTTTTTATTTTTCTCAACCTTTATTTTTTCATTTATTCTTTCTTCTAAGTTTTTTATTTTTTTCTCAATTTTTATTTTTTTCTCTCAACTTCTATTTTTTTTCTTTGATTTTTAATTTTTCTTTTCTCTTTTCTTTAATCATTTTTCTCGACCTTTATTTGTTTTATGAGATGTTCTATAACTCTTGCGTTAGAGGCAATACTTAACCTAAGAACTTCCAAACAACAAATTATGCCCCATGAGCAAGACTTGACACTAGTACATTGTGTCTTGATTTATGAGATGTTGTATAACAATTGTCTCAGAGACAAGACTTAGCCCAAGGACCTCTCAAAAAATACAAGTTACACCCCATGGGCAAGAGTTCACACTACTTCATTGTGTCTTGATTTATGAGATACTCTATAACTCTTGCCTTAGAGGCAAGACTTAGCTTAAGAATTTTCAAACAACAAGTTATGTCTCACGAGCAAGACTTGACACTACCTCATTGTGTCTTGATTTATAAGACATTCTATAACTCTTGCCTTAGAGACAAGACTTAGCCCAAGGACTTTCAAACAATAAGTTACACCCCATGGGCAAGAGTTGACACTACCACATTGTGTCTTGATTTATGCGATGCTCTGTAACTCTTGCCTTAGAGGCAAAACTTAGCTCAAAGACTTTCAAACAACAAATTACGCTTCATGGGCAAAAGTTGACACTAGCACATTGTGTCTTAATCATGAGATGCTCTATAACATTTGTCTTAGAGGCAAGACTTAGCCCAAGGGCCTCCCAAAAAATAAGTTATGCCCCATGGGCAAGAGTTAACACTGCTTCATTGTGTCTTAATTTATGAGATGCTCTATAACTCTTGCCTTAGAGGCAAGACTTAGCTCAAAAATTTTCAAACAACAAGTTATGCCTCACGAGCAAGACTTGACACTACCTCATTGTGTCTTGATTTATGAGATATTCTATAATATTTGTCTTAGAGGCAAGACTTGTTTCAAAGGACTTCCAAATAACAAAACACGTCCTTAAATTTACTTCGATTTCAAATAAAGAAGATCCTCTTTGCGAATTATCCAACTTTTTGTTCATTAGCAAAAAATAATAAAGGTTAAGAAAAAATAAAAAGAAAAAGAAAAAAAAGAGAAAAGGAAAAAATAAAGATTAAAAAAAAAGGAAAAAAGGAAAAAAGAGAAGAAAAAAAAAAAAGTTGAGAAAAAAAAGAAAAAAGAGAAAAAAAAGAACAAAAAAAGTTGAGAGAAAAAGAAAAAATAAAAAAAATAAAAATAAAGGTTGAGAAAAAAGAAAACGAGAATTAAAAAAAATTGAGAAAAAAGAAAAAAAAAGAAAAAAGAAAAAAATTAAAAAGATAAAAGAAAAAGAAAAAAATTAAAATTAAAAGTTGAGAAACAAATGAACATGGAGAGTTGTGGTGTAGAAGGGTAAAAATGTATTTGTTCTATACATAAAAAGGAAGGAAGGGTATTCTTTAAAGACTTTTCTTATGAGGGACAAAAATTGAAGACCACTCACTTTTGGGACACTCCATGTAATTTCCTGATCCTTCTCTGTCCCAGAATTTATTATTATTAAGATTTGGATTTATACAAGAACTATAAAAATAAAAACTAAAGAAACAGCAAAATATAAAGCTCTACAAAAAATTGGCTTCACTTAATTTGTCATAACGCAATCTTTGTTGATGACCTTGAACTTATAAAGGCTTCTACCTTCTTCCAGTACGAATTTATTGGGGAACTTGATTAAGAAACTGAACAATTCCTATGTCAGTGATATTTATCAACCTCCATATTAACATTTCATCATACTATCCCTTTTTGGTACTATAATCTCCATAACAAAAGTAGAGCAGTTTCTTAAAGCGCAAATTCAATCATGTCGTTTTCTTTGTTTGAAAAATGCACAATGAAAAGGGATGCTAGTCGGCTTGGCATCATTTGACCAACAACATCCTGTAGCTCTCGTTTTTGATAATTTCCAGAGATCGATGTAGCTGGATCAATAGAATTGAACCTACAAACTGTTGGGTGAAAGAAAACAGATTCTATGTGAATGAGACCTGTGAAGTCGGCAATAGTTCCATGCAAAATTTTGTGCAAAAGGCTAATATCTCACATCTCAACTATGACAAATTACAACATACAGTTCGTTGATATTCACTCTGTCAGCTAATTTATGGTAAGAAGATTTAGGCCTCTATGCGCACGCTCAAAGGACCCCTGATCAAAATGGCCACATAACAAGTACAAAGGATATTTGTTGATTCAAACACTATGATCTAACAATCATTCGTCAATAGATCCATACAAAATCAATCTTCATCATCGGAACTCTCATATGCTGCTACCAAGCTTTTTATCGGATTATCTACCTTCGTTTCATTTCCCGTGTAATTTGGTCTAGCTGGCAAGATCTCTTTCTGCTTCTCGTGATTGGAATCAGAATTACCACTTGGAGCAGCCTGTGTACTTGCGGAGGAATTACTCCCACCAGACCCTGTAGAAACTTTCTGCTTCTTAGGCTTGACTTCTAAAACCCTTTTTAGTAAATCTTGCTGCCTGTAGACCAGTAAATATCTCAGTTTGACTCCTTGAATATTTGAACACAAATAAACTACCAAGATGTAAGGATGATTCATTTTCTGATTACTGGGGCACAAAACCAAATAGGGAGAAAAAAAGACAAAGGAGAAGACAGGCAAGAAAAAAGGTGTCTAAAAGTAAGAAGAGGCAAAATTAATCAATTGTACCTGATCCCACTTTTTGGCTTGGGCTCAACACGAAGTGGCAGGGGAATAGATGCAGGTGAAGAATCAGCAACAGCTTTGTTTAAAATAGTTAAGAAATACATGGAAGATGTAAATGGTTATACAACTTAATAACTGTACATATCTCTGTCATTTTTTGGGGGATAAGTTATATGTGTCCACAACTTGCGCAAGCCACAACACATCCTCTCGCTGACAGAGCTAAAATCTGATGGGGTAAATTATCAAATCAACCTTTATAATAATTTTATGTGTTAATGAGATTCAATTGACATCAATTAGCACTTGTCATCACCATTCAATATTATTATGCAGAGGTAACATCAAACAAAGGAACAAACAAAAAGGATATCTTGAATGCTTGAAATGCACGTTTTTCAGTACGTCTCAGAAGGCGTTCAGCATCCTCCTCGGCTTCCATCTGCTCCTTCAGATAAAGCAAGTCATCGCTGTCCAGTGCTGCAATATATAACTTAAACACGGCTCAAGAAACTATTCCACATTTCCATTATATGGCAGACTAATGTACCAAGAAAAAGGAGGAAACAATTATTGTGAGCAAGAATCTATACCGCCTCTTCCATGAAGGTAACCTCCACGTTCCCCAGCAACCTCTTGCATCTGAGCATATCAAGCACCCAGCAGGAAAAGCCAAGATCCCTGTCAGGGCATGTTATCAGAAATTGGGGCATGTTATGATAGATACTTCATAACATGATCTAACCCTGAAATGACTTTAGATTACATGTTTTTCGGACATATCTGAACTTACAATGATACAAGACCATCAAATTCTTTCTAGTAGTAGTTAGTAGTGCTAAACTTGTCCTCAAAGACTTTCTATATGCTATACTGCAAAAACCTCTTATCTAAATGCTAATAGGTGGACTGAATATTTCTCTTATTTCAGTCCATATCTCTTTTAAATGTTTACCATCTGGAATAATACGCATTCCCCTTACTAAAACAAAATTTTCTAGTTGCTTATAGGCTTAACAAAACAAATAGAGTTTGGACAGTGGAGTAAATACAAAGAGCAGTAAATACAAAATGGACTGGTTGCAGATCCAGTCAGTTTCTCAATCCTTCCAGAATTCGAAAATGGGAACTATTTCTTTTCTTTTTTCCTTTTGGTAGCTATGATAGGAGGAAGAATATTATTATATTAACTTACCAAAGTTGTCGCATTAACTTACCAAAGTTGTTGTATTTACTGCAAAAGGTGGAGGAGAGGCGGGTGGGAGGTGGAGGAAGAGAACGAGGAGGCGGAGGAGATGGTAACAGAAGAAGTAGAGAAGGAGCTGGTGGCGGAGGGGGGTGAGGGAAGGGGGAGGTGTGACGAGGGGAGAGGGGAAGGTAGAGGCTTCGTGTTAAGAAAACTTGGAGGTTTTTAAATTAGTATCATTAACACTAATCTCAAAAGAGTTACTCCTACCCAATAAAAAATCTTGAGTCACCTTTTCTCAAATAAAAGACGCAAACTTCACATCATCCAACATAGAACATGGTGATTATTCTAACATGCTCCTACTTTTAAAACAGCAGTATCATAAACAGCGGTATCTTCTCTAAAGTTCTTCAAATCCACTACTAACGTAGTAACATCTTCCCTAGATATCATTTATTTCACTATGCAGATGAAAAGTCATATACAGCAAATGGCCAAGTTTATGAAAAACTAAACAGCATCAGCTAAGAAAAAAAGAACAAATAATTTTCCAAATTTACATGCATGAGGGAAACTGAAACATATGCTACGCTGGAATTATAAACTGTTGCAGAGTTGAAATAAATAAATAAGTAAACATATCTCCAACAGCTTAAGTTTCTAAATGAAGTTGCAATTCAATATAATTAATAGCTAAAGCTGTTAAATGAGGCGGTTCACACAATTCAACATCAACTTTCAAGTGATTTTCTATAACAGAAGCAAAATTCATTCACTTGTAACCAATTGGAAGAACCATATAAAGTTGGAGAAACGGGATTCGCTAACCTTGGAAACCATGCGTTGAAAAGTAACCTCCTCGTCATCTATCCTATCCTTCCCTTTCCCAAATTTCTTATCTGCAAAAAAATTGTTTGCATTCACAAATTAACCCTAAAAAAACAAATGAATAGCAAAAATCAAGCTACAGTTACATATGTGTGTGGCAAATAGTGGGTAAGTACCTTTAGGATCGGTGAGATTGGTGTATTCTCGAACTTCTCTTCCAGACATGGCTTCAATTTAGGGCGATTGGAAATTGCTGGTACAAACAGAGATTGTTAGCTGAAGATTGTGTGCTCAGTTAGGGCTTTTTTTCGCATTCGGGTTTTTTCTTCTTTCCCTCCCTGTGAATGTGAATTTATCCTCTTTCTAGGTGCAGATCAACAGTTCTCAGGCCAATTTTTTTTATACTATGATCCACACAATCAAATATTAATTGTTTGAGGTCCTCTTAGATTTTGACAAATGGAAATATTATGGGTGTGTTTGGCTTTGGCACGAAAATGTTTTTCATGAAAAAAAATCCTAAAAAATGTGTTTTTTTTAATGGAGTAGTTGAGTTTCTTATTAGTATTATTTAGTGTTTGATAAATAAAGATATTATTTTAAGAGTATTTATATATAATTTTAAAATTTGAGTTTTTAAAAAAAATTACTATATATGATAATTAGTGATGATAATGACTAACAATGATTTTTGAAGATGCTAATTTAGGATGGTATTGATTGAGCGTATTACCTAGTGATTATAATTGATAAATAGTAGTTATACTAATAGCTAATGATAATGATTAGTAATATATTTTGTGACTAATATAATGATGATTGTTTGGCGGCGATTGTAAATGTGGTTAATGATAATCATGATTGACTGAGACAATGATTGTGATTAAAAATGGTTGTTGATATTTTAAAATTGCAAAAAAAGAGACTATAAATTATCATAGTTAATACCTAAAAATATATATTCTTTAAAATATGATTAGAATTCAGTAAAGATTTAAATATTAGTAATATGATGAAATGAGTGTATTTTGGGCTATAATTACTAAGAGGTCATTTGATGAGGTGTATAAAGATAGTGTTGAATAAAGTGTACTAATAATGTATGAAATAATTATGTCAATTTTTATTTTTTAATTACTATTCGATTTGGTGTATTAGGTATAATATGCATTGCATAATTTTTTAATTTTATTTATTTATGAAAAATAGCCTAAACATCTTAGCTTTATACACTTTCATGGATAATTATATCTTTAACCATGCTTATGTACCTGTAAAAAAGCATTTGTATTGCTAACAGCCTAACACAATAATTTGCTATGTCTTTATTATACATAGGATAATACTAAATAAAGTATATATACACAGACTAAAAATTATACCAAACAAAGGATTAGTAATGCCAAAACTAACACATGTGTAATTTTTCTCTTATACATCCTACCAAACAATTCCTAAAAATTTCTTAAATGAAAATAAAAGTCTTCCTTGTCCTAAGGTTGTTATGACTGAATGAATTTGGTAACTAATGCCGCCAGAGAGGCTGAGGTGAATATCGTCGCAAACCAACAAGAGATGTTACGTTCTATCCTCTTCTTCGAGCCCGTTCGAGAGTGGGCTTTGCGATAGTTTCGTCCTTTCTAGAAATAGAACTCTAACCATCAAACCCGACCCGTCTCCTTACTCGAGATATATGAGATAGCTCCATAAACTAATAACTTATAATAGACTAGCCCATTATCCTTATGTTCTGAACTTGCTTCTCCGTACAACGGGATGAACAAAGAATTCCCGTACTAGTTCTTCTTCTGCCAATTTTATTTCTCGGTGGTAAAACTCTTTCCTTTTTTCTCAGAGGTTTGGGAGGCTATGGAGCAATGACCCTGCCGATTGCGTCTCCTGTTCAATTTTGCATTTTTGAATCGTCATACATGATGATTACTTCGGAGGCCTTTGATAATGGGATGGTAAGTTGGTAACCATCCATCCTTAATTAGAGATTTTAAATTCGAATTTCAAAAATACAATTGTCTTTGATTGGAAGCATAGACGGAATCAACCTTAACACTATGAGTTCGATAGAATTCTAAAGCTTTCACTCAAATTTCATATTTATAATTGAAAAAATATTTAATACGTATAAATAATCTATATAAAATAAATAAATATTATAACTACAATTCAAAACTCATAAACTTCAAATCGTTACTCCAACCAGAGGAGAAAGAAAAACCTCTTTATATTTTGGCCACAAACCACAAGTGAAAAGTGAAAAACAACTAATCGCACTCGTGGGGTTTCCAAAAAATGGGGGCTAGGTATGAAAGGGTAAAATAGTCCAATCATTTTTCTGGCCAAAATACCACTGTACGTAAAGTCTCATTTCGCCAGGGTTTCAAAATTAACTCCATCCGAAGGGATCGGAAACTCTGTTTTCTCCGATTTGGGTTTTGGTCAGTATCCGATCGACCAAGTTTTCCGGCATCAATTCATCGGAAAACGGCAGCTGAATCAATCGGCTCTTCCACATTACATTTCAGAAAAAAATCCTATACTACTGGTAGGTTAAATTGCAAGGAAGAAGGAACACTAGATTTAGAACAAGGGAGAAATGGATTTGGACCAGTGGATAACGAAGGTTAAAGAGGGACAACATCTGGCGGAGGACGAGCTTCAGCTCCTCTGTGAATACGTATGTTTAATACTATATCCTTTTTTCTCTCTCTTAATAATCACATCTACAAGTATTTTCCAGTATTGCATTGAAATTAGTCGGAATGGAGCAGAAATAGATTAGAAGATTCATATAGCTGAGCCTAAATAGGTAAGGTTAGAGAATTTGATGGATTGATTTGTTGACACATGTTGTTTACTGATTAGTTTTGTTTTTTAAACCATGAATTCTAGTAATAATAAAGGTTATATTGATCTTTCCACTTGGTTCATTTACTCATGGGAAAGCTGTTTTTTTTTTCCGGTTAGGTTTAGCTTGTAGATATTGTTGATTTTGTTTTTTGTTTTTAGGCTTGTGTGGAAGGGAGAAATGTGAATTGGATTATTTATGTAGAGGTGTCTTACAATCAGCAGATTAGTCCCATTTTCACTTGAGGAAGTTAATGATTTTCTTACGTGTACTGCAAGTGGTTTTTTGGAGCTTGATTTAGCGAATATTTTTTCGTGATCCGGATAATTTCTCTTAAAAATTCTACCCATAAAAGTATCTACCAACTTCTCTTGTTTTTCCCATATCTCCATCTGGTGGACTTATTTTATAAGGATCGTTGTTTGCATGTTAACAAGATGTGTCCCATATTAATTTCAAACGAACAAAGCTCATTAACCTCATAGGAATTGGTAGATTTTCCCGGTAAAAACTTCATGTTGGTTTATCATTGCCCATTCTTTTGCATACTTCATGGCATTTAATCAAATTTCAAGGTTGATAAATGTGGTGGTGGTGGTGGGGGAAGTAATAGTGGTAAAGATGGTATCCAGAAGGGAAAAGCTTCACAGGCACTAATATGGAAGTACAAAATAAGCGAGAAATAGGCTATAAAGCACAATAATTAGTTTGTAACAGGAATCCATTCTGACTTACATAGCATTGGTTTAGGACTGACCGTCCACCGAAAATAAGATATCTTATGGAAATATTTAGTGCACTAGAATATTCTTAAGACCCTAAGCTCTAAATTCTGTCCAGTCAAGAAATGCTGATTGGTGGATAATAACCATATAAAAAGCATAGAAAGGGTGGAAAATGCACAGAGCAATATTATATAGGACAGCTGGGTGAGCCAAAATAATCGGCAATGAAGGATAAAGTTCTTACTGCAGGGAGGAACAAAGCCAGAAAAGAACAAAGAATAAAAAGAGAGATTTATTATTACATTTATCTTCCTTATCTATCTCTCATCTCCTCTCCCTCCTTTTTGTCTTCTTCCTCAGCTGGATTATGGTCTATTCACATAATACATATAGCTCAGAAATACTGGTTTTTGCAGAACTGTGGGTTGTATCTCCTCCTTTCAAGTAGTTGCTTCTGATAAAGATTATTGCAACCTGAGATCTTTGAATATTGAAGTTATTAGTAAAGACTCAAGCCCCTATTCATGCTTCCATGTCATCCATTAGCCTAAACAATTAGATAATGTGGCAATTCTTGGTCATTCCTAACACATACAATTCGAGTATATGACTATCGGGTTTATCCTCTGGCCTTGCCAAGACAAAGCCTGTTGTGAAGGTTTACAGATCAATAGAATGCTTTTGAGATGGGAGGAAATGGAAATATAGGGGAGTGATTTGCTTATATTTGTTGGGTGGATGCAAACTAGAGTTCCGGAGTCATAGTTTTTGTCTTATTGATTTTGATTATGTGGTTATATTTGTGAGGTAAGTTTCTTCTCATATAATGCCATGATTGTTTCATGTAAATCATTTGACTTCCTGTGGTACTAACCAATCCAGCTTAACAAGAGCTTGTATTCTTTTGAAATGCATGATAGAGAATCAAGAATAAAAAGAATGACTATCTGAAGTATGACACATTACACAAATATGGGGAGGTCGAAAGTGCTTCTTCTATAGACATTATTCAGTGAAAAGTGTTTGATTGCTTGTGGCATAAGATACTGATGGTGCTTTAGTTTGGTATCTTCTTCCTGCACATCAATCACATTAGCAATATTTATTGGGGTTACAGGTCATAGTAGGCAGATACTTTTTTTTATTTTTTTGCATTTGATCGATATTGTTTACTGCCTTGCACTTCAACATCACATCTAATTTCACTTGAGAGCATGTTGTTTCATTTGTGTCTAAAACATGTGACACTTTTTCACAGGTTAAGGAGATCCTGATTGAGGAGTCAAATGTGCAACCTGTTAATAGTCCAGTTACTGTTTGTGGGGATATACACGGCCAATTTCATGATCTAATGAAACTTTTCCAAACTGGTGGTCATGTGCCAGACACAAATTACATCTTTATGGTAAAATTCATATAGTTTATTCCTAGTCCATAGATGGACTTTTACGGATTGTCTTGTTAAAGAACTTATGCCAGGGTTCTAGTTCAGCCCTTCTGTTGTAAGATCTCTCATATTTGGGCAGGGAGATTTTGTTGATCGCGGATACAATAGTCTCGAAGTTTTCACAATTTTGTTGCTCCTTAAAGCAAGGTATGGTAAGAAAAAATTATATGGAATTTGTATCACTTGTCTACTTGTTGACAAAATTGTTAAATTGCCCTGTGAGCTTTTTGATATGGACACATATATTTTGATAAACATTGTATTTATCTTTCAATAAAATTATTGTGAGTGATGTTTTCTTTTTAAAATCAATTTTGATGCTCTTGGGAAGCATTGCGCTTTTATAGTATTCATGCTTATATGTCAAGATGGTTCATCTTCTATCTGTCTCTGTCTTTCACTTTACCCAATATTTTCATCTTCAAGCATTGACTCATGTTATCTTCTTTGCTTCAGTTGAACAAATGTGAATTTTGTATGGCACTAGTAGCTGTTGATTTTCCTGCCAGCCTATTGAAAGGTGATAGGGCATTGATTCTTATTTATCTACCTTTTGTTTTTCATTTGCTCCCAGATATCCTGCCAACATTACTCTTTTACGTGGGAATCATGAGAGCAGGCAACTAACTCAGGTACTAGATGTTATGCTTAAATTCATAGATAATAGCTACTTAAGAAGTGTGTATGTTTGACGCAAGTACCATAGATGCGCTTGGGATTCTTTATTTGAACGATTATTTTGAAGGGAAGTCCCCCCTCCCCCCCCAAAAAAAAAAAAAAAAAAAACTTATTCTTTTCATTCTTAAAGAAGCAATTGGTCTGTTGCTGTCATTAGGATGTTTGACTAATTATGTGCGCAGATCTAAAATTGGCAGCTGTGGCTCCCAAGGCCTGTGGGAGTTTGACTAATTATGGGAAAAAGCAACATTCTTCTGTTTTAAAGTACAACTTCATACGTAATTTGCAATTCTGGTGCAAGAGCATTTTGCTAGTGTCCAGCTCAACTTTTGGAATTCTTGGATTCTCTAATGATGTAATATAGAAAGGGGACTGCTCCCTGATTTTTGTAATTTATGCAAGTACCAGCTATGTACCATTATATCAATAAGTCTACCTTACCTTGTCCCAAAAAAGAAAGAAGGCCCCCAAGGCCTTTGATCAGTATTAGTGATAAGGATGTAAGGGGATGTGTGGGTAGGGTGCATGAGTGGAAGCAAGATAAAGGGGTGGGACCATACTCCGCTGAGTTTCGAACTTGTGGGTCAATTGGAGTTGGGCCAGCTAATACATGGTATTTCTCAATTAAAAAAAAAAGATAAAGAGAAAATGAGCTGGCCGTTACTCTCTGTGAGGGTTTCTTTTTCTTGAACTCATGTCTGACGATGTATGATGCTCTCTTGCATGCTTAATGATTACTTCATTACATTCTATGCTCATGGTAGTGTTATCGGTTCTAGCCTTGAAATATCAGTAATGCGACTCATGATGACTGTGTTGCAAAGAGCTAACTGGAGTACCTTTGAGCTTGGTGCAGCTAATGTTGATGCATTCTGGGGGGAGCTTACTTTGTAAGCTTGCTCCTATAGAATGGAAAGATTTCTCTCCACTCGGTCTTTCAGAGAAGTAATTTATCAATATTTGCGGGAATAGATGTTTTGTTTATTACTTTTATTATTGTTGCTGCTGCTCTTATTTTAAGTTGATACCTTTGGCTTTGTTCTGTTCTCACTTAGATTTCTTTAAAGATTTGTTTCTATTGGATGGATTTATGCCTGGTATGCAAAGGAACAACACCTCCTAGACATGCTATTTTCTGATTTTTACTTTCTACCTGTTTTTAATAGGTCTATGGATTCTATGATGAATGCCAAAGGAAGTATGGCAATGCGAATGCTTGGCGGTATTGCACTGACGTATTTGACTATCTCACTCTCTCGGCAATTATAGATGGAACAGTATGTTCTGCTACTCTTGAATCTTGATAAGACAATAATTGCTTGCCCATCTCTTTTATATCCTATTAATCCGCCCGTGTTGCATTGCAGGTACTATGTGTCCACGGTGGCCTTTCTCCTGATGTTAGGACTATTGATCAGGTAGTTGACTTGAATGTTGACGTGTTTGGGTTTTTACTGTAACAAATTTCAGATTGTTCAAGTGTATGGATGTGAATCTTCACTTAGACGATGAAATCAATATGTGGGATCATGAAGAACTAACGTTGCTTCTTGGTTATCCACTGAGTTTTGAAGCTAGAAACAACGGATTAACCAAAAAAAAAAAAAAGAACTAATATAGCTTTTTTTTTTGTGACATGCAGATCAGGGTCATTGAACGTAATTGTGAAATTCCCCATGAAGGGCCTTTTTGCGATCTTATGTGGAGCGACCCTGAAGATATTGAAACATGGGCTGTCAGTCCTCGAGGAGCAGGTTGGCTGTTTGGATCCAGGGTTACCACTGAGGTATGTGGGTTAAAGATGTTAAATATCGCTACATTTCCTTTCCTAACAATATTCTCCTGCCATGTTTGCAGTTTAATCACATCAATAAGTTGGATCTAGTTTGCCGGGCTCACCAACTTGTCCAGGAAGGTCTGAAGTACATGTTCCAGGATAAAGGACTCGTTACTGTGAGTACTGAGTAATATATATATATATATATTTTATGTTGAACAAACATTCTTTTAAACACGTAGCAAGTATATATTTAGTGTGTCACGGTTTCCTTTGTACTATGAAGGTTTGGTCTGCTCCCAACTACTGTTATCGCTGTGGAAATGTTGCTTCAATATTGAGCTTCAATGAGAATATGGTACTTTTGCTCTTTTTTCATGCTTATTCAACTTCAGTTGGCCTTTCTGAAATAAAGGGATTACCGAGTAATGCCCTTTCTGTTTGATTGTGTATTCTGCCGAGCATTGCACTTCAAAGAGATGAGTAACTATTTTTATTTTTTTAATTGATCTTGCAATTCACTCAATTCAACATGGTATGTGTTGCTATCCAAGTATGTGTATGTGTGTTACGTTAGGTTAAATTGAAGTTTGTCTATGATAGATCATAGAAGGGCGTTCTTCTCTAGGACTTCATCGTTAACTTTGGTTTCTTATCTGAAAATGATTGATGGAATGTGTCGAAGGAATGGTTAAATACTTATATCAAAATTGAGATCCTCTTAAATTCTTAATGATCTAGGAAGTATCACATTCCAGTATAAAAGGTTGGGAAATGTGATGCGAGATAATGATTGTAAAGCTCCTTGTGGAACTGCTTTATTGCTCTCGCTTGGTGAATCGTATTAGATGTAGAAGTTTGTCTATGATAACGAATCAACTGAACTTGTGCTTGCATGGACTTCATAGAAGAGTTGATGGTTCATTCTCAATGGGATTGAATGAGGATAGAAATAAATTTTCAAGTATTAAGCAGGGAATGGAACTGCATAGTCGTACTGGCTTAGCTATGTGGTAAAGAAGATGGAGAAAACATGAAGTGTTTTAGGCAGTTTCTCTTTAGAGCATTCTCCTCTGGCACTTGTTCTATGATCTAAACTCCAGCTTCTGGAACATGTGTAGTGTTAGTGTTGCATCTCTTTGTATCTATTTTTCATTTTTGTCCTTTATACATGTTTCATTTCCCTCCTCTTTGCCGACAACCTTTTCTATATATGGAATTTTTGCTGTTAGTTGCTGTGTTTCATAGAATCTTTCTTATTCTTATTTTTGTTTGCTTTATCAGGAGAGAGAGGTGAAGTTCTTCACTGAAACTGAAGAAAACAACCAGATGCGAGGACCCAGGACAGGAGTACCTTATTTCTTATGAGTGCGTACTTGCCTTCTTGATTGATATTATTTCTGCACTCTGTGCTGTCCCTTATTAGGGGGAAATTGAAGCAGAAACTATCTACTTGGCGGGAACCAGATTGCTGTGTGGCTTGCTGCTCTCACAAGATGGCGATACACACCGTAGCTTGTTGGGCTGATCCTGCTTTTGAATAGTTTGTGCTATGTATTCACAATGGCCTTTAATGTTTGTTCCCATCTGTTCCATAATTATTCTTACCTGTGTTATATTTCAAATTCTACCTCAAAACAGACTACGAGATGTTAGATTTCTTCTTGCAATGCTAGAGTACACTTTTCTTGAAAAATAGGTCCATTTACTTTCAAAAGCGCAGTATTAGAAGCTAGTACAGTCTGAAGCTAATACATTTGATGTTTTATTTAAGCTGTGAAGTATGGTAGTTGCAGCAGCTGAAGATTTCAAGAATGGAGAGATGAAATTGGCATTTGTTTTGCTTTCCAAAAGTGGACTGAGTTTTTTCCTCAAAATAGTTCAATACCTTGCGTCTTCAGTGTACCAAAAACCTAGTAACTGTTGTTTGTGCAGCAACTTTTCACCATTATTTAACATCGTAATTACTGTAGGTCTTCGGTCTTCAGTCTTCACTCTCTTCGGTCTTCAGTCTTCACTCTGGTCAGAGCGTAAGCTAGTGATGCGTTCGGCTACTGGACTTGTGCCATCTAGGCTGCAACATACAGGCTGCTTTGCCTAGCAGTATGATGCTTGTATTGCTCTCCCACAATCCCGTTTCTTAAGTTTCTGAATTCTCTTTTTTTTTTCCAGCATTCCCTGAAGCAAGGAGAACGTAAGAAATTTCTCGTTTCATTAAATCTGAATTTACCATGTAGCAGTCCGAGCAAGAGTTGGTTCACACGAGTTATACATGAATTATAATATATGAATTGCTTAATAATGAAAAAGATAAAGAGTACCTTATTAATATGAATTATAACACATGAGTAACCTTTTTGCCTGTTCATTTTAGCAAATCAAAGGATATTTATCATTTTCTTTTAATACTATTTTTATCATTAAATAACTACGTAGAGTACTATACTACAAGTAATCAAATTTTGTTTTCTAAAGTATAATTAATAAGGTTAATTTAATAAAATAAATTTCTAATAAAATATTTTCTTAAGATGAGTGTCAAATTAATATGAGTCAAATAAAATAAAACGAAATAACTCTTACTAACGTTATTTAATGAGAGAGACTTAAAATGAATATTGATAGGTATGCCGTTCGTTCATCTTTACTTATTTAGTATATAAAAAATAGTTGTTCAATTTTACTTTTTCAATTTGAAAAATAAAAAGATAATTTATGTCTGTTTTATTATCGTTTTCAAGGGGTATGCCAAGTCAAACATAATATATAATAAATAAAGGCAAAATCCATCGGTGGCCCCCTAAAGTTGGCACGACTTTTAACTTAGACACTTCAACTAAGAGTTGTTCATTTTAAACACCTTATGTAGGGGTTCGCTGTGTCATTTTGACACTTTTCGCTTGCATGGCAAAGTGAGTGTAATACACGAATTTTAAGCGCGTTTGAGAAGTTTTTTTTGTGTTTTTTCTTCTTTCTTCCTCACTCTTTTCTCCCGAATTCCTCCACCATTTTTGCTCTTCTTCTTCATCACTCTTTCTCCTAGACACCCTCCACCATTTTTTTCTCTTTTTCTTCTTCATCATTCTTTCTCCTGACACCTTTCATCACCCTCCATCACCACACAAATTTTTAAAAAATCTTATAAATTTTTACTGAGTTACACTGTTAACTTTTCTTTTTGCTTGAAAAATTAAATTTATTTTTTTATCCATTATTTAACATTTATATAAAATACATAGTATTTTTATTTTTTTCTGTCATCACTTTCTTTGCACTTTATACTTGTATTCATAATTTTCTCAATATATGTATTAAAGATGAAATAAATAATTATTCAAAATTATAGATATAGTTGATTTCTGAAGTTTAAATTAACTTCCTCTATAGGAGATGAATGTTGCACAGAAGAAGAAAAGTTTTTATATTGATTTTGTCTGTAATAATAGAATAAAAAAGAAAAAAATGGAGAAAATGAGGTGGGAGAAAGGGAAAAGAGATATGAATAATGAAGAAGAAGAAACAAAGAAAATCAAAAAAAAATTTGAAAGAAATTACAGCATAGAAAGATGTAGTTTGGGAAGAAGAAGACAGAATGGGATCAGTGGGGTCTGAGAAAAAAGTCAAAATGAAGTTTATTTTTAAAAAAATTAAAAAATCCACGTGTCGCATACGAATTTGCTTATTTTTTCACGTAAGAGAGTTTGATCACACACACTTAAGTTAGATTTGAGAATGTAAAAAAAGTGTCAAAATGACACATCAGAGTCCTACTATAGGTGTCTAAAATGAACAATCCTTAGTTGAAGTGTCTAAATAAAAGTTGATGCCAACTTTAAGGGCTATCAATGAGTTTCACCGTAAATAAATAAAGATGGATGAGAGAATAGTACGTATTTTTTTTATTTTGTTAAAAAGTGAACGTTGACTTTTATTTTCTCACGTTTGAAAAATTGCCAACTTCCAAGATTGAGAAAGGATTAGAGTCCCAGTTGGATTTGACTCACTTGAGTATCCTAAAGATCCAGTAAATCTGGAACATTTAAGTAAATTCCTAAAAGAACCATACTTAATTAAATTTTCCATCTAGCCCCGCTAACTAATTAATTTATCCATTTCCCCCCACAAACTAGTATTTTTTCCGGAAGACCCCCTCGTCTTTTGTTTTATCTCATCACCCATTCACTCTCCTATTTTAGTCGTAATACAAAAACTACCCCCAATTCTAGGGTTTTCATTCACTTCTCAGTCCCGTCTTCCTTCTTCTCAATTTCCGTCTCCCTTGTTCTCAATTGCACTTTCAGGTAAGTTTCTCGTATTCTGTTTACTCTCTTTTATCGGTTTAATTGTATACAGATATATTTGCAATTGCTTTTTTTTTTCTTTTCCTTCTTGTCTTACATTGTCGGAAAATTCAAAGGGAACTGTCTGCTTGAACGGAATCAACTTGCTGGTGATGGCTGCTACTTTGGAATTGTTTGTTTTATGTATTTGAATGGGGAGCCCTTCAACTCGAGCTATATGTATAAAGTTTTTCGAAAGATACACATTTATTCTGAAGTTTTTTTTAAAAGAATATATATCATTTCTGGGGCCACACCCATTGTCACAGAAGGAATAGTAGGTGCAGTGGTAGTAATTGTTATCCTTGCTGTATTAGAAAATAAATATGATTTTTTTTCTAAAATAAAGTAGAAATAGAAATGTAGATGAAACAAAGTTATATCTGAATCCACTGAATTCACAGTGTGTCTTTAAGAAATTTAATCTCTTCCTAGTACCCGAGGTATAAGATTATTTTCTATTAGGATAAAATGGATAAACCACATTGATATAGCGATACTTCAAATCCGAGTGTGCATCGAACTCAAAAAAGAACCAAATCACACTTAAAACTTACTTTGCAATTGCAGGAAGTATTGCAGAAAGGAGAGAATTTCAGAATATTTATAGCCAACAAAGGATAGTGTGAACGTTATTGTGCCTTAGCAAAAAAGTCACAACCTATTCAATGTGAAAAGCTTCTAGTTCAAATTGCATCTTTCTCCTAGTGTCATTTCGAGAAAACACCTATTCATTTTCCATCCACACCTTCTTGAAAAACCCAACAATGTCCCACACGACTGAGAAATGACTATATGAAAAAAAAAATGTGATTTGCAAGTAAAGATTAATTGCATCTGGATAAGTAGGTTTTCCTTTGAACTTTCTGTTGTGAACATATATTGAATATACTCGGTCAATCGGTGGATATGATATTTTTGAACCATCGAACTTTAGTGATGCCTAGACAATATGCGTCACACAATTAACCTTTAACTGTCTTTGATTCTCATTGTTGTGTTCGTTTTAGCCATGAACACTGCTTAGTTTCATAAGTGTGTAAAGAATTGGCCTTGCAGAATTCTCCTTGAAGCGCCTTACACTTTACACTTACGTAGGTGATTCTTAAACGTGTCATCCTGTAGATACATTGTTTGATATACCCGATATCAAACTTAGACACCATTAAAAGACCTTAATGCCTTATCCTTGTTACTGAACATTGTTTCATCACAAGAATGGACTACAAAGTTATTTTGACAATGTTGAACCATCATCAATGACTTTGTTTGATCTCTTTGAACCTAGATCTTGGGATCTCTAGTCTTCTAGTAGAGTTACTGCCAAGTTGATTTGTCCTCGGGTATAGTCCCATTCCCCTCGATGATCTTTCAACTACCTCTCTAGTTAGACCTTTTATAAGTGGATCCAACACATTATCACTTGGCTTTACATAGTTAATTGTGATAATTCCACTAGAGAGAAGTTGTCTAACGGTATTGTGTCTTCATCGCCTGTGACGAGATTTTCAGTTATACATACCGCTCCCAGCCATTCCTGTTGCCGCTTGGCTATCACAATGTATGCATATAAGAGCCAACAGTTAGGGCCTTCCAAGAAATTCTGGAGCCATTCAACTTCCTCATCGGCTTTATATAAGGCTATGAATTCAACCTCCACTGTAGAGCGGACAATACAAGTTTCTTTGGATGATTTCCAAGACACTACTCCTCCACCAATCGTGAATATATATCCATTTGTGGATTTCAAATCAGTAGAACCGGTGATCTAATTTGCATCACAATATCCTTTAATAATCACAACATACTTAGTGTAGTGCAGAACAAAGTTTTGAGTATATTTCAAATACCCCAAAACTCGTTCCATTGCCATCCAATTATTTTAGTTAGGATTACTTGTATATCGACTTAGTCTACTTATAGGACAAACTATATTTGATCGTGTACAATTCATGATGTACATCAGATTCCCTAACACTTTAGCATAGTTCAATCAAGACTTACTTTCATCTTTATTCTTAGCAAGAGCAAGGTTTACATAAGATTGGTGTTTTTGCAACTTTGAAGTCCAAATACATGAACTTTTTAAGTACCATTTAAATTATAATGAGATTGAGACAATGCTTGCCCTTGCGGAGTCTTGTGGATTTTAATTCCCAAATTAGATCAGCAACTCCGAAGTCTTTTATATCAAAGTTACTAGATAGCATAAACTTAGTAGCATCAATATATCATCCACATATAAACAAATAATGACTACTTGATTTGGAGTATTGTTAATGTAAACACATTTGTCACACTCATTAATCTTGAAACCACTTGACAACATTATATAATCAAATTTAGCATGTCATTGCTTAAGTGCTTGTTCTAGTCTATAAAGAGACTTAACAAGTCGACACACTTCTTTTCTTTTTTCGGGAGCTACAAACCCTTCGGGTTGGTCCATGTAGATCTCTTTCTCCAATCTCTATTTAAGAAGGCTGTTTTCACATTCATATGAAGGATTTTGAGACCATACACGACGACTAACACTATTAACATCCGAATAGATGAAATTCTCGTTAGCGAGTAAGTGTCAAAGTAATCGAGACCTGACAACAAGTCTTACTTTATACTTATCAATTGTGCCATCATCTTTCATTCTCCTCTTGAAAATCCATTTGGAACCTAAAGGTTTGTTCCCTAGAGGAACATCACCCAATTTCCAAGTGTTTAATGTGGTTTCATTCTCACTATTGACTGCCTCTTTTCAATATTGTGCTTCCGAAGAAGTTACAACTTCTTTAAAAGTTTGAGGCTCATTTTCCAAAAATGTTAGAAAATCTGGTCCAAAGGAAGTGAATGTCTTTTGACGTTTGCTACATCTCTTGGATTTTCCTCAACAGAAACATTTCCTTTAATTCTTCCCGAGGTCGTTAGATCCTTAAATTTTAACCGTATAATATGAATGTTGGGATTTTCTGATTTGTGAACCAAAAATTGATATATTTTACTATTTGTAGCATATCCTATGGAAACACAATCAATAGTTTTCAGTTCTATTTTTATCCTCTTGGGCTTAGGAACTTGCACTTTAGTCAATCACCCCCACACTTGAAGTAATTCAAGTTGGGCTTTCTTCCTTATCAACAATGCATTCATCATTAGTGTTAATTGATCATCATAATTTATCGAGCGGGTAGTCTTTCACCAACATTCATATTTGTACAAATAATTATATTTTAATAAACGCATCTTTTCATGAAAAATCATGATATTTCAAGTGACACTCTTTTATGAAAGAACATAACACTTCTGAACAAGTATATGATCAATTATTAATTTGGTGGTTTTATAAACTAGTCATATAATATTAAAAAGTTTCAAAGACCACCGTATCAAATATCCTCCAAGGATTTTATGGGTTTGGTATAATACAAAAATATCATTAGATTTCACATCTTGTTCTCTCAAATTAAATAGACACCAAGTATAATACTGACTTTATCATTAGTCAAGAGCCCCCACATTTATATTATTTTCATGATCTCAAGAATATTTTCAAGTATTAGTGTAAGTCTAATTTATTTACCTTACAACCTTTAACATGATCACATAATTTCATACATACTACCAAATAGTATATCAACTAATTTTATGGCAAGTAAATAGAGTATACTTTAAGATCATCAAATAATAAATGTCTACCCTAATATTTATAAAAAAAATGAATTTCATAAATTCTAAATGGTAGAAAATTGCACCCAAGGGTGTGGCCTAGTGGTCATGAAGTGAGTTAAAGGACCATGAGGTCTGAGGTCTCAGGTTCAAATTCCAGCGGAGACAAAAAATACTAGGTGATTCTTCCCATATGTTCTAGCCTTGGTGGACAGAGTTACCTCGTACCTGGTGCTGGTGGGAGGTGGCAGGTATCCCGTGGATTTAGTCGAGGTGCGCAAAAGCCGACCCCGGACACCAGCACGGTCATAAAATAAAATAAAATTAAATGGTAGAAAATTAAAATGCGAGTAGAGTCAAGAAAGTTAAACTAGATTTTTGTCACTTTCTTCTTGTTAATTGCTTTGATTTGGACCACTTTTTGCCATATCATAATCAAAAGTCGCGTTTGATCTTCTGGAGAGGCACAACCCTTTCCTTTTGCATCATTTCTTCCTCTCCTTTCCCCCCTTCAACATGACATGCCTGGTAATTAATTTTGTGAAATAATTACCATTCGGGCTCCCACTTACACCATTCTTTGAAGGAAAGAATCAGTACTAAAACAGAAGGCTTCAAATAGTAACGATCTTTCATAGAGAACATTTGTTATCCTTCATGTCTTAACACATACCATGATAGAATGTATTAACTTGATTAATGTGATTATTAAACTCCTAAATGGAGAAAATTGACTTTCAAAATTTCCGAATATAGAAATAGAGAAAATAGATCCAAAGGAAGTTGAGCAAACGCTTCGCGGAAGACCTTTCTTCATTTCTCAATGAAACTAAAGTATAAAAAAAACCAACAAGTATTCGCTAAACTAAGTGGCCAAACCCGTTTGACCATGAATATCTTTTACTTTTTACCGGAGTTAATTCCGGACATCATGTTTGACCATGTAATCCGGAAAATTTTGGAATTCAACTCCAATTTTCAAATACCATTTTTCACTTTGAAAACGAAAACTATTGTTTTCAATTTTCACAATTTTCATGGCCAAATGGGCCCTTAGATATTTAGATTCACCAAGGGGGGCTACTCAGTTCCTCTTTTTTGTGATAATCTTAGGTGGGTTATATTGTGACTTGTACCTCAAACCAATTGCATGGTTTTATATTGTTTTTGCTTACTTTACATTTGGGTAGAGTACACATTTCTTGTCTGATTCATTTTAACTTGAGATATAGGTTCATTTTGTGCTAAAAAGTTGGTATCTTGACTAGGGTGCATCCTACAACTAATTGATGTCTTAGTTAAGTTTTGGAATATTAGAAGTTGTTGCGAGAGATTAGCAAATTTACTCTTTTTCTTTATTTGTCAAAGGGTAATCATTTTTCAGATGTTTGAATTCCTTGCAGTTCCAATGCTCGACGACAGGTTGTGCAGACACTAATTTATCAATCTTTAACCTGGTGATTGTTGGTACTATTCTATTCTGATATTCTCTGCTTGTATTCTTTTACCGCCCGCTCCCTTGAAGAGCTAATCTACTTTGTTTTGCTTATTTTATTTTATTTTGAAGTTATTCTTATTTTTATAGTTTAGGTGCCAAGTTTATCTTGTGTAAATGAATTTTTTAGTCTTGTCCTGTTTTTCTTCTTTCTGCCTTGGAAATGAATGTGACGAATTAGGCATATAGATTGAACTACATGCTAGGAGTAGTTCTTTTATCAGCTGAATGGTGAAAACAGTGAAATTCACATGTAAATTATTTTTTGAGTAGGTGCATCATGAAATGGTAAAACATCATTTTAAAGCTTCCAACCACTTAAAAAGGAAAATGAAAAAAGTATAAAATTGTGACTGAATTTTCCTGAGATATCATCCCAGCTTGTATTTGTGTATTTGATGGGTTACATTGAAACCCATTCTTTGACAGCAAAGTGGAGGACTACAGAATTATAGTACACTTACTTTTCCCTCTTAGCATTTTGGTGTAAAATTGAGAATGTACATCAAGAGTGTAGATCCTGTATTGCATATACTTCAAAAAAGAAAAAGAGAGTAATTTTCTAAGATATTATCTACTCGCGATAATTTTGTAAGCTTGCCATTTTTTCAAAACTAATATTGTCCCTTTAAAGGAGCTAAAAAGTTGAAGCATACATAACTTTCCATTGTTCGTTAGTCATGCTTATGTTGGTGAACAAAATTTGAACTCTGTTAACTAGGTTACCCCTCTAAGATCCTCTGTGCAGTTAAGTGAGAAGCATATTTCTCTAGATACAGAGTAAAGGAGATATCATTAGAATGTAAGATTATGATTTTGTGAAACTGTTTTACTAAAGTTCTGCTTGATACTAAACATCCTGATCATTCTAAATGTATTTTTTTAAAGTTAGTTCCTAAAAGGAGTGCCTGCATGCCAATTTTCATTCAGCTTTAGCTGATTGAGTCACTCAAGGTTTCAACCAAATTCTCTTGACAATTAAGTACCTATTAAGAGAATAGTCCTCTGTTTTTTAAGTGGTCATCTGGATAAAGAGATAATAACCAACTGCAGACTTAATTACATTGTATGCATGCAAATTCAAATGAGTTGAGTTCCTCATACGAGTGCTGATGCATGATATTCTCTAAAATCATCGTTGCTATATGACATCTCACACGGGGAACGGAATAAGATAACTTTACGAGAGGAACATTTGACAGTGGCTCATCTTTAAGTTTTTCTTTTCCTGACTTTTTTCCTGTTGTCCTTTTGAAGATTTATGCCATGGTGAAGGGAAAACTTATTTTAATTTGCCAGTCTGGTGGTGAATTTGTGAGTGATGCCGGTGGAAACTTGTCATATAATGGAGGAGAGGCAAATGCTGTCAATATAAACCAAGATACTTCATATGATGATCTCAAGATAAAATTGGCAGAGATGTGTAATCTGGAGCTTAAGACAGTGTCAATTAAGTATTTTCTTCCAAGAAATAGGAAAACTCTCATTAATTTAAGGAGTGAAAAGGACTTCAAAAGAATGGTCGAGTTTCATGCTAATTCTGTTACAGCTGAGATTTTTGTTAGCGGGAAGGAAGGTTTTGATCGCGATGCATTGAACACCTACACTGACAGGTATTAACACAACCATGTTTTAATTACGTATATACTTTAGTTTTGCTTGTTGATAAATGTGATTTAGTGACACGAGCCTGTTGCCAGCCACTCTATATTACGGCTCAAGCAAATTGGTTAAGTCACTGGCACATCGCTGGTAGTATATATATAATTGACATTCTGCTCTGTATCTCAATCAACTATACTTGCAGGACAATTGGCTTAAAACTGGCTGAGAACGTAAATCATCATGGCACACCTGCAGGTGCTGCTGATTCTGGTGGTCTGACTACAACACCTTCTAACGCTACCCCGTTAAGGACTGTTCAAACTGCTGCTGCCTCTCCTATAGCTATTCAAAGCGATTGCCTGGTCGATGTACATATCAGCTGCCTGGAACCAGCTATTAATGCGGGAGATGATAGCCCCAGTCAAGCCACTACTTCGTCAAACCCTTCTTCTGTCCATGTTGCTGAGGATGATTCTGACTATGCTCCACGCTCACGTGCTGCTGTTGGTACTACTGCTCAGAGCCCAATTAGCTTCGACTGTGATGGTACCCCTGCTGACACCGTGAAGAAGCGCAGGCGCACTGCTTCCTGGAAAATTGGTGCCAATGGTCCAACCATTGTTGTGACCGATAATGATTCTAAGGAGAAAATCTCGCGAAAGAAGAGTCGTCGAAGTTCAACTGGTGTAATGGTGGGAAATGATATGGTGGAGGATGAAGATAGTGTTCTATTACTTGATAATTTTGACAGTTCCTCTCCAGTTGCGTTGCGTGATGAAGATCTGCCAGAGAAGCTAGTTGCCACTTGGAAAGAAGGTATTACTGGTGTTGGTCAGGATTTTAAGAGTGTGAAAGAGTTCCGGGCTGCACTGCAAAAGTATGCTGTTGCTCATCGCTTTGTTTACAAGTTGAAGAAAAATGATGCTACCCGTGTAAGTGGCAGGTGTGTGGTAGAGGGTTGTTCTTGGAAAATTCATGCATCTAGGGTCCCTGATGCTGAAACATTTAGGATCAGAAAGTATAATGATTTGCATACATGTGGAGGCAAATCCTGGAAGTCTTCTCATCGTACAAGGAATTGGTTGGTAAGTATCATCAAGGAAAGGTTACGAGATTCTCCAAATGACAAACCCAGGGAAATCGCTAAAAGCATTTTGCGTGACTTTGGGATTAAATTGAGATATTCACAAGTATGGCGAGGGATGGAAGATGCAAAGGAGCAACTTCAAGGTTCGTACACAAAGTCATATAACAGGTTGCCTTGGTTCTGTGAAAAGGTAGTAAATACTAATCCTGGAACTGTTGTTAAGCTTGTGCTGGACGATGAAAAAAGACTCCAGCGCTTCTTTTTCTCACTTCATGCCTCAATACATGGTTTCAAGCACGGTTGCCGACCCCTTATTTTCCTTGAAGCTACATCTCTAAGATCAAAGTACAAGGAAACTCTTATAACAGCAACTGCGGTTGATGCAGATGATGGTTTCTTTCCGGTTGCTTTTGCAGTAATAGATATTGAAAGTGATGATAGTTGGCGTTGGTTTTTGGAGCAACTAAAATCTGTATTATCAACTTCTCAATCTATAACTTTTATTTCAGATCGAGAGAAGAATTTAAAGAACTCCGTGCTTGAGGTGTTTGAGAATGCTTCTCATGGCTATTCCATTTTTCATCTTTTGGAAAGCTTCAAGAGAAATATGAAGGGTCCATTCCATGGTGATGGGAGAGCTGTTTTACCTGAAATTTTCCTTGCTGCAGCACATGCAGTCCGACTTGGTGGTTTTAAAATTTCGACTGAGCAAATTAAACAGATTTGTTCACACGCATATGATTGGTTGAACCAGATTGAGCCCGAGTGTTGGACGAGTTTGTCATTTAAGGGTCAGCACTATAATTATATCACAGAGAATGTTGCAGAACTATACTCCGAGTTGATTGAGGATTCTCGAGGATCAACAATAATGCAAAAGATAGAAGCCTTAATATGTATGCTCAGTGATCTAATAGATCATCGTAAATTGGAGTCAAGTAATTGGTCCACCAAACTTACTCCATCAAAAGAGAGAAAGATACAGAAAGAAGCTGTTAAAGCCCATGGTCTAAAAGTTCTAATCTCTTCTGATATCTTATTTGAAGTTCATGATGAGATGACTCACGTGGTGAATATTGAAAACCGTGAGTGCACATGCCTGGAATGGAAACAAAGTGGGCTGCCTTGCTGCCACGCGGTTGCTGTGTTCAACTCAATTGGTAAATGTGTGTACGATTACTGCTCGAGTTACTTCACAGTTGAAAGTTACCATTCTACATATTCTGCATCTGTAAACCCGATACCTGGGATTGGAACACCAGTTGAAGAAGATGGCGAGTCAGATACTGCAGATGTGCTACCCCCTTGCCCTCCAGAATCGCCAATAGAGGAAAAACCAGAGGAGACCAAAACTGTAGACCCAGATAAGAGGACAGTAACTTGCAGCAGGTGCAAGGAACCAGGACACAATAAAGCTTCATGCAAGGCCACCTTATAGGCCGCTTCCCCCTTGTTTGCATCTTGTACAGCTCTTATAGTTACTTGTGATGTATTGCTAATCTTTGTAATTCGTCGCTCTCTGCATTTCTACAGTAACATTATTGATTTATTTCCATTTGGAAAGCCATAATTTCTGGGTTTTGAACTCGGAAAAGTGTAAGAAGATGGTAATACTATTGGTCACAAACGGGTAGGAAGCTCTTCTTGTAGCTTTGTCTATTGCAAAAATGAGTTTTATATTCAGACTATGAATTTGTGAATCGTTATGTTACATGACATGTGATGGTGAATTTTGAGTTTACTAGAACAACATACCTAGTGAATCCCACAGGTGGGGTCAGAGGAGGGGATGTGTATACAGACCATACCCCTACATTGTGAATGTAGAGGGTTTGTTTTCGATAGACCTTCTAGTGAGTGAATAATGATGGCGTCTCGGATTGGATGAACGTTTCCTTGGTATTGTTTTGCTCAATAATCTCATTCTTTAATGGGTTGAAGTTGATAAGAGGGGCCCCGTAACAAAAGAATCTACTATAGATTTCAGAAGCTAATGTCATCGGAAAATCTTTATTTTTGGTTTAATCATTTGGTATTTGAAACCATAGACGTAGGATTCATTTAAGGAGTAAGCATCTTCTCCATTAGGAATTTTTTCATATCTAAGGTTTGAGTTCGAATTCAAAATATTTAATCAAGGATAGAAGAGTTTTATCCATTCCACCGTATTTCTAGTTGGTTGATCAGAAAATCTTACCTCCAATTGCACTTCTCTTCTTAGAAGTTACTAATATCAACCGGAGATATTGTGATATAGTACTTCTTTGTCCTTTTTCATTTTTCTAGGAAAAATTTAGATTCAAATAACTTGTCCGAAAAAGAGTTTGGGGCTAAAATAGTCCCTTAACTATTAGAGTAGGTTCATTTTGGTCCTTCAAATATAACTCTGAGCATATTTAGTCCCTTAACTTTACTAAATTGGAGCACTTTTGATCTCCCTAACAAAATCCGTTTAAAAATAATAGTGTTAAACCCATGTGGCAACCCACGTGACTTGTAAAATACAAACTCATAGAGGTTAAGTGTTAGCTATTATGAGTATATATTTAATTTTACACGCTCTTAAACACAATTAAAAAGAAATTCGCACACTCCTCACCAAATTACTAGCTACGCCACTGACTTTAAGACCATTTTGTTACTGCAATTAAGAAAATGGTTATTTTTTTCGAGTGGGCAGATTATTGTGTTCTAAAATATTGTCTTCAAATATAACTAGCTACTACTATATTGATCCTAAAAAATTAAGAAGACAAGAAAGAAAGAAAATGTATATCAATTAAGAAAGAGATAACACTGTCAAATTTACACCGTTAGAAAATTATCCTTTCCGTTAATTTTTAATAGTATTATGTTAGGAAGACCAAAAGTGCTTCACTTTAGTAAAGTTAAGGGACTAAATATGCTCAGGATTATATTTGAGGGACCAAAATGAACCTACTCTAATAGATGAGGGATAATTTTAGCCCAAGACTCTCCGAAAAACAAGAGATGATAATGTTAAACCAAAACTCAAACTCGACTCTGAATTATGCCTTAATTCCAAATTAATAGGAATCAAGCATATGAAGTTTCTATAATTATAACTATATTTTATGCAATTTTTTTTTCATAATTAGACTATATATTTTCACCCCAAAAATTCAAGACTCGAGTCAAATAGTGCATTTGGAGATGGCCAGGTCGTGGAGAGACAAATAGCTGTTGTTACCAACCAACCCAAAGTACCTAACAACCCCAGTTTTTGCCTTCTTTACCTACCCACCCACCTACTACCCCCCTCCTTTACCTCTCAAACACACACTCGAAAAAAAAAAATCCTTCCTTTGCTCATTGCATTAATCAGATCACCAAAGGCGTAAGGAATTCATTTCAGTACAAGTTGGGAGATTTAAAGAAAATGTCCCTTACTGATTCGGTGCAAAACAAACAGCCTGGTGTCATCACCTGCAAAGGTTGTAACTTTTTCGACTTTGAATACCCTTTATTTGTTTTTTTCACTTTCTTCTCTCCTTATCAAGAGTCTGATTTTGTATGAACCCATTTACTTACTTGTGTGTATCCATTCAGCTGCTGTGGCATGGGGACCAGGAGAACCAATGGTGATAGAGGAAGTGGAATTGAGTCCACCTCAGCCAATGGAGATTCGTGTTAAGGTTGTCTGTACTTCTCTCTGTCGCAGCGATGTCACTGCTTGGTTGTCACAGGTTTGATCTTTTCTTCATCCTTTTTTTTTTTCATTTGGGTTTGAAATTTTTTTTCCCCAACTGGTCAATCATCTGTATTACTAACTTTTATGTCACTCTGCGAGTAAGTTTTGGTATTAGTAGTGCATACACTAGGCATCACTTAAATGTCAAAAGAAAATGTTGGATTGGACTTGTGCTAACCTGCTGTTTCAAAATTTGCTGATCATAATAAAGAGGAACCATTTCTACATATATACTCCCCCCGTTTCAATTTGCTTGTTGGTTTGACTTGACACGGAACTTAAGAGAGTGAATAAGACTTTTGAATCTTGTGGCCTTAAACTAAAGACATGTAGAATGTACCAAAATACCCTTTAATTTTGTTGGTCTTAAACATGACATTGAATTATTTGGTGCTCAATGTGGTGAATCTTGGCCCAACTGGTGATTGGTTGCTATCTTTAGAGATAAAGTGGGGTTTTAGCATAAAAAACCAGCAAGTTTTATGAGATTGCAGTTTTATCTGACTCTCATTTGAGTTTTCCAAAGGGAACTAGCTCAACCCAATCTCATGTTGGGGTTTCCAAAATAAAATCCTGAACTACTTGGGGAGTGGAGGGTAGGTGAGGGCACATAAATGATAAAACAGTACAAAAGGCTCAATCTTTTTCCCCTTTTTGTTCGTTTGTCTTGTCTTTTTTCTCATTTTTGGCCAATATAATTCTTCTTTTATTTTTCTTTTCAGATGAATCTACCCGAATTACTTTCTTATCCTTCAAATATTCACGCCCAATTATGAAATTCTTATTATTTTCCAGGCTCAAGCTTCTATATATCCTCGGATATTTGGTCATGAAGCATCAGGGTCAGTTCTATGTCTCTTCCTTCTACTTGAATGATAATGCTTCCTCTCTGTTGTTTAAACATGCATCCTGCTGCTGATAGGAAGTCATCAAATTCTTACTCAAAAATTTAAGAGATTTGTAACAGTTTCATCTCCCGCATGATGCATAATAGTTTCATCACCCAAAAACTCTTAGCTGACGTACTCATCAGGTGCTCTCTCCATAAAGAAAAGCATTCCATCACAGACTGTGGCATCACTTTGTGTACCCCATAGAGCAAAATGAACATACTGCAAACTTCTGCTGCCACCTTCCACCTTGGAATGCAACAAACGTGGTTGATGGATTCAATATTTTGTCATTTCTGAACAGAGAATCAAGCTTCATTCTTGTTACTAATTTTGCAGGATTGTTGAGAGTGTTGGGCAAGGAGTGGCTGAATTTGTAGAAGGAGACCATGTGCTTACCTTATTTACTGGGGAATGCATGAGTTGCAGACACTGTACCTCAGGCAAAAGCAACATTTGCCAAGTTCTTGGATTGGAACGAAAAGGTGTTATGCATAGTGATCAAAAGACGCGGTTCTCTATAAAAGGGAAGCCAGTTTATCATTATTGTGCGGTTTCAAGTTTTAGTGAATACACGGTTGTACACTCTGGTTGTGCGGTCAAGGTTAGTCCAATTGCGCCTTTGGATAAAATCTGCCTCCTCAGTTGTGGAGCGGCAGCAGGTAATTGGTGGAGTACTGTTCAATTAAAGCATGTCTGATCTTTTTTACTTCTTTACTACTATTGAAATTTATAATTCAAAAGACACATATTTCTCTGTTTGTGAAAAGGGCGCGATTTTAAGATTCTTTTGCTGTTAAAGACTTTTGACCCTATGATGAAATTTGGCAACTCTTTCTTATGGAAATGGTTTTCTCAGTTCCTCGTCATACATGTATACTTAACTGTTAAATGCGAAACCCATTCACATGGAAGAGGAATTTTTTAGCTGAAAGACGACTAGTATTCTAGCTTACTTGATGGCATCGTAGACGGTCTATTGTTTGAAATGTTTTCTTCAAATGGTTAAATCCTGCTTCAGCTCTTAGATGTTACGTTCATTCTTAACCTATTTATGTCTGTATAGCTTAGCAATCCATAGTGTTAACTTGTTATTCAGAACATTCCATATGAAGCATTATGGGACCCTCATAATTGAAATGCAATTATCAGGTCTCGGTGCTGCTTGGAAGGTTGCAAATATCTCTGAAGGATCAAAAGTGGTCATTTTTGGTCTTGGGACTGTAGGCCTTTCTGTAAGTACATTGATCCAAGCTGAAAAGTTAACATAATATGGGCTAACTGTTTTCCTGGAAAAACTTGACAATGATAAATAATAAAATGCTTAAATATTGTGTTAATAGGTTGCACAAGGTGCTAAAATGCGGGGGGCATCTCAGATTATTGGTGTGGATACGATGCAAGAGAAATACGAAAAAGGTATCACGTGACAGACTTCTTATAACAGCTGGAAAGTTGAAAAGTTTTCCTTAACATACAGTTGAAAAGTTTCTATAGCTTATTGATGTTCTTCCCTTCCGGTGCAGCAAAGGCTTTTGGAGTGACGGACTTTTTGAACCCAAACGATACTGATGAACCCATTCCACAGGTGTTTTACTTTTCATGAAATATACAACCAAAGCTTGTAAATTACTACCTCTGTTCACTAATACTTTCCACTGTACTAAAAATAGATTTTCACTTTTACTTGTCCACTTTAGCATATCAAGAAAAAAACATATCTTTTTCATGTTTCTCTCTTAACATCAATTACTAAATTCCTCAAATTATTCCCAAGACTTAACTATATATCAATTAATATGGGTATTAAGGTAAAATATACACTTTATTTGTTATGGTGCAAAGTCCATTTTGGACAAGTAAAAGTGAACGGAGGGAGTAGTTTCTTTCTTTCTCTCAGACAATTAGTCATGAGTCTTGCAATCATTTTAGCTGTCTACAACAAAATGGGAGCATTATAACAACAACATGTCAACAACTACATCTCAGTATCACGCTAGTTAGGTTGGCTATATGAATTTTCAATATCCATTTTGCTGTATTGGGATCTGTTTTACTGCAATACACGATAATTTGGGGATTATCTAATACTATAGGTTCTCTGCGTTTTCTAATTTCTATACGACACAAATCTCTAAACAAATTAAAAAGACTTTTAGCAAATACTTGAACTAATGTAAGTTAACCAATATGATTAATCCCTAATCCAACTAGTTGGGTATCCCCTATATGGATCTTTTGCTTCTATTTATGTTATGTGTTTTACGAAGGCTGCATAGATTTTGAGTGGTTGTTGATCTAAAAAGACAATTTCCTTCTATGTGGTTTTAGGTCTGCTTGCCCTCTTTTTAACTCCTGATATCATACTTACAAACTGGTAGATTTGAGGTCTACATAGTACGTGATCAGATCATCCCAGATGACCTTCTCTCATTTTGTCCTCTGCATGTGCTACTTGCACATTCACCGGATATGATAACTTTTTGTCTTGTCAGTCTTGTATGACCAAATATCCAAATAAACATCCGCTTTGTACAACACTCATCTTATGGAGGGTTGGCCATTAGAGACCCAACATTTGCTCTTGCATAAATTGCTGGTCTTACAGATGTTCTGTAGAACTTGTCCCTCACTTTGATAAGTATCTTCGCATTGCATAACACTTCTGTATCATATTTTAATCTTACGTTTTATATCTTCATACATCCTACTATTCACCATTTCATGTAGATCATTGAGCTTATATTTGAATTGTCTCAATTTGTGCACTGCAATCCTGTCTAATCTCACCTCAATTTCGTTCTTCTTATACTGGATAAATTTGCAGTTTACTTTGTAAAAACAGAATACAAATGGACTAGTTCTATTGATGCATAGGCTATGTTTTCCTTCCATTAATTCCGTATACTTTTTCATTCCAGGTTATAAAACGCTTAACTGATGGAGGTGCAGACTATTCATTTGAATGTATAGGAGATACAGGAATGATTACCACTGCATTGCAGTCTTGTTGTGATGTAAGTATTAAGACCCCGTTTCATATACTCTGGGGTATTCTCACAGACTTCATTTCTCTCTTTTTACCACCAATTTTCTATCGTCTCCTCTTTGTGTTAGGGATGGGGCTTGACTGTCACACTTGGAGTACCCAAGCTGAAGCCGGAGGTAACAGCTCATTATGGACTTCTTCTTATGGGTAGAACATTGAGAGGATCCCTATTTGGAGGATGGAAACCGAAGTCTGAAATTCCTTCATTAGTTGAGATGTACCTAAGGAAGGTAGACTGTTACACTGTTTTTGCAACTTGATGAAACGTTAAAACATCGTGTTCATTTACTCCAGACCGACTTTCAACATTTGATTATTAAGCCATTTTGAGGTTTTGCTTGCAGGAAATCGAGATAGATGACTTGATCACACATAATCTGCAATTTGAGGACATAAACACAGCTTTTGATCTGATGAAAAGTGGGACTTGTTTGCGCTGCGTCATACACATGCCTAAAATAGAAGGTCTTACAATGGCTGGCAACTAGTTGACATTTGTTTCATGCCTTCTGTTACCCCAAAGTGAAAATACCCAATCACAGTGTACTGCAAGAAATTTTGATGTTGTAGTATAGTGTATGAAATCATTTCCTACATTCTGTTATTTTTTGAGAGGACAATTTGATAATATCATAATGCATTGACTGATGAGAATTGAGATGCAATTATCTGGTCTCAACCATATAATGGAACACTTCTTTTTTATTCATATAAGTGGATTTTGCTATTGATAATTTACTTATTTCATTATAAGGAAGAACTTTGGAGAACTAAGTTTCGATGTGATTGATGTCTACAAGCATTGCCAAACACACGAAAGAAATCTGCAAATGTAATTCTCTGAGGGTCGTTTAGTTGATAACAAGTTATACATGGATAAGTTATCTCACCATGTATATGGGATAACTTGTCCCATCACTATGGTATAAATGGTTGAATAAGTTATCCCAAACTTGACAACCAAACAAGACACCAAAATTTTATCCCTGGACTATTTATTTTTATCCCTCACACCAAATGACCCCTAAGGGACCATAATTAGTACACGAGATGGGATAAACAATACCTCGAGATATCCATTTTTAGTACAAATGGTGTGGGATAAGACCTAAGATAGTCTCCACATTAACTAATATCTCTCACATCAATATGAGATAAAAATTAATCCCAAAATTTAAAAAATTATTTTAAAAATACATGTATATGTTATACCTTTGTTATAGTTAATTAAAATTTATTTTCGCTTTAATATACAACCTAATTAAATTATTTTGTTTAGTGCAATCAAGTACTATTTTCTGTATAATTCGGATTAGGCTTTTCCCTTACAACTAAGTAATAGTGTAATACATATAAATCCAAGCAGTTGCTGAATCAATGTTGTGTCTTCTACTTTTCCCTCTTTTACTCTGTAGAAGCAGAGAGCGTTCTTGATAGTGATTTTGAGTTGGAATTTGACACATAGTATATAATGTCGACGGAGGAGGAAAACGCCGTAGAGGCGGCGTCAGCGGCGCGTAGGGAGAGACTGAGAGCCCTAAGAGAAGCTCAAGAACTTCTTGAAACCCCTGACGATGATAATAACAACACTAACGAAGAGGAAGATGAAAAGTAAGCACTACCCCCTTAACTTAATTCCTTGTTTATAGCTTGAAATTTTTTGAATTACAAATCCTTTAGTATTGGAACGAAATAGACCCGAATAGGGGTTGAGGGCTAGTGCGCTCCCTGCCTTCCACAGTTGAGGTAGAAAGTTCAAACCCCATCAGTAGTATAGCATCCCCTTTTCACCCAAGGGTGTGGCCCAGTGGCCATAGACAAAAAACACTAGGTGATTCTTCCCATCTGTTCTAGCCTTGGTGGACAGAGTTACCTGGTACCTGTTGCTGGTGGGAGGTGGCAGTATCCCTTTCCCCCTTCCCTGATGTAATTAAAAAAATAGACCTGAATATAGCAGAATGGAGAGGTTTCAAGCCCCTCCTTCTGCTCCTGGCTTCGTATTTAATGATAACAAGTTCAGTGCATAAGCTGCTTTATAGATAGGGGGTGACCAGCAAGCAGCCCCTTGTACATGATACTAAACCTATCTGTCTAATAAGAGGAAAGGGGCAAGTGCCAAAACTGACTCATGAGCCTAAGGGTAAGGTCGTCATACACCCACCCTCCACAGACCCCACTTGTGAGATCTCATTGGTATGTTGTTGTTGTGTTGTTGTAGTGTACTAGCGAATAGAGAAGGCGAATTGAGTTTACCAATGACTGACTCGGGACTAGTTTGGCATAATATTGATTGGTTGGTTTATATTTCAGTGATGTCCAAATGAAGTTCCGGAATTACCTGCCACATGACAAGCAGCTTCAAGAAGGCAAAGTAGCTCCGCCAGTACTCCCAAAGTTCGAAGACCCTATTGCCACTCTACCTCCTCCTGAAGAGAAGAAAGAGGTGCTTCAGTGATTGCACTATTTATTTCCTTCTGTTTTTTTCCCCTCATTTTCAGATTCATATTAGTTGTGTTCACTGTAACGACTTTTCTTTGGTTAAATTTTATCAGGATCCATTTCTGAATATTGTCCCCAAGAAGCCAAATTGGGACCTGCGACGGGATGTGCAAAAGAAACTTGACAAGCTTGAGAAACGCACCATGAAGGCACTCAGTCAACTTATGGGTACGTTATTTCTGTTTTCTGTTTATGATGTGTTTGTTGTTATTTGACTCTCAAGTATGTAATGGTCTTGTTTGTTACAAGTAATGTAAATAGAAAAAGAAAAATCATGAGATCACATTTTGATGTGTCTCTTGATGTAAGTCTTAGCTGAGATTGTTCATTGTACTTCTATTGTTTGTAAGTGCGAGAACATCTGACAGGACATGCGACAGATAATTATTCCAAGATATTCCTTGCTTTATAAAAAGCTCTCATGATGGCCCATCTGTAACGCCAGTAGGTTTACTTGCAGTGATTGGGACTTTGCTTTAGGGAAGCTACTGGTTGCACCACTTGGCTGCTCTTTTGTGAGTTGAGAAAGCTTCAGTAGCTCCTAATAGTGGCTCCTAATAGTGATTGCCTTCTTTAGTTTTGTGGTGTATAGATATAGGCTATGCAAGATGGTTCCCGTTTTTAGGTTGAACAACAATAACTGCCACCACCATTCAATCCCGAACTAGTTCAGGTTGGTTACAAAATTCCTCTATATCAAGTCCACTTCATGTTAAGGTTGAAGTTCAATTTCAATTCTGACTAATGTTTTTCAAAGAAAATAAAATAAAAAAGGTGATGAATGGCACATTAGTAAAAGAGAAACATTACATACAAATAAATAAGGAATAGGCGTGGCATTCTCTTATAGCTATAGGAATGTCATGACATATTTATGTCCACAAGTTCTAAGGCTACCTTTGGTATGTTATATATATTCAATTTATGTGTAAAGTCTTTTTTTCTTTCTTAAACTTCATGCTCAGTTAAACACCCGGAGGGAGTATTCTCTTTTCAAAATAAATAAATAAACCTATCCTAATTATTCGGTATAGCTAAATACTTTTCCTGAAATCTAACAATTGGTTCAAGTAAGTTCGGCTCGATAGGTCAGGTCAGTTTCTAATGTTCTTTTAATGTCCTAGCTACTACTGCGTATGGTTACTCCTTATTTCTCGTTTGTTTGGATCCTTCGAAGCTGGTCACTGTGGTTTCCCACTATGTTGATGACACTTTCCGTGTTGATCCACTTTTTGATTCACCTCCATTGTGGGCTGTTTTCTGTCAGTGTGATGACAGCCTTTTGGTGCTCTTGAATCCTGACAATGGGCTACATCTTTCGTCCGGCTTATTTTCTCAGGGTTGGAGTTCATTAGGTAACTGCGGGTCAATTAGTAAGATCTTCTTCTAATCAAATTGGGTTTCCTTGGAGCTCTTCTCTTCTTATCCTGGTGGAGGGTTAAACGCCAATCGATACCCTTTTAGGAAATTCACTGAGCAAGTCATAAAGTCCAGCAACATTTGGCCTAGATTGAAGTGCTATAGGTTGTAGCAGTCGAGAGGGCATGTCCAGTTGGAGCCACTATTAACTTTGGAGATGCCATATGAAACCAATATGGCCTTAACATTGTCTTAATCCAAATAATTCTGAACTACTCTCCCTTTTTCTGCATTAAAATCCTTTGTATATTAGAAGACCCTTATTTGTGCATTATACTTTGCCAATTGCCGAAAACTCAAGGATGTAGCCTAGTGGTTAATGAATCGGATTGAGAAATGTAAGTCTCAGGTTCAAATCCCAGCGGAAGCAAAAACACTAGGTGATTTCTTCTCATATGTCCAAGCCTTGGTGGATAGAGTCACCCGATACCTGTGTTGGTGGAAACTAGCAGATACCCCGTGGAATTAGGCGAGGTGTACACAAGCTGGCCCGATTATCAGAAAAGAAATTGTGCAAAAGAAAAGTATTATATTAAATTCATCTTTATGCGTAATCTAGTCTTCCCATCGAAGAATTGCCTCCGGGAGGCTATTGTTGGTGGTCCTTTCATGCATCTTCCACCTCTTGAATATGAATTAGAGAATTTAAGCACAAGTGCCAATTTGCATGCTGCTTTGCATAATTGTTTTTATAGTTGAACTTGAAAATGAGGAATTCGTGAACAGTGGAGGCGTATATTTCTATGACAAAATTTGTCTAGAAAGTACAGTTTGGATGGGATTAGTTTCCCTATCAATAGTTCTAAGGAAGAAGAAGGGCTGAAGATATCCTTGGTGTGTTAGACAAAGCTTTGGACCTACTGTAATCTAGCATGTTTGTATATGGGTTGGATTTCCCTAGCATCAAGCCAACTAAGCAGCTTGTAACATAGAGGTAACGGTACTTTCCAACTGTGATTAAAGGGGAATCTTAGTAGTCCGGTTGATTGGCTACCTCAGCTTTCACCTTGTTGGTGAGGGTTCAATCCCTATCTTGTAATCCCCTCCCCTATTTCCCCTTCCCCTGCCCCTATGTAAACTTTTAAAAAAAAGTGTGATAAAGAAAATGCATCTTTGGCAGATTATTGAATTAGTTTTCTTGAGAATCTAACCCGGAATGCTTATAATCTTATCTGGATCTTTTACCTAGATTTGAAGCTCTATTATTATAAAAAAAAAGATCAATGAATAGGATTGAAGCATATTATTTTATTGATTTTGAGGCAATATGTTTCATGGGTTAGTTTTGTTCCAGCTACCCGACTTTGAATTATTATTTTTTGTTGATCAAGCTAACTTTGAAACTTTCTTGACTTGTCTACATTGATCTTTTGTAGAGGAAGAAGAAAAGAAGAGGAAAATGGCTGAAGAGGAGGATGCTGAAAATGGTGGAGATGAGATGGATGTACACCAGTAATTCAAAACATTGACGCATTGTGGTTTTGGATAAGGCTGTATGAGTATTAGTTTCTTTACATCTAGTCTTTTTGACTGTGAGACATTGTAGCGAGTGTTGTGAAGATTATGAATACAGGTTAAATGTGTCCAGAATGAACTGGTGAACTTTTGTTAAATACGAGAATCATCAGATCTTTTCTATATACTGGCATACCAAAAGAATATTAGCCTCTTAACACTTGTGGATGCTGAAAATTGTATGCTTGGAGCCGTTGGGACACATATTATGTCCTTTTGGTTCACCTCAAAGAAACAGCTTATGTACATACTAGGTAAATACTTACTGGTTCTACTGACGTTGACCGACATGATAGTATCATTCACAATTTCTCTTTTGTTTTAGTCAAGACCGAGTTTCAACAACTCTTTCAGGGAACAAATTGACGATAACCATAGGCTGAATCTTGAATTAGCCTCTAATTTGGGAAAAACAGAAGAAAATAAAGTCGAGATAATCATTCTGGGGTTTGTTTGATACATTAAAAAGTTTGTAAGACATACAGATCCAAAGTTCTCAGATTTCATTCCGGGCTTGTTCAAAAGGAAAATAAAAAGAAGGGAGTCTGTCAAACAGCCATGAGACCATCTTAGACCTGAGAACAGGTCCAAGAACGATCATCTACTGCTCCACACAACTCGAGGAGCCATGGGAGAGGCTGTTAATCACGCTCTGGTCACATGGCCATGCTTCATCAACCAAGGTACGAGCCTATAGAACAGATCCTGTTCAAGTAAGGTCGTGCTAATTAACTGTCAAATAAACCCTTATAAAGCTGGAGTTTATGTGTTGCACTGCCGATGTGGGAACAATATGTTGGCCCCTGACGCAGCTTACGCAATCTCCAAGTCTCAAATGCAATAAAAGCAATAAGATTTGTCAGATTTCCTCCCCAGTCAAATGAAGAAATGGAGCTTATTTACTGGTTTTTGATTCTTTATAGAAAAAATAATTATGTAATACTTAATAATTTGTTTTTAAGGTGGAGATCATTAATTTCGTAGCAACCATCCCAATTCCCAGTAGGAACAACTCCTTGCCACTTCGACTCTTCACTGACAGGTAAAATCGACTTTATACGAAAACGTGGATTCATGATTTGGAGTTTATGAGTTTTTACAACGACCTTAAGTTAATATACTAAAGTAATTAGCTTCATAGTAAAAAATAATATAGGTATTCAAGGGATATTTTAATACATATATATATATAAAGTTTGAGCAAAAATTACTAGATTCTCGTGAACTCGTAGGTTATACTCTAGATCTGTCACGGTTAATATATGAATAAGGTTCTAACGTAATATATTTTGGATACTAATAAAACCTACCCTTAACTTTTGTATTTTATAAAAAGAACCTACTAATTATTACTCCAACTGTAATCTATCCACCCAACCAACCTCTTATTAAACCGTTTTTTTTCTTGTTGATGGCTATTTCGCGTGGCTATGTTTATGCTTAAAAAGAACTCACTATTGTAGTATTAGGGTCAATAATGCTTGTACCTTTTTTTGGTTAGTTGATGGGTGAGGTAATTGCGTTATTAATTGTTTTTATTAAAATATTGTTTTATAATTTTTGGATAATATATTATCTAGTTTATTATAAAATGATAATTTTGTGTTAAATTTATGAGTATTTTTAATAGCTTTTAAATTGATGGGCATAAATCATATTTCATGATTATTTTTTAAAAAAAAAAGTGAATTACGCTTTCCAAAAACTATGGTCAAACACATATTGAAAATTCACCCAAAAATAACTTACCAAAAATATTAGGGAATCAAATAAACCTAACTTGTAGTAAAAACAAACCCTATTATAGCACTGCTTTTCTATATTTTTTTGACAGATTATTGCCTTTTTAGTGTACTCCTACAAGATTTTGGAGTATAATAGAAAAGGCATCAACGGTTTCTTGTTTTTTCAACTGGAATTCCCAGTCCAAGTGATTCAAGGAAACAAAAATAAAACAGGAAAACGTTTCCCATTCCTATTCAACTAAGTAAACCAGATTGTCGTCCTATAAATACACTTAGAAAGCTTTCATAATTCCTCACTTTTCAATCAATTGAATCAATCAATCATCATTATTACTCTCTCAATGGCCCCAAATAATTCAGAGCAACGCCACCAATCAAGAATGGCTATGATCTCAAAGTCGATAAAAGCAATAGCATTCAAGAAACAACAGACAACAAAAGTATTCGAAAAGGGCGATGAAGTGGAAGTGGCGAGTCAAGAATACGGCTTCATAGGTTCTTACTACAAAGCAACTATTATTTCTCCCACCGACGCTTATCATTACAAAATCAAATACAAAACTCTGTTGACTGATGATGAGTCTGCACTGCTAGAGGATGTTGTCACTGCAGCCGAGGTCCGCCCTGTGCCGCCTAATCAACATGAAATAATGCCAGAAAACAACTTTCGTATGTACGATATGGTTGATGTATTTGCCAACGATGGATGGTGGTTTGGATTTATAAGTGGGAAAATTGGACAAGAGTACTATGTCTACTTCCCTACAACTGGGGATAACATTGCATATCCTTCTCATGTGTTGAGATTTCATCAAGAATGGTTTAATGGCAACTGGATATTTCTTTCAAGACAAGCAAGGATTTTTTACTAGCACTGAATTTGATTTCAAGAAATTCTTGATTTACTGTAGTCATGTGATATGAATAGGACTTATTAATCATTCTCTTTATGCCAATTTAGGATGAGTCTCAAAATATTGTTATGTATGCTTTCAAAGAATTTGATTTTATGAATGTGACTTGTTAATCACTCTTTATGCCAATTCAAGTTTAGTTACAGAATTGTTAATCATACGAAAATAGTAACAAGCATATTTTTTTCACAAACTGCAAGTGAGAATACCAAGATATTGAAAGATTTTGGCGACTGCAAAATACTGGCCAAGTCTCACGCTCTGAAACATTTTCTAAAGGGAGTTCTGTGTTGCATATCCGATGTGGGAGTCGTAATTAATAATTAATACATATATATGTACTGATTTGTTGTAAGCTGAAGATCAGCAATTTCGTAGAAATTAAATGCCATACCAATTCCCCGTTTTAATTTGTTTGTCTTACTTTCCTTTTTAGTTCGTTTAAAAAAAATGTATATCTTTTATTTTTTGGCATTTCTTTAATTTCAATTTTCCACGTGACTTATGTTTAAGACCATAAAGTTGATACATTCTACATATTTTTAGTTTAAGACCACAAGATTTAGAAAACTTCTTTACTTTTTAAACTCTGTGCAAAATCAAAACCAGACTAACAAATTGAAATGGAAGGAGTTTTGTTTCTTAACCATGATAAACTTCAATGGTTTGGGATTAAACAATCAGTTAGGAACACCAAGTTGACATGTCTTGTGCTGCTTCTGGGTTCCTTATACAAATATTATCGATCAAACAATCAGCTTAAATTCCTCATTTGATATAAAAGAAAATAGTCAAAAAACTTAATATAATACAAATGAATTCAGGGTCAGTCAAACACCATCAACCTTTCTAGGCACCCCAAGTTTTAATTAAACCAAAATCCAACCAATGTGCTATTTTTCTTATATAAAAACACTAATCACATTTGTCCCAAATATCCATCCAAAATTCCCCTAACAAAAAAAAAATAGTACATTACTCACAAAGTTTCAAAGAATTATGAAGAAGGTATTCCTATTACTTCTTCTTCTCTATGTCTTTGCCATCTTCTCAAATTCTTGGCTTTGTGAAGCATCATCCAATTCTTCACCTGAACCCGACCCGATTCTTGACATAAACGGTAAAATCCTCCGAACACACACTACATATTTTGTAGTACCAGTAAATCACAAATATGGTGGGATTTCTTTAGAAACCACTGGCAATGAGAAATGTCAACTTGGTGTAGTTCAAGAAGAATACGACGTGCACGGAGGATCCGTGGCATTATCCCCAGTGAACCAAAAGAAAGGCGTAATACGTGTGTCTACTGATTTAAATGTCGCGATTTTCAGCACCCACGGGTGTGGTGATCAATCCACAGTGTGGCAACTTGAGACGTATGATTCGAAAACAGGCAAGTATTTTATTAAAGACAGCGGAGTTGAAGGAAATCCTGGTCCTAAGACTATGAGAAATTGGTTCAAAATTGAGAAGTATGGACATGGTTACAAGTTTGTTTATTGCCCTTCAGTGTGCACTTACTGCAAAGTCATTTGCAAAGATGTTGGAGTTTATATGGTCAATGGACAGAGACGTTTGGCACTCAGCAATGTCCCTCTTGTGTTCAATTTTAGAAAGGAATTCACTTCTTAAAATCGAAAAAATAACGAATAGTAATAATAATAATTAGTAGAAGGACACAATAAGTTGTTCTATAAAAGAACAATAATGTAATAAGGAGTGTCTAAGCTATGCTTTTATTTCTTCTTCTTGTTTTTATTGTCACTGAATAATATATAAAACATGTATTTTGCAATCCCTTTGCCTTCAATTTGAGCTAGAAAGATTACGAGCTTTGTTTGATGTACAAGGGCTTTTCATTGTGGTAAAAGATTTTTTTAGATAGGTTTGTACTATCTATACGCCCATGGTGTATCATCAATCACAAAACATTTATGAAACTCTTAGTCTTAATTAGAGAGGGGCTTCATTTTGCAATAGTTCCATTAAACTCACTTTATCATTTTGACTTAAACTTTGTATACTAACAATGTATATGACTTAAACTCTTTTTTAAATAATCATGGGCATCGAAAATCCAAACTATTCTCAATTTAAATTTTAGGGTTAATTACATTAAACACTCCTATAATATGACTTAATTTTGATACATACCCTGTATTTTAAGACAAAACACTTATACCCCCTAAAATATAGAAATCATACACTTACATCTCAACTTTTTTGGATGGTTGTTACTTATTATATTATATTGTGTTGTTAGTTTAAATATAATGTTTATTTTATTTGTTACTTAAAGTTTATTGTATCGTATCGTTAAATCTATCGTTCTTATAACGACGAAAAGTCTCATTTTATGTTACGACCAATTTGGTGTGATTGCATCGTTACATTTTTTCTTCTCGTTTTATCTTTGCTTATTATCTAATAATCCTATTTTAACCTTACCATACCTTTTTATAGAAGCTCTTGTAGGTTAATATTTTAAATTGTTGATGTTTGACATTATGTATTGACAAAAAATGATACACTCTATCCAAACATTATATTCATTAAAATAATATGATACGATACATTATAAAATAATATGTAACAACCACAAGAGCACTCCTTATGACATCAAGATTATTATTATTTCAAGGACAAACTATCATCACCCTCATTAGTCCTCCTATTATTTTGGTAAAGTGAAATCAGTGCAAGTGAGTTCAACGACCTTCAAGAATTTCCTTCTTAAAGTTGAACACAAGAGGGACATCGTTAAGCCCTAAACGCATCTGGCCATTAACCATACTAACTCCAACATTTTTACAAACAACTTTACAGTAAACAAACTTATAACCCTCTCCATACTTTTCAATGCTGAACCAATTCCTTCTAGCCTTAGGACCAACATTAATAAGAAACTTCCCCCTTTTCGAATCATCGTAATTCTCGAGTTGCCACATTGTCGAATTAAGACAATCATAGGTGCTGTAAATTGCAACGTTTAAATCAGTGGACACGCGAATTACGCCTTTCTTTTTATCGACTGGGATTAATTCCACACCATGTCCGTGTGGTTCGACGTAACGTTTTGGGATGACACTAAGTTGACATGCCTCGTTACCTATGGTTTCCACTGCGACGCCACCGTATTTTTCGCCGTTTACTGGCACTATAAAATACGTTTTCTCTGTTCGGAGAATTTTACCGTTTATGTCAAGAACTGGCTCAGGTGCTGAAGATGCTTCACAAAGCCAAGAATTTGTGAAGATGGTAAAAAAGATAGAGAAAAGTAGTACTAATAGGAATACCTTCTTCATTTTCTGAAACTTTGTAATATGATCAGTACTATTTTTTTAATAATTTTTGTGTGTGTGTGATGAAGAATTTTGTATGGGCATTTAGAGGTGTGAATTGTGTTTTTATAAAGAAAATATAGCACATTGGTTGTGGATTTTGGTTTTAGAACTTGGGGACGTGCCTAAAAAGGTTGACGGTGTTTGACTTTAACATTAAATTAACTATTTTTGCATGGCTTTTGTTTGACTTCCTTTATTCTAATCCAATGAGCAATTTTGGGGGGTTTTGATGGATAATATTTCTATGGGAGGTCTATCACTATTTCTATATACGGTAAGACCTCTCGATAATATTTGCTATAACAATTTTTATATATTTTGTGAAATCGATTTTTTTATGTTATATATATATTGTATTCCATGTTTTGTATAATAATATTTTGTTATAATAAAAAAAAAAAATTGGAACAAATAATATTATTATAGAATGGTCCGACAGTAGTTAAAGATTCTCATTGTCCAATAAAACAGTCACCCTTTTATCCTTACAATCTCTTCCAATAAAGAGAGTTCAATTTGCATTTTGCATCTCTAATGTATTTATTCTTTTCTTATTTGCATTTTATCCCTTTTTGCAAGTTTCCCCCAATCTATCACTTCATTGTAAAGAATAAAACATCTCACTTTTTACTCTCATATGATGGGTAAAATAGGAATATCATTATATAAGTAATTTTTAAGCATAATGTCTTGTGTAAGAATTTAGAGTTTTATTTTATTTTCTATTCGGTGTTTGATATCTACTTTGAGGTCCAATTAATTTGAATAGAATTTAGATTTTTTTAATTCTTCACTCGGTGTTCCGTATCTACTTTGAAGTCCAATTAATTCGAATTCGCGCTGGGAAGTCCCACTTTGAAGTAAAACACCCTCACCAAAGATGATTTCATACCCAGGGTTCAAACCCGATATTTATAGTTAAGGTCGATGAAAGAATACTTACCACTGCATCGTAACTTCCGGCTGAAATTGGATATGGTGCTACAACTGCATTTCTTTTTGCCCGGAGCTGAGGATTCAAACGGTTACTTATGGCACTAGTGGCAAATAATTACAGCATTCATCTTTATAACTAGTGCTTTAAAAAATTGTAGTTACTTTTGTTTGGTAATAAAAAGATTATACTGCTATTATCCTTCATATAATAGTCATAACTAAAGTATTGCTAAAGAATATGATAGATTAGCTTAGAGTAAATAATAAAAATAAAAATGAGACAAAAAATATACGTTAGTAGTGTAAAATGCAAGAGTTCCAGTAAATCTCTCAAATAATCACTCAAATTAATGAAATTATATAGTAAAATCACTTATCTTATATTTATATTAATAAAGTCCTTAGTTTAAAACTTATCTCTTACAAAATCACATCAACTGAAAATGCAATTTTCCACCGCAGAAAATCTGACATGGAACTTTAGCAACAAAAAAAAATATACATGTCTCAATTTGTTTGTCTTACTTTTCTGTTTTAATCTATTTCAAAAATAATCTCTATTTATTATGTTTAAGACCATAAGATTAAAATATATCTTGATATATTCTATATATCTTTAGTTTAAGATCACAAGATTTAAAAGTTTTTTTTTTTTAAATTTCGCGTCAAATCAAAATGATATAAACAAATTAATATAAAGGGAGTAGTAATTTATTAGCAAAGTGACTGCATTAGCAAAAGGCCACTCGATCCTTATTACATCACTATTATTTGAAGGACAAGTTATTTTCATCACCATTATAATTACAATAGGCTTTTAAGATTCGCTCCTTCTCCGAATCTCGCACATAGCGTACTTATTTTTTTTCAAGGACTGAATTCCCTTTTGAAGTTGAACACAAGGGGAACATTGCTTAGCACCAAACGTCTCTGTCCATTTACCATATTAACACCAACATCTTTGCAAATGACTTTGCAGTAAGTGCACACTGAAGGGCAATAAACAAACTTGTAACCATGCCCATACTTCTCAATTTTGAACCAATTCCTTATTGTTTGAGGACCAGGATTTCCATCAACTCCACCAACGTTAACAAAATACTTCCCTGTCGATGGATCATACTTCTCAAGTTGCCACACCGTCGATTGACGACATTCGTACGTGCTGAAAATCGCAACGTTTAAATCAGTCGATACACGAATTACACCTTTCTTTTTGTCCACCGGGATAAATTCTAGGATATCGCCATTTTCATCGTATTTTTCTTCGATTACACCGAGTTGACATGTCTCATTGCCGATGGTTTCTACAGCAAGGCCGCCATTTTCGCGGTTTATTGGCACTATGTAATACGTAGTGTGTGTTCGGAGGATTTTGCCAGTTATGTCTAGCACTGGTTCAGGTGTTGAGGATGCTTCACTATGCCAAGAATTAGTGAAGATTGCAAGTAATAATATTAGCAATAGATTCTTCATTTTCTAAAATTTTGTTAGTAGAAGTGTTATTTGCATGGACATTTGAGATCGATGTGGATTGTGTGTTTTTGTAGAGAATATAGCACATTGGTTGTGGATTTTTGTTTAAAACTTGGGGTGCCAAAAAAGTTTGACGGTTTTGACTCTATAAAGGTATATATTTATAATCCTTTTAATTTTGCATGCTTTTTTTTTTCTTTTCTAATCTAATGAGCAAGTCTGAGAGTTCCTTGCAGATAGTTTTGATGGATAATGTTTAATTTCTGGGGGAGCTCTGTCATGGTTTCTATATAAGTAAAGATTAATAATGCATAGTGTTTATCACTAGGAAAAAGTGAAAAGGCATATGAGATTTAAAACAACATTTGGCTATTTAAATATTGATAAAGTATGCAAAAGTGGAGAAAATATTGTCTGGAAAGATTATAAAATTGCTCTACAAAGAAAATAAGAAATCATCAATATGAAAATGGGCCGAGGGAAAATTGAAAATCATCTACAGCCGCTTTGTTTTCTTTTCCTAAACATTATTTAATTTTTTTTTAATGGATTAAGAATGATCATTAACTAGAAAGTTTAGTTTAATGCACTGATTGTGTAAGAAATATCAACTTTAATTGATAATTAACTAGAATGAGTGTTATGTAATTTGTCATACTAGATGTACACTGGTATTCAAAAAAAAGTTACAGCGTCATTTGGCTACAGAAATTGTTTAAAATATAAAAAATAATTGCAAATTAATTTATGGAAAATCTCAAGTTTTCACTTAAATTTTTTGTACTAACTTTAAAATTGAGACCGAAAATTTTGTACGCTTGAATAATAAGTTTAAAGAGTATCTCAAGTGAAAATAAATTTATGGAAAATCTCAAGTTTTCACTTACATTTTTTGTACTTTTTATCTAAGTAAAATCCATGCCTAAATACAAAACTTTTTTTTTTGGGTCATAAAATACAAAACTTTGGTATAATGGTGTCTGACTATGAATTCCATTCAAAAACTGCAAAAGAAATAATGTGCCCATTCAGTAAAGTATATTATTTAAAGAGAAAATGCATCAAAATCCCTCTAAAGTTGATCAACATTTGAAAGAAGACACTTAAATTTGGCGGAGGTTCTATGATCCCCTGAACAATTTGAAAGTAATACTATTATCCCATTTTTTGATCAATTTCAATTTTAAGAAAAAAAGTGATGTCACGCACTAATCCCTAATTGTCATGCGTTAAAATGTATAAATACTCAAAAAAAAAACTATATTTGAATTAAAAAAAAAATCCCAAACCCCTCCCTCCCCCCTCCCCACCTACTTCTCCTCTCTCTTTAACCTTCTTTCATCACAAATAGGATAAGAAAAGGAAAAGTTACATAGAATTAAGGAAAAAGAGGTCATTGCTGCTACAAACCCAGTTGTCATTACTTTAAGCTCACACCAACTAATAGTATATGAATAGAAAAAGTAGTAAATCAAACCATAAAAATGAAGAGAAAATATTATTTCTTCATCGTAGAAAAATGCATTTTCACCGGATAAAATGGTAGCTAACAGAGGTCATCTCCCTTTTTATTTTTATTTTTATCACCTTTTCATCATTTCTATTCGAAAAATCAAACGTCAACGACGATATCCACTACCAACACAATCGAAGAAGCATCTCCTTGTTGCCAGAAAATACTTTTTTCACCGGACAAAATAATGGCTAACAATGACTATATCCCTCCTCATTTTTATTTTTAGGGACAAGAAAAAAACTCTTTACATTTTTCATCAATTCGACAAGAAAACTATGAATAGAGAATAAAATTAAATAGTATTTTCTCCCAATTATTTTTTCAGGCACAACTTCATTTCCATGGCCGATAAACAGAAAAAAAAAAAACTTTACTTGACAGAGAAGACAGGAGAAACAAAAACATTGAATAGCGGATAGAAATTAAAAAGGAAAAAAGTAGAAAATGCTTTTAATAAATAAAAAATATTATAATTTTTTTCGTTCATTTCTCTCACTCTCCTTAAGAGAGTGAGCTGCATTCACCATGTCAGGTGCCTATAAATAATATATTAATATCAGTTTAAAATTGTTAAGTGGGTAATAGGATCCCGTAAAATTTAGATGTCTACTTCTAAATATCGACCAACCTTAGGGAGGTATTTATGCATTTTCTCTTATTTAAATGTTGTGAATTAGATAAACCATATGCAGCCACCTCATACTGTCTCTCTCTCTCTCTCTCATAATTCTACTAGCAAATTGTGTGTTAAAAATATTATATCCTCCATTACTTTTTGTACCGAGTTATAAGTTGAAAATTTGAATAATATTATTTCTCAGAACGAATTATTCAAAATATGCTATATATAATTTAATTTTTAAAAAAATCAAAATATGTGCAATGCTTTCCTTGATAATTTCAACAAATCGAGTAAGTGGAAACTCAATTTTGGGCAGAAAAAGTATCATTTTTATGGGGCTAATCCAATTTTACTCTCTGCTTTCAGTAAATATTAAATAATAATGAATTAAATAAAACCATATGCTTCCATCTCATGATGTCTATATGCAACAGGTAGTAAACAAGAGTACTATATATATTTCAAAAAGTATGATATTTTTATATAATATAGTCATATAATGTTATTGTCCCAAAAAAGTTCTCCACTACATACAATTTTTTAATAATGTTTTTGTCCTATATATTTTCTTTATACCGGACCTTTTCCACTTTCCCATGAATAATTTTCTCAAAATAAAGTTACAGAACCAATACCTATGTTTGATCTAAAAACAATTACTCTCTCCACATTTACTTTTACTTCTTTACTATTTCAAAAATAGTTTTTTATTTTTACTTATTATTTTTAACATATTAAAAAAAATAAAAAAATCATGTTTTACCCTTAACATTAATTACTTAATCTTCAAATCATTTTCTAATATAATATTAATTGTCCACCTTACTAAATTAAAAAAGAATTAGTTAAAAAAATGATTAAGCAGGGAAAATAATAAGAATAGAAGAAGTGCCTTGCCTCCTTAAATTCAGCATTTGAACTCGTTGGCTAGGCTTTCTCTACTGGGAGTCATCAAAGGAGGAATGGGCATACGCTGGTTAGAACGCGTGCCTGCTCTTTTTTCGGAGCTGGTGGAACAACGCATTCTCGTGCTAAACGAAACGACTTTCACTTTCCATAACAAAAATGAAAGAAAGTCAACCTATTCCTGAAATTGCAGAAAATTCAATATTCCCTTGTAAATAATTCTTTTTGAAAATGTGACACTTATTTGTAAAATAAAAAAAAAAAATTTAAGCGGTAAAACTACTTTCTTATTTATAATTTTTTAAGATGCGTGTAAAAAGGAAAGTGGTCAGCTTATATGGAATGGAGAGAGTACTAAACATCGATTAATAGAGATAATGTGACAAAATAGTCATGTCAGTTATTGTCTTTTTAATAGGTGTGTCAAATTCAAATATGACAAGTAAAAATGAACGAAAATAATAGTTTTATCTTTTAATTAAAAGTAACTCTTAATTTAAGGTTTATGTAAGCACTAAAACAAATAATTTTCTCAGAACAATTTTTTAAAAACTAAAACAAATACATATAATCCGTCTGAATAATTCAAAATTGTTGTTCTAAGTTTCTGACCGTATCTCTCAAACGCGTTAAGCCATTTGACGAAATGTATTTATTTGGTATGTCGCATCCTGTTCCCTTGGTTCTCGTCGGTGGCAAATTACGAATTTCAGTTTTTTTTTTAGCATTGAATTGGTCAATATGTATACATTAGGTTATCCAAAAAATATTTATATATAGTTTTTAGTAAAATGTGGATTGTAATCTTAATAATAAGATAGATTATTTGTTATAATAGATAAAAATAATTTAATGGGATAAAAAAAAGTTATATTGATATAACTATGTAGCTTATACTCAAAATACATATTCCATTTGTCCTAGTTTATGTAAATAATTTGATTGCATATAAAATTTAGCAATAAAAGATAATTTTTTTACACATGTAATTTAAAACAAATCATAGAAAATATATGATCGTAAGTTATTTTTTCAAAGGTAAAATAGAAGATCTAGTACTAAATAGAAAAAAGTATCATTATTTTTCAAACTATTATTACAATAATATAATAATAGATTCAGTGAAATCTCACAAGTAGAATGTGAGGAGGGTAAATGTACATAGACATTACTTCTACTTTGTGGAGGTAGAGGGTTTATTTTTGGAGAATCCTCGACTCGGGTACAACAAATCAAAGTGAGTATGAAAGAAAAAAACGACAGTGAAATATAATTAGGGGTGTGCATTGATCGGTTCGGTTCGGTTTTGTATATTATCGATTTGGTTTATCGATTTTTGGTTTGTCAACATGCAAAATCGATAACCAAACCAATAAGATATTCATTATCGGTTTTCGGTTAATCAGTTTTGGTCCTTAACGGTTTGGTTTTCGATTTAACCGATAAGAAAATGCTTCTATAATTTTTTTTGCTTTTTCTTATTTTCATCTACATATATACACTACCTTCATGCATAAAAGTCTATACAAATTACAAGCATGAGCAAATTCAAATATGTTATTATTAAAATAAATTTATTTTCGTTCTTGTTAACTAACAAACTTGAATGCAGTAGCAACACTAGCAATCTCTCAAAAAGAAAAATAACACTGATAGGGTAGAACCCCATAAAACCAACGTCTTTAGAAAGAAAAGAACAACACTAAGACAACAACTATAAAATGCAAAAAAAATAATAGCGTATATATTTAAAATCTAAAGTCACTATTATAATTATGGATACAAATATAGTTTTAATATAATATTATTGGATTATCGGTTTAACCATTAATAAAAAACTTAAAATCGAAACCGAACTAATAGCCCAATATTTTTTTTTACAAAACCGTTAACCCAATAACCCGATATCAATAAACCAATAACATTTTTATCGGTTCGATTTTATTGGTTAAGTCGGTTTTTCCACACCTCTAAATATAATCACTAGTTAATGAAATAGTAATAATAAATAAAATAGTGTGATAATCAAAATACAATAAACACAAATAATAATAGAAATAAAAAATGATACAGAATAAAATTTCCACGACGTACCTGCTAAACTTTTTTTTTTCAAACTGACTAGGAAGAAAAAAAAGAGAGGAGAATATTATTAAATTCTAGACCCATCACTATCCCACGCCGGCCAATTACAAAATAAATGAACATGGAAATTGGTGATTCACCCACGTGCAAAAATCATCACCTTTATCCCTCTATAAGTTGACATCCCACTTGTAACAAAAGACTCATATCAACAACACATTAAAATCAACTCCCTCAATTTTCACAAACAAAAAAAAAAAACATGAACACCATTTTGCTACTACTTTCACTTTCAATTATCCCATTTACCTTGTGTGTACCCAATCCTTCGCGAGTACTTCTAGCATCACCAACATCTCCGGTTCTCGATGTCAACGGCGATAAAGTCCAAGCGGGCCCCAACTACTTCATCTTACCAGTAATCCGAGGAAGAGGCGGCGGTCTTTACCCATCCAACGTTAAACAAAACAACACGTGTCCTCGCGACATTATTCAAGAGACCGACGAGGTACAAGAAGGATTGCCTGTCGTGTTTACACGTGTCGACGCCAAAAAAGGCGTCGTTCGTGTATCCACTGATCTAAATGTCAGGTTTTATACACCAACAATTTGTGCTAGAGAAACTATTTGGAAAATTGGGGAGTACGATGAAAAGTTGAAGCAGTACTTTGTGGTGACTGGTGGAGTTGAAGGGAATCCGGGTCTGTCAACGGTGGGTAATTGGTTCAAGATTGAGAAATTCGGGTCGGATTATAAGTTTGTGTTTTGTCCAAGTGTGTGCAAGCTTTGTAAAGTTATTTGTAAAGATGTTGGGATTTTCACTAAGGATGGGGTAAGGTTTTTGGCTCTTAGTGACACTCCATTTAAGGTCATGTTCAAGAAGACTTTCTGATTTTTGGGAGCTTTATATTTCTCCAGTTTTATTGTTAATTGTTGGAAGATTTGGTTTCTAATAATACTATGCTTAATTCTCTGATGTAATCTTGCTTATGCTCGTTAATTAACCATGGGTTTTATCAGATTTTGGATATGGGAATAATGCTGACTCTTTATCTTTTTGATTTTCTAGCCACTAGTGTTTCTTAATCAATTTTCTCTTATTGAATTGTTGTTCATCTTCGCGGCCAAATAGAAAGTTTGAATTATCAAAGTACTCATTAAAAATTGAAAGGTGATATGAGATGAGCCTAGAATTGATTGTTGCAGGTAGTCGAGCATTATGAATATAGGATGTTTGAGTTTTTTTTTTTTTTGCAAAAATCATCAGTCCAAACTTTCACCATCGTGGTGGTAATTTGACACAGACCCCTATCTTATTTATTAAAATAATTAAACCAATACCTCCATAAATAAATAGAAATACTCATATTAGCTTTAATTCTTTTGAAATAAATAGAAATCGGCTTGACATAAAGCTACCATAATAAGCCACTTTCTTGATCCAGTTTTATTTATCATTATATTAAAAATATATGTCTATTTTTTTACTTGTTTATTTTTAAAAATTAAGAAATAATTTATCTTTTAATTCTTAATTCATGTTTATTACTCCTATTAATCACGGTCATTTTTTCAAAACATTTTCTAAAATAATTAAATTCATTATATTAAAAAGTAATATAATAAAATTATCATTTCAAATAGAAATGGTCAAAAGGAAATACCGCATAAATGAACACATGTGGTAAAAATTAAGGTCGTTGGATGCTAGCTAGTAGTATATAAAATCAACTCTTGGAGATGGCATTATTTCGATCAGTCAAGTATATTCTTAAATACATTAAAGTCAACTTCTCTTGAAGATTTCTGCGATGTAATTAAAGATATGCCTTCATTATTGACCACGTATATAATGCTCCATTTTCTGAATTGGGAGGTGATGGATGCTTCACACTTCATTATTGTTTCTTACCATAAATGACACTTCTAAGTTCTAAGTATAAAACTTTCCAATGAATCTTACGTTGAAAGAGGCGGAGACAAAATTTAATTCAATATTAATTTGCAATATACTTTTAATATTTACAACGTACAAATTCTACATTCATATGCCTCTTGGAAAATGGCGAATCTGCATCATGAGTTGTGACTTGTGAGTATTCAAGCTTTTATTACTTTTATTTATAGTCAAATATTGTTATTTACATAAAAAATAATAATTAATAATTCATATAAATATATATGTTAATTGAGTATCCAATTTTAATACTTCTTCTAGTCCAGAAAATTGTTGGGATTTTTTTTCATCTTTCAAAATAAGTGAATTTTTCATTTCATATTTATCTTTTTTTCTAATAAGGTTCTTAAATATTTTACATTTATAAAAGAATAGTTTGAGAATAATCAAAATATTATTTTGAGTAGTATGTCACGCACGAGCAATTCACTTATGGACCAGAAAAAGTAAAAATCACTGAGCACTAAAATTTCAGGGACCGCCACTACTTTTTTTTATTTTAGTAGCTGCAGAAATTAAAGTAGTTTATCCCTCTAGCTAGCTATAAATTGACATCCACTTCTGATCATTCAACACACCAACAGAGTAAATTAAAGCATCTCAATTTCCACAATAAATAAATAACAAAATGAACATCTTTTTGCTACTTTCAATTATCCCATTTACCTTAGCATCATCATCATCATCAACATCTCCAGTTCTCGACATCAATGGTGACAAAGTCCAAGCTGGTCCCAATTACTTCGTCTTACCAGTTCTCCGAGGAAACGGCGGCGGGCTTTCCCCATTCAACGTTAAACAAAACAATACTTGTCCTAGGGACATTATCCAATGGGACGACGAGGTACAAGAAGGATTGCCTGTCGTGTTTACACGTGTCGACGCCAAAAAAGGCGTCGTTCGTGTATCCACTGATCTAAATGTCAGGTTTTATACACCAACAATTTGTGCTAGAGAAACTATTTGGAAAATTGGGGAGTACGATGATAAGTTGAAGCAGTACTTTGTGGTGACTGGTGGAGTTGAAGGGAATCCGGGTCAGTCAACAGTGGGTAATTGGTTCAAGATTGAGAAATTCGGGTCGGATTATAAGATTGTGTACTGTCCAAGTGTGTGCAAGTTTTGTAAAGTTATTTGTAAAGATGTTGGGATTTTCATTACTAAGGATGGAGTTAGGTTATTGGCTCTTAGTGACACTCCATTTAAGGTCATGTTCAAGAAGACTTTCTGATTTTAGGAGCTCTTTATTTTGCAATAATAAATAATAAGTATTATGCTTCTGATCTGATGTAATCTTGCTTGTGTTCAATTTGTTAAATTTGAACATGGCTTAATCTTCTTCTTATTGGGTTGTTGTTTATGTTAACTTCCCACCTTGTCTCTGTTTCTCCTAAAAAATAACATGCGAAACTTGTATTTAATCGGTAACAATATTTTACATGTATATCCACCAATATCATATATATAAGTCATTTCAAAAGTAGTAAAAGAGTTGCTTTGAGGTAATTAAAACTTGAATATTGTTGAGATCGAAATAATTAGGTGTCGTGCAAGAAACTAACAAATCAAACGTTAAAATACAAAATAAAATATATATTAAAGAGACATAATATAATTTAATGTGGGAGAATAATTGAGAGAATATCTCACAAAGTCCACACTTAAAACTTAAAGAGGTTTAAATCTCTTAAAAATGACATTACGTGTAAGATATAAAATAAATTATGTTAAGAACTACATTATGAATGTGAGTTTATTAACTAAAAGTAAACTCTTTAGAGCTTACATCAAAGTGTTCAAATTTTTATGTCTAACCTAATGCGTATACCATATTTTAAGACGAGAATTTTCAATAAAATCAATAGATATATTCACATTAATGAGAATTCATAAACCATTTATCACATTATGTATGAGCTAACTAAACTTTTAGAGTAAGTGCTTCACTTTTTCCGACAAAATACCAATCGTTTGTTGGGAGAACGTTTTTTTCGTTCTTAAGTAAGTGATTATTTTGCTTTTTTATTTTGTTCCTAAATAGGTGATTATTTAGGTTTTCAAGAATAAATTGATCATATTCTTCTAAATTTACCCTTGTTTACATAATCAAAAATTATTAATTAAAAAAGATCACATTAAATTACAATAAAATTTAATTAGGGGTAAGGTAGTAAAAAAACCTTTTATTTTCTAGAAGTTAGCAATTTCTTAAATGGTGTGCTCAACCTAAAATGATCACTTATTTAAGAACGGAGGAAATATTTCACGCGTCTTGAATACGTGTGGTACATGTAATTTTATGAAAGTAGACTTTATGGATTTTGTCCATGTAGTTTTTTTTGTAAAAAAAATTATGAAAAAATTGGTGTGTTGATTTGGAGAGCAACAAATTTTAGTTCTTACTTGTTACAAACTTTCCTTTGAAATGAAAAGTAAAGTTTGAAGTAAAAGTAGTTACTATCTTACCGCCTTGAATACTTGAATACGTGTGTCTGTCATGTGGTACATGTAATTTATGAAAATGAGACTTTGTGGATTTGGTCCACAAAGTATTTTAAAAAAAAAAATTATGAAATAAATAAGTGTGTTAACCACAAAGTATTTTTTTTTAAAAATTTTATGGAAAAAAATAAGTGTGTTAATTTAGGGAGCAACAAAATTTAGTTGTTACAAACTTTCCTGTGAAATGAAAAATAAAATTTGAACTAAAAGTAGTTACTATCTCATGCGTCTTGAATACGCGTGGTACATGTAATTTTATGAAAAGGAGACTTCATGGATTTTGTCCACAAAGTATGGTTTTTTAAAATTTTATGAAAACAATTGGTGTGTTGATTTAGGAAGCATCAAATTTTAGTTTGTTACAAACTTTCATTTGAAATGAAAAGTAAAATTTGAATTAAAAGTAGTTACTACTCCATCCGTTCCTAAATAAATGATTATTTTACTTTTTTATTTTTTTCCTAAATAAGTGAACATTTAGACTTTCAAGAATAAATTGGTCAAAAATCATTAATTAGAATTTAGAAAAGATCACATTAAATATATAATAAAATTTAATTAGGAGTAAGGTAGTAAAAACATCTTTAATTTTCTAGGAGTGAGCAATTTCTTAAGAGGTGTGCTCAACCTAAAATGATCACTTATTTTGGGGTGGGGGGGGGGGGGGGGGGGGGTTAATTATGCAAATTGATCGCAATAAGGTTACTAAAATGTTGTTAACAATATATTACTAATCTTTTATGACAAAATTAACCTGGATACCTCCAGTTAACCATTTTATAGTGGTTTTTAACGTAGCCTCACCACCGAAGGACGGAAAAAGTAAATGTTCCATGTATTGACGGGGCAATCAGACATAATTAGAATTAAGGGACTTGCTGTCGGACATAATTCATCAGTAAGGGACCAAAGAGAAATTATCCCCATAAAATTCGCGGGGCTTTGCTAGGGTTTAACAGAGAGAGAAAGTTTAGGCCTTTCTTCTTCGAAAAAAGGGAACAAATTAGCTCAGATAAAAATGTCGAGACCAGAACTCCTAGCACCGCCGGAAATTTTCTACAACGATGACGAAGCTCGAAAATATACTTCATCTTCTCGAATTATCGACATTCAGGTATATATATATATATATATATATATATAGTAATGAACTTTTTTTTTTCTGTTTGATGATGATATATTAGTAGTGCTATAGGCTAAGACGGCTTTAGGATTTTAAGTTACGTATGATGATGATTCTGACTTCTGTTTGTATTTTCTGAAAGACCCAACTTTCCGAGAGAGCATTGGAGCTACTTGCTTTGCCAGATGATGGTGTCCCAAGATTGCTTCTTGATATTGGTATGTATATATGTTTACAAATATTTAGCTGAAATTTTTTCTTGATGTTGTAAAGGGGAATTTGATGGGCTAAATTTCACATTAAGTTGATACTTGAGAATGAAAAGAAATGAAATGGAGATTTTCATAGCATGTTTGACAAGTTATTCATTTGATTTCTATCAATTGTTAAGGCGTGAAATTCACGGAACAAGCATTCTGTGCTTCACATTGCACTTAGGGGTCGTTTGGTATCAGAATAAGGTGCGATATCTCAGGATTAAGCCTGGGATGAAATATTTATTGCGTTAAATTTCACCCGAGGCTTAATCATGGGATATCCCATCCAACTTGGGATTATTATATCCCATCTCCCAGGTGGGATAAATTAGTCCAGGGATTATAATCCTAGGGCTATAATCTCAGGATAATTTAGTCCGTGTATCAAACGATCTCTTAAAAATAGTTTGAGAGGACTAGCTTGAGGCTAGCCCATTTCCGCTTGTAAGCCTGATCTATGTTGGTATCCATATTGATATTGTGGTAAAAAGAGAAGGTAGCCAAGCTGAGAAGTCTCTTTATATCTTATATTTCTCCAAGTATGGTCAGTCCTTCTCGTTTATACTAAAGCTTATTAAGTGCATATGCTCTAGTGCATAGAGAAGAAGAAGAAAGGAGTCTTCATATTTACAAGGTATTGACTTTTCCAATGCGGAGAAAGTTTTATACTATTTAATTTAAATAGGAAAAAAACCAAGTGTTTGACCTTCTAAAATTGGTGAACTGTCTCAGTAGAATGAAGTACTTGATTTGCCTTTTATATTGTTGAATGGGGAAGTGCCTTAATGTTTACTGGTATAAAATTATGCAATTTAGTCAAGTTTGCTTGTGCTTCAGAGTTCAGTTAGGTAGAAAAGGTCATCATGTAAACCTGAATGACTGTAACTTCAAGAGTTGTCGCACTCATGGATCCTGCAGCTGTATTTTCAAAGTAAAGATGCTCGTTTTTGCATTTTCAATTGTTTAGCTTTGAGATTTTACACTTATTTCACCGTATTCAGATAAACAAAAATGCAAACGAAATTTGATGATCTTTTATTCTTTCTTGTTTTTCGAAGGTTGCGGATCTGGTCTAAGTGGGGAAACACTCACTGAGCATGGACACCAGTGGCTTGGTTTGGATATATCAGAATCAATGCTTGGTATGTAAATTTCTTCTTATAAGAGTAAAAAGTTTGATCTTGCTATGATCTTTATCAGACTGCTAAATGATGGTTTTATTCCAGATATTGCATTGGAGCGTGAGGTTGAGGGTGATCTGATGCTAGGTGACATGGGTCAGGTAGGTTACTTAGTTTCTTCTGATTGCTTCACCTTGTTATTATTCTATAATCCTGTTGCTTGGGCTGTAACTTTTTTAAAGTTGTCAAGACTCGTACATGATCCACCACCCAGAGTACATATCTCATCAGTTGAGAAATCTCAAAGTGCCAAAAAAGGAAAGGAAAATACTGCACATGACTATAGGCTTAAGCATGCTAGCTTCTCGTGAAAAACATTAAGGATACTAGTGAACCTATCAAAAAAATACTAAAAATACCAATTCATGGAAGTAAATCTTCAGCTTTACCCAGCTAAATATGACAGTGCATTTTGCATGATCTATCTTTCTTCTCTGTTTTGATGATAATCAAGTCATGATTTTTAGCTTACAAGTTTATGAGCTGTAATGCTACTCTCAAATTGTGAATTAGGATATTTCACAATTCAATATCTCATATAATTTTGCCGGCAGGTCATCTATATATTAGGTGGAGTTTTGCATCAGTACCAGACCATGTACATTCTTCCCTGAGCCCTCCTATATACTATGAATATTATATGTTTATCACAAGAATAATCTGCCTATTTTTTTTGAGGATGGAAACAGTTAATCTATATATTCACAAGTGTACTACATCCAAAAATATGTAGTTTCCCTTCAAACAGTATTGCAATCTACATATCTTGTCCCCTAATCAAAGCTAGTCTTTTACAAGTAATCTAGAACATCAAAAATATCTTCTGCTTGGGCTAAGACATTCTGTTTACACCAAAAGTAATACAAGGAAAGACAATTCATTTTAAACTACTGTAGGCCATTCTTCTTATCTTCAAAACACCTCTGATTTCTTTCCTTCCATACAGTCCACCATCTATATTCGGAATTTTCAAGGCAAAGGCATAGTAGGCATACTCTTAGTCATTTGGTTATGGTTTTCCGGCATGATTTGTCTGCGAGGTCTAGTTTTTTTTTTTTTTGTGCGTGCTAAAAGACTGGAGAAGATGAAAGATCATGAAATGTGTCTTGTCTATCTTGGTTGATCGTGCATACAGTTGAGATTACTTATCAACTGAGTTGTGCCAATATCTGTTCTTTGAAATTTAATAACTCGTAACATAATTGTTTTTCTCAATGCTCTTGATAAAACTTTTACGTTGATAGAGGTGTTACAAGTTGTCAAATAATGGGTAGTTCAATTTTGTATCTGCTATTTTTTCTTGCTACGTTTTCTTTCATAGAATGGCATAAATAATTGGTTGCATCTATTGTAGGGCTTAGGGCTTCGGCCTGGTATTCTGGATGGTGCCATCAGTATCTCAGCTGTGCAGGTATTTCGTTTTTTCCTCTTCTTTGTTGAGATCTTCAGTTTTCTGAGCTGATAATGATGATAGTTATCAGGGGAGCCTTGACAATTTAGAATTATGTGTGAAATGTTATCTATTGTTTTTTCATAATCAATTTTGTGCTTTTGATATGAAATAATTAGCCTGTGCACTACTTTCAAGTTTCAAGAGGCACATTCTTTTCATTCTCAAAAAGTTTCAAGAGGCACGTCTTGCGATAGTCTTCATAATCTCATCATCTCCTTGCTAACATTCTCTGGTTATGACCTCAATTTGGTTCCTGTATGAAGTGCTTATCAGTTCTGATATACTTAATTTTCCCAAGCAGTGGTTGTGCAATGCTGACAAATCTTGTCATGAACCTCGGATAAGATTGAAGTAAGTAGAAAAATTCATTCTTATTTGTAGTTGGTCACTTTTGCATATTAATCTGCTCAAGATCCACTTATGATGGAATAATTTCATACTTGTTCTAGCTATCTAAGTAGTATGAATTTTGCTCATAACTCTGCAGGGCTTTCTTTAGTTCCTTATATAGATGTTTGGGAAGGGGAGCAAGAGCAGTACTCCAGATCTATCCTGAAAATATTGCTCAGAGAGAGCTGATTCTGGGTTTTGCCATGCGAGCTGGATTTTCTGGAGGCATAGTTGTTGACTACCCACACAGGTTAGGAAGCTTATAGACTTAATTTACCGTCATTTTTTTTCTAATTTTGTTGTGAAATAGTTTGAAAATTAGCGGTTGACCCGAGTGCAGCTCATTCCTCAATGGTCAACCCCTGAACTAAATTCACATGGCATGTACAAAGGGAAGTCTTATATGGCTAAGTTGCACTTTTTTCGTTCTAGTTAAATTGTTAGCTTTCTTAGCACGTTGCCCTTCAATTTATTTGAATCGAGATAGTTTAGGCCGTCTGTAAGCAGCATCAATCAAAGTTTAATAAACACTTGTCAACCACAGGCTGGCTTTTGCAACCATTAATTCCTCCTCTGAACTTCCCTATACCTCCCTCATGCTCAGCATATGTGCCAATTATTATAGCCTGTTAGTGCTCTTTTTTTTTAGAATTTTTTTTAAAGAAGTGCTTATTTTAAAGAGTTGAGGTGTTTGACCAAGTCTTTAGGAAAAAAAAAGTGTTTTGAGTAGTAGCAGAAGCCGTTTCAAAAGATGAAAAAGTAGTTCCCAAAAGCGCTTTTTGAAACCTTGACCAAGTACACACTGCTCTAATATTGACAAAAGTTAAGCAGATTTTAGAAGTTTGGCCGAACAGACTATTAACTTACTAATCACCCTCCTAACAATTTGCAAGGAGTGGGTTGGTGTGTAAAGATTAACAGTTTAAGGTGCCTAAGCTGTGGTTTAGCAAATACAGGACCAACCTGTATTTCGTAAAATTTCTTTTAATTTGGTCGATTCCATTAGTATGAAGAAACTAGGTTGCGTTTGGAAACTATAAGTTTAATGTGTCAGAACACAAAGATGAACTGACTGAAGCAAGCAAAGTAACTGAAATAAAGGTGCAGAAAGTGCAAAGAAGATTTTATCCCTTTTTTATGTAGCTGCAAAAAGATGCATGAGGCGGGTTATTTTCTACTTTTTTCTTTTTTCTTATAAAGTTATTTTTTCTTCCTTATATCGTTATATCACACTAAAGATTTTGCTTTTGTACTTGGAAAAGATATTGCCTTAGTAACAAAGATAATTATGAATTGACCAGTATCAGTTAGTGTAAGCTTAACCACAAGGTAGATCCAAGGAACCTGAAGTTATTGGTGCTTGAGATGTGTGTTGGCTATGCCCCAGGATATGATTACAATGCACTTTCAAGTGAATGTTCATTTTGTCTTGATTTAGTTGTAGTCCTGACACAAGTTTGTACGTTTTTTTGTTGTCACAGTTCTAAAAGGAGGAAGGAATACTTAGTTCTCACTTGTGGTCCACCGTCTCTCAGCACCACTACTCCCGAAGGAAAGGGTGAAGATGGAGAGAGTTGTTCTGATGAAGACAGTAGCGAGGATGAAGAAAACCAGACAGTAAGTAATTCAAGGGCACCGAACTAACCGTGCTGAAACTAAACCAGTGGCTTTCCTCCTCCAAAACCATCTCTTCTTTTTGTTTTTTACTCCCATCTCCCTATTTTCTTCTGTTACTATCTTTGATCATCCCGCTTTTTCATTTCACCCTACTGTGCAGGTTTGCATATCTGACAGGCGCAGACCTAGAAAAAAACAAAAGGTGAACAAGAAAGGCAAAGGAAGGGATTGGGTTCTGAAGAAGAAAGAACAGATGAGGAGAAAGGGGAATACGGTTCCTCCAGATAGCAGATACACCGCACGTAAAAGAAAAGATCGGTTTTGATCCATTAGTAAGATATATTCGGGTTGATTTATTTTGTTTTAAACATAACTTCAGCACAATGAGCTCTTTATTCGTGTGTGAAAAATTATTTCTAATTGAATCGAAGTGAGAAGCAAAAATATTCTGATAAAGACGTTCCTCAGATTCTTTAAAGATTCTGGGACAGTTTTCTGAGACCTAAATATTCTTTTTCAGCTGAGTTCAAGAGTAAACAAGAAGTCTATAGTTTATTGTTTATTTACATTTTTTTTTTGAGTTGGAGGTTGCTTTTGGATAGATCATGTAGTGTGTATGAATACTTTAGTTTCTAATACAGTAGAAATTGTGTTCATTTATCTTTCAACTGGGGGATTCATTGGCAGTTTGTTGTAAAAGTCCCAAGTAGTACTAGTTATGAATGAATCTCTTAATGATAGTATGTAACTAAAGGGAAAAGGGTCAAATTTGCTCCTCTACTTTCGTTTATTAGTTAACTGTGTTTTGTTATACTATCAAGTTATTTATATTCTATTGTTACTAAACTTAACACAAATATTCCTAATTGAACGGATTTTCCCAAATCGATCAAAATTTATACTGATCCCCTTTTTAAGTTCGACTCACTAAATTAAATAACTCATACCAAATTAAACCCCACATGACCCCCCCCCCCCCCCCCAAAAAAAAAAAAAAAGTTGAAAAATCTGAAAATAGGATCGAAGGAATCTGCTGCTTGTTTCCAATTCATTTCGTGGATAGCCATTGATCTGGAGCTGTAGTTTGAAGGATCAGCTGTTCCGCCAATTTTCTTTTTTTAAAAAAAGAAAAAAACATTGATTTTCTGGTTATCCATTGATTTAGAGAGGAACAATTTGAAGAAGAAAGCAAGTCCGCCATTGAAGCTCGTTCAAAGCTCAAGTTCAAAAATTTAGATTGCTGCTAATAAGTTGTTTATGTGTGACCTATAATGTACTATCTAGTTTGAGCCTTGGAATTAACTATTGATTCTTGTGCTAGGATAGACCGACCATATCATATTTAGGGGTGGATTTCAGTACTCGATTCGATATTTTCAAAGTTTAGTTTTGATAATTTGGTAATCGATAATTGAAAGTAGATACTAAAGATCGAACTTTTAAAGTTCAGCCTGGTATGGTAAATTAAACTTTGGTACAACAAATTTCGGTCAGTAATTACACATGGAAGGAAAAGACATTGACAAGATATATGTTCAAAATTTATCCCACATTTGATACATTAGCTTTTAGAGAAATCACATATCAAGGTTAGATCTTCACTCTCAAATCCTAATATGAATTTGACGTCACAAGTCAATCAAGCATTCAAACCACTCGTTAATGTTACTCATAAATATGATAAACACCTCATCCCACAAGCTTAAAAGTAAATAAATAGTCAAAGTTCTCATACTTTGGTTCTTGATGAATTTGATTAGATCAATTAGCTATGATATGCTTAGAGAATACTTTGACTAGGATAATAATACAACTTATTATTATCTATTCACACATAGTAATCAAACATCTAACATGAAGATTATTACGACAAACAAAATGACGGGATCTAAAATTCGATATTCGATATTTTTAAAATCAAATTTTGATAATTCGATAACCAGCAATTAAAAGTAAATATCAAAATACCAAACTTCGAAAATTTGAGCCAATACCATAAAATCCCGATTCAATTCAATAGCTCAATTTTTAATGATTTATGCTCGATCACCTCTAATTATATCTCTTTAGATGCGTCCCTTTTTCGAACCATACATGATGCTTCGTGCAACTAGTTTCTCATCCTATACACATACACATTTCGGGAAATATTGAAGTGTGTACGTATTTATTCTATTTTGTTTACTAGTTAGTTAAGAGCGGTCAAATATATATTTGACCTGAGTCAAAAGGATTTAACTAGAACAAGCTTGAGTTAAAGTGTCCCAATTAAAATTAAGGTCAAGTTTGAGGTATTTTTGACCCAAATATTACGATAAATTAACAATGTATTGATAAATTAAATAGGAATTTAATGTAATTACACAAATTATTCATACTACTTACTTCGGATCTGGCTCCTGTCTAGTACCTATTCCCTCCAGTTCATCCAGTTTGCTAGTGGATTTACTCCACGTGTCCTCTTAAATAATTTATGATCCAGATTTATTTTGGTTAACTCAATAATTTTAACCCCAGTAAAATACTCTCTCTCCTCTCTCCTCTCAAACAACATAGTAGAGGAGAGAAGAGTTAAAACAACATAGTATTTTACTGGGGTTAAAATTATTGAGTTAATCAAAATAAATCTGGACCATAAATTATTTAAGAGGACACGTGGAGTAAATCCACTAGCCAACTGGATGAACTGGAGGGAATAGGTACTGTACAGGAGCCAGGAGCCAGTTGCACTTACTTCATTAAGACAGTGTGGCAGAGTATAAATAGTTTTGTTCCTGTTGTCCTACTCATCATTTGTCAAGAACAAACCTTTGACACACTCAGACTAAAAGTTTCAGAGTGGTGTCGTGTCCCTCTCCCTCCCCATCGCCGCCGACAACGGTGGTGGAACAAATTAAAATCATCCCAGAAAAAAAAAATCCAAACAAAAACAGGTACAACTTTGTTAAACATGTTTTTTTTTTTGCATGCAGAATTCTTGAATTTTATGCTAAAAAAGGTTTGATCTTGTAACTCAATTGTTCTTAGTACACCTGTTACATTTTTTTTCTTGATCAAATCATGTAAGGACCAATGAACAGAAAATCAAGAAGTGAAAAGAAAATAGCTTAGAAGTGGAAAATTCCTTGTTTTTCAGAAAAAAATCCAATGTACTTAATTTTCTGCTAGAATTTTGCTTGTTTCCCTTAATCATGATAAAGCGGTGAATGGTAGAGGTTATAGAAATTTATGGATTGTTGTTGACTTACAAATAATCCCAGCTGGATCAGCTCATGTAGTCCAGCATTCTTGATTGACTTGGTTCTTGTTTTTATATAATTTTAGTTTGTGTTTTGGATTTATGAATAGTGGATTAGTTCACTAATGAATCGTTTGGTTGTGGCATTGGAGCAATTGATACCAGCATAAAATAATACATTAATTGTTTGATCGCTGTTGTATTAAATAGTGCTCGTATTAAGTTATGCGTGAATCTATGAATTATTCTATGTGTGTGATAGAATGTGGAACAAGAACAGGTGTATCAGTGCGGAGATTCAACCTCTTAAAGGCAAAATTACCCTTTTAAAGTAAGTAATTCATGTAAAACACGCAGGTTGGTCTTCGGTATTAATTTTTTAAAAGTTCGGTTTTGATATTTTCCGTTAACTGATCGAAAAAACGAAATTACTGTGGTATATGTTTCGGTTCTTTGTTTTTGTATCTTGATGTTTTATGTGTAGGTAAATTTATGTTTCCATGGACTTCCTCTGCCTAGTGCCTAATGTCCTTCCTTTCTCCCGCCCGCGAGTGCCAAAGATCAGGTCTTTCTTACTCGAAAAAACTCTACTTTAGTCATTTTCATGAACGTTGCCCGTCTCATGTCAAGATATCCATTCTACTTAAAATTATGCACTTTTAACACTAAAATTTCATAGTTATTAATTCCAGGAACATCTTAGAAAACAATTGAATGGCTACGTGATCAACTCGTGGCAAGACAAGGTTCGCTTTTGGTCCATATTTTTGTTTGTTGCCTCTTTAAACACTCTTATCCTGAGTAATTACTTTCTTGAAACATACTTGTCACTGTTGTCAGATTCCTCTCTGCCTCAGTCCCTTGCTAACGTCCTCGAGCTCGAGGTTTCAATTTCTTCACAGTTGTACACCCATAGACTTTGGCTTTACTAATGACTAAATTGGCTTCGCTGGACCCAATATTGTAACTAGCATTTGCTGCTGCAGAATAAACGAATTTAAAGGGAATTCAATGATTTGTATATATACAAAACAATCATTTTTCCTTGTTTACACAATATAACATTTCAAGGAAAAAGAACCAATTATAGAATGTTAATTTGATGTGTTAGTTTCCCAACCATCAGGTCCAAACCGAAAATAGCTTTTCTTTTAAGCAATCAATAGCATACCAAGTCCATACCAAAGAACCAAAACCGAACAAGAAAAACGGAATCGATAAATTACAGTTCGGTATATACATTCGAAAAACTAAAGACTGAAGTACCAAGCCAAAGTATCGAACACCTACGCCTAGTAAACCAAGCCATGATTATTTATCACCGCATAAACAATCCATGCAAATTCTACTCCTTGCATAACTAGTAAGTGAACCAAACGATCCACGGGGTATAATATTCATGATTGAAGCACTCAAGGGTGTGTCCTAGGGGTCAATGAAGTAGGTTGAGAACCATATTGAGATCTTAGGTTCAAATCCTAGCAACGACAAAACACTAGGTGATTTCTTTCCATTTGTCATAGCTTGGTGGACAGAGTTACTATGTTACCTGGTACCTGTTGTTGGTGGGAGGTGACAGGTATCTCGTGGAATTAGTGAAGGTGCCTGCAAGCCATCTCAGACACCACAGTTATCAAAAAGAAAAAAAAATATTCGTGATTGGTTGTTTTTATTTTACTGATATGTGACAGTTTAGTTGTAATTTATCAAAAATAGTGACCAAGGCTGGGTTTTGCACTTATTTGTTTGTCTTCTGTTCTTATTCTCCACATTAGGGAAGTGTGCAATTTGAGTTTCACATGCTCATTGGATCCTTTTTTTTTTCTATGGATTTATATAGCCGACCCCAACTTGTTTGGGATTGAGGAGTAGTTGTTGTATCCTGGAAAGTTAAGTAGGAAAATCGCTTTGGATTTTTTCCTGGGAGTAGCCGTATTAAATGTCGTGGTTTATCTTCAATTACTCGCTTGTAAAGTTTCTCCTCTTGTTCCTTTTTCTGCCTTTTTGTTTCTATTCTTTCATTGTATTCTCCGACGACGAATTAACTCCAAATATACTGTTCATTCTATTTATGATTTGCTTGTATTTCGGATACTGTTTGACTTGAATTTACGACGGTATTCCCATAATTTGGTTTCCACTTTCCAGTTCCAGCTGGCTTAACTTTTATCACTGAACTAGTGATATTTTTAGTAATTGCTTTTAAAGCCAATGCAATAGCTTACGCATTGATATCGTCAAATTGAGCATCTATCACATTGTTTAGTTTGAGAATTACGTACGTAAATCCATAAAATATCTTCTATATTTCCTCTTTTGTATCATGTTAACTTCAGTTGAACCTTGTTTCTCCTAAAATTGATAGCTTTAGGTCTGTAGATCACATTCATCATGTGAAATAAATCTTTGCTACTGGTTTTGTGTTAGACATGTTTTTCTTTCTATTGCAAATTTTACTTTATTATTTTTCTTGCTTAATGGAGCTCTTAACTTTAATTAGAAATTCACTACTTTGACTAGCATCGACTTGAAGGAAATAAAGTTCTTGTGCTAATATGTTTTTTACTTGGTGTTTAACAGTTTTTTAACTTTGGGGTCTACTTTTCTTGGTTCAAGCAGTGATAAAGGCAAGTATTCATCAATGCGAATGTAAGATATCCGACTGACTGTTGCCTGCATGATTTAGAATAACCTTTTCCTGTATCCAGAAGAGACATTTCTTCTACTTGAGATATCCCAAACGATCAAGAGGAGAAACTGTCATAGTAACCTTATACACATGACGCGAAAGAGAGATAACTACGTCGGGGAAGTGCCAAATGATTCAACTGTCTATGCATCAAACGATGGTAGAAACCTGAATCGTCAAAGAATTCAGAAGAAGGATGCTAATGTAAGTAATTGTGACTTGAAAAACTTGGATATCTCACAGGTGGATGACGATGACACCTCGAATAAAAAACTTCCTAGTGCTGTTAATGTTATTTTATCAGCAGATACAAAACTTGTTTCAAAGGACCTGAGTAGAAATAAGAGTCCGCAGGAAAGTGTGTTTGCGCGAGGATCTCCTATCAGTGGAGCTCGTTTGAATGCTGGTGCTTCAAAGTTGTTGATTCCTGGAGATAAAGTCCGGACATTTTGTGGTCGTGAAAATGACATTTGTTGGGCAGTGAATGAGGCCCATGAGGCACAACTAGCCGCTGAAGCTATTGAGATGGGCAAGGGCTATCCTGTTGCTGAGTTTGAGAAACTTCTTCATTCAGCCTCTCCAGTTATATGTCCATCTGCTAATGGTCAAGGTGCACCTCTATGCAGGCATGAGATCCCGAATATCTCTTTAGGGAACTTGTGGCAGTGGTATGAGAAACATGCGAACTATGGTTTACAAGTAAAAGCAGAGGAACATACAAGTTCTCATCAATATCGTCGAAAGTTCAGTGCATATTTTGTTCCCTCTTTGTCAGCCGTTCAGCTCTTCAAATACCGTAGCTATAAGGATAATGGAACTCTGGGTTCCATAGATGTGACGGACTTTGGGATAAATAGAATATCTGGGAGTTCACCTATAGAAGACTTCCACACAATATTTTCTACACTTGTACCTAAACTTCGTGTTGAGAACTCAAGCTCTTTACAAAAAAGGAATGTTGTCTTTGACTCCATGGCATCTTCAGATCGCAGCGATACGGATTTGCTTCATCCACCAGTTGAACCTAAGTTGTCTGATGATAATATGGAGCTTCTGTTTGAATATTTCGAATTTGAACAGCCTCAAAGTCGTAAACCGTTGTTTGAAAAGTATGTGGTACATAAGTTGTTTCTTATCATTTTAGTTCATTGTTTGTTAGCAATACTATTTTTTTTTTTTGATCATAAGTTGTTTCTTGGGCTTACTCCAACTACTCTATTCTAGGATTCAGGAACTTGTTGCTGGTGATGGGCCTTCAAGTAGTGGAGTGTTTGGAGATCCATCAATCCTACAGTCCGCCCGCTTACCTGACCTGCACCCTCATTCGTGGTTAGTATGGAAAGGCTTCTAGTGTGATTATATTTAGTTATTAAATATGTGAAGCACAATCGAGGCTTGCATCCTGTCTTGGAGAAAAAGGAAATACAGGGAAAGAAGTACGCGAAAGTATAATAGTCTTCAAGTTCTAGAGCAATACTTCTCCGTAGAGCTAATGGTACTCTGTATTTGCAGGTTTTCTGTTGCATGGTACCCCATTTATAGGATACCAAATGGAAACTTTCGTGCTTCTTTTTTGACTTATCATTCCCTTGGCCATTATGTTCACAGAGGCCAGACACTTGACGCCCGTCGATTGGATGCCGGCATAGTTTCCCCAATTGTAGGCCTCCAAAGCTACAATGCTCAGGTTTGATAACTGCTTACACCCCTTTGAAGTACTTCGGGAAGTTTCTTATATAACATTAAGATACATATTCTGAGATAGTGCCTATGTCTATACATAGCATTTGCTCACTTAGTTCATTATAATATTGAATTATTTTTTTCTATGAATGGCGAAACTAGGGTGAATGCTGGTTTCAGCCAAGGCACTCCATGGACCATCCGAAAGAAGTGACCATGGATTCAGATCCTTCTTCAGTTCTACGAGATCGACTGAAGACACTGGAGAAGACTGCATCCCTTATGTCACGAGCTGTGAGAACGGTTGGTGCAGAAACACTTGTGAACAGGCACCCCGATTATGAGTTTTTCCTGTCTAGGCGGCGTTAATTACCTTGATCTATCATGTTGATCAACCATATGTAATTCTCATAAAAGTTTTCTTTTGGCTGTTTCCAGCTTTCACTATAATCTGAGTCCAACTCAGAGGCTAAAAGCCTAAAACTATCATTTCGACATTTCTTAATTTTCGATTCTTGCATTGCCTTGAAATTAGGCACACCCTTTTCTGGATTAAAAATAGTGTCTGCTGGTTTTGGCTTTGGTGCTAATTCAGTTCTGAGATGGCTTGTAATTTTAGCTTATGAGTTTTGTTACTTATGTCGAAGGTTTTTCAGAAACAACCTCTATACTTCCACGAGGTAGGGGTAAGAGGTATGCGTACACTCTTAATTTAATGTGCAAATTACTTTGTTCTTGTGTTAATGGAAGATTGTAGGTACCTGGTGCAAGCTCTAATACACCATATGGTGTATTTTGTTATGTTATTGTGTATTTTAAAAGTGGATATTTTTTTAAAAAAATTATGATTTTTTGCAAACTCATGAGGTCTCTTTAGAAAACGCACCCTGCCTTTTGCAACATACAATTGAGGCTCATTTTTAGGTTGCTTTTTGACAAATCGACTTCACGAGGTCGATTTTTTACGTTCGTTTTGGCAGTTATTAGTAGTGATTTAATTTGATGGTGTGAAAAATCCAATAGTCAATGTACAAAATTTAGACTTATATTTCGCCTACAAGTACATTTCATTTATCTCTATTTTTCATCTATGATATTCAGAAACGTTTTGTGACATGAACGCCCAGCCCAACTCGATCGATTGGTTGACTCACTTATGACTTAACAAAGGATAAGAAAATAAAATACTTACTGAAAAATCAAAAATATCTATATAATGAAGATTTGAAAGTGTATCTAGAGTCTAGACCTATTATTATAGACCATAAATGTGGATATATAATAATTAATGAAGATTTTGTCAATCTTTTGAGATTTTCTAACGGACACATATACATATAAATAAATACCTACTCTCTCATCTAAAAACCAATCACTTGAGAAGGAAAAAAAATTTGTTTGTAATGGAAGTAAGTATGAGTTTTGCTAAGATGGTGATGGTGATTTTTGTGGTTATGGTTATTCTAGCTATGTTGGAAGGTGCTCTTGCTGGTGTGCCATTTTGTTGTGGGTGGAACCCTGATTGCTGCCAAGCTTCCCTTCAAAAAGAATTACCAAGACAAATGAAGGTTATTCAATCAAACACATAGATTTATGTTAATGTTCTTACTACAACTATATGAACAAGGATCCTTTTGTTCTGAGTAGAACAATAATCAAATAAATAAAGCTTCTGTATTGGGTAAAAATGGATCAGTAAAGCCTCTATCGAGTGTTTGACAAACGACGCTGCTCGTTATTTTTTTCTCGTTGCTTTATTTTGTGTTTTCTTTGCAAACTTACGTGTCTAACAACGAAGCTAAGATCGTAACGCGTGCTCTTGACCCACAAACAAATCTAACTTCCCCAAATCGACGGTGAACAGCTTCTATTGCTTTTTTTTTATTGTTTGTTTGTTTTTCCTATATTAAAAATAGATTCATTGAAGTATTTTTCTCCTAGCTATGATCACACACACTCATATATAGATCAGAAATCACCAACAAATTTTCAAGTTTGTGTTCAGATAATAAATTCATGAAAGTTTAATATATTGGATCAGTTACAAAGACTTTTTCATTGCTGGAATATGATAGAGCCAGGGGAGTTAAAATTGGAAACAAGGACATAGCCCCACCAACAACAACATAGCCAGTATAATCCTACATATGGGGTCTGAAAAGGGTAGGATGTACGTAGGCGTTACCCCTATTTTTGTAGGGTGGAAAGTTGTTTTCGATGTACAGAATTTACAAGGTGGAAGCCAGAGTTTCTCTTCTACGCAGTGCCCCTCTAGCTTCCACCTTTTTTAAGAAAAATGTTTGAAAAAAACTGCTACAGAATTACGTGTTCCTAGAAAATGTTCAAGAGAAACCAGCTACAAAACTATCTAAGCTATGATGATGACTGATTAGTGTCAATTTCACAAAAAAGATTAGGTGATATCGGTTACTGTTTTCTTGCTATGTTTGTCACTGGAACTTTTGTGAGCAGAATAGTAGATAATTTGGATCTTCCTATATGTAGAGCAGAATAATATAGAGAAGCCAATCAAGTTGTCAATAAGTTGGCAACTCTTAGTCACTCTCAAGAAGAGTTCAGTATATATAACACTTTTGATGGCCTGGCCTGGTAAATACCGATAGAATGCAACTTGTTTTATTTAGGGTCCAGTGGAAAAATGCAAGCACCCTCACATATGAGGCACCTTGAACTTTCAGTTTTATAGTCACTTTGTATCCTAACCGAAGCAAATTAGTCCCGGTTCTTTCTTTAGTGTTCGCGTATCAACCGCGCATTGACCAGTTCAGTTTCTGAGATTGGTAAGCTCTAAATTAGTAATAATCCTGCAGGTACTGAAACCATTAAAGGAACTCTCAATAATTTATTGGACATTGTACGAAGTATTTGAAATACACGAAAGAAATACCATTCAGGTAAGATTTTCAAAGTTCAGTTTTTACAGTTAGCTTTTCAGCTTGTAAAACTTGGTCCTTCAGGTTCAATCTTTGTAGTATAAGCCCAGGCTTAGCCACCCTTTTACGAGCATATTTTGAAGTGGCTATAAAATCGTGTAAAAAGAAGGGGAATATTTGCGCAAAAATTAATTCAGTTTTTTTGTAGAAAAAAATAATCTATTTTTCAATCAAGACTACTAGAAATAGAAATTTTTCCCACCGCGAATCAATAGAAATTTTTTGATATAAAAACATGATTTTTTCATCCATTTGCACCGAACCAGCTCACTAGAAAAATGAAGGGTGGAAAATAGATTTTCACCGAAACACCGGGAAGCTTTCTAATTTTTACACTATTATTTTTTCTTTTCGCACCGATTCAATCAAAATATCTGTGAGAATAGCCGCTGAACAATTTTGAGTAGGACATTTCAATAGGAAAATTATGATTTTTTAGTAGTGCAAACGTCAAGAATTTCTTTTTTCAAATTTTCTAATAATTATTTATTATTTTTTGTTGAGAAAATAACTCTTTAGTTTTTTTTGAAAAAAAGAAAGAAAAGAAATGCCAAATAAAGAATAGGCATAATACATTAACAGAAATTAAAACTTGGTCTCAGCTGACAACTAAACACTCCAATTTTGAGAATACACATCTACACACCTTAATTAATGAACAACTAAACACTTCAACTCGTCCTCGTTGTGTTTTGTAGACACACGAAATTAACGTGACACATAAATTTTGAAAGTGTCTAAATAATCATTTTGTTAATTAGAATATCCAACTGACAAGTGAAGATGAGTTGGGTGTCTAAATATGCATACTTAAAATTGACATATATCTATGAAACCAAATTTAATGTTTATGTCTTATTACGCCTAAAGAATATCGTCGTGATAATTTCACAAAGTAGAGAGGATGTTAATGTAATTTACAACAAATTAAGTATTTACCTGCTTCATTTAAGAGAGTGTGGCAGAGTATAAATAGTTCTATATCTGTTGTCCTACTCATCATTTGTCAAGAACAAACCTTTGACACACTCAGACTAAAAGTTTCAGAGTGGTGTCGTGTCCCTCTCCCTCCCCATCGCCGCCGACAACGGTGGCTGAACAAATTAAAATCATCCCAGGAAAAAAAAATCGAAACAAAAACAGGTACAACTTTGTTAAACATGTTGTTTTTTTTTTGCATGCAAGATTCTTGAATTTTATGCTACAAGGTTTGATTTTGTAACTCAATTATTCTTAGTACACCTGTTACATTTTTTTTCTTGATCAAATCATATAAGGATCAAAGAAGTGAAGAGAAAATAGAAGTAGAAAATTCCTTGCTTTTTTTTTTGGTTAATCTAATGTGCTTAATTTTCTGTTTGAATTTTGCTTGTTTCCCTTTATCATGATAAAACGGTGAATGGTAGAGGTTATAGAAATTTATGGATTGTTGTTAACTTACAAATCATCCCAGCTGGATCAGCTCATGTAGTCCAGCATTCTTGATTGACTTGGTTCTTGTTTTTATATAATTTTAATTTGTGTTTTGGATTTATGAATAGTGGATTAGTTCACTAATGAATCGTTTGGTTGTGGTTTTGGAGCATTTGATACCAGCATAGAATGATACATTGTTTGATCGCTGCTTTATTTAATAATACTCGTATTAAGTTATGTGTGAATCGATGTATTATTCTATGTGTGATAGAATGTGGAACTAGAAAAGGTGTATCAATGCGGAGATTCAACCTCTTAAAGACAAAATTGCTCTTTTAAAGTAAGTAATTCATGTAAAACACAGGGGTCGCTCTTCGGCATTGATATTTTAAAAGTTCAGTTTTTGGTTTTAAGGTTTTGATATTTCGGTTAACTGAAAACCGGAACTACTGTGGTTATATATATATGTTTCTGATCTTCGTTGTTGTATCTTGATGTTTTATGTGTAGGTACATTTATGTCTCCATGGCATTGTCGTCGATCGAGTGCCGAAGATCAGGTCTTTATTACTAGAAAGAACTCTACTTTAGTTATTTTCTTACAATGACACAAATTTAAATTTTATATATTACATTAACTGTCAATTATATATAAGTTTCATGAAACTGATTTTCATGAACATTGCCCGTCTCATGTCAAAATATCCATTCTACTTAAATCATGCGATTTTAACACTAAAATTTCATAGTTATTAATTTCACTTACACTTTAGAAAACAATTGAATGGCTACACGATCAACTCGTGTCATCAATACAAGTCTCGCTTTTAGTAAATATTTTTATTTGTTCCCTCTTTAAACACTCTTATCATGACTAATTACTTTCTCGAAAATATTTGTCACTGTTGTCAGATTCATATCATGTTTATGGTAAACTCATTATCTTTGTTCTCATCGTATGCACAAATTTAGGCTAATACCAACTCACGCCTTCAGAAGTTCCCTTCCTGCCTCAGTCTCCTGGTAACGTCCTTGAGCTCGAAGTTTCAATTTCTTCACGGTAGTACCCTATTGACTTCGGCTTTACTAATGACTAAATTAGATTTGCTGGAACCAATATCGTAACTAGCATTTGTTGCTGCTGAATAAACCAATTTCAAAATGGGATAAACATGCTCGATAGGGCATTGAATTCTAGTATCGTAAGTGCTTCCTCATAGGAGTTCCGCAAATTTGATCAATTATTCAAGTGGCTAAATACTACACTTTAACTGCAAACATAGATCTTCCATGTTTGTTTCTCCTCTTTGTAAAAAGAATATCAAAAGGTTATGTGGTACATTGATAAAACACATAATATTTGCCCATGCAATTTATAGCAACTTTTAAGGCTGTCTTCCTGATCACTAAAACCATTCCCTATTTTAAAGGGAATTCAATAATTTCTACAACAACAACAACAACAAACGCAGTGTAACCCTACAAAGTGGGGTTTGGGAAGGATAAAGTACCTTACCCCTACCTTGGAGGTAGAGAGGTTGTTCCCGATAGACCCTCAACTCAAGGAAAAAACAGTCCAAGTCAGTATATATCAAACAATCATTTTACCTTATTAACACAATATAATTTTTCAATGAAAAAGAATCAATTATAGAATGTCAATTTGATGTGTTAGTTTCCCAACCATCAGTTCCAAACCGAAAATAACTTATTTTTTAAGCAACCAATAGCATACCAAGTCCATGCCAAAGAGAAAACCAAACTTAATCGAACAAGAAAAAACAGAATCGATAAATTACAGTTCAGTATATACATTCGAAAAAACAAAGACCAAACCAAAGTTAAGCTGAAGTACCGAACACCTACCCCTAGTAAAACAATCCATTGATTATTAATCTCCGCATAAACAATCCGTGCAATATTTTAATCCTTGCATAACAAGTAAGTAAACCAAACGATCAAGTAAGTAACCAAACGATCCATGAGTATAATATTCATGATTGAAGCATCCAAAAAGTGTAGCCTAGTGGTCAATGAAGTGGGTTGAGAGCCATGGGGTCTCAAGTTCAAATCCCAGCAGGCAAAAACACAAGGCATTTCTTCCCATCTGTCCTGCTAGGTTCTAGGTGGACGGCAGGACAGAGTTACCTGGTACTTGGTACTTGTTGCGGGTGGGAGCTGACATGTATTTCGTGGAATTAGTCAAGGTGCGCTTAGGTTGGCCCGGACACCACAGTTATCAAAAAGAAAAAAAAGTATTCATCATCGAATTGATATATTTACTTTTGCAATGATGATCCTCTTCGTTTGCGTCTCTTTCTTGGTTGTTTTTATGTACTGATATGTGACTCTTTAGTTGTAATTTATTAAAAAATAGTTACCAAACCTGGGTTTTGCGTTTATTTGTCTGTCTTCTGTTCTTAGTCTCCGCATTAAGGAATTGTGTTTTTAGTTTCATTCATTAAGTTATCGATCGGTATATTTATATAGCTGACCCCAACTTGTTTGGGATTGAAGAGTAGCTGTTGTATCCTGGAAAGTTAAGTAGGAAATTTGCCTTGGAACTTTTCCTGGGAGTAGTCGTATTTAATGTTGTGGTGTTTCTTCAATAACTTGCTCGTAAAGTTTATCCTTTTATTTCTTTTTCTGCCTTTTTTCTTTTCTTTCATTGTATTGTCCAATGACGAATTAACTCCAATATACAGTTCATGCTATTTATGATTTGCTAGTATTTGGATACTGTTTGACTTGAATTTACGACGTTATTCCGGTAATTTGGTTTCCACTTTCTGGTTCCGGCTGGCATAACGTTACTCCGATAATTTGGTTTCCAGTTCTGGCTGGCAAACTTTTATCATTGAACTTGTGGTATTTTTAGTAATTGCTTTTGTCATTGAACTTGTGGTATCGTCAAATTGAGCATCTATCACATTGTTTAGTTTGAAAATTAAATAACCTGTAAATATCTTCTATATTTCCTCTTTTGTATCATGTTAACTTCAATTGATCCTTGTTTCTCCTAAAATTGATAGCTTCAGGTCTGTGAGATCACATTTATCATGTGAAATAAATCTTTGCTAATATGTTATTTACTCGGTGTTTAACGATATTTTGACTTTGGGGTCTACTTTTCTTGGTTCAAGCAGTGATAAAGGCAAGTATTCATCAATGCGAATGTAAGTTATCCGACGACCGTTGCCTGCATGTTTTTGAATAACCTCTTCCAATATATAGCCGAAGAGACATTTCTTCTACTTGAGATATCTCAAACGAGAGGAAAAACTGTCGGCAACATATAATGACTCGAAAGAGTGATAACTACATCGGGAAGGTGCCAAATAAGGACCTGAGTAGAAATAAGAGTCCGCAGGAAAGTGTGTTTGTGCACAGGTCTCCTAGCAGTGGCGTTTGTTTGAATGCTGCTGCTTCAAAGTTGTTGATTCCTGGAGATAAAGCCGGAAAATATTGTGGTCCTCAAAATGGCATTTGTTGGGCAGTTAATGAGGCCCATGGGGCTCAACAAGCCGCTGAAGCCATTGAGATGGACAAGGGCTATCCTGCTGCTGAGTTTGAGAAACTTCTTCATTCTGCCTCTCCAGTTATATGTCCATCTGTTAATATCCATACTTGTCAGGCTTGCATCCGCGGTCAAGGTGCATCTCTATGCAGGCATGAGATACCGAACATCTCTTTAGGGAACTTGTGGCAGTGGTATGAGAAACATGGGAACTATGGTTTACAAGTAAAAGCAGAGGAACATACAAGTTCTCAACAACATCGTCTAAAGTTCAATGCATATTTTGTTCCCTCTTTGTCAGCCGTTCAGCTCTTCAAATACCGTAGCTATAAGGATAACGAAACTTTGGGTTCCGTAGACTTACGCACAATATTTCCTATACTTGTACCTCAACCTCGTGTTGAGAACTCAAGCTCTTTACAAAAAAGGAATGTTGTCTCTGACTCCAGGGCATCTTCAGATCACAGTGATACGGATTTGCATCATCCACCAGTTGAATCTAAGTTGTTTGATGATAATGTGGAGCTTCTTCTTGAATATTTCGAACATGAACAGCCTCAAAGTCGCAGACCGTTGTTTGAAAAGTATGTGGTACATAAGTTGTTTCTTATCATTTTAGTTCTATTTGCTTGTTAGCAATACTATTTTTTTTTTATCATAAGTTGTTTCTTGGGCTTACTCCAACTACCCTATTCTAGGATTCAGGAACTTGTTGCTTGTGATGGGCCTTCAAGTAGTGGAGTGTTCGGAGATCCATCAATGCTACAGTCCGCACGCTTACCTGATCTGCACCCTCATTCGTGGTTAGTATTGAAAGGCTTCTAGTATGATTTTATTTAGTTTTTGAATATGTGAAGCACAATCCAGGCATGTGTCCTTTCTTGGAGAAAAAGGAAATACAGGGAAGAAGTGTGCAAAAGTATAATAGTCTTCAAGTTCTAGAGCAAACTTCTCCGTCTAAGGGTACTTTGTATTTGCAGGTTTTCTGTTGCATGGTACCCCATTTATAGGATACCAGACGGCAGCTTTCGTGCTGCTTTCTTGACCTATCATTCGCTTGGCCATTATGTTCACAGAAGCCAGACAATTTACACCCGTCAATTGAATGCCGGCGTAGTTTCCCCAATTGTGGGCCTCCAAAGCTACAATGCTCAGGTTTGATAGCTTCTCCAAAGTACTATTTGTATAAGAACTATAATACGTAGCTCTTACTTCAATGCCTTGCTGGTTCATGCATGTAGTTATGATATACACAACGATAATTTGTATTTTTCTTTTCTATAAATGGCGAAGCTAGGGTGAATGCTGGTTTCAGCCAAGGCATGCCGCGGACCACCGGAAAGAAGTGACTTTAGATTCAGTTCTTCGAGATCGACTGAAGACACTGGAGAAGACTGCATCTCTTATGTCACGAACTGTGAGAACGAATGGTGCAGAAACACTAGTGAACAGGCACCCCGATTATGAGTTTTTCATGTCTAGGCGACGTCCATTACCTTGAACTACCATGTTGATCAACCATATGTAATTCTCATCAATGATTTTTTTTTTGTTTTTGGCTCGTCAACTATAATCTGAGTCCAACTCAGAGGCTTACAGTCATTCCGTCATTTCTTAATTTTCTGGTCCAGAGATTCTCGTGTTGCACTGAAATTAGGCACACCCTTTTCTGGATTAAAAATTGTCTCTGCTGATTTTGGCTTTGGTGCTAATTTAGTTCTGAGATGGCTGATACTTTTAGCTTGTGTTGTTACTTGTTATTTATGCCGAGCGTCTTTCAGAAACAACCTCTATGCCTCCATGAGGCAGGGGTAAGGTCTATATACATTCGACCGGCCTCTCCAGATCCGATATGTTTGATTTCACCTGGTATATTGTTGTTGAGTTACATGGATTTTATTTTTGTAGGATTACATGATACAAATGTAGGTACTCTATAGTTTATGGGCCCCTGGGGTAGGTTTGAATCCTAGCAGAGACAATACTGAGGGAAGGTGTGACAGGTGCAGGAATCTTTGAAAAATGTGGATCAACTCGGAGACTAAGGATCTTGGCTTAATAATAAATGAAGGGAAGTTCTTTGAGCTTCTCCGGCAGCGCTTAGGACATGGTAGTGATCGTAAAAACAGCGATTTCAAACACTTCTAAAAAAGGTTAAAAATCGAGGGTCGATTTCGACGGATATGGTCAGAGATTACAAGGTGGAAAATTAAACATTCACCAACATAAAGTGAGATTTCATGTAGTCAACTTACCGAACTACTATGATTCATCACCCTACATATAAACAATTGATACTGGTTCAGTCAAATAATTTATTTCTTGTTAGTCAATTCAAATAAATTGAAGTGCATATAAAGATCTTGCACATCATCATATCATCATCATCATCATTATATTAAAAGTGGGAAGCTCCAAATGCAAAGTTGGATTACCATTTTACCCCTATACTAATAAAAATGTTATGAAATATTTAATTAATTAAATATTAACTAGTAATGTTAAGTCAAAAGTTATGCCCATTAGAAATTAATTGACCATTTCACTCCAAAAGATTAGCCTTCTACTCATGAATAATTAAAGCTTCATTGAAAAACCAAGTAAGTGGAAACAATTGTTTCATCTTCCTTTTTTTCATATTTCTAACTTTCATTTATTTGGTCTCTTAAGCTTCCACCACTAAAATTCTATATTCATGTATAGTCTTTTCATATTCTTTTTTTATACTTTATAAAGTAGATAGCAAAGAGTCAAATCATTTTATTATTGTATTCTTTCTGCTAAATTTTTTATTTTCCGATAAAGACCCAATATTGATCTTCTGCCACTCCCTGACATGTATTGCTCAACATGGGTAAAATTATTTCGTTTCTTATTTATCAATATTTATTCATCATCTGCTAGCTTGTTTGTTATTTTTATTATACACATATATGGGGCACATCCTGCAAGTGTCCCTTTTTAGTTGAGACTTCTCAATTTACTACAAATTTGAGCTGTTTATTCAAGACAATTAATAGTAATTCATTTTCATTAATCAAACATTGTTTTGCTTCTTGTACTGGTCATCCTTTTATGCCTCTTTTTTTAATCATTCCGAGGGATAGTAGAAGCAAGTTTATATCAATTTTGTTTCAATAAGACATTATCGAAATATAGTGATAGAGAAACTTCATCTGATTGTACACATCTTATAGACCCTTTGTATACATTGGTTGGAAGTAATTGCTTGTATCCCATTTAAGAAAATCATGTCATAGTGTTCTGGGTTTCAGAATACTTTGAACTAACTTATTTTAAATATAAGACATTGGAATCAATTTCAAGACTATTTACTTCTTTGAATTTTGGTATTTATGATTTTTCATTGTCTATTCTATGAAAAAAATTAAACAGTGAAGAAATATAACATATCCATATTCTATAAGATATCTTCAGACCATTCTAGTCTAAGAAATTGATATAAAGTGAATTGCTATGACATCAAGAATATTTCAAATTGCCCAACTTATTAAACATATGCAAGTGACTTTGAAATGAGAATCCTAAAAGGCCTTTTTATCTCAAATTAAAAAAACTTCATTTGATTTCTTGCGCTTTATTTCTCGGAATGGTGTTAGATTGACCATTGCTATTGAGGCTAAATTTGGTGCTATTATCCTTTTAACATATTACTTGGATTACTCTATCAGTTATGATCTTTTATAATTATAGTTATTTTACATTTTATAAGTATTATAACCATAACTATTGTGAATTGTCATTTGAACTTGCTCGCTTTATTCAAAACGTCTCTTTCATATTACATTATAGAGAAATACTCTTTCATTACAACTATATTGTATTTGGATTTACTCCATAGTTAAATTTAGCCGTTCATTAATTACTTTTCTCCTTTTGATTTTAATTACTCATTACACACATGTGTTAATATTATATATATCGACTTAAAAAATTTATACTAATTGACATGGACACACGTGTTCAAAAACTAGTAACTATGAAGTGCACTTGCCATTCATTCCATTTCAATCGGATCATCGTCATTATTTTGTTACCATCACCTTTAATATTTTTACCAATACATCAATATATCTTTATTTTTTCTATCAGCATGATAACTGTGCCACGTATACTTGCTAAAAAAATAAAGAAATAACTATAACATGAGAATTCAAAAGGTGTATATAGACATATACTATAGACTATATATGGGAATATAATAATTATTGGAGTTTTTCCCAATCTTTTGAGGATTTTGTGATTGACACAATAAATATCCCACTCTGTGTTTTAAATTCAATTAATTGAGAAGGAAAAAATATTTCTAATAAAAGATTCAATAGTCAATCATATTTCAATTACAAATAATTCATTTCTATTTTCCATATATGATGTTTTTTAAGAACTAAAAATCAAGACATATAAATTATAAATGGAAATATAATAATTAATAGAGATTCTGTCTTATCTTTTACTAATATAATTTCTAACGGACACATATACATATAAATAAATACCTACTCTCTCATCTAAAAACCAATCACTTGAGAAGGAAAAAAAATTTGTTTGTAATGGAAGTAAGTATGAGTTTTGCTAAGATGGTGATGGTGATTTTTGTGGTTATGGTTATTCTAGCTATGTTGGAAGGTGCTCTTGCTGGTGTGCCATTTTGTTGTGGGTGGAACCCTGATTGCTGCCAAGCTTCCCTTCAAAAAGAATTACCAAGACAAATGAAGGTTATTCAATCAAACACATAGATTTATGTTAATGTTCTTACTACAACTATATGAACAAGGATCCTTTTGTTCTGAGTAGAACAATAATCAAATAAATAAAGCTTCTATTTACTTTCTTCTTGTTTGTTTTATTTGTCTTATATATTAAAATAGATTCATGTAAAGTATTTTCTCTTATCTATGATCACACACTCATATAGAGAGATCATCAATAATATTTAAATTTTGTGTCCAGGTAATGAATTTCTGAAGTTTAATGAGGAGCTGATGGTTCCTTCAGTGTGTTAATTACTTTTTTTTAGTGTGTTAATTACTATATTTCTCTCTCTCTTTCTTGTCTAGTTTTTTTTTTTTTAATATTCAAGTTTGATATATTAAAATTTATATTCTCCTTTTATCATATAAGTTTATATAATTGAAGTAAACATTTATATTAATACTAGTAATAATATATGATCTAAAATCACTACAGTTTCTAAAAAGAAAATTTATTTTAAGCCTCTAAAATTTTTTTAAAAAAGTAATGACTTCAATGATAAGAACTAAAAATCTAAAATTTAAATTTGTCAACTTAAATCTTAAATTTGCATTTTCATAATAATATTATCCATCTTTTGGAAATCTTGGATACGTCTATGTTATGCCTTGCTATACGGAAAAATAATTGAAAGAGAAGCATCAAACCAGAGTAATTACTGATGAAGGATGATGCACTTTAATTCTGTAGTTTGCACATTGATCATTTTTCTCCTTGCCCCGTTAAAAACGAAGAGAAAGAATAATTTTTTGGTATTAATTTAAGGACATGTTTAATAATTTTAACTTTAATTAGGAGAGATTTTCTAGACTTACACCCTAAAACAAAAACTCGTCCAGTGCTTAAATATATGCTTACGCCTCACGATACTTTCACCCCACAAATCGCCCGATGTGCAATTACTACGCCTTGCCCCGAGGCTTGCCCTAAAAGATGCCTTTTGAAACACTAATTCTGACTATGCTTGAAAGGTGCTCATGCTGGTGTGCCATTTTGTTGCTGGAGGAACCATAGCTTTTGACGAATGAAATTTATTCACATAGAGATGTCGTCTTTGTTTTAGTAGAACTATATGAACATGGATCCTTTTGTTCTGAATATAACAATTATAAAAAAAAATAAAAATTTTGTTACTATTTTACTACTTGTTTATCGTATATTAAAATAGATAAAACACTGAATAAATATTAAGGTGGAGCAATAAATACTCTTCTTTCTTAATTAAAAGTTTCAGGTTTGAGTCCTGAATATGAAGTCGCATCTGTCAGGAAACACTTCACCCTCAATATGTAACCTTTCAGTGCGAATCCAAATTTAACCGTGCCCTAATTTATATTGATACTGAGCTTCGGGTAAAGCATGTACTGCTCTTTTCGAACGCGCACACGCAGCAAGCATTCTGTATGCGTGTGATGAGCCGTGAATTTACGGCTCATTTGGCATCATTTGCATACACTTTAGGGGTCCTCAATGCATAATTAGATAGTATTTTAATGTTATTTTGTTTGATTTCAGGCAACGATTCAAAGAAACCCAGTGAAAGCACTTCATCCAAGAATAATTCTAATACATAAACACTTCTAAATCATTCCTCAAATTTCTTTTCAACGACTGTTTTGGATACTACTCCAGTTACTATCAGGAATGCTAAGAGCCCATTGCACCTCAAAGGCTCAACCTCATTAGTTTTAACATTTCATACTAGCTACTTGATGAAGGTGGATATAAAGAACTGGTCAGTATCACTATTGAACCAGAAAGTATGTGTGTTTTTAACTACAAACTAAAGGTCAATCATTATGATTACATGAAGACGTTGGAAATGAAATGATCACCTAAGGGAAAACAAAGTAAGATAACATGCACTACCTTCTTTGGGGTGGAATTACCCCCTCCAATGTCTAGACTGAATTATGGTTGTCGATGCAGCAAATCAATTTGATTAATCCCTCTTTTAAGCCCAATGAGACTCCAAAGACCGCCTACCATTAATTAAGTAGGTGCTTAATCACCTTAATTAAGTACCTAATGAACATCAACATATGACTGAGGCACACCCTCTTTGGCATTCATCTTACATGATCTAAATTTAGAGTCACCTCAGCCAGAAGCTACCAGTATACAGATCAGTAAAATATGACCGTGGATCAGTAAGAACAATCCTAATAAGGGCGCAGATATGGAAAATCACAACCCATATTAGAAAACAGATCACCCCATGCAGGAATATTTTGGCTAATAACTAGGTCTGATAATAAGACGGTTTCCTGTCAACTAAGAACCTTGCCGATGTTACTGGGCGGCAAGTGCGACAATGTGTACAATCTTAGATAAAAACTCAAGTATAGCTGGAAATTATGATCTAAATTAACTTGATTTCAAAAGAAGGACAGCCAATACCTAAGGACACCACATCAAGGGATAAATCAAAAAAGAAGTAAATTTCTGAAATCCGCAAGCTAACAATAACACCCTGCCTTCAGTGGTTGGAACAACCTCCACCGCACCAGGGCATAAGTAGTAAAATAAGAAAGCAATATCATCAGTATCTGGACCTTTTAATTGATTCCACATCAGTGAAGGATAAAAGAAGCGGAATTGAGGTGACCAGAAAAATATCAAATATCATCACAGGGTAAAGATGCTGCAGCGTAAAAACATGAATGCTGTCATATGCATCAAAATGACAGTGTATCCTGTCATATGCATCAAGAGACACATATGAACTGGAGCATGTGAGAGTTGATGAAACCATCAAAAGGATCTGGCTAATGATCCCTTCTGGCTTCTGCTATCTTCTGGAGTATTTGGAATGAGAGGAATACGAGGTGTTTTGATGGAACCTCAACTCCAAATTACTCCCTCAAAACTAGATGCTTACTCTTACTTTTTTTGCTGGTCAAAATTGGCTAATGTATACTGAACAATTTTTGGAGTTTATTAGTTCCCCTGTCTTAGACTGACATACTGTAAAGGGATTCCTTTTCTTATTCCAGTTTCTTTTGTCACTTCTCTTTCATTGTTAGTTATAACTATGCATCTTCTCGATGCCTTTTGTGAATGAAATACCTTACTTTATAAAAAAATGACAGTGTATGCCTTAAGTTTCTCTCAATGTACTCAAAAGCAAAAGGCATAGAAAATCGTACAAGTCTGTTAAGGTTTTAAGCATCAAGTGCAACAAAAAGAGCTCATACAATAAAAATAACTATAAACCTAAACAACAATTGTATCAACAGAGGAATTCAAAACTTCAATTAAGAGAAATATAGTAAGTCAAAATCATGCCATCCGAGTTCAAGTATCATACTGAATTTTTTATTCAAATGTATGTATGCAGTTTAAAAATTTCTAGCACAGCTTCAATGATCGTTTTCTTACACTAAAATCAAATTTCGTATTCCTAATTACTAACATATTTGTCCCCAAGTTCTTTTAACTATCAATATATCAGCTTGACAGCTATATTTAGTGCCACCATCCAAGCAGAGCCCATGGGCAGTAAGGGACATGCCTTGTCGCCTTGGAACTTGCATAAAACCATGGCTTAAGCGCTGAACTAGCTTCAAGTGCTTGAATGAGCCTAAAGAAAGCCTTCCCCCCCCCCCCTACACACATCTCTTTTTTCCTTTAGGTGGATTTGGATAGGAAGCTCCGGGATGCTACCTTGTTTCCACTGAACAAAAGAAGATAGAGAAACAGTTATGGCAGATATTTTGTTCTTCTAGATTTCAAAGGAAATAAAGTCACCGTGGTTATGAAAAGAAACATTGCACCTTATATAAAGCAAATGATTGGAAACTCAAGCAATCTACAAAACTATTTCTCAAAATTCCTTATATAAAGCAAATGATTGGAAACTCAAGCAATCTACAAAACTATTTCCCAAAATTCCTTATACAAAGCAAATGATTGGAAACAAAAGCAATCTACAGAACTATTTCTCAAAATTCCCTGCAATCTCAAGTATATGGGACTTTTAATTCTCTGACAGAATTATACAAACATCTAATTAAACAACTACAAATATAGCAGATTTGAAAAAATTCAGAACTATGGTACATACTTTAATCAAGATCCTCCTGTCTTGCTTGTCCTCCAGGACGTGGACTCGACTCCCCAGGAGTATTATTGCTACTACTATTATCGTTGCTATTGTTACCATCATTATTCACTCCATTGTTGCTTCCCCCACCTCCACTGTTGCTTGTCTCGGCATGCGGTTCCAACCCCCTTAACAGCCCTGGTAATGAAATCCTAACCCTTCTCTCAACTGTTCTTGGATTCCCCTGATTTCCTCCACCTTCTGAATCCAGAAAAGCCCAACCAGCATTGTTGTCATTGTTATTAGTATTAGTATTCCTACTAGTATTTGTCGACCTCTGTGATGTTTTCCTATTCTCATAATCAGAATCATCAGTTGGCAACTCATACCGACATACAGGGCACGAATTATGCAATTCTAACCAAGGTAATATACAATCCTTATGGTATATATGCTTACAAGGCATTTGCTTCACCATTTCATTCAGCTCAAAACTATCTTTACAAACAGCACATTGTGATGAATCCGAAGTTAACAACTCATCACTCACCTTAACATCAGGAAGGCCCGAAACAGCCGATTTTGCCGCCGGTGGTGTACCTGCATGCCGGTTCGAGTCATTATCTGCGAGATGTTGGATCAGTTGCTCCAGACCCGGCCCGAGAAAATAGTCACCAAAGTTCCCCGGTATCGCAAACTCATTTCCACCACCGCCGCTGCCATCACCACGACTGTTTTCAAGGATTAATTGAATATTTGCACCACCGTACCTTATATAGTTATTGACAAACATAACAGGGTCGATTTCAATAGGTGATCGGCCGGAAAATGCGCCACCACCGAAGAGTGCAGATATGTCATCGTCGCCATCGCCGTCTCCGCTGCCGCCGTAAGAGGTGGAGAAGGCAATCGGAAAGCCGTCGCCGAAGGAGAAATCTTCGCCGGAAATAGGATCTGGAGGCGGGGCGGTTTGTGATTCTTCTAAAAATGTACTATTGCAATTAGGGCATGAGAGTTCGGAATTTGGTGACGGGGTTAAGGTGACAGTGCGTTGACATTCGTAACAGTAGTAATTCTGAGGTGAATTTCCGGTGGCTTCGCCGGTGGCCACTCCTCTGCCGCCAAAGTTTCCGGCCGACGACATTGTTATTTTATATAGAGAAATCTGAGTAGCATGTGCATATGAAAAGGACAAAGGAGAATTTATATGACCCTTTTTTGTTGTCAGAATGTACAAAAGGATTTGATACATCTCTCTTTTTAGTTTTTAGGACAGTTAATTATTTGAAATTTGGCTACAGTTTGGCCATAGATTTTCAAATATTTTTGTCCAAGTTAACATAACATACTATATATCAATAAATATAATTTAAAATTTTGTCTGTATCGTTGTATCTAGCTTTTTGTTTGTCCAGTGTATCACTAATAAAGAATGAAATATTGTATTATTGTATCATTATATTTAGAATGAAATATAATTAATTGTCTATAATGTATATTTTACCTCGTTTAGTTACTTAACTATAGTAATTTAATATGATTTGGTGAAAAAGTAAGAATTAACCTGTGTTGTACATGCTGTCATAATCATATAATCTGAAGGTTAAAAAACAGAAAGTATCTAACTTGATATGGAAGTCAATAATTTATTAGTACTATATACGCAAGTATAAAACAAAGCTAAATACGTAAGGATCAATGTCATTGTGTACTTTGGTATTTACTCCATCTGATATCAACTTAATTCAGCGTTATTAAGCTGTTCCCATCAGAAAAAAAAAATTGTTTTGGTTTTGAGGAATTTGATTCAATTTCATTTCGAGAGTCGGCCCTTTTTGATTTGTTGAATTCAACAAGTTAACAATACCAATCTCTATATACATAATACACATTTTCTTTTTCCCGGAATAGAATATTACAGCTGCTAGCCTGCACTTGCGGAGCTTGAACCTTACCAGAGCAGCAAGAGAACTTTCAAAAATGGGGCAAACCCTGAGATTTGGAGGCTACAAAAGTTAAATCAACCAACTCTTTTTTTCAATCAATCAAAGAAAAATCAACCTACTTCATCTTTCTTAGTACTGTTTGGATTTTCCACATTCGTCTCAGCAATCAAGCTTGTGTCTGTTTTCCTTGAATCTGTTTTACGTGCACGTTTCCTGGAAGTCCTGTATGAAGAAACAACAGAAGATTGGTTGGCCTGTTCTGGCATGTCAGAAGCAGACTTCTGTACTGTTGGGCGATCTCTGCTTCGCCTTGCTTTCTTTCCAGACCTCCTGGAACAAGTAGGATCTTGGGCTTTGCCAGCAGAACCACTGGAATGTCTAGACTTGCACTTGGACTTGACTTGGGGAGAAACTGGCCTAGGTAGATTCGAGTTCAGGCACAGAGAAATGGGCTGATCATCCGTTGCTTTCTCAAACCTAGTACCATGGCCTTCAGTAATGCTACAAGAATTTCCTTCCGAATTACCACGTATATTAGGTACATGTTGATCACAAGAGTCGTCCAATGCAACTTTATCCAACTCCTGGCCAAAACAAAGTTATTGAGCAAAATAAAAGTAAGCAGAAAGTTGGTACAAGTCACTGTAAGACTTGCAAATTCTGAAGCTTATGCTTTACTTTTTTCTTTATGATGAGAAGATAGAGAATGAAGCTTCTTATGCTTGTAGCTTCGCGTTCATGCAGTAATTTCTGGGTGCACAGTGCGTCCTAAAGTACTAACAGCATACATAACATTATTACTTGGGCACACAGATGAAAAACAAAATTATGAAGCTTGTGGAGTAATAAGAAATGATTGAAACTTCACCACATAATAACAGAAACACAGGGAAGTTCCTGACACTTTCTAGAAAAAAAAACATGATAGACGAAATAACTAATTTGGGAAGCAATAACTGGACTGCCTTAATGGAAATCCTCCTAAAAATATTTAGCAGTTTAAGAGAGTTATTTTCAAGAGATACCTCATTTTCATCATTAGTTATCTCTTCAGATTCAAATATCTCCTCTCCTTCTGAGTCCTCCATCTCCTCACACTCAAACTCTACACTTTCTCCTATTTCTTCCTCTGAGTCACTTAGCTCTTCCTGCTCCATCACAATTTCTGCAAGAGACTGGTTTTCCAAATCATCAACGTCATTTCCAGTTTCTTCATCGCTGGATAAAATCCTTACATTGGCACCTGAATCACTGTGCTGGGTGGTTCTATTTGGAGTTCCATTGTTTCGAGGATTTTGATCTCCAGAAGCACTGGTAGCTGATCTTCCGATTAAATGGTCAGCCACCCCTCTGCTCCCAACAGCTTCCTGTTTTCTGGACGTGAAACTCAAGTGCATCTCCAAGTCAACCTCATTGCTTTTTCCCATAGGGCTAGAGGGTATAGGACATGGAACATCAGAACTACTATCGACAGCATTCTGAACTTGAGTGCACCTTCCTCTTGACGATTCTGAGGTACAAGAGGGTCGTGCAACAGAGGATGCAACTTCCAAGTCACAATTTGCATCATCAGTTCTTTGCAGAAGCGGATGAAAGTCAAAACCAGATGATATTGAGGTTTTATCCCTGGGATTAGAAGACTTGTCAAGAAAGTTAACAGTATGGGTTGACTGGCGTGGATGATGAAAGAGGCTAAGATGAGGTTGACAACCTGAAAAGAAATTGAACGAACTGGATGTACTAAAACTAGAGTTAGACTGATAATATGGCAAAGGGCCATCTTCAGGGGTCCGGAAGAGCAGAGGATGCATCTTTAGACCTGACTCATCTTTTCCTTCTGTAACATTCTTACTATCCTTTGACACACTGGTTTCCTGTAGATTCTGATTACTTATATTGCTCCTCTCAGCACTACTGCTAGATGGTCCATCTTTCACAAAATAATTGGTATATGGCTTTGCAGCATTTGCGAAGTTTGGGACTCCATTGTCTCTCACACCATCACTGGTAGAAGCATCCCCACCAAAAGCCCCCGGATATGTTCCAACATGATAGCTTTTAAAAGCCGACTGAGACATTACTCGAACAGATGGTGGAAGATTAACAGGAGGCAGACCTGGAGCTAGCTTAACTAACTGTCCCTTGTTAAATTTACGGGCTCGGTATGGCCGCGAAACGGACTCGGTTACTGACGACCTTCAAGTCAGATGATAAGCATAGTGAATCAGCACAATAGGGAATGCAGAATGTCAGCAATCTCAAAAACACACATGAAAAAAGGAGCGGAAAAAAGAGTACAAAGATGCAATGAATACCTCAGAGAAACAGGGAACTCATTAGAGATGTGGGATTGCCAATTTCTAGAACCACTGTTATTCATCTGTTCAGCAACTTGAGAACTCTCCACACCCAATAGCTGGAGTTGAGGAATTTTCTCTGCCAGGTTTGACATAGAATGATTCACTTGGATGCTGGATATAGCAGGCCTCCAATCTGCCAAAAAAGCCTCATGAACATAAGCTTCCTCATCTCTGTTTGTACAATTATCTGCACCACGATTTTCTTCGACAGTGCTGTCAGCTACATCATCCTGCATTTTTTCATGAGCAAAGGCATTATAGTTTATATATAACTGCATCCAGTGGATGCATTAGAAATTACAGATCATTGAAGTTAAAGAACATTCTCAAAAGTGTAGGAACCAACAAAATCCACTCATCAATCGTTCAATTAACTCAATTTCAAAAAAATAAAAATAAAAAATCAATCATTCAATTAACTCTGCTTCAATCACAAACTAGTGATTTTGGCATCAGTCGACGGACCCTAGACGTGCTCAGGAACATGCATCAAAACTCATCAGCCACATCACAATATAAAAACAAAGGATTTACATTTTAGTCTCCTCCTAACACGTCGCATATGGTAAAGCCTCTTTTGCTTAAATTGTCCTGAGCTAGATATGCCACATGAACTACTATCCCACCAAAACACGAAACATTGGGAAAACCTCTAGTTTTGCACAACAGTTTACCAAAAACAAAAAAATAATATTCTACTGCATGATGGACAACTCTTCAGCACCAACATATAAACATCTATATATGTAGCCATGCAAGGTACAGGCATTCTCAGCTTAGCTAAAATATTTTGCAACTACAAAAGATCACTATCAGGCCTTAAATATAATTCTGATAGGTCCCACTTAGACGGGGCAGATTGCTTAAGTGATTTATAAATCAATCAACAATCAGCTACACGTCAAGCACAAACTTGTTGAGCTCAGCTATATGAATCCTCTATATTCATTCCAATATATTGTAACCCATCTCATTCCAAAATTGGAAAATAATTTTTCTTTAAAACTAGAGGCTATCTGAACCTCACAATAATATTTGGAATTAAAAAGAAGGAAACTGATGTTTAGTATCTCTTCAAAAGGGTTGTGTTGATTCCAATCAATAACTAACTTCCTTAAAAAGTCTGTTAGTAACCGTTGGTTGGCAGGTCTATTTAGATGCCTAGTCTTGTCCATTCCGGGGTACAATTCCTCTTCTGATCTTCTCCATTCCAAAATACTGTTCATCTTTGTGAGATATGAAAAACAATTAGCCACGTCACTAAGTTGCCGCCAATTCTTCTTTGTTCCTTGTCAATTCTTCAACAAACTTCTTCTTTCTATACAATCATCCCTACATTGACATGCTAGTTTCCAACCAACCTAAGAATACTCCTTCTCCTGGCAAAATCCTATCTAATGTAAGTGTGAAACTAACAACTGAGTTTTAATCACAACAAGCTGATATCGCCAAAATAAATCCTTTGCTTCCATTGTGTCTGTTCTTAGCTAATTCACATTGATCACAAGAAATTATGTCTTTTGGGACTTCACTTCATGTGATTACACACCTAGCTTGTCCATTCTTAGGAGATTCAATCACCATGTTGTACTTTGAAGTCTACATTGGACATGATCAAACCATCTTATGCGATCTTCTTTCATTTTATTATTCTCTATGTCTGCCACTTTGCACACTGGGCCTACGTTACTGAAAATTCATGGATAACGAATGCATGATGATTACAAGATTAATGAGCATGTAATCCTTAAAAGGTTGATCTAGTTCTTTTAAATGTCACAAAGCAAAACGACTTTTATATAGAAGCAGTGAGCCCCTTCCATTTATTATTGTTAACCCAGACATCTATATCATCAATTAGGTTTAGACTATTTTATTATACATCCATTTTTCCATCTCTATTGTAATACCTTCAACTTTAGACTTGAATTGAGAACAATGTTTTGAAACCCAACCAATCAGCAACAATGAAACATAGTTAGTTGGGCCATAGGTAAGTGGAGCCCGCTGTTAGGGGAACCGTAATTGAATCATAATAAAACAGAAGACTTTGATAACTTTCTCTTAATTCTGAGAATCATAGTTTATTTTTCTTCCTCCTCCAACCACCAGCAGACCATAGTTATTATTTTCTTTCTCCTCATGTCAGCCACTGTCCACACTATTGTATCCCCAGATCCTTGTTGCTTGGCCCACACCCCAAAGCCATCATGTTCTCTCCTCTTTTGCCAGTTCAATGTAAGACCATAATTAATCGGTTTAAGGATAATATCCATCCTTTGTTAAAGAAATTTGATTTCGCTTGCATAATCTCTTCTCCAAAAAGACTTTCAAGTAGGATATATTACAATCTTATTCAACACCTAACTTTAGCCAAACAAGCATTAAATAATATCTTAGTAATAACATCTATGGAATTCAGGAGATGTAGAGGTAGACCGAAGAAGTATTGAGGAGAGGTGATTAGACAGGACATGGCACAGTTTCAACTTACCGAGGACATGACCTTAGATAGGAGGTTGTGGAGGACACGGATCAGGGTAGAGGGCTAATAGCTAGCAGTGTGTTGTCTTGTTATCCGTCCATACTAGTAGTTGTAGTATTGCTCCTGCAGTTTCAGGTCTTTCAATTTCTGTTATTATCTGTTTCTTGTCTTTGACTATCATATTATGTTGTTGTAGTTACTGTCCTGTTACTATCTGCTATTTCTTATACTTTTGTTACTTCGTTTCTGGACTGTTTTGGACTTTTTCTCGAGCTGAGGGTCTATCGGAAACAGCCTCTCTACCTAAGGTAGAGGTAAGGTCTGCGTACACTCTACCCTCCCCAGACCCACTTTGTGGAATTATACTGGGTATATTGTTGTTGTTGAACATATATGAATATTTCTACATGTTAGATAAATTAGTTCACTCTTAGTCCAATCTAATTCTTCTGGCTCCGGCTCCGGCTCCGGCCTAAAGCTTCAAAAAAGATGAATTTCAAGATCACTAGTCCAGTAGGCAACCAATAATCACATTCAATGCAAGTCTAAGGTAGCTGCGGCAAACTGGCCTAATCAATAGTAAATGCAAGCCAAGTCTAGTCCACTTTGATAATTGTGGCTTACTAAAGAAAAAATCTGGATATACAAATGGTAAACTAAATCCCTTCAGGGAAAGTTGAGATTAGGGTCAACTAGGGATTGTATAAACAAAAATTTGTTTTTACGTTGGTCAGAAGATAGAAGAAGTCAGGCTAGCCGCTAGCCTATGCAATTAGTCACATTACATGATCAGGTTTAATACTATATCAAATGAACCGTATGTAAACCAGTTCATGCTAGAGCAAGAAAACCCATCTTAGTACGAATTTCAGCAAACTGTCATTAACCAAGATTCAGGTAATAAATTTTGACCCAACATTTAATTTCTAAAAAGAACGAAGATTCTTAGCAGATTCCACAATCATGACTATATTTCAGAACAAACCTAATTAAGTCTCATATGCATAAGAGACTCTTCCCTATTTCTACAGCTCCATGCTCCATATTTGATGGTAATTACTAGCGATTGGCTAGATGACATTTACATATAGTGATATGGTAATAAGAGAAGAAGAAATATATCTACTGCGCAGGTGAAAAATACAATTCTTGAAATAATGATTATTAAACTATTCACCCGACTGTAATAGAACATACTGGCGAGTCAGATACTTCTTTGATGAAGTACACCTTTCTGATATCGACAGTGGATGCAAAACAAAAGTTTGAATGGAAGACGCAATCTTACCTTCTTTCTGGAAGAAATATGCCAAGTTTCCAAAGCACCAGATTTTAGTTTTTTTCTCCCTAAATCATATAACCGACGTTTTGCCTTCTTACTAGCATCAGATGTATATGACTTCTGTGTTCCAATAGCAGTGCGCCACTGCCGGGGTAACAAGGAAGGATCTCTATAAGGAACAATAAACTTCCACACGGACATCCAGTCAAGCTTGAACACCTTCAGGCCCTGCGTGATCATGACCATGTAAATAGTGAAGCAGCGACAATGGAAATGATTATACTGTGGAAATGTATGTTGCCATGTAAACTTACCTCTTCAATACGTGCAACCTCTTCTGCTGTCAAGGGAGAGTTTTTCATCCTCCGAACAGCCTACAAGATTCATTACAACATTATTTACCATGCTCAATGACCATGATAATCAATCAAAAAATCTGAATGATATTGAGAATAATCAATCAAAAAATGCATTTCTAGAGTTAAAGACAATTTTGGAACAGTTGAAGGAGTGTTAGGAGAGATCATCAATTTCAAGCTGGCTTCAACATTTCCAGCATGTCCCAAATCCCAACTGATAGAATGAACAGATTGGGGAAGAGGTTTTGCTGGAACTTTTGAGGCAGTTAAAATGGAGCCATAATGTTAACACTATGATTGTTTCTTAATGTTCTATGCACACTACTGACACTAGTAACAAACCTTTATTGGATTTTCAGGTGCTTTAGATGATGAGCGATTCTTCTGCCGGACAAAAATCTGCAAAAAGGGTCAGGTATTTCACCATGTTAAGCACAACTTTAACATTAAAATACAATGAAATCAAGAGGATAAATAACTGATAACGGAGTTGTTTCCATCGGAACTGCACATAAGAATCACCTGATGCTTAGATTTACAAGGAAGATACCGCTGCTGAATTGCCTTCCAGTCTGTATTATACTCCATTAAACCCATTGCTAATAATCTGCACCAGATGCCAAGGTTATATTACTAAACTTATCAGTTAAGGTAAAAGCAAAACATCAACGTATGGATAAAATAAAGATCATCCATAATATTAAAACTTTAAGAACCTTGTACGGAATTGATGAAACTGCCCAAGTGGAAGACGAATAAACATTGTATTTAACAAAAGCACAATGAAATGACTAGTGAAATCTTTATTTCAGAACAGCTGCTAGGTTCTCACAGTTATAGGAAATTAGCTTCATCCCGTTGTTTTCATACTCAATAGATGTAACAGAATTCTTTTCCTCTTTATGACAAAACCTAATTTTGTTTCATGCTGAGAAATAAGTTGCAAAGATCATTTATTTGGGAGAAACTTCAGAATGCATTTATTTTTTGATAAGATGTGAATTCCAACATTCCAACTTTGCAGCTCTGAACCCTAAATAAATTCACTACTTTCTCATTTATCATGCTGAGAAATAAGTTGTAAAAGAGATCATTTATTTGGGAGAAATTTCAGAATGCATTAGCTTTTCGTGAGATGTGAATTTCAACAATCCAACTTTGCAACCTGAACCCTAACTAAAATCACTACTTTCTCTTTTCTTCCTATAGCAAGGATTTTAGTTCACCACCTATCACCACGGCAGAGACTGACGACTGTGGAGGAGATGAGCAATACCAACTAACAAAAGCAAGAAGGCACCAACCAAAGTTGCCACAATTTTACAATCACCACCTAGTCAGTAAAGCAACTCATTTCATAAGAATACTGCTGCTGCACAAAACATAAAAGAACATAAACTCACTCATCCTCTGCATCAGTAAAAAGCACACGGTTTGCTACCACTGCAAGGGGTGGCTTATGGGGATACAGAGCAGGATTAAACAAAGGATAGAAGCGCTGAGCTAACTTAGCAATCTCATTTGGAACAGGAGCAACTGCCTGTTTTTTAGCTTTTTCTACTAATACAGCAGCCAGAGTCTTCTTCGATTTTCGAGAACTTGATGAAGAAAGAGGTACAACATTTGAATACAAGGAAGCACGACCATCAGGTTCAGCGCTAAAATGAATATTTTGCACAGGAAACAAGGGTTCCTTCTCCGAGCAGCTGTCATTCAAACCTCCTAATTGCCGACATTGGTAATCTTGCACAGCTGTCAATAAATATCACCAGTGATAAAGTAAAGTATGCTCATAAACTGAATAAGAAAACCAAATGAAATTTAGTGTTCTAACATGCTATACCATGAGAAACGTCATCCATGAAGTCTTTAACTAATTTGATTGGAGCCACATCAAGAACAGATAGTATTGGACCACTTATATAAGGTACCCAGGAGCCTAAAGGGCATCCCCCCTGATTATTTGTAATAACTTCATGTCTTCCTTTTGAAGGAGAACTTCTGTCAAAAGGCTGCATCGTATAAAGTCCAGACGAGCAGTCTCCCTGCAAACCATGTGCTGAAGACATTTTGTCGGTAATTTGGACAGGCGAAGTATGCAAAGGTTCTTCAGACACCGAAGGACAAACATACGGGGAGAAGAAGCAAAAACTCGGATATGGTACACTCCTACTTGCTAATACTTCATCACGTTTATGAAGCATTTGGGAAATCAACTCCCCAACATTAGAAGCAATGTGCCGTTTGGCCGGCTCAAGCACACAAATGGCAAAAACCTGAATAAGAAGTTGAACATGCTCATGTATCAAACAATGTAATTGTCCTATCTGATGGGGTGTAAATCCGTTTACAAAGCCATCATTTGCAGGCGGCAAACTGGGTGGAACAGCAGAACATCTTGGCATCATGCTTTTTGCAATGGGAAGATATGGTAACAAAGGGCGTAGTGGCCTATTTGACAATCCTAAAATCTTCTTGTTCTCAAGAGAAGCTCTTTGGCGCCTGGTTTGCCTAGTCTTAGGTCTTCGACCAACAGCCTCGTACTCTTCAATATCATCCTTCACGTGTTCATCAAGGTCACTCTCCAATGCCTCCTCAATTTCAAGCTCAAAATCTGCATCATTCTCTTCATCTTCATCATCAACATTTTCATTATCTTGTAAATTTCCAGAAGTTCCATCTCCACCTTGTAAAACAGCTGCAAGAAACTTCCTGTACTCTTCTTCATCGTTTACATTCTGAAGATCATCCTCGTCATCTGTTTCCTGAAGAAACGTTTCAAGTTCATCAAGTGTAAAGCTAGCAAGTGAGTAGCGTGCTCTAGTGCGCTTACATATAGCATCCTCATTATCCATATCTATGATGGATCTACTTGAATTTACTATATTGTTACACTCTCCAACTGAAAGATCCTCAATGCGATCACCCCCTCCACTCAACTCAGTTTTCTTGTTATTTGAAATTCCACTTTCAGGTTCAGTATCTAGAGTGGATTCTCTTTCCTTAAGTTCAGAAGATGAAATTTTCTTCAAGTCTTCTGGACAAGCCTCAGAAGAAGCTCTATTTTGCATCACAATCTCCTCACCGAGTTCTTTGTCTCCAATGAGACAGTCCTGTGGAAAATCTAGCAATCGTTCTTTGCTACAAACTCTCAATGATTCAGCAATGTTCTCCCCACTGTCAACGACATCAGCATCCAGACCTTCGATTTCTGAGCTCAGGCTTGAAGAAGCATCTAGAGAGACAGTTTCTTTTAACAAAGGATTAAAATCCATATCCTCGTCTTCATCTTCGTCATACTCATACTCATTCTCGCTGTCACCCCTGTTACAATCACCATAATGGTGTTCACTCTTTTCTTCATCAGCCTCTTCTTCTCGAGGACTTCCATTGTTGGATAGGTTGCCGCGCACCAGGAGCAAATTCTCCTGATTGGACTCCTTAGCTTCGGTAGATAATGCAGTTGAGCTCAAAGACATCTTCAGCACAGAATTTGAAATGGTTGATGCCAACGAATACTGACAAACATTTAAATAAGCAACTCAACTGTATCATCAAAATGACTAATATTTGCCTCTTCCTCCTCGAGGCTCCTCCACATCAGCCTGTTGACTTGCAAATCAAAATTTCAAAAAGCAAGTTTGGTCAGAAACACTAGAACAACAACAACAACAACATACCCAGTGTATTTCCACAAAGTGGGGTCTGGGGAGGGTAGAATGTACGCAAACCGTACCTTTACCTCAGATGAAGTAAAGAGGCTGTTTCCGATAGACCCCCGGCTCAAAACCAAAAAAGGACCATAAGAGGTCGAAATAAAAGTACAAGAGATATACACAGTAAAAGTTATCTCAGTAAAAGGACAACAGGTAATCACAGAAGTATAAGAAACTACAAGAGCAGACCTACAACTACTAACTAGTGCACAAGACACTGCAACCCTACCTACTAGTATGAAGCAGACCTACCTACTAACCGTCTACCCTAATCCGAGCCCTCCACGCCTTCCTATCTAAGGTCACGCCTTCCTATCTAAGGTCATGTTTTCGGTAAGCCGCAACTGCTCCAAATCTTGTCTAATCACCTCTCGCCAATATTTCTTCGGTCTACCTCTACCTCTCTTGAAATCATCCATAGTCAATCTCTCACACCTCCTCACCGGGGCCTCCCTGCATCTCCTGTTCACGTGCCCGAACCACCTCAACCTCACTTCTCGCATCTTGTCTTTTCTACTGAAGACACTCCCACCTTGTCTCGAATATCCTCATTCCTAATCATATCCCTCCTAGTAAACCCACACATCCATTGCAACATCCTCATCTCCGCTACCTTCAACTTCTGAACATGAGAGGTCAGAAACACTAGAAAAAGCTGAATAATACTCACATTCACTGTTAGTACAAACTCACCTAAATCAGAAATGTAAAGTAGAATAGACAAGCAAGAACAAGTGTAGTGCGAAGAGGGAAAGCACACAAAATCTAAAACTCATAATCCCAACCAAACCCCACACTGCATCAAATAGTTAAAACTTGCCATTTATTGAGAACTAAACAAGGACCAAAACACATCTGGGTCCAAACATTAAGGCATATAGAGTAACTTAGTATGATAACAGCTTTCATGAGTAACTTTGATTCTAATTCAGCATAACTTGCATGCAACACCATAATGTATTCAAGTCTGTAGAACAAGGCAAGAATTAGGATTGAAGTGGTCAATGAAGTGGGTTGGGCACCATGAGGAAAAAAGAATTAGGATTGAACATAGTGGATTGATTAATTTGATTCGATCAGTTGAAAGACCTGATTTTTTAACTTCCTATTCATGCCTTTCCTTACTCAACCCAAGATAAATTCAAGAAGAAATAATCAAAGCCTGAGCGCAAATGCAACAAGCTATTAAGTTGGAATTCTCCTTATAGACCAAAGCACTTCCTTCTAATTAATAAAACGTTATAAGTTCCTAGTGACACGCACGGGTTGAGATTATATGGGCAACAACAACAACGAACAACATCCCCAGTATAGAGTGTACCCAGACCTTTACCCCTACCTCAAAATTTTCACGGTGAACATAAAAGATGTAACTTTTTGCAATACTATAGAAAAAATCAAGTCGGGATTGAAATAAAATATTTACCTGAGGTCTGTTGGAATTCAATTATTATGTAACGAACAATGGCTTCAGAAACTGTAAACTGTTTGGAAGAGGTGATTAAACAGCTTTAATTCATCCAAAACTGCTTCTTATTGTGCCAATTTGCTGCTGTGACGTCTCCAATTTCAGGTAAATTATTGACAAAAATGAAGCAAAATACCTATTTGACGCTAGAGAGAGAGAGAGAGCGATCAACAATGGCCGATCAATACATGCCGGATGCCACTACCAGAGACAAGGATTTTGCGTTTTGGATTCGGAAGGCGAGAAACTGAGACCCGGAGACCCGGTTGGGTGGGTGGGTACAGAGTGACTTTACGCTTTTGCCACTAAAAAAAGCATATTTTCAAATTGCACTATTTTTTATTTTTTGGTTATGCTTTAAATAGCAATCTTAAAAGTTTGGCGTGCTTATCGTCGTTATTATTGGTTGAATTTATTAATTTTAGATAAACATATTAAATAAATAATAATTAAATTAATAAAATATTTATTATCAGTTTTGGGTTAATCAATTAGCGATCCTTAATAATTTGATTTTGATTTAACTAATAAGAAAATACTCCTCTAATTTTAATATGAAATTCCTCTTAATCAGAACACTTCTTTCATCAGTCCAAAGTTTCAGTTTTAAAGTTCAGATTTTGCGTCATCAAAAGCACTTTTAGCACTATACAATATCATTAATAAAACTCTTTTACTATTCTGTATATTCAAACTTTCAATAAGTTAACATTTCTATGAAGATATAACATATTGATGTTTAATTACAAATATTTTTAATTTAGGTGCAAAATACTTATAGCTTACTGCAATTTCTTGTTGCAATAATATACTAAAGAATTTACTTATGGTCCTGACTCATAATTCAAGCTCAATTTCTTTGATGTATAAAGATGAGAAAATTAATATCAAGTTGAAAATATCGTGAAGTTAAAGTTAATATTTTCTTTTGAATTTTTAGTTCTGCAACAATTACAAATACAAAAGAAATTGCAAGAAATATCAGTTGAACCCATTCATTTATCACTAACATTCTGTTTGGATGATTATTATGTATTGTTTATAATATATCATATTATATTATATTGTTATATTGTTTCGTACTGTATTCTTTTAAGTATTTTTCAAATAAGCATGAAAAGGATTAAAAAAAATTATATGATTTTATTGGGTTATCGATTCAACCATTAACTAAAACCTAAAAATCGAAAATCGAATTGATATTCCAATAGGAAAATGTACAAAATCATTTAAAAATCATTAACTCAATAACCCAAATAACGATAAATTAATAGCTTTTTTTCGATTCGATTTATCAATTAACAAACGAAAAAGGGTCATATATATCTCTGAACTATGATAAATGGTTTATATATACTCTCCGTTATACTTTCGAGCTACATATACCCCTACAATTATAGTTTGGAGTCGTATATACCCTTATCACTAACTGAGGTCCACGTGGCAGCCTCTCATTAGGAGAACCCATCCCTTAAACAACATAAAACACAGTAGTTTGGTCCCTAATTACGTTTTATCCCACTATTTTAAAATATTACATTTTCCCCGGTAGTTTAAAAAAAGAAAGACGTGTATCCTTTGTATTTTCGTGTATCCTGGATACATATAACCTCTTCATTAATGGTAAATCTGTTTCTATTATGGAGCTTTAAAAGGAAATAAAATATTTACAATTAATGAGGAGTAAATCATTAATTGTAAATCTATTACTATTAGGGCGCTTTAAAAGGAAATAACAGATTTACAATTAATGAGGAGTAAATCATTAATTGTAAATCTATTACTATTAGGGCGCTTTAAAAGGAAATAACAGATTTACAATTAATAAGGAGTAAATCACGCGTCATTCACTTTGAAATGCATCTGCAGTATCCTCATCTCCACAAACAACTGGAGAATTCAAATTTCAATTTAAAATTACTTGGATACACATCAAACCAGCAAGTAACTTCATTATACATGATACAAGTAATAATAGATCTCAAATATCTAAGGATACACATTTAAACAGCAAAGAACAATAGGTATACTTGGATACACTGTTAACACTGTATCCAAAGATTATAAGCTTGGATACATTATAACAGTGTTAAGGATACTTCCCAATATCTAAGGATACCCATCTAAACAGCAAAAAGATATAGGTATACTTGGATACATGTTAATATTGGATACAAGTTTGTAAGCTTGGATACATTGTAATAGTGTTAAGGATACATGTTACCAACATCTCAAATAGCAGGTTGCAGTAGTATTGAGATACATGTTATCATGAATTAATCCTGGATACATGTAACACAAGATTTGCTTACAATGTTATCCCTGGATACGTATTGCACAAGTTGAGTGATTTTAGGCCCTTTTTTAGGGATTGTGGTGGATACAGTTTTTTAATCATGTAATTTCAATTTAATGGGATAAATGTAATTATTTTAAAGTATTGGGATATTTAGTAATTAGGGTAAGGATGTTTGATTATTTATGTAGTTTTTCCTAATTTTTATCCAAATTTTATTATTTACCCACTTATCCGATCCACTAACCCGACCCATAAACCCTACTAAAAATCCCTAAACTTCTTCTTCTTTCTTATCGACAGACTCAATCTCTTCTTCCCTAGAAATTTGGAAGACAAATTGTTGAAGATGAAGATGTTGTTCATTGTTTCGTTTGCTGTCGTCGTCGAATTCGTTGTTGCAAATCTCAATTTTACACCAAAATGCTAAGAGGGAAAAGTAGTGTACTATAATTCTGTAGTCCCCTACTTTACTGTCAAAAAATGGGTTTCAATGTAACCCATCAAATACACAAATACAAGTTGGGATGATCTCTCGGGAAAATCCAGTCACAATTTTATACTTTTTTTCATTTTCCTTTTAAGTGGTTGGAAGCTTGAAAATGATGTTTTACAATTTCATGATACACCTACTTAAAAAATAATTTACAGGTGAATTTCACTGTTTTCACCATTCAGCTAATAAAAGAACTACTCCTAGTTCGTCACATTCATTTTCAAGGCAGAAAGAAGCAGTTCAAAAGCTGTCATGGTTGGAAGAGCTTATAAGTCTGACATTCACTAGAATTTCTTGACATATTAGAATTTTTTTCAAATTTCTAGGGAAGAAGAGATTAAATCTGTCGATAAAACAGAAGAAGAAGTTTAGGAATTTTTAGTTGGGTTTATGGGTTGGGTTAGTGGATCGGATAAGTGGGTTAAGTGGGTAAATAATAAAATTTTAATTTAAATTAAAGGGGGTGGATTCTCCCAATGAGAGGCTGCCACGTGGATCTCAGTTAATGATAATGGTATGTACGACCCTAAACTATAACTGTAGGGGTATATGTAACCCGAAAGTATAACAGAGGGTATATATAAACCATTTACCATAGATCAGGGGTATATATGACCCTTTTCCGATTAATAATTTTTTTCACACCCCTACTTAAAAAGGGGATATTTACACAAATAGTCCCAGAATTTCAAACAAACGACACCGCAAGCCCAAACCCGAATTCATCTACGGTAATGTAATACTACGACATTTCAATTTCACAAATAAAGCAGCAAGGTTTTAGTGTAACTAGGGTTTTTGCTTGCGGAAAAGTAACTCATCGGAGAAACAGTAGCAGCAGCAGCCATGGCTAGCACCAAAGTACAGAGGATTATGACCCAGCCCATCGTAAGTATCTTCCTTCTTACCTACTTCTTCGTATGAGAATTTTATATTTAAGCACTTTTTTTGAGCTAAATTTGGGATTTTTTTTGGTTCTTTTTTTTCTTTTACAGAATCTGATCTTCAGATTTCTTCAGAGTGTAAGCTTACTGTTAACGTCTTTGTTTAAGTTTAATTTCTTCAAAAGGTTTAATTTCCAATTACTGTTTGAGTTATAATTTATGTGAAAATTATTTTGCAGAAAGCTCGCATTCAGATATGGTTATTTGAGCAGAAGGATTTGAGGATTGAAGGACGTATTATTGTATGTTTTCTTAAGATTCCTTTTCTTGTTTTCATGTTCAAAGAAAAAAAAGTTAATATTTTTTGCTTATATGAATTTCCTCTCAAGTCTTACCAATGTTTGTGCCTCTTAGTTGCTGATTAATATTCTCTTAGCTCATGCATTAAATAGTGTCAGGTTATTTCCCAGAGTAAATTCAGCATAGAATTTAGGGCCGATGCCTCCCGTTTATGTTTGGGTTTGGATTTATGAAGTTGCATTTTTTTTTTAAATATATATATTGAGTAAAAATCCTTAGAGTTTAGTATCTGAGTTTGTCTGACCTGATAAATGGTTTTGAGATAATAAAGGTGTATAATTTAGATGTAATGAGGATAAATTCCCAACAAAGGTATAAGGCAGTAAAAGAAAAAGAGAAGCTTGATTAAATCATCTGGCTGTCGGAAAGCTTATAAAGGAGAAAAACAGTTTAAGCTAATATCCCTTTAACTATCAACTGATTATGTTTTACAAGTCATGTAGCCTTTATTTTTTGGGAATTGCAATAGAAATAGTACAAAGCCTCTGTTTCATTGTTGTATTGAAACTTTCATTTCATGTCGCAAGCTCATAAGTCATACATGACATATAGGTAGTAGACTTTACATTATGGCTCACTGGTAGTTCCTACTGCTGAGCGCACAGGCCTATCTAGTTGGACCAGACCAAATAAGTGTTGTATTCTTATGTAAAGTCTAGTCTTAACGAACAAGTTAACTTTAGTTTGTTGTTGTCGATGCTAGCATATATTTGAATTTGGGATGGACTAGACTGCGCATAGTTCGTAAGAGGAACTCTAATTCTCTAAAGCAACACTATAATGAAATATCCACACTGTATAGCCTTGTGTTAGAAAAGCGATAACCTTTTCAATTGTAGTCATTTTATGCTAGTATGGACAAAGGGAACGTGTATTCTGTCTTAAAACCTCTTAGGATTTATTTATTGATCATTGATTCCTAAGTCAAATCTACATTATGGGGATTATTGAGTAATCATCTGCTTCCATGCTTGACTTTTACATTTTGTTTTGAGCACTTGTTGGCCTTCAAATTTCAATAGCTATTTTTCTGATTATTGCACCATACAGTTCAAACTCTAGAATTTTTCATCCATAGTTGCAAAACATAGTGATATCCTTTAATGACACTTCAAGTCCCCGGTAGTCTTGCTTATGATCATAGCCATATATTCCTCATGGGTATATATTCTGGTTGTATAACCTCTCTACGCAGCTATCTCCCTTCTTTTCGATTCCTTCTACTACTCTTTCCTTGGAACATCAAATTGACTCTAAAAGCAGCCTGCTTTGAATGTGAAGATACACCTAGAAAAGTTACCGTACCTCAGAAAACTTGGATATTGATCTATTTTGCTGTTTGTGTAGTTTGGATTTCCTAAGCTTTGGTTCTTGGTTAGGAGATGTGGATTACATATTGTTAAGATTTCATAGGGGTTTGGAAGCTTTAGAGTTTAGGAAGTAGCTTCATTATAGACTTGGCAGACATCATGACTGAATAAGTTTTAGCACTAGCTTCATTTGGGTGTTGACATATTCATTGTTGTACCCTTCTTATTATGGATGTCTTTTAAAATCTGCATCTGTCATTGCATGAATTAGTTTCTGATGAAGGTTGGTTGCACATGTTCTCTGGCAGCAGATAAAAAAATGATTTCTGATGGATGCCCTTGAATTAAAGCTTTTGCATCACACACCTGCACTATGTGTTTTTAGCTAGAGTTGTACATCAGTGCACATAGGAGAATTTAAAAGTAGTATTATTGCCGCAAACTTTTTGTGTGGCCTCTAGATTTTTTCTTGGCTTTTGGATTTAGGTTATATTTCAACTCACTTGAATGGGAGATAATCCTTTTTCTTTGTTTAGGGTTTTGATGAGTACATGAATTTGGTTCTAGATGATGCCGAGGAAGTCAATGTGAAGAAGAATAGCAGAAAGCAGTTAGGTGCGTAACAAATAACTTTCAACCCAAGTCCTAGGCTTTTTCTCCCTTGGAATTACAAGGAAAAATCATGTTTTCTACACCTTTTATCTCTAAAATGTCTTTGTTTCCTCTGCAGGGCGGATTCTTCTGAAAGGAGATAATATCACATTGATGATGAACACGTATGTTATTGACTCATTGTTCTACCTCTTTTCCTGATGCACCTGAAAACATAGTTTCTCCAAAGTCCAAACAAATAGCTTATACCAGCCATTATGAAATCTCTCCCCTTTCTTCCTCCTCTTTGAGGGGGCAATGCTGATATTTTACTCATTTCATTTGTTTTTTTCTCTATTTAGGGGGAAATGATTTCTCGTCAGCTGGATCTTGGAAGAAGTTTGATTTTTTCCTGGAAAAATCAACTATTGAAACCACGTCTTTGTGAACAAGGAGCAGGATGTTAGACGCACATCATTGAGTTTGAACTTCCATTTATGTTTTGCTAGATGTATATTCAGCATGGTATCCTCGAGTCTAATACTGCATGGATATCATGGTTCTGACCTCTTTATCCAGGAACAAGAGTAGCCTTGTGACTGTTTCTCCATTGTTGGTATTATAGTTGTCACAATTATTTTACAGGAAAAGAAGTATGTTAGCTTAAGAATTTAAGTATTAGTGTAGATTTTGCATGTCTAATTTGCTTTAGGTTCATCGACCCCGTGTTGCTGGCATGTTGAGCAACTTCCAAGTTATGGCACTAGTGGGTGCACGACTAAATCTATATGTGATTTGTTCTCAACGTTCTAGTTACAAATTCATCAGTAAATCTTCAAGAGAAATTTATTGCCTCACACCAAACGATCATGAGAGACATCAATAGTTCACGTATGTACCAAAGGGGCATGAGAAACAATTGAAGTCTTTCTTTTTGTGGACACGTCAGGGGGACCGTCTTTCGTAATCCTTGTTGAAGAATGAGACAAGATTTCAATGGGGTGGGATAAATGTTTGTTCTTTCCCTCTAATCAAAAGTCTTGGGTTCGAACTCTGTGAATATGATATTGATGAGAAAAGATTAACCCCTCGAAGGGGTAAATTAGGTATCAGAAAGCCAATAATTGAAATGTCAATTCGAACCTCTCCAGCTGGGTCTGCCTGCTATGCTCCCTTGCAGCTTTAAATATTCCGTACGTCCTTGAAGACATCTTAGAAGGTACCCATTGTCGAGAAAAAAGGCAGGCTGGCCTTTTGAAAATATTCAAGATAGCTAAAAAGAATATTGAAGTTAAAATTTAAAAGGTTTTTGAAAGTTAATTGTTTTGGGACAACAATTTTACTTCAAAATAAAAAAGTTTTAGAAAGTTAGACTAGCCTTCCAAAATGAACTTTCCAATCAATTTTTTAATATTAATTCTATAAATATTTAGCAGGCTTTTAGACAATATTCAATTGAATTAAACATTAACTAAGAGCAGTTCAAATTAAAAATTACATTACAGACTAATATACATGAATTTAACTTTGGGAAAATTGTTGTTTCTCTTAATACTTGTCAAATAAGTTCTCTAATCTATTGAAATACTGGTGATCAAACTAATATTTGTAAATACAATTCCTTGCATGTATGCTCTGCACTGTTTTGCTATTAGTTGTCATGCTTCTCTCCACTATCATTTTTTTTTCTTTTAATTACTACTTTGATTTGCTTCACTTAAGCCGAGGGTCTTTCGGAATTCGGAAACAACCTCTCTACCTTCAAGAGCCAGTGGTAAGGCATGTATACACTCTACTCTCCCCAGACCCCACTTTCTAGGATTTCATAGGGTATGTTGTTGTTGTTGTTGTTGTGTGTATATATTAGTGCCAAAAAAACAAGTTGGCATATTGTAAGGGGCAAGAGCTTAAAGACAAGAAACTACTCTACTGCTACTCTATAATACTCCACTCTGTTTGCCACCCAAAGGTTGCACTTGCAGCTGCTGAGCACAAAATTGTTCTTTTCAGTGATCAACAATTTGAAGTACCGTATGCTTCCTCTGTTTTCTTCTTCATATATATATATATATCATCCTAAACTGTTATAGTGAATTCTTTTTCTTCCCATTTTAACTATTTGTTGGCTTGGCTTTGTGTTTCCAACTTTATCACTGTTTCTCAAACATTTACATATTCATGTAGTCGTGATTAGTGGCAGAGACAGAATTTTCACCAAAAAGGTTCATCATCTAACATATATATGATATGATTTTCCGATGAAGGGGATTTAGATGAACCCCTTCTGTACCTCTAGCTCCTTCCATGTTTGTGATCATGTCTTCTTTAAGGTCCAAAAAACGCGGTAGTTTTCGTCTTACATGTTTAAGCTCCTTGTGTCCTGCCACCTAAATTCTCACTTAAAAGGAAAAAAAAAACTTTGTTTAATGATAACTAGTTGTATCAATACTACACTGCCTGCATCTTTGGTTGCTTTATGATTTCATTTTTTAACCCTCGAAATCTACATCAAGGCATATTTGTGATATTCTTTCACAATTCCTATATACCTGTTTATTCTGTTCTGTTCTTTGAATTATACCCCCCACAATCTTAGAATCGGTGTTGGAGTGTGCTTACCATTCGAGCAACCCCTTCTTGCCTACCCCTAACACTGTTCGGTCTCATTTATTATGGATAAATAACTATAGTATCTGTTTGCATTATTTACTACTTATTGTATTAATTGATGAAAGAAGGCACAGTAAAATGTTTTTGATAGGTAGGTCCTGTTTTGCCTGCTGAAATGGAAGCAAAACTGAAAGCTGAGAAAAATGGTTGTGGATCAGCTTCTTCAAAGCATTCAAGGAAGGGAAGCTTCACTAGACCTTCTTGGCTTCTCTGCACTATTGCCGGTAATTACATGCTGTAAACTTTCTGCCTCTTCAGTCAGTAGTTTTAGTCCAAACTCTATATTTGTGTTTAAAAATCCACTTAATATGTATAAATAAATTATCACGAACTCAGTAAGTTGCGTTTTCTAAAATCCAAAATTCATAAACTCATAATCCTACCTCGGGGGGAGGGGGATTTATTGGGGGGTGGGGTCCATTTATTCTGATTTTTTCTTTCATTTGGAAGTGTATGAGGAGAAGGTATCATGTGATATGAAGTGTCATTTTCTTCTCATATATGATGAACCTCTGGTTATTTCAAAAAGGCTGTGTCCTTTTGCTGCTTATGTCCCTTTGTTGTTTTGTCTGAGGCTTAAGAGTAGCAAAAAAAAAAACCACCTTTATTTGAAATTTGAATAGTGGGACCTCCCTTTCAAATATATATTGATCTCACAGTTATGTTGTGTTGCAGAAAGAAAATAATGTCTGTTTCCTCAGCAGAATCTGTTCTTACATTAACAGCAGCTTTAGTCCCTCTGTTGCATCACGTGTTTACGCCCGACTAAACAGTTAATCTTAACAATCAACAAATCGAAGTGAAAATACATATGTTAAAATGTGTATATGCATGTCTTACCTTCATTGGCTTGGTGTAAATATTCGGTGCTAGTAAGTTTTTATCCTAACTAATCTTACTGCGGGTTCATAGATTCAGCCTAATCCAATGTTTCAATGTCAAATACTATATATATATATATATGTGCGCGCACGCGCACGGATTGAGCTTAATATACATTAGAAAATAATCTTTGTAGACTCAGAATCCACAATGTCTAAATTCTAGATCCACCATTGTTCTGACACTCAACTTTTGGGTACAATCTAATGCACTCTATATACCCAAGGCGAAAAAGACTAATGCTAATTGTAGTTGGCTCACAAGAATAACTCGATTGTGAATAATAATTCTGTAAGAATGTGTTAGCATTAGGTCATATGATAAAAACTTATTTAGACAAATTGTGAAAATATGGAAATGTTTTATTTTAAGCCGAAGGTCTATCGAAATGAGATGGGTAAGATCTGCGTACACTCTACTTTCCTTATACCCCACTTCTGGGATTACAACGGGTATGTTAAATGTTGTAAAAGTATGGTAATGACAGCTTAATAAATAGGTAGAAAAATATCTTCTTTTTTCCGAATTCAAACTACTAATTTCATTGTCACCTATGTCAACATATGTCACTGTTGCTCATGGTCCAGGCAAAGGCTAAAGGGTCCATTGTTGAACTTGGATTTCATCAAATCTATAACGATGTTGAATTCAAATTTTCAAATGCTTCACTTGTCAAGTCAATATCATACATCTATTTGATTGTATTTGGAATATGTTTTTTTCATCAGATTTGGACACAAAGATGAAGAAATTGGTACTGAACATTCCTAATAAAGATGGTGCTGACAGTTTCACAGAACGCGCTGATGCCTATTACCAGAAACGGCCACAGCTTCTGGCCTTGCTACAAGAATTGTATGACAACTATCTCTCTTTGGCAGATCGCTATTGCCAAGCACTTGCCAAGAACCATCATCGTCGAAATTCCTTTCCTATTCCATCCTTCCATTTTGATGATAACGATGATCAATTTGACAAGGATGAAAACAACGGATCAGAGATTATTGATTCTGACGCGGAGAGTTCATTATCATACCAGCCTCCAATTCCACCCGCACAAGCCAAATTTGAACCAGACATGATTGTTGCGGACTTGGTGATCAGAAGTGTTGACTGTGAAATCATCTTGCACGAGCTTAGTCAAGTCGACAAGCATTGCAACGAGTCATCAAGGAAGATAGAGTTGCAGGAAAGCTTGTTGGAGTTATTGGAATCGGAGAGGTTGATCTTGTTGAATGAGAACACGAGATTGGGATACAAAGTGGGTTCATTGATGGAAGAGAATAAGGGGTTGTCTTCAGAGTCTTCGTTCATGAAGAGGAAGGTAGCTGAGCTTGCAAGGTGCATGCTAGACAGGAGGGAGGATCATAGCGTTTGCTTTCTTAGTCGAAAAGTTGAGGATCTTCAAGGTCAGATATATGGATTGGAGAGGAGGAACAATGAGTATTATGAGCAGCTACTGAAGCATGAAGAAGAGAAAAGGAGCAGGTCCAAGATGAGGTTGAAGGGTTGCTTTAAAGTGACTGAAGTGACTGCTGTTGTTGGCAATGTCAAAAAGAGTGAACAACAGAGAAAAGTTGGTGCTGAAGTTGGAAAGAAAGTTCCCAAGTTATGGGACAGGGTTAAAAAGCTTGATATCTTCCTTTGTGCATCTGATTTCAACTCAACCTATTACTAATATTAAATAAAAAATGTGTTTCACCAATTCAACTTAGTTTGCTACATAAAAGAGGATAGCTTTATGAGCACACTAAGTTCTGAAACACATGTTGTACTTTGAAGCATAAGTATTTTAAGCAGCTAGTATTTACTATCAAAGCAACAAATGTGATTATACACATCATAGTATAGCCAACAGTAAAGTACTACAGAGAAACCATCTAAGTCAATAGTAATTCATCTTCTAAAGATTCACATACTTGAATCTGTTGTTCTCGACCATGTCCCATGTAGTTCACAATAGAGGCAAATTAAGTCAGCACTGACAGATTCTACTTGGGTAAAAAATACAATTGTAGTAGTTTGTAATCAATCATTAGCATATAGCAACACGAGGAATGAGTATATGAGGCTGATTATCTAGATCTCATTGGCCATCTTTAACCGTGGAAAAAAAATCTAAAGTCTTGGCTTTGTAGTCTGTAACTGTAAATTTCAACTCAGTGAGTAGTTTTGCATTTACTAGGTCTATGAATAAATGCCAACCAAATTCCTAAGAACACTGACAATATCTAAGCAAATTACTATCTACTTGAGAAGTTCAATTTGCACCCATACACCATGCAGCTATAGGTACACTTGCTACAGTTGAGTGAGTTGTACTTTCATGGGCTAAGTTTAACACCCAGGCTTTCTATGAAACTTGCAGTCTTTAAATTGACATCTACACAAGGGGCATAATCAGAGACTTTCAAGAGCTTTTATGTTATGTAGAGAAAGGCCAACTAGGAAATTAAATAGGCACTACGATAAATATCCATGTTCTTCAAAAACAACTGTTCCACACCACAATTCCACAAACACTACTTGCAAATAAACTACTGTTAAACTGACACCTTACAGAACTGAAATTTCATGAACCAAAGTCAAATACGTGGCTTTCCAGATATCACAAATATATAATTTTAAAAGAAATTACTCCCAGCATGTCAACCAATGTCCACTTCATATAGCCTGGTTAGAGCGGCCTTCTAACAATAGAACATCACCCTCTTGACATTCTCCTTGAGAGCAGGAAGGGGCCTTACAGCAGCACCGCCACCTGGTGCTCTTGTGCTCCTTCCAACAGCTCCTACACCTCCTCTGTACGGAGCAGCTCCACTTGTGACAGATCCACTGTCAGATGTCTCCGGCTCCATGTAAAAACGAGCACGGAAAGCTGCCAAATGTGCATAATAGGCTGGAGGAACTGCAAACAGGATCAATGAACTCAAGTTCACTAACATGTTATGATGGACAGGTTACATGCAAAGAAAATTTACAAAAGAATTGAGGGAGGGGGGTTTGGATTGGGCACCAAAATAGATGCTGAAGAAAAGCCACTAAAAGTGCAGTGAACATACCAATGGAGACGGAACGAGTACACCTGGCATATCTGAAAATAACAAGAAACAATTAAAGCCCATCAGCATGCTGGAAATTTTAATGAATTATGGAAGCTCCGAAATCAACTTACGTATAACAGAGGTTGTTAGTCAAAGACTGCAGCCCGTCAGCAGAAAAATTGTTTTCATCCCACAAGACATGATAATGAGCTGGGCGGCTAGTACCCTGCAGTACCACAAAATCCGGAAACTTACAACCGAGTCCTTTATACATAACTATCACATTTTTATAGAATATCTATATTATTACCTGTATGCCGGCATGGCTACAGAGATAGAAATCAAACTCAGTAGGGTGGCATATCTTTGAATCTACAACGGTACCTTCACAATTACATTTTAAGAAGGTTTTAGGATCATTTGCAGCTATTATAGAATCATTAGAGATACTGAGATTAACACTCACCAGGCAAAATGTTCCCACTCCGATCAACTGCATTCCTGTCACGGTGGTTGTTGGCAAACAACCTTGTGTGATGACGTTTCTGGACCACAACAAATGTAACTGGGGGCTGATAGTTGGGTTCTAAAGATGCACAGGCCTGAATCGGGTTTAAGTCAGTTCACAACTTCTAACAAGAAAGGGTAAGCTTGTTTTCTACCCATCCTCATGGTCCAAAAAATAGAAAGAAATTCTGAGTTGACAATAAACAGGTAGACTAAGGTATAACAAAAAGGAAAATACCTTGCGGATTGCATCAAGTTCAAAAAGAAGAACTTGATAAAATTGTCCTTCACTAACACCATCTCTGAGAGGAAAAAGACAATTCATTTCAGACCAAGAGGAAAAACGAATTTGCAAAATGCAGGCATAGAAGGGTTATTCAACAATACCGGTAGAATATTATTCTCTGAGGCTTCTGTCCAGTCGCACGACGGAAGGAAATAAGCAATTCCCTGAGTTATAAATAAGATAGAGCATCAATCAGAAGCAAAATTAAGTCTGGTAGCTGAAAAACTCAAACATTGGGGCATGTTCTTTCAAAACAAGGACGGAAAAAGGCACAATACTTTATCATGCCCCCAGTCACAGTTCCTCTAGTTGGATCTTGCCAAGTCTTGTACAGATCTTGTATAAGCTCCTGCCTATGAGCTTGAGCAGAAACCAGACCAGCATACTTTGTAATCTCAGGCCAATCTTGAGAAGCAACCACCTAAAAGATATGAAAGTCAGCACTAAATTTGCTTTGGAGATATAGATTACCGAGCAGCTCAGCAAAACCAAAAGAATGAAGTACACAACAACCTACCGCAGCAATGGACGGGCTAGAATCCTCCCCAGGGTGGGGATGCGTGACATCTGCACCAAAAATAATAGTTGGGCGGTCGCTGACAAGGGGAATTCGTCTAGAGATCGCATCAACAAGCACAGTGTTTCTTCCTCCAACCTTCACATTTATCTTAAGGGACACATTGGCTAAATACTGCTTGCTCATCTTAAATACATGTTTTGTCAAGCAGCATTGCGAGACAATGCCAAGATCAGTTTCACAAATCCGTTTTAGATCACCTAAAAAAAGAAATAAAATATTTAAGCTGTAGCATATTCCAGGAGTTTGCAAAGAAGAACCACATGAATTTCACCATTCTTGGCCTGTACCATAAAGGGAGCCATTATTGTCTGGCAATATGACTATCAACAGATCGAGCTCCCTCCCATTCGGCTGCAACTTCGTCATAGCATCATGAAATCGAGTTTTCAAGACTCTTTCAACTTGATCAGGACGAGCACTCACTGGTGGTAGAACAGGATTGGGGTTGAAGATCTACAAAGACATAATATATCTTAAAATTGTGTCGCAGAACCACCCAAAAAGATACAGCAATAAAAGGGGAAAAACTATAACTTCCAAATTACCATGCCCGATATCATGCACATTTGTGCAAGCTCAGAACAAAATCCACGTGCAACACTGTCTTGCACATTGCGAGAAAAGTTTATACAGATCCAGTTGTTCACTGTTCCTCCATTAACCATTTTCTGTCAACAATAAAGCAGAGTAAATAACTAAAGCATCCAACACTGACTGAAAATCGACAGAAAGGCAGCTTATTTGAGATATAAAACTATCATAATTCGTGTGTTAAGGTCCAACATTGACTGAAAATCGACACAGAATAGAGCAAAAAAATGTACTTCAGAGAAAAAGAAAAAAAATGAACAGAAAGTGGACTCCATCCAGAACTCCTATGCACACACACACACACCAACTGTTTCATTGATACTACTCTCTTTCATTTTCTTTGAGTGCCTAGCTATCACTAGAACTCTTTCATTGTTCAAACCCCGGTATACACTTTTAAGGCTATATCATCCTGAGGTGCAGCTAAGTCGATGGATCTTCTTGACGTTGATCGAACCATAGGATCAGAAAAACTGGAATTTAGCTCTGCATCACCTAAGGGTACAACATAGCATCCATGGTGTCTTGAATGGCTAACAAAGAGTAACCAAACTACTTTTTGACCACCAATACCATGATGAAATTGCTTGAGGATATCTACAATTTCAAAAAGGAAAGGACAAAACAAAGCACACTTTTAAGTTCCTTAAGGTTAGTTTTCTATCATGAGCTATATGTTGCAAAAACAGGTATTAATAAGGCAAGACCAGCTAAACTGACACTTCACTGGGGACCAAAAAATAGTGTTCAGAGGCAAAGCCAGACCAATCTTGTGAGAGCACACACCAATAGATGGCATTTAACTGCATGGAAATGACAGTCAAACTAGCAACATGAATGTCAATCATGCTAATATCAGTTACCTTATTCATCATATTCCACTGGCCCACTTGTGGCAGACAGTCTTTTTCTCGACCTGTATCATGGTATTTAAGCTGCAGAAACAATAAACATAATTTTACAATCCTAAAATAAACTTATTCACTTTACAAAGCAAAGTATTGCAACAAGAGTATCTAAATCCAGAAGGATATGGGGTACCATCACCCTCAATGATATGATCACGACAAAGAAAAGGAGAAGTATAACTTACCCAAGGTGCAGGCAAAATGCGAGCCTCAACTTGAGCAAGCTTCTCGCTAATCTTAATACCAAATTCCTTCGCATATGGGTCTTCAGCATAAGCATTGTGACGAACAGTCTAGCAAAAGAAAGGATTAGATTATGGTAAATACAGATAATATTGCAAAAAGGCCAGAAATTTATCCTCCGAACCATTAGTTGTGCAAAGCAAATTTGCAAGAGAAACACGCCAAAGTAATCAGCTAATACCTTGACTAGATTACCAAGTAATATATAGCATTACAAGAAGCACAAACGACAAAATCTATCTTCAGTCAGACCACCCACCCACTTCCCCCCCCCCCCCCCCCACAGAGAGGCTTACTCATACAAAATCTTATCATATAACCATTTTCTCCAGCTAGCTTTTCTCCAGCTAGCAACACCTCTAGTGACACTTGAGGATATGGCGTCATCATTCGCTGGAATTGAAATATCTAGGCGTAACCTTTCGCTTAATACTAGAATCGAGAATTGAAACATAGCATCTGAGGTTGCATTAATCGAGGATACACGACAGAAGGAATTGTTCTATTTCCAAACTTCACCTTCAAAAAGCGTAGATTTTTTTTTCAAAATTTTTCCCGAATCACGTGTTTTTCTCCTCGTAAGACTGAGAGAAATGAATAAATATGAAAAGTAAACAAACTGACTAGAAACAGCACTAACATCATGGAGATTACAAGGCCTTTCGTTTGGGTGTGGAAGGCGTAAGAAAGAAGCTAATTGCTTCCAGGTCCACATAAAGCTACTAACAAACATGGGGTATAAATCAGACAGCACTAGCAGTGAACCTCATTATTTGGAAAAGAGTATCCAAAATAGTTTCAGAAGCAATATCCAACCTGAAGAATATCACTCTCTCTCTCTTGAGGACGCTGGCAGGTCACTTTCAGAAGTGCTGTTATCTGCCTCTCATTCAAGCGCTTTGAGTATCTCTGCCCCTCCACAATCTTGCAGACCTGGAGACTCAAGATATGTAAGCAAGCACATAAAATACACAAAGATACTTGGAAAATGACTAGTTAGCAATGAGAAAAAGGCACCCACCTCCATTGGCAAATAATTTGGCCTTTGTGTATTTCCAACTTGAAGACAAGGCAACTGGGTATGCTGAATGACAAAACCATAGGTTTCTCGGAAATATTCCACAACAGCTTTCATCGTACCTCTTTCATCAACAGGGAAACTACCCAAACAAATAAATACAAGGATTAGCATGATGAGTTAATCCACATATAGACAGCAGAACATTAAAGACCAGATGGCACACCACTAACTGCACCAATAGATGATCCAACTGTAAAATATTTATGGTCAATACATGATTGTTTCATCATAATTACAGACTACGAGAAATACATACTTCAACTCTCTTGTTGCTTGAGATGTCAAACCAGATATGCGGTACTTCCTCCTCATATTCCCACGATGAGTGACCTCCACCTTTACACCTCTCAGGGCCTTCTTTATCTGCAGTTCAATAAGGTTAAAAACAAATTTAGCCAAACAACCTGCGAAAAAAAGTAAATGGCCCTAATATGTGAATGAACCTTTGTAGATGCTGTTAGAAAATAAATCCCTATTTGGATGAAATGATATCTAAAAGGAACTGAAGGAGAAGAATTTGTATATGTGATAAGGGTGTTCTATTAAATTTATAATATGAGCCTAAGGCCGTTAAAAATATGCAATTTAGAACACCCTTGGGCTCATATTATGTCTGTGAAAGAAGATTTTTTTATATATGAAAACGACCCGAACTAAGTAGGAAGATTCCTAGGCCCTAGTCAACTGAAGCATCTTAAAAGACACCAAACTGAGGGGGACAGAGGTAGAGGAAGCAGTCTACTTCATAAACTGCAGTGTGTAAGAAATCCAACTTTCAAGTCGGTTGCTGGGAACAGTAAAAAGATCAGATAGACTATTGAGACTATCATGAATAAGATTGTCATATGCCAAAACCAACCTTAACCCGATCAGCATCAGACAATGGTCTAGAAGAGATATCCCGATTCAGAAGCTGGCTCACAAAGTCAATGACCGGCAGTGGCTCAATGAAAGCCGTGGAAGACATATCTGTAGAAGAGTACAATAATGAGAAACATGTACCCAGCACAGGCATTGTGGTTAAAGTGTTGTGCTTGACTGATAATCAGTTACAAGTTCTACAGAATCAAGCCACTAAACCAGAATTTAATAGTCATAAAAATTGTGCTGACCAATATTCAGGGATAGTCCCATCTGTGTCGGACGAATACTTTGATAGAAGCCACGCCAGCTCTCTAAACCTTCACCAAGTGGTTGTCTTCGTCCTAAATTAGGGGAATAGAAAGAACGGCCCACGGGACAATACCTGCAGTTAACAATGAATTAAGTGGAAAAGATAAGAGACACAAGTCAACAATTCAGAAAGAAACAATACTTGTGACGAACAGAAATTAAAGCAGGTCAAGAACCATACCTACTTGTTGGCAACTCACGTAGAACAATATCCAGAACCTGTAGGGCCTCTTGGGGTGCATCAGCCTGCCTCCCTTGTAAGAACATCCCTAAGTGATGAAGATCAGCACGAGCAGCCAGCTTGATCACAACTTTAAACTCCCTTTCTCGCCTGCCCCCACAAATAAGAAAAAGGATCATTAAATACTGCTAAAAAATGTATCTGACTTCTAAAAACAATCGGAACACACCTAGCACCACCAGGCCCATCATCATCATCAATAAGAGTGATTTTAAAATCTTTTTGAACAAAAGGGAGGGGCCCTGCAGTGTATAGACTTTTTCTTCCGTCATAGGCTGGAAGTCTCTTCCCAAGATGGGACTCTCTGTAAAGCTTTACCAACTGCTCCATGACAGCACGGTTGACACCGCGGGAAGCTACTTCTGGGGTAATTGAAACCTAAAAGCCATAAGAAAGGATGAAAGCAATATCAGGATAAGATCCTCAATAGATAATATAAGGAAATCATAACTAGAAGAGCTAGCAATACTTGAGCACTCACATCATACTGGTGCAAGTCTTTGTCGGGTAGCTCAGCAAAGAAGTGATTGGCCTTAACAATGCATCTAGTGCCATTACTACCCTTTCCAGGGCGAAGTGGAAACCTCACTGACTTGCTTGATGCAGGTTGTATTGCTAGGGTTGCAGCTGCTTCTGGTTGCACAGCAAGTTGCTGGAACTGCTGAGTAACTTGATGTGCCATTGGTTCAGGTGGCTGAGATGAGGAGCCAGCCTCTGAGTAAGTTTCTGATGGTCTTCCATATGGTACGGGCTGATGTGGAGTCTCGGTAGCTTGGTGCTGCTCGGGAACTGGTGGCCTAGAAGGGCCACTAGAAGGTGCCCCACGGCCACCTATACCACCACGGCGCTGGGGTTGTCCTCCACCTCGTTGATACTGCTGAGTTCCCCTGCCCTGTTGATAGTATTCAGGGGGTCCACCATAGGACTGTTGAGGGGCCATTCCACCATGTGGAGTTCCCCCACCACCACGGCCACCATATCCTCCACGCTGAGGTCCCAAGCCTCTTCCTCCACCTTGTTGCTGCTGTTGTGATGGGCGTTGCACACCACCTCGTCCCCCTCCAGTTTCATGGGACTCAGAGCTCTCAGCAGCACCAGGAACATCAGTTCTCCTCTTCCGCACCATGGTAGCAACTAGGAAAAAAAGGACAATTACATAATGTTCAAGTAGAGATCAGCCGCACTGTCCTTGAGACGCAATTAATGAACTCATCAAAAAGCTCATCTGATATCAATCTATGAGCCCTGATGACAACTTATAGGCTCCAAACCCCCATAAATCACAAACTAAACCTCTACCAATACGTGTTCAAACAAGCCACTTCTATAGCAAAAAGAAACAAAGGATCCAAGGTATGATCTCATGCAACAACAATCTCCTAAATAATAGGATTCACTAGATTCAGTTACGAAAGAACACGTCCAAGCTTTAAGACATAATATTTGGCAATCAAAGAGAATGTATTTTTGTTTAATCGTGGTTTTCTGGGCCAACTTATGCACACCTAGAATAATTCTACAGGTACTTAATACCTCCCACCAACCCAAGTACCGAGTAACTCGGTGGGAAGAAATCACTTAATGTTTGTGCCTCCGTTTCTGGGATTTGAACATGAAACCTCATGGTTTTTCAACCCACTTCATTGACCACTAGGTTACCCCGTGGAAGCTCAAAGAGAATGTACTATAGGACAACAACACAGCAAAAGCTCATACCATTTCCATCTTTCAAAACCACAAAGAATAAAACCACAAACAAGATGCCTTAATTGAATTCATAATTCAAATAAGATGACAAGAATACTTCCAACAGGGGTTTTGTGATTAAAAAAGGACACAGTGTTTTCAATTTCTTTTCTGCTTCAGAGAGAAGGATTTACAGAAACATTTCGCCCTTCCCAAAACCAAAAGATAAATTCATGCTCATACTGATTGCTCAGAACATGGAAAACAAATAAAATAGAAGAATAAATCCATGTGATATAAAGATAAAAGGACAAATGAGGTTAAAATATCAGGTGAGAATTTAACAAAGAAAAATACCTCACTAGTCGATATATAGCAATGGCGAGTTTAGTGACCCAGATAATAATTTATATTTTTAAAATCAAAATACAGGAAAAATATAAAGAACGTGTTCTCACAGCCTTGCACTCCACATGACAGCAGCAACACTACTTAGAGTGGGTCATATGCAATATAACATAGGGAAACCCAGAAATGATTTCAAAAAAGAGAACATAAATAATCATATAGTTTAGAAATCACATAAACATTAGAAGAAGAAAAAAAAGATATCGCGTAGACAAACTGGTCAGTAAACTATTAAAATAGAATCCAAAAGATGATATAGGAAAGAAATCCAAATTTCACTTCCTTACAGCAGTCTTAACTAACATACTAAAAAAGGAACATACAAGTGATAAACCACTCAAACACTGCATTAAGTTGGCATGCACTGCTAGAAGAAAAAGGATAAACATGTATAATTATGGAAAGCTTCGGAACATCCAAGTCATAAACCGCGCAAACACTGCATTCAGTTAGCATACACAGCTATATACATAGAAGAAAAAAGGATAAACAGGTATGATTATGGAAAACCAGCTTCACGCTTTAGGAACATCTAAGTCATAAACCGCCAAACACTGCATTCAGTTGGCATACACAGCTATATACATAGAAAGGAAAAAGGATAAACATGTATAATTATGGAAAGCCCATCATAGCTTCACACTTTCGGAACATCCAAGTTATAAACCGCTCATCTACTGCATTCAGTTGGCATACACAGCTATATACATAGAAGAAAAAGGATAAACAGGTATAATTATGGAAAGCTCGTCATAGCTTCACACTTTCGGAACATTCAAGTCATAAACCGCTCATTTACTGCATTCAGCTATTCGGAAACAGCCTCTTTACTTCACCTCTGAGGTAAAGGTACGGTTTGCGTACATTCTACCCTCCCAGACACAGCTATATACATGGAAGAAAAAGGATAAACATGTATGTATGGTTATGGAAAGCTCATCATAGCTTCACGCTTTCGGAAGGGAAACACCACCAAAAGAGCTAACAAGTACTACGAAAAGCACACAAAAAAAGCTTTAAAATGGCAAAAACAGCAAAAATGAGAAAAACTCAAAACCAAAGGTACAGTCAATTAGATCTGATCATCCAGTGAACTCAGCTCAAAACAAAAACAATCAAACAATCATTTTAAGGCCAAACCCCTAGATCGAGCAAATACCACAGTACCAGCTAGATCTAACCAAAAACGTCAAATGATAAACTAACAGGTAGACAAACGAACGGCATAGAAATGCATACCTCAAAACCACCACCGCCGCCGCCGCCGCCGTGTTCCGCCCTTTCCACCAAACACGACGGTAACCTACAAAACGCAAAGAGACAGAGAGAGAAACGACAGCACTATAAGTTTGTAGAGAGAGAAAGAGAGAGAGTGGATTTATAGAGAGAGAAAAATGATGTGTAGATAACAAAATGCAAAGAAGGGCATCTTTTATACAGATTCTCTCACTCATTTTAAAGCCAGGGTTGGTCGTGTAAGATGACGATTTAGTCCCTACTCTATTTCATTTCGCTGTACTGTTGCAAAGGTCACTATAGGAATCAGAATCTCATGTTGTATTACAGCAATCCAGTTAATGTTTGGATGTTTTTTTTTTTACCTATTGTATTGTATGGTGTCTTAGGTTTAAATACCAATGTTTATTTTGGATTGTTACATTTACTGTATGGTATTATTAAATTTATAATAGATAATGATGAAATGTCCTATTTTGAGTAACTATTGATTTGGTGTGATGGCGTTAATATTTTATATTTTTTTTTTTTTATTTATTCTAATAATTTTATTTTATCTTTTACCCTACCTCTTTATACGCTCTATCTCTGTATCTCATACCTTATTTTTCTTGTAAGTTTATCCTTCAAATTATTTGATATGTGACATTATGTAATGATGAAAAACGATACAATCTATTCAAACGTTATATTTATTAAAATAATAAAACACGATACAATATAACACAATACATTATGAAGCAATACGTAACAACTATCCAATCTGATTATATTAATGGGCCATTTGATTTAAACTTTTAAGCAAGTTATGCGAAGATTAATTACATAGAAATTAATAATACGATAATTATTTCTTGTTGAATATTTGGTTTGATGTGTTATATACTAGTATATATGATATATAAGTTAAACCATCTTTTCCTATTTTAAATTTTAAAAAATCACTATTATAAAGTTAAATTGGTCATTTGAGTATTTTAATTCATGTATTACTTAGTGTAATGTAAGTAAGTTTATTCAATTTTTTATCGATCTTTTTGGATTTTTGTGGTCGCATATAAATGTATTTTGCAAGTTTTCTTTTGTCCTAAATCGTTGGTTCTTGTTTTTATCATTAACAGGAGACAATGTTTTATATTTCTATTGGCCAATAGCTGGGGTTCGTTTGTTCATGAAAATTGTGATTATTTAAAAAAAATTCATGGCCAAATGCCCATTTAGGATATACATTTCGCTTGTTTGACGTAATAGATGGACAGAATACACAAATTGAAAAAATTATAAAGATAAACTATTTTTAAATTCTAATTACGATTATTTAGGGTATTTATATTTAATTATAAAATATATTAATGTTTTATCATTTACAATAAAATAAAAACAAAAAAGTAAAGGAGTAGGCTTCGTTTAGATTTGGGGGCAGGGATAGAAAAGTGGACAAGGGGAATATAAGATGAAAAATCGAACCTTCACCAATAAATTTAAAGTTCAGACAACCAATCAACTAATTGAGCTACTACAATTTCTCAATCTTTAAGTTTTAATTGGTCTTTTTATGTTTTGTTTTGCATTTCAATTTATTTATTTATTTCTTATCAAATATCTATAATTAACTTATTAGACATAAATATAAAAAAAGGACCAAGCCTAAACCTTAATCATAATTTATCCCCTACTATAAACAGAGGACATAAGTTGCATGATAGGCCACGAGCCCACGACTTGTCTCGACGAAAAAAATTATGAAGTATCACTAATGACATGTACAATGAATACGAATATCTTGTGACTTTCTTGAAGCCATGCATGTTAGAAGACTTCTCAATTATTTGATTAGCACAAACTTAGCCAATTATAAAAGTGGTTATTGTTGTTCAACGAGGGGCAAAGTAATGTGTCATATTGATATGTGGGAGTGTAAGGAAGATTGTTAAAAAATGAAAAAAGGTTCACTGCGATGATTAATGAGATGGGTGGGGGATAGGCACCTAAGGGCACATATTTCAACTCAACAAACCAAAAATGGCATGTCCCTAAAAAACATGCACCAAAATAGGCTATTCGTTCTGCAACTGATCGTCTTTTAAACCTAACTTCACTTAAACAAACGATGCATGAGTATTGAAATACTCAGGTATGAGTCGTAATTGTCTCTCGTGATAACACAAGAGTTATACAAATATATATGAAAAAAATAGTAAGTGTATGAAAGATAAAATAAATAAACAATTTAATTGTTCAAAGACATATAAAGGAATAAAACTAGAACTGCATAATAGAGGAATCAAATATACAATTTAATTTACTAAAGTATGTAGTGAAACACAAGTTACTTTATAACATGTTTAGGACTTTAAAAACGTCTCAAATGTCACAGAAATTTCACATTTATGATGTTAATATCTCAAGTGTCATAATCATATATAATGTATGTACTTGAAATGGCATCCATGAAATGTGCGTCAAATAAACTATAATACGTACACTGAGATATAAATTTCACGAATCTCTAATAAGCAAATCAATATCAAAGTCTATAAAAGTTTTACTTCCTTCCTTTTCTAAAGTCATGGCCTTTGGCCAAATCTATTTCATTAGATGAAAGTTGAGTAAATCAATTCATTCGAAAACATATTAAAAATCTATAACCAACAAGTCACAAGAAATCAAGTAAATAATTCATTGCTCACACATTAACCCCAAAAGACATAAAGAAGCTTTAAGCATTCTTAAAGTTTCAAGAACTTAACTCTTTAGGCATTTCATCATTTAATTCCCTAACAAAGAGTAAATCATGCAAACTTATCCTACACGTGCATGAAATCTTATTAACACGACCATTCAAGTAAAGAGATAGTTTTTGAAAAATACAAATAGCTAAAAGCTCGGCTTTTCTCGAAATCTACTTAATTAAGCCAAGAGTCGCTCCAATCATTTCAATTGATTTGAACGACTTCAATCTACATAAATGAATTCATATCTATCAACAACGTAACGTCTCACAACAATATCAATTTGAATCAACTAAGTATTTTACAATTAGGGTATATTTTTGAAAATTTTATATCCCCTAATTTAGGTGATATCTTGGTTTAATCGCCTTACATAATTCTAAAGACGATATTAATACATTCATTTGAGTCGTATAAAATTCACCGTTAAATAGTACTCATATAAACTATTTATCGTCCCATTCACTAACTTCACGACTTTCATTAATGTCAAGCTAGGATTTTGCATTTATGATCACCCCACCCACCAAACTAACTCAAATAATATCTTTCACAATTATAAATACCCATAAATAACTCACACTTATCATTCAAAAATGTAGAACTTACCTTCTTAAGAAGAAAATCCAAAAAATTAAGTTTCAATTTTTTAAATTTTTTTAGTATTCTTGTAAAAATCTACTCAATCCAAGGATATATAATAATATTAATATAGGTGTTAACTAACACAAATATTGGATAAAACTTACTTGAATTGCTATGGAACTTGTTGGCTGAGAGCCCAACTGAAGAAACACACAAAAATGACTTCTGAAGTGCCTGATTTCCGTAGGCAATAAAAAAGATAGAGCCCGTTTGGATTGACTTATTTTAAGTGTTTTTTAAGTTAAAACAGTTTTTAAGTTGTTTATAGTGTTTGGGTAAGGTAAAAAAGTGCTTATGGAAACTTAATTTTAAGCCAAAATAGCAAAAAAAGCTAAGAGCTAAAAGCTGAAATTTCCAACTTAAAAAAAATAGCTTAAAATAAGCTTATCCTAACATGCTCTTAGAAAGCGAAAATTAGAAATGTGAGTTGGGCTGATAATAAAAAATATAGTTTCCGTAGACAATGGATTATATTTGTAATGACCTTCATTTGAGGAATAAAGTTAAACGTGTTCATTATTTCATACAACATTGATAATTAAAAAAAATTCAGATAAATTTAAAAGAATATTACTGCTTAATTTAAACAATTAGGGAATTAAAATAGGAATATACGACCAAAGTAATTATTTCAGTTACAGTTTTGTTCTGTAATGCAATAATACTGTCACTAATTGGTTGATAATAACGTCAATAAATATATTCTTCTTAAAATAGGAAAATGTTAATCATTTTTCTAAGATATGCGTTAAATTATTTGTAGGGCCAGTTACTAATAATGACTTTTTATGCTTCTCTGGAAGTTTATGTATTAGCTTTTAGGGTTAAATGCATATTAACAACATTGTGAGCTGTATCACAATGGATACCTAAACAATAGTCATAATTCAATTCGTTCAATTTTTATCAAAATTTATTTTTTCTTATAATTTTTTAATTGTCAAATACTCCTATATGTAACATTAAAAAGACAAATATTTTAATAAATTTTTTCGTTTGTCAATTTCGACTAAATATTTAGCACAAACCAACCTTAACTCTTAAATGTGTTGAATTGAGCTAACTAAAATGAATTAATGTAATAAACAAATGAATTATTAACTCGTTCAAACATAAAATTAATGATCGAATCATATTTTTCATGGGCTGATTTTTTGTCTCCCTTAGTTGACTTATTGTAATAGTGAAAGAAATTAGATCAGGTCAACCATGTAGGTCAATCCGAATTCATATTAAGAGATATAATAATATATGATTATTTATATATTTAAATTAATAAATAATTAGAGGGACAAGTCATGTTTGTTGGGAAACTATAAGAATGGAGTCTCCTCAGAAAAGATAAGAGAAATCCTAACTTTAGAAACTTCTTACTTTAACAAAAACAAACATACTTCTTTTGAGATAAGAAAACAAAAACACTCTCTTCCTCTTTCTCCAAAAATTTTCTTCTTCTCGTGCAAGAACTTCAATGAAAGATTTTTGTGAAAGAACAAAGTTGTCTTCACCAAAATTAAAATAACTTTACAATAAAGTACAGTTTTATATTGTGACTTTATATGATGTAATTCATCTTTGTATATGTGATTACACCATTTGATTAGTGAAAAGAATTCAATGATCCGATCAAATTAAGTGTTAGTTTGATTATATCTGAGATAGTATATGTTAATATAATATGTTATACTCATTATAATATTCTATTCTAGCAAAAAATGTTGAATGTTGGTTAGGTGGGAAGGAGGCAAGAGTTCGGCAATTTTCAACTGAAAGAGATATATGTTTTGTCCTTGTCCTGATTATTTTGTCATATTATTTTTTGTAGCAAAAATTACATTTTTAATAGGAAACGTTAGTATACTAGTACTACTTGTAATTAAACAATTGTGGTGGTAAGTTTGGATTTATTAAATATCTAGCTAGTTTGTTTTCAGGAATATAATCCTCAATTAAATATGTACAATGACAACTGTATTGTAGGAAGTGCTTCATTAAATATAAGGTTTTATTTTTAGGATATACTATTTCAATTAATCATGGTCGCAACAACAGTGTGATGGTAAAAAACAATTTAGAGAATACAATTTTTTTTCTCTTGGATGTTAAATATATTAAGATACAAACTGACTTATAAACAAAAATTGATTGCAAAAAGAAAAACTTTCAACTCAATTACCAAAGAAATCCATAAAATGACTTCTTTCTATACCAAATGTTCTGAATATAAAAGAAACTATATATGTTAGACATACCAAAATAAACCATGACTGTAAATATATGATGTCCTAATGTAACCACTAACCGATCGTTTGGAGTTTTAAGACTCTATTTCCCTATTTGAGACTTCTTATAGACTCATTTGGTGACTTATGACTTGGGAGTATGGATGACACAAATCCCAAGATGTTCACGAGTGTTTTAGAATTATTGAACTTAAATTAAAGGTTTAAAGTTAGAGATTTGACCAAAGTCAGCATTTTGAGTAAACAAATTAAGATTCATCATGATTTGAAAGTTTCTATTGATTCGTATGATGATTGGACTTGTGTATATGTTTGGATTGGGCTCCCAGAGGCCTGAGTGAGATTCGACACTATTACATGAATTTTTGGAGTTAATGGTTCATAAGTTTAACTTTAAGAGTAAGTTGACTTTGTGTTGTAGCATTTTTTTGTGGTTTGAGCCTTTGAACAAGTCCATATAAGGTATTTGGACTTGATCCATAGGGGACTCGGATGAGTTTCAGTGCGTTTGGAGCAAATTTTGAAAGATCTAAAGTGCTGAAACGTGATTTTCTACATTTGACTCGACTCACGAGAGATTTGTTCTCAATCTATAAAGAATTTGGTGAATATGTCTTGATGAGAGCTGTAGCCTCTTGAATCTAGTTTTCAAAATTGTTTGTCATTTTGACATCCTTACACAAAGTTATGACTGATTTAGTGAAGGGTAACAATGCTGTTATTTTTGAATAATCTTCACTAAAAAAATTTGCACTTATGTATATAACCCATTTAGTACTTGAACATTATTTTATTGTTTTGGAAGATAGAAAGCTCGAATTGGGGTATTATTTTTTATTTTATTTTCATCTACTTCAATGGGATAAGTAATTATAACTTGAATCTATGAATATTACATGAATTCATCTTCGATTTCCCCTTAGAATCAAGGATTCAAAAGAGGAAAAGTAGAATTTTCGACTTGAATGAAAATAAAGTACTTTTAATGATTTGAGCATGCAAATGACATCAAATTTGAATTTTAATTATTGATTTGAGTTTCTTGATTTATGGACAAACTTTTCATGAATTTTATTTCGAGTTTAATTTGATTGTGTTGACTAGTGAAGATCTCATACAACACTGATTATTAATTTCTCTTTTTTTTTTTTTATGATCTTCTTTCTCCAAAAATCTCAAATGTTAGAGATTTGCCTACTCTGTAATTAGGCCCTTGCAACCAACATTTGTAAATAAGTACACCAAAGAAGTAATGGACAAACAAATATATATTGAAAACAACTCTTTAATTATATATGGTAATTAAGGTCCATGTCCTCTTGTTTGCTTTGATGGTTGGGAGGTTTTGGTTTATGTGTCCCTCCTTTTAGCTTGTACTCTATTTCTTGAGTTTTAGTATAAATAAGGTAAAAGTCAATGTCACATCCCCCATTATTATAGGAGGTGAAAGTCTTGGTCAATGGATGATTAAAAAAAAAAAAAATGTTTGTACTGTTACCTTTTCATGAAGTTGTTACTTCTCAATATCAAAGGAACAAAGAAAAAAAATCACTGTCCTTTATTTCGCAAAAATAACAATATATATAATAGCCTCAAGAAATTAAAGAGGTCAAAATCAGAATCTGCAAAGCGGCTATTTTCGCAGTCGTAGTATTATATGTTTCTTGTTCTTCGATTTTTGTTACTATATATTATTTCGTGTAGTTTTATTATTATAGTATTTTGTGGTAGTATTGTTATGCTATTATTTGTTGTTTTTAGTATTGTATGTTGTTTCTTTTATTCTCAATACTTCTTGTATTGATTGTTCTTATCTTGAAGTCGAGGGTCTAGAAACAGTCGTTCTACCTCTGAGGTAGCTAGAGGTTAGGTCGGCGTACACCCTCCCCTCCCCAAATCACACTTTGTGAGATTACACTGGGTATGTTGTTGTTGTTGCAAAGCGGCCACAACATAAAGTGGTTAAACAGATGTATAACCACACAAAACAATAACTCCAAACCCTTAAGTACAATTAGCGAAAATCATTAATCTCCAGAATTAATTAGAAAAAAGGGTAGCTACAAACTTGAATCAAATAATAATTAATAGATGGTAGTGCATTATATACTTGCCCTACCTACTGCTCTAATTCTATTTCAGGACGAACTCCATTCTTCTTGAATACACAGTGCATGCATGAAAGAAAAATAATTGCAAGAATTAATATTAGTTAATACCCGTGGCTAATTAATGAGCAAAATTTTCATTAAGAGAGTTCAACATTTAATATAAGGCTATTAATACGATGTGATTTTCTGACTTAGGGGTATGTTCGGATGAACCCTCTTTCGCCCATGCATGTGGCTATAGTTCTTGCTTTTCAAAAATTTGAAGTGTCATATATCAATATTCTTCATTCTTTTTTTTTTTATGTGAGAAAGGAAATGATATCCGGTAATAGTTGTAGTTATATATACTATTCCCTCCGTTTCAAATTGATTGACCTATTTTGACTTAGTACGGAGTTTAAGAAAATAAAGAAGACTTTTGAATCTTGTGGTCATAAATTAAAGATATGTGAAATGTACCAAAATGCACTTTGATATTGTGGTCTTAAACATGTTATGTGGAAAGTTGAAATTAAAAAGTTACTAAAAGGGAAAGAGTCATTCTTTTTGAAACGGACTAAAATAAAAAGTAGGTCAAACAAATTGAAATTAAGAGAGTAGCATATAACTACAAGTAACGGTTCATGAAAAATGAGATTAGTACTAATTTGGAAATTAGGCAAATAATTTGCTATAACCACTGGCAGAAACAAAATTTTCAATAAAATTTTGTATGAGATTGATTAGGTGCAAGTTCATTTGATGACAACAAAAAAATTAATCTAAGGGGTCGTTTGTAATTATTGGGGCTGCATGCCGGATTTAGATTTGACAAAAATTAATCCAACAAAAAAGCCTGGAAATTAAGTATAAAGGGTATATACTACTGAAAAGATACAAAATGATGTGCTTAATGCCACACTTCTTACAACAACGTAAAGGGCAATTAACTGATTCTTCTTGTCCCCCATTAAAATTCTTAATTGATAATCAAAGGGTAATTTACATAAAACACACATTTTTGAGAGTTAATTATTTTTTTTCCCACCTCAAACTACTCGGATACATTCCTCACCTCGGGATACATCCTCAAACTACTCAGATACATCGGAATCCCATTTGATACATCCCAAAATCACTCGGATACATCAGCATTCTTTGGTTTTACCTTTGATACGTCGGGTGGGATGTATCCGAGGTGAGGCGATGTATCACGACCTGCGGCGATATATTCGAGTGGAACATGTGGTATATTAAGTAATTAAAATAAAGTAATGAAAGAGTTAATAAATATGATAAGGAGGTAAGTCTCTTTAGGTAGTTTAACCATAATCAAAACCATATGCTTAATTAAGGTCATAGAAAACAATAAGAGTCACGACAAGGGCTTGCATGGACGGCTAACAATATACATATGGTGACAATAATCTCTTGACAGCTTATTATATAATCAGGTTAAAAATTGGGATAAAGTGAAAAAAGCAAGACAACCTTATACAAAATTTGAAAGTGATGTGTGGTTGGGGAGGCCTACTTTTAGCTAAGGTTAAATCCAATTGATATCTATACATGTATATGATGATTTCATTTAGTGCATGTGAGGAAGAATCTTTGATTCTAAAGAAGAAAAAAGACAAGCAAAAACCAATCAACAAAAATAGTAGATACAGTGATGATTGGAGACTATAGAGTATTCGGTCATACGTATTATTACTACTTTCTGATTACTATACTAAAAGAGACAAAAATGTTGTCAATCAAGAGATCTAAAGTGCAAGTAACGAATATTTATCATTCAAGAATCTTATATTGTTGATATCATGCGTAACAGAATGAAAAAAGTCCCAAATTTAAAGTTACGCCCCCTTTTAGCTAGCTTTTGGGGTGTAAGTTACGCCCAAGACATAATTTTACAATATAAGAAAAAATGGAGAGATAACGTAATACGGAATAAAATACTAGACGCTTGAATTTGAACATTCGATATGAAATCATGATTTCACTCTTTTCATGATTTTTAATTTCCAATTGGATTACTATGTACGTACTTATTATATAAAATTGGAATATTTATAGGATTAGATCACTTTTAGGTAATCTCTATATACTGATCGTGAGTGCGGATTTAAGTTATACATATACACATTAACATTGTAAAGATTTTTAAAAAAATATTAGGGTAAACTTCTGGTACATAGCAGATTAATAATTTTATACCAGGGTTATAATCAATTAATGTTTATCATAAAAAAGTTGGAGCTATAAATTGCAGCAAGGTCGATAATAATGGTATTAATTTCATGTTTGTCAGCAACATTTTATATGGCACTTTATACTCCTCAATACTGTCTCGCTCATCTTTACTTATCCATATTTGACTTGACATATCCCTTAAGAAATAATGAATAAAATGATAATTTTATAATATCATCTTTATAACCTATTTAATACGAGTCAACAATCAATGTCTTCCTCATTCCGATTGCTCAATTTTGGGACGTTATTTTTCGATCTTTCCCTGTCGATTTCCAGTATCCGCCTCTTGTCGCTCTATTATTTGTTCTGAATCCATTTGGGTATTTTCTATCCCTTGGCCCAAAAAAGTGCTTCGTTTGTTCCATTTTATATGATACATTTTCCTTAAAAAAATATCACCTTACTATAATTAGAAACAATTTAACTTTAAAATTCTTCTTTTATTCTTAATTAAATAATTCATAACCACACAAATATCTAAAGATTGTTTTAGGCTATAAATTTCAAAAGTCCTCTTTCTTTCCTTATACACTGTGCCAAGTCAAAAAATGTCACATAAAATGAAACGGAGGGATCGAAGTACCATTCTGGATCTTTACTTGGTAAAAATGATTTTTCTGACCACAAAACACAAGGCATATAATGGACAATATAAGTAGTGAATAAAGAAGAAGGGAAATGATTCTTGAAACTTTTGGGGAAATATTTAATCATTCTCTAGAATTACATACATACTTTAGAAAGAGTATATAACCGCTAATGTAATGCTAATCAAGAAAGTAAAAGGCTTAAAGGAATTACTTAATAGATAGAGCAAGATGAACCATTTTTTCAAAGTGGTGTTTTTGCATGTTTCAAGATCTTAAGTCAATGAGTACCATAAATCATTTATACCCCTACCCTCCACATTCCTAAATGTGTATGTATGTTCAGATTTGAAGTTTATGAGTTTTGACGATTGTTTTGTTTTTTCTTGAACCCACAACTGATATACAGTACATCCACCTCTGTATGCATACGTGTTAAGCTCAATGTGTTGTCCATGAGTTGCTCTTCATGTCTATATAAAATACATATAGAGAAAATGCATCAAGACCCTCTTAAAGTTGGTCGATATTTGGAAGTAGACACCTAAAATTTGCGGGGGACCTATTACTCCACGGAACTATTTTCAACCATAATAAATACACTCTTTTGACTCATTTTCAAAGAATGTGTAATCTCACATTTGAGGGGCGCGTGAATGAGTAAAAATTCAATCCTAGACCAATGTTTTAGTGCCAAGTGGCATTATTAATTTGAAACTTCTCTTTTTATTAAATAGACCCACTTTCCATCTTCTCCAAACCTTCATTGATAGCCATTGGAGAGCTTTTCATCTACAACCAAAAAAAATTTCTCCCCCTCTTTAATGAAATCAGATCCAAAATAATGTTTGATCCAGTAATTTTTTTTCTCCTCCTAATTTTTTTTCAATGCTGATATCATCCAAGCTGACGAACTCAACTAGATTTTGGGTAACCATTACTGAATAAGTGATTCATAGTATGATATAAAATTAAACTGTAGTTGAATAAAGTAAAACATACTCAAGTGTGGAACCTTGGATTCTTATACATCACAGAATGGTAGTTGCATTTGAGGAACTTTTGGGGAGATTGAGGTGAAGAAGAAAGAGAAAAAAGAAAAGAAAGACAAGGAATAGAAATTAAATAGCAAAACAATAAAAATAAAAAAGATTTAAAATTAATATGCCACGTGGCAAATGATGATTGGTGCGTGGTTTGCACATAGTTTTTTATAACTGGAAATGAACGAGAAAGGAGGTACATATGATACTTTAAAATGGTTTCGTAGGGTAATAGAACTCCTGCAAATTTTAGGTGTCTACTTTCAAGTGTCGACCAACTTTAGGGGGGTCTTGATGCATTTTCTCTTTTAATATATAAACAATTCAAAGCACAATATAATGTACTTAATTATATCCTACATGACGCCAAGACTTTCTTCTTATACAAAGTAATGGCAATGCACATCCAAAAACTAGAATCGTTGAGATCAGAATATGTGTGATCTTATTATATTTGATACATTTACATATAGTTTGAACGTTATAAAAGATTCAGTTGAATTCACAAAATTCGCCTATGGTTAACTTGTACGTCTATTATAATAATTACAAATTGTATTTTTTTTACAAATTTAATGCATCTAAAACGCAATGGGTTGAAAGAGCGAGAAATCATGCTAATTTTCATTAGATTTAATTTTGTGCTACTCTGTCTCCTTGGGGTTTGTTGGATTGGTGATTGTAACTTGTAAGCTGGTCATGGAGTTCACCAGATCTTTTTCTTCAGGCTTTGATATGAAAATATATTTTTCAAAACACTTTTTACAATTTTTCTTTAAATTTTATGTTGTGGAAAACATTTTGCAAGAGAGAACATTTATTGGCAGGTCATAAATATCATTGAATTGTGCATTGTAAACATGAGAAAATAAAGGATGCCATCCACATCCTTTGGGCCTAAAAGAGAACTAGTGTTGGAAAACAAACATACACTTTGACTTGGTCTCAGAAATCTCTGTCTTTTAATTTTGGGTGTGTACAAGTAGACACATAAATTATCATAAAGTAGAACAAGTACACATGCAAATTAATCTCACGCGATTTGACATGTAGGACGTATACAACTCACGCAAGTTTTCAGGTAGGACGCATGTGTTTCCTTGTTCAATTTTATGATAGTTTAAGTGTCTACTTGTACACACTCAAAGTTGAAAGGCATAGATATAAGTTGAGGCCAAGTTAAAGGGCAGGTTTATGTATTATACCTATAATTAATAAGAATAATTTCTATAGTAAATACTTAACTAATATTTTCTCAAAAGGGGGTGCAACATGCTAAAAGAGAACAGAGAGAATAATAATGTAGCAAGAAATCTAAACAAATAAATTGGTGTTGTACACCATATATCTTGGTTTATGTAGTACAATTTCCGACCACAAATTACACTAACTTAGAATGGGTGAGAATTGAGGCCTTATTTGACGTTAGCAAATTAAAGTTTTCCCAACATGTCCTTGCTTTGGTCCCACCCCATGGTTGTCATTTTTCTACCACATTGGACCACATTTTGGGGGTGCATATACATTTAATTTACTATAGAAAAAAAAGAAGACAAATAAATGTAGATATATAGAGAAAATGATATACATCATAGTTGGATTGATGAAAGAAAATTCATGTGCAGAAGAAGTCAATACCCGAACCATACAAATTTCTTGAATGAATAGAATAAAACTCAACTCAAAAAGAATTTCTAGAGAAAAAAACATGTATGGTGCGTTCTTGACTCCCTAAGAAGAAAAGAAGACAGTCCGGTGCACAAAGCATGTTGGCTCCCTCTTTTAAACAAAATGGAGAAGAAAAACCACAATTTCAAAAGCGAAAAAGAAGGGGGGAAACTAGCTTATGAGTTGTTGAACTGTAATAAAGCTTTTGGCAGTAGCAGCAGGAGCATATGGATGTATTAAGCATTGTGTCAGTTCGAGGACTATGTATTGATGAAAAAAAGAAGCATAGCATTCATAATTCTCAACTAACTCCAAATAAGATCTCTTTCCCTTTTTTTTCCCCTCATTGAATTCATGATCCAACTTCTCATCTGTACTCTGTATTTAAAGCAGCAGCAGCACCAGAATTAAATTCAAAATATTGGATCAGGAAGTGGAGCAATTCAAGGCAGCTTTAATTTGGTGGATAGTGTTGCCTATAAGGTTATTAACTGTGTTTACTGATTCTGGACTCATTTTGGCTGATGATGACAAACTGCTCACCAATATCTGGAACACTACTGTCACTAGTGACCCCCCTCCCCCCATGGTACCATTGTTCATTGATGCCTCGTTGGACCCTCTGTCGTGTTGTCCGTCCGGAGATATAGTGAAACCAGAGGGTAGCAGTGGGATGTAGGTGGTGTCTTCACCACTCATTGCAATGTTGATGGATTGTAAATCCACAGGGCTGTAGACTACTAGTGAACCTGATGAGTCTATGCAACTTTCTTGAAGTATCAGCATGTTATTCTGGCTAGTGTTATAGGCCTGCAAGAATATAACATTATGTGGTTATCAAGTTGAGTAATTTTAAGAGAAAAAATAAATAAGAGGAAATCAAATCTTTCCATTATTATTTACCCTGAGCACAGAAATAGAATTCCCTGGATGAGAGCCATTTGCAATGTGAGCTACCTCTTGTACTGGATTTTGGTTGGAAAGAACATCCCACTGTGTCGAAAGAAAACAAAAATTAAATTAGAACAATGCAAAATATACACACCGTCCCAAAAGGGCGAAGAAACAGTCTACAATGTACTAAAAGAATGAACGAATAATGGTCTCCGTTTCAAATTCAAGAAGCTTAGTAAATTTATCCACACCTGAGATCGAGTCCTTTCGTCCCTGAGGAAATTGAAGACATGTTGTGGAGGAACTGGGAGCCAAATGGTGGAAGCTGCACTGATGACTACGCCATTGGGCTGGCCAGGATCGGTGCACTTCTGGAGGGTGGCTCTGACTTCAAACTCATCCAATGTAGAAATGTTGTTCCACTGGTGTCCATTGGACGGGTTTATGCTGGCACAGAAACTGCTCACCATTCTTTGAGCCACTTTCATCATGCTCTTCTTCCCTTCGGGTGATGGAATCACTGCCACCATTGTATCACACGCGAATTAGTTTCAAACAAATCAATTTTACAAGTATAGTTAGTCTCAAGCTCGAATATAAGAGGAGGGTTGTAGTAAGTCGATGATCAGTGTAAAAATAGTCCAACTAACCTACCCTTACTAATTGGGAAATTATGCATTGTTGATGGATTGATTAAACTTGTATTGGATGCAATATTAATTAGTGAAAAACATAAGTCGCATTGAGAATACCTCCTCCAAGTTCACGAGAAGAGTTGCCGCTAACCATCAGACAAGCATATCTTTCACACAATCTCTGAAGAGAACCAAGCCATCTCTCTGCTCCAAATGCCATACCACTATGTATAAGATCTCTATATAGCCTATGAATTAAACCTTTCTCTTCCACTTCAACATGTTCCAACCAAGTTACCTATTCCACAGTAGAATTAACCAGTTAGATATAGTACTACTACTAATATGGAATTATAGAGCTTAATCACAAAATTATGATATTAGGGCCATTTCGACAACCTTGGAATAACCATTGGGCATGTCTTGTATCAAGCATCCAGATGGGAGCTTATGAACCTTGCATGAAGAGGGAGGATACAAATTTTCTTGAGTAATATCATAGGACACATCAACAATTGCCCATGAGCCCGGCTCAATCTGCTGGCAAAACCGTAGGAAATACAAGTGCCGCGTTGGGACTAACGGTGAAAGCACTTGCTGTTCTTCATACATCTGCAAGAAGCAGGACTAATTTCAGCAACCCCAACACAATGAACATAATTTCAAGGAAAAGATAAAATTATTACTATATTTCTTTACCAATTGTAGCGTACTACTCCGGCTGCCCATTATGCCACAAGATATTACTTCAAGAGTTCTTGCCTTTGAAACAATTGTAGGAAAGAATTCCACCCATTTGTTCTACAATATTATGAGAACAGAGCAAAATTTCACTATTAGGTTATTTATTTGGAAGCAAAATAAAGGGAAGGCAAGCGAGAAGATAGACTAACCACATCCATGAACATGTCGACTAAGGCCAAACCATTCATGATCACAACACCTGATTCCCTTGAAGCCTCAACGCGAACATTTGGATTTTTCAACGAACTGTTAGCCTTCGGAAAGATCTGGTCATAGCTATCGATGTTAAGTACATCTCTGCCATCAGTTGTGGACTTTGTCCACAAAGGTTCGTTAGTTTGTAAAAGCCTAATCAGTTCTTCCATGGCATTGCCAGCAATATCATCCATGAGGGACTTATCCATGTCTGAGATGTTCAATGTAGGAAATGTTAAACTTGGAATAGTACTCATTGAACTTCCAGGGAGAAGATCGAGATCAAGTGAAGGGCCAGTTAGTCCAAAATTAGACATGGACATTAAGTTAAGTGAGGACAGATGAATAGGTTGCACTGGTGGGAGTTGTGAAATAGGCCTTCCCATATACTTTGAAGCAATGCTTGAAATTTTGTCAAGCTGCATATGCCAAGAAAAGGATAATAAGATAAAGAAACAGAGAAATAACCGAATACAGACAAGAAATTATATGAAAGGATTGATATGGACCTCCTCTTTTAGTTGCAAATTCTCCATTCTCAACTTTTGTTCATCAAAATAAGTGTCTTCAACTGGAGGACCTCCACAAGATGGACATATCACATTCTTGATGGCTTCCCTTATCGCGATGTTTTCACATCGAATTCTATCATTCTCTGATCGAAGTGCACTATTATCTGCTCGCTCATGTTGACTCTAAAATCAAGAAGTTTATGTTTACTAATCCATCAAAGGAATACGCGAAAATAGTACTAGTACTTAATTTTCAAACAAAAATCAGATAAAGAAGATGAAAACCTTCAATTGAGTCCTCCTATTTTGGAACCAAAACTTTATTTGACGAGGAGCCAAACCCAAATCTCTGCTTAACTGCAATCTGGTCTTCTCATCTGGATGCGGACATTCTTTGAACACGCTACAATGTACAAACACCACCAAACCTCATTTTTATTAACGAAACAAAAAAATTAGTACTACTACGTAGTAAGCAACTATTAAGTAAAAGGAAATTAAAACACCCCATGACTGTATTTTTTTTCCTATAGATTTGAAGAACTTCTAGTACAAATGATTTTTTTACAGTACTATTATAAGTAACTATCCATAAAGCCGAGCCAGAACGACCCTTTCAAGTGCTAATAATTTAATATATCTACATATTTAAGTAAAAGCTATTGGGTTCGGCTAAACCTGTACCTAGAAATACAATAATAATACTCAAAAGAAGTTATGTGTATAGTATCTTACGATTCAAGCATTTGAATTTGGTGAGCTGTGTGTCGATGAAAACGTTTCTTTTTCCGGTGAGCGTCGGAGGCATCACCACCACCACCGCTAGAGGAAGCAGCACCGGCGCCGGTGCCGAATTCCATTGATGATCTCTCTCTCTTTCTCTACTGGGAGTACACTCAACGAAAAAAATTAATGATAAAGGAATAAGCAATAACTCTCGTACTTATAATTTGCATCATATAAATATATACTAGCTAGTTGTAATGAGTAATATTAGAAATAAAGCATAGTAGAAGGCAAGAATTATGGTTAATGTTTGTAAGAAAATTATAACGGGAGAATATATTGGATTATGTAACGGACGTAAAATCAGACATATATATATATGTAATGAACATGAATATCAGAGAGAGGATTTGGTGGAGAAAATTAGAAAGTGAGAAACGGATGGAGAGAAAATAGAGAGAGACAAGGGGGGGGGGGGGAAGGAAGGTGGGAAGTAATTAATGAGAGGATTGGAAAATCTATCTATCTATAGTATATATATATATAATATATATATATATATATATATATAGTATATAATATATATTATATATAAAGGAAGGTTTTAGAAATGGTGATATGACGCTCTATATAGCCTCCATTCCTATTTATCTTTTTTTTTTTGGACTTTTTCCTTATATATTTATTTACTTATTATTATTATACAAGAATAATGTGTTAATTAGTACTCAGTCCATTACTTCTATTCTTTATTATAAAAGCTTAAATGTTTCAAAATTTATTATTCCACTTATTTCTATTCTTTATTATAAAATTTAAAAGGTTCAAGTCATTTAATTTTTAATTGTGCGTTGGTTATACAATAAAGAAGAACAATAATAAAAGGATGACAAGAAATTTAATTATCTTTTTTCTCAATATTTTAGTATTATCTTATTTTATTTATCTATGTGTTATTTAAAAAAATAGTCTTCTTTTATAATAATTTTATTTAGTTATTTTCTCATTTTTACTAATTTGTATATATATTAAAGTTAGGCAAAAGAAGAGTGTTACCTCTTTTTGTTCAAGATTTTTTTTTTTTTTTTTTTTTGTGGTCTTATTAAAGTTAAGTGTTTTTCAATGCATTTTTACAAGGAATAACTACTCATAACTCTCATAATTTTCATGTTCATAACCCCCATAATTTAATTTGTAAGTTTATAATGTCTTATTGTATTCCTTTATTTTGCCTATATAAACTCATATTTTATTTTATGGAGGTTTTCATTCAAGATTATCTTTTTTCTTCTTCATTACTTTGGCTTGTGAAGGAAAGAAATATTTTGTTCCCAAGTATTTTTTTTTCCATATTTATATACTTTATCATGTTCTTCTTAATTTTTAGCATTTTTTTACACATATATTATCATCCTTCGAATAAGTAGATCGAAAAAATCTTGTGATTTCTCTTCTTCATTACTTTGGCTTGTGAAAGCAAGAAATATTTTGTACTTAAGTATTTTTTTCATATTTATGTACTTTATCATGCTTTCTTAATTTTTAGCATTTCTTACACATATATTATCATCCTTCAAATAAGTATGATCGAGAAAATCTTGTGAATTAATATATAACTGTAAAGGAGTATATGAAGGCAAGAAATATTTTGCTTTTTTTTTCTTTCATTTTTATGTATTTTGTTGCACTTTTTAAAGTTTTTTTTATGTATTACCAACCTCGAAGCAAGTATGATCAAGAAAAATATTACGACAATCAATATTGAGATAATTTTGATAGTAGTGTAATTTAATTTTGTGTCTTTTATAAGCCGTTCATTTTATACTATTTTTTTTTTTGTGAAGTGTTATGTATGAAACACAGATTTTAAGTACTTTGTTATCATAATAGTACTATTCAAAGGATAATCTCTCTTTAGTTCATTCTTTGTAAGCTAACTATAAAAATTGTATAATATATAAATTTTTTCATTTTTTTAAATATTGTGTTATTACTCCATATAAAAAATAATAAAATATATTTAATGAATAATTAAAAGGTCTATTTCAAGTGAATTTAAGATTTTATCACATTAATTTTTTGTCTAAATTTATTTTAATTATCACATATATAAGATGTTAAATTTATTATATTCCATTATGTATGTTTATATGTTCTCACTATTTTAAAATATTGAATTTTATGTCAATTTTTAATTGTAGAATTTTTTTTTTTTTGTGCATTTAGTGTTGCAATAAAGAAAGACATTATAGGTAAAAGAATAATTGTATGTTGTGTATTAATTGTTTTTTAATGATGCAAAATTTAAATAATTTTTGGCTATTTTGGAGTAAATTTATATTTATAATTTATACATAGCATTTAAAAAGAATGTAATGAAATATAGAAGATGAATTTTTTTTATGTAATACAATATAACCATTATTAATTTAAATAAATATGAGCAAATTATTGATATTTTTATTTTATTTATTTTAGATTTCATGAATAAAAAATATATTTTGATTGGAGTATCGAATGCATAAACAAGATTTACAAATAAAAAAAATATCAATATAAACATGAAATGCCCATATATTTTTCTTGCAATACGAAAAAAAAGACGAAGTTTCTTTATTTTTCTTTCAAAAAACTTGAATAAAAGTATGATATATCTTTCCTTTTCTAACATATCCATCTTAGTTTACATTTTATTTATTAGATTTCAAAAAGTACTACAACAACAATAACAACAACAACATACCCAGTGTATTCCCACAATGTGGGGTCTGGGGAGGGTAGAGTGTACGCAGTCCGTACCACTATCTCAGAGGTGAGGTAGAGAGGCTGTTTCTGATAGACCCCCGGCTCAAGACAAAAACAGTCTAAAAAAAAGGCTAAAAAGGACGTAACAAAGATACATGATAAAAAACATGATAAAACTACAAAAGACAATAGGAAGTAATATGTAGTAACAAACAACAGACAGAAACAGAGCACCGCCACAAAATACTACTACGAGGAATCTAAGAAAAGTAACTATAAGCGTAGCACTACGATTACTAGCCTACCTACTAGCCTACACACACTTCTACCTACTACCCTTCTACCCTAATCCGCGTCCTCCACACCTTCCTATCTAGGGTCATGTCCTCGGTAAGCTGTAACTGTGCCATGTCCTTTCGAATCACCTCTCCCCAATTCTTTTTCGGTCTACCTTGTCCTCTCCTGTAACCATCCATAGCCAACCTCTCACACCTCCGCACTGGAGCATCCGTGCCTCTCCTCCTCACATGTCCGAACCATCTCAACCTCGCTTCCCGCATCTTATCTTCCACCGATGCCACACCCACCTTATCTCGGATATCCTCATTCCTAATCCTATCTCTCCTAGTAAACCCGCACATCCATCGCAACATCCTCATCTCCGCCACCTTCATCTTTTGAATATGGGAGTTCTTTACTGGCCAACACTCTACTCCATACAACAAAGCTGGTCGAACCACCACTCTGTAGAATTTGCCTTTAAGTTTAGTAGGCACCTTCTTATCACACAACACTCCAGATGCGAGCCTCCATTTCATCCACCCAACACCAATACGGTGAGTGACATCCTCATCAATCTCTCCATCTTCCTGGATAATAGACCCAAGGTACTTGAAACTCCCTCTCTTTTGGATGACCTGTGTATCCAGCTTCACTTCTACGTCATCATCCTGAGTCGCCTCGCTGAACTTGCACTCCATATATTCAGTCTTGGTCCTGCTCAACCTAAACCCCTTAGACTCGAGGGTCTGTCTCCAAACCTCCAACTTAGCATTAACTCCTCCGCGAGTCTCGTCAACCAAAACTACATCATCCGCAAATAACATGCAGCATGGCACCTCACCTTGTATTTGCCGCGTCAATACATCCATTACCAAGGCAAATAGAAAAGGGCTAAGGGTCGATCCCTGGTGCAACCCCATCAACACGGGAAAGTGCTCCGAATCTCCTCCCACAGTCCTAACGCGAGTCTTGGCCCCCTCATACATGTCCTTAATTGATCTGGTGTACGCCACGGGTACACCTCGAGCCTCCAAGCACCTCCAAAGGACCTCCCTATGGACTTTATCATACGCCTTTTCTAGATCGATGAACACCATGTGCAGGTCCTTCTTCCTTTCCCTGTACTGCTCTACCAGTCTTCTAAGGAGATGAATAGCTTCTGTAGTCGAGCGTCCTGGCATAAAGCCGAACTGGTTCTCGGAAATAGGCACGATCTGTCTCAACCTCAACTCTATCACCCTCTCCCAAACCTTCATAGTGTGGCTTAGCAATTTGATACCCCTATAGTTGTTGCAACTCTGAATATCGTCCTTGTTCTTGTACAAAGGAATCATCGTGCTCCATCTCCAAGCTTCAGGCATCTTTGCCGTTCTGAAAATACCATCAAACAACTCGGTTAGCCACTTCACACCTGTCTCACCCGAGCTCTTTCAAAAATCAATGAGAATCTCATCTGGCCGCGTCGCCCTACCCCTACAATCATAAAAACTTAATTCTTATATAAAGGATCCAAAACAAATATCTAATGAGACTCTTTTTTTAGAATATTAAACATCCAATATTTTTTTAAAAATATTTTATAAATTTTAATGAGATATTTTATATGACCGCGCGAAGCGCGGCCAAGTTCACTAGTGTGAGAGAAAGGAATGAATAGTAGCAACAACTAACAAGCAACATAGGGGAGGGAAGACAAAAGCATAATTGTGGGAGGATCCTTAATAAAACATACCAACACAAATAAACCTTTATTTAGAGATATATTTACAAAAATTAGATCAAGTACATATGCTTTGGAACCAACCAAGGTTTATACACAGTGCAGTAGTAAGTACTCGTTTATTATCAATTAAAGGTTTCAAGTTTGAGTTCTTCTAGATATAGAGTTGTCTTTGTTAAGAAGCACTATACCTTCGGTATGAGTGCGAATTACGAATATCGAATATAGGTTGAAAAAAAATATATATGCACGGTGAATTGAATTATAACAATATATATTGGTGAAGTAATAGTTTGTTGGTGGATACATATCTCGATCTAGAAATTGATGATACACTTTTATGAAAGATTATAAGGTTCTATGTGTAAACCCTTTAGGTGAATTTTATATCGGGCACATGATTAAATAAGTTAAGCAAAAATCTAAAAAAAATAGTCAATAACTTAATTTAACTGATTAGCAAAGTCAACTCATAAAATCATGATCCTCCCAATCTATTTAGGTTTGGAAGGTTAATAACTATTTTATTTTAAAAGTTTTTGCACGAATTATCCCTTAAACAGACTGATGTTTCATTTTTACTCTTCATAATTTAGATGTTTAATTTTCTCCATGTTATCCATTTAATGAAAAATCGTGGATCAAAGTACCCCCATTTATCTAGACCTTATTCACTCAACATAAGTTTAGAACTTTTGCCTCGCTAAGCATAAGTTCTTTACGAATTAAGTTATGCAACATAAATTGTATAATTTTTTCCAGAATTTGTTGCAGTGTTCATAAACTTGAGTTATGCTTTTTGAGGCATAACTTATTATGTCTTTTACGGTGTAATATGAGATATTATGAAACGAACACATGAACTTATATCACAAAAAAGTTATTTGTTATTTCGATGTCAGGTGTATATGACATAGCCCATTATACCTTTTACGATGTAATTTATGGGATATTATGATAGGAATATATAAACTTATCGCGAAAGAGTTATTTGTTATTTTGATGTCAAGGACGTACGACATATCATGTTATATCTTTAACAAGATAACTTGTGAGATATTGTGATACGAACATATAAACTTATCTTGCGTAAAAGTTATTTGTTATTTCGATGTCAGGAGCATATATAGCTTATGAAATATTATGATAGAAAAATATAAACTTATATCCTGTAAAAAATTATTTGTTATTTTGGTGTCAGGAATATTTTCATCCACTTGTTTATATTTTTGAAAAAAAAGATTTATATTCGACGTGAAAAAAATTATTTGTACCATGTTAGAGAATTATATTATAGAATAGTTAGTTATGTATTATTATGGTTGGTTTATTGGAACAAATTGACTTTTTTAAAATTACGTATTTTTGAAAGTTTGTAATCGTAAACATTTAGTTATAAAAAGAACGTGGATATATGCGATTTACTAATGCGGTGCCTTAAAGCGTTCTATTACCTTGTTTAATATAATTTGCTCATCTCGTAAGATTATATAAGAGTTAGAGAAGTTTTAATAATTTTTACAAATTTAAGTTTTAATTTATAAGAAACGTATAATTTTTAAAGTTCAAATTACATATTCAAACACGATTTCAATTTCAAATCAACTTCTACGCAATACAATTAATCAATAATTTCAAATCATAATTTTAGGTTCATGACCAAACGCTTATTAATGACTTTGTCGTTCCGATAATTAACTTTTATTTTAGCTTTTTATATTTTAATCATAATTAGACTTGAGGTAAATGGTCAATCAGTTTAACAAGAAGTTACGGTAGGAAAGGTCAAATGTATCATCTACATACTATTCCACGGAATTCAATAATTTTGATTTTAAAATTTATATTATTTTCAATGAAATTTATTTAATGTATATAAGTTATAAATATAAAACTCTGTAATTCTTAACTCTCCAAAATTCATAAATTTTACCTTTTGAATTCGTCTCAACAAAAGAGTTTAAATACAAAATACAAAATTTATTTTTCTTCTCGATAACATTGTAGAATCAACGGATTGAGGAAGTATGTTAAGGGTGTATTTTGCATGGAGATTTTTTTCTTGTTAATGTTTGATTAGTCAAAATATCTTGAAAATATTTTCTTTAAAAAACTAAATTTCTTGAAGATGAGAAAAATGACTTTCCTCACCAAAGTAGGAAAATCAGATTTCATAATTAGCATTTCAAACTCATTGTTTCTTTCTCACCCTCGGCCTCCGATGCTCTCAATCCCCACCCCTTGCCCCCCCCCCCCAAATTGCCACTTCACACTTCATAGTATTTTCTTAAATTATATATAACTATTCTTGAAAGAATATTTTTTCGCAAAAATAAGTCATAACAACCCGCCCCGCCCCGCCCCACCCCCAAGTACCAGGCTGACTTAGTCAATAAACAAAATTATCTGTGACTTCATTAAAATTCCAACTGCAAAAGTACTATTGCTTTACCAGATACCAATATTTTAGGGGTGGCGACTGGCCAAAATTTGAACAGTTCTCCATTCCATTCTTTATTTTTTTAAATAATCTAAAAACTTCATACATTTTCTTAAATCCTCATTTTTAGTTTCAAAAAAATAGTACTCCATATTTCCTTATTGCCCTCTGCAAACTAACTTATTGATCAGCAAAGGTAAATAAAAATGTGAGATACATCTTTTGTATATATAACTTTTGTCACTGAATTAAATTCTTACTTTAGTTTATCGTAATCGTAGCGCTAAATTACTTAGTTTGGTAATATATCGAGCATATAATATAATATAATATAATATATCGTTACGTCCACGGTGGCTGGCGGGACCATGAGAGTTAATGTTACCCTTTTGACGTGATTTTTCCGGCGAGATTACAGATTAAATGGCAAAGATATCACTGTCATATAATATAATAATGTTCCAACTATTTGTATATATTGACATTTCAAGAATGAAAGGTCCTTCTTGGAAAGTCAAAAAGCTTGGTATCCTTTGACTTTGAGTGAGACTTCTTCTTCTTCTATTGGCTTCTCTAGTTGATTTTATTTAAAAATAATGGTCAAAATACAATAGAAATTAGAAATGAAGAATTTGAAGAATTCAAATACAATTAATCTTATATATTAACTCACTCATATATACTTAAAAAGATGATTGATGCAATTAAGAGCAAGATTTTAATAGAGAATTGTAACTTCAATATATAGTAGATCTTTGTAATAATAGCCAATAAAATCATTTTGTTATGCATATGATTTGTTTGTATTAAAGAAAGGTTGATCATAAGTGATATACTATATATGAATTTTAAGAACTTTAATTTTGAAGAATTATAAATGTCTTTAAAAGCTCCAATCAAAGTTTCCATGCATGGTTTATTGATTTAATGAAAAACAGAATTATATTAGTTTATGTTTGAAATAAAAGTTACATTTATCTCTAAATATTGAGAAATGCCATAACATAGTCGTATGATCATAGCATTATTAAATCAAGGTGTACAACTTGGATGTCAATGATATATATTAATGTTAAACAGAAACTTCTATTAATATTAGAATTACGATATTAAAGTGTATTATATCTTGTCATGTCAGTGGTTATAAATTAACAAGAAAGTGATGGTGTAACTCAGTTATAGCCTATCACTAATTAACCTACTATAAAACTTAAATATTGTAATAACTATCACATGTTTTATCTCACTTAGTATTACACTACTCTCTGATTCACTCTAGGAAAAAATTCTTATACCGATATAAAAAGGCTTTTTTACCATGAGTTAAAAAATAAAAAATATTGTATTGTGTATGAGAAGTGTGAAAAGTATTGTAGAGTGCATGAAAAAGTGAGGTGGGTGTAGTGAGAGAGTTGAAACAAAAAAAATATCTAAATCTTCAATTTATTCACTAAAAAAAGGGTAATTTTATATTGAAAAAATATATTTTTTATCGGATTTTGGACTCTTCAACTACTCCAAAATTGTTCAAGTCACACGACTAATGTTATTATCAAATTTTAGTAGATATCATTTTCAAATACTCGTTCCTAAATAAGTGATTATTTTGTCTTTTTATTTTGTTCCTAAATAAGTAGGCCTTCAAAAATAAATTGATCATATTCTTTTAAATTTACCCTTGTTTACATAACCAAAAATTATTAATTAGAAAAGATTACATTAAATGTACAATAAAATTAATTAGGGATAAGGTAGTTTTACCTCTTATTTTCTAGGAGTGAGCAATTTCTTAAGGGGTGTGCTCAACCTAAAATGATCACTTATTCAGGAACGGAGGGAGTATCTCACGCACCTTGAATACGCGTGGTACATGTAATTTTATTAAAATGAGACTTTGTGAATTTTGTCCACAAAATATATTTTTTAAAAATTTTATAAAAGAAATTGGTGTGTTGACTTAGGGAGCAACAAATTTTAGTTATTAAAAACTTTTCTTTGAAATGAAAAGTAAAGTTTGAAGTAAAAGTAGTTATATCACGTGTCTTGAATACGTGTGGTACGTACATGTAATTTTATAAAAAGGAGACTTTGTGGATTTTGTCCACAAAGTATTTTTTTTTATTTAAATTTTATGAAAAAATTGATGTGTTGATTTAGGGAGCAATAAATTTTAGTTGTTACAAACTTTCCTTTGAAATAAAAAGTAAAATTTGAAGTAAAAGTAGTTACTATCTCACATGCCTTGAATACGTGTAGTACATGTAATTTTATGAAAAGAAGACTTTGTGAATTTTGTTCACAATTTTATTTTATTTTAATTTTTTTATGAAAAAAATTGGTGTGTTGATTTATGGAGCAACAAATTTTAGTTGTTACAAACTTTTCATTCAAATGAAAAGTAAAGTTTGAAGTAAAAGTAGTCACTATCTCACGCGCCTTGAATACGTGTGGTACATGTAATTTTATGAAAAGAAGACTTTGTGGATTTGTCCACAAAGTATGTTTTCTTTTTAAAAAATTTATGAAAAATAATTGGCGTGTTAATTTAGGAAGCAACAAATTTTAGTTGTTACAAACTTTCCTTTGAAATGAAAAGTAAAGTTTGAAGTAAAAGTAGTTACTACTTTCTCCGTCCCTACTTATTTAGGAAGGAAATGAGCAATATTTTTTACTCACTAACGAAAAATACACTTTTCAAGAAAATATTTTCAAAAAAATATGAAATTATTTTGTGAAAAATGACTATGAATATTGCCGCGTGAAGGACTATAGAACATATCGGGTATTATAAATGGTCTACAAAGTGACTGTTCAAACTTCAACGTAGCCTTTAAACATTAGTATTAATTTCTCCCCAAACATTACAGAAAACACAAGAGAGAAAAAAGGAAAAATAAAAATAAAATTAAGAAAGGATATGAAGAATGTACTCACTATGTTTTATATTAAATGGTGTTTTTAGTCTAAGGCATATATTTTAAGAAATTTAGTCACTCGTGAAAGGTAAGAAGTGATTTTACTAATTTAACTTTAATTAAATAGTACTCTCCATATTTTAAATTATTTGTCATGATTTTTAAAAATAGTTATCTTAAATTATTTGTTACTCCCTTTATCTCTTATTAGTTGATCACTATATTAAAAATAGTTGTCTCATGTTAGTTGGCCACCTTACTAAATCAAGAAAGCATTAATTGATTTTTTTTTCATATTACCCATGCAATTAATTCTCTACGGAAGTGTTCACACTTGTTTGTAAAGTTCCAAAGAAGTTTCTTAAGGGGTGAATTAGTAAAACTACTTTTTTATTTATAATTTTTTAACATGTGTGTAAAAAAAAAGTGCCCAACTATTATGGGACGGATGGAGTATTTTAGAAATTCAAGACAAAATTAATTATTTATTTTTCATTTTATCTTTAGTAGTAATTGTTCTTGAATACTACAAACACCTCAATAGTGTAAATATTTAATGAAGAAAAATATATCTTAAGACATAAATAAGGTAAAATACTCTCCCCATTTTAAAATAAGTGATGTTTTTAGCTCGGACATACCCCTTAAGAAAGCTACTCATTCCTAGAAAGTAAGATGTATTTTTATTAACTTACACTTAATAAATACCTTGAAAAAGATATACTCGCTTTGTTCCTAAATACTTGTCACACTTTTAGTTTGCACGCTCCTTAAGAAAAACATTAACTAGAGAATAATTTAAAATACCCTTATTTATTACTCATCTCTATTTAATACTTCTCTCTCTTGCACTATATTAATATCTCTCTATATTTATAACTAAGGGTAAAAGTGAAAACAAACAACTAATTGTGTCTTGATTTTGTAAAATGACAAGTATTAAGGAATATAAATTTCTTAGTAAGGATGACAATAGTATTTAGGAACGGATGGAGTAGTTCTTTAGTAGTTTCTTGGTTATATAAAGCTCTCTTTATTTAATAAGGGTAAAATGGAAGAACATTATTGATGTTTTCTTGATTATGTGAAACACCACCTATTTTGAAGCAAAATGAAAAAATAAAAACACTATTTATTCTGAAGTGGAGGAAGTAGTAAAAAAGACCCTCCTAATCAATGTTTCTCTTGAGGCATGAAGAAATATAATAAATAATTTGAGACAAAGAAAGTACCTATAGTTTTTTGGTTACATTTCATAAAACTCACTTATTTAAATAGAGGAAAATTTGAAAGAGAACAATTAACATCTTCTTAATTACGTGAAATATCATTATTTTGAACACAAATGAAAAGAATGGATTCATAATTTAAAGCTTATGAGTTTTCAACTATTTAAATTTTTCTTAAAAACTCTATTATATGTATCTAAGAAGAATCGAATCCTAATCAAGGAAAATAGCAAAGCTTTAAGCAAGTTTCATTTTTACAGTTGCACCAAAACATTACTTTATTGTTAGATTCTCGAGAACTCACTCTTACCCCCTAGATTCACACTTATTATGAAACGAAGGGAGAAATAAATACACATGTTGGCAAAAGAAGTTGACCAAACCCTAGATTCATCCTATTGCCTCCTAAAACCTAACATTTAATTATAGGAGCTGCTGCAACTTAATTCCTCTCCAACATCATATAGATCGACAACATATTATATAAGTAACACTATTTATTATTACTACTGCTCCAATTAATATCTCTTGATTTGTCTACATCTTTACTCCCTTTCTATTTGTCTTTTTTTAATTTTATTTTTGATTCGGTGTTTGATATTCGTATTAAAGTCTGACTATATTCAGATAGTACATTACATGGCTCATTCTGGAGGCATGTTCTCAACAAGATTTTTTTCAAATTCGAGACTCTGATTAAGGATGGAGTGACCGCATCTCACTGTATAATCCAAAATAGAAAAAAAAAAAGGAGAGAAGTTCCTAGTAGTAATATTTTTGGTAGATTGATATTGCGTGAAATTAACATCACTCGCTCAAGATTGGGTTAATGAATCGTTCATTTATTAATTCAGTTCATTTTAATTAATCTAATTCAGCTCTCTAAAAGTTGGATTGTTTGAATCAAGTATGTAGGTAGCCCCAATTGACAATGAAAAACTTTGCGAAAACATTTTTAAAAAGTTTTTTTTGTTAAATATACTATATATAGTCATAATAAAAAAATTAAATTTTATTAAATAAGCAAGCAAGCAAATTATAAGAAAACAAATAAAAATATTAACAATTGATAAGAGTTAGCCAGTCGAGTTATGACATACTTATTCAATTCATCTCGATCTAATTTATTTCAACTTATTTTAACTCGTCCAAATTCAACCTACGCCATTTGACATTAATATATTGGGTGTCTTGAAGATTTCTACACGCAATTAGTTTTCGTTTCGATTTTGAACTTCAATTTTTTTTTTGTGATATATATAAAATGACTATATAAAACTTGACACCAAACAACTATATGTCAATGTATGACATTATATTTCTCTCCAACCAAAGAAGATCTCATAGAGAGGGTAGCTTGTCTAGACTTTAATAAGGTGTATATGAAATAACTCCATAACAAAGTTTAATCTAATGTCCACCATACTCATTTAATCATCCACTCTGAGAAGAAGCATTGCTAGCTGGTGCTTATCTATCTTTTCACCAATAAATCAAATTAATACTATGCTTCATAAAATACAACATTTACTATGACTAGTTTGCTCCTATATATATTGATAACCGTGGTATTCGAGCTAGCTTACCTACATCCCGACTAATAGTACACACAATACAATCCAGTTTAGTTTGTATACACTAAAAATTTAGGAGTAATAATTTTTCATTAGATACACTTGAAAGCCAACTTTAGTAAGGTACATTGCTCAAGCCTGGCATCTTTATTATCTAATGTTGGCATCATAAATTATTAAAAAGGAACTGGAAAATACTAATTATTCCAGAGAAATAGCCTCTCAACACCCTTCAGAATAATATTTTCCATATTTCAATGTAATTGAAAGATAGTATAGCCCACTGCACAAAATTGTTGGCCCAAATTGATTAAACTTGAGGAAGATAGGGGGAAGTCCCACTTTTTATTGGCAAACTTTTTTGGCCCTTTATCTTCACTTTCTTTTTCATCCAAGACGGGGAGAAAAGAAAAGCAAGAGGAGTAACTCTGAACTTAAAAAAGAAGAACTAAAAACTTTCAACAGATAGTAGCAGTAGAAGTGATATATACCAGTATAAAATGAACAATTCAAACTAAGGGAAAGATGGGATCATCGTTCAATCTGATTATGTCGACCAATGTAACAAAAAAGTTATTGTCCTTGAAGTTGTTCACTCTTTGAAAGAGAAGCAAAGTGATCAGTCTGAGCATAAAATGCCTAGGGAATCCTTTGATAAATATCACTGCATAGCAGCAAATTTTACTTTCCCGGGGGATGGTTTGCATAGTATGACCTTTTAGGCCACTCTTAAGATATGTCCCCCTTTAAGCCAGTGCCCAGTGGGCTAAACTTCGCCTTTAAAAGTAGTTAGATGAATATATCTGTAGACAAATTTAGCTCGCTATCAAGAGACAATTGAAAAAGCGGCTTCAAAGAAGGCCAGTTGTGCAAATGCCACAAAATTAGCAACTGATCCCACAATCTATGAGATTCTGACATCACACATAAAAAATTCCAAATTTATTAACAGCTAAGAACTAAAACCTTCTAAAACTGTCAGTACAAGCATTGCAACCTTCATATTAGTTGAAATTCCATCCTTCAACAGTTAGATAACAAGTTTCCAGAGACTGCTGCTAGCAAATGACAGAAAAGACAAAAATAATAGACAACAGCAAGCTGATTTATATGAGTCAAAGATCATTCGAATTGACATTCATGTTTTTGTACTACTCATCTTGACAGCGAAAACAGAGGCAATTTTGCTCCTTTCCCTTCTTTGTACGGAGTTTGTTATTGTCCTTCACTACCTTGTAGTTTCCTTCCTCTCCACCTTACATTGAAATTTTCTTCAGCAATTCTTGAGTCAAGATTGAAGACTTGCTTTTTCTTAATCACTTCTCTATTTATGTTTTGAGGGAACAAATATCCACGACTTGGCACTTTGCAGCATTTCTCTTTGGTGAAACATTAGAGAGTGCTTACATTGAGGTAAAATTCATGATAAGACTATCCCATGTAGTACGTTACAACTCTGCTGTACAAAATTTAAAAAAGTTTCACACTTCTCATCCTAAAGACATATCATGCTTAAATCAATTCTGAACCTCCTCTGGAAAAGTAAACTGGGGGATACAAAGACTTAACTCATTCCAGCTTGACTCTGTTTTCTTCCAGCTGCTCTTTATTGGACTCAGCAGGAAAGTATTTTATGCCCACTAGATCACCAACTTCGCTGATAACCTGACAAAAGCAAGAGATGCTAAGTAGCTATTCACTTGCACTAGTAATGGGCACACTGCCCTTCTTTTCAGATAGGTGTTAATTTACATGAGCTGAAATACTAATTGAAACACAGAAAATCATCTTCATTCAGGATTCTAATATGATATACTAAATACGCAAGTAATCTGTTTAAATCTTCTTTTTTATTTTTTGTATCTTTTATGCTGGAAAGACGGAGGGGTTTAAGGTATACTACGGTGCTAATCCAGCTGATATCATTTATAGTTCCACCAACCAGCTGCCAAAGGAGTAACCCAGAAAGGTTGATAAACAAGATAGCTCATCTCTTGCAGCTCCTTTTTCTTTTTGTTAATTGATGAAGCTCTTACAGCTCTTCTTATGAACATAAATAATTACTCGTTCAGTACCAGAAGGTGATCCCTTTAAGTTTAAAGTTTGTCTACGCAGATGTCCCCGAAGGGACAACCATCTTACCAACCCTATTCCTCTACTTCCCTCCTTCAAAGCGTGATTAAAGGGACTTCCACATTTCTCTTGAAAAAGAGCACTCTTTAGCGGAGAACTATGTGAAAGTGAAAAATATTTTGTATGGGCATGGCAATAGGTTAATCCCTCAATAAGCAGCATCTCTGGTACCAGATTGTTGCTCGTATAATGACAGTAGGACATAACTAAACATGCTCATCAGCTGAAATGATAAAACAAATGCAAGTACAAGCTAACCTCAAGCGCTTTAATAAGATCGTCCCTTGAGTGAGCAGCAGAAATGCAAATCCGTGCTCTGGCCAAAAGTAAAGGAGTAGCTGGAAAAGCAACCGTCACTACTGCCACCTATAGTAGTAGATTATGAAGTAAATATTATTACAAGAGGAAAGGGGAAAATTTAGGAATAAGCATTTATTGGAGAATGATCTAGTCTGGATGAAGTTGACGCAATAATAGAAAACTGTACATTTCGTTTGAGACACTCCCGTGAAAAAGCAGGTATTTTTGCTGGATTGTAGAGCATAATGGGCATGACAGGGGAATCATTGTCCCCCAGAACCTCAAAGCCCATCTTCTGCAATTCAGAGCGGAAAAAGTTGCTATTTTCACGTATGTATGCTAGCTTCTGAGCCCCTATAAGAACCAAAGTTGCTCTAATCATCAGTCGACTATCACTATACCCAGTGTCAAGTTGCATTAAGAATATAACGTAAAGTAGAGTTGCATTTAATAGGACGAAATTTCTTACCTCTATTAGAACCATCTTCACCTAGTATAACCTTGATAGAAGAAATTATTTGTTGGGCAGCTGGAGGTGATATTGATGTGGCATAGAGATGAGCTGGGCAAGTGTACTTCAGATATTCGATAAGTTCCTATATTGTTGTATCAAATGTCAAAGCCACCTCTTATAGATGACATCATATATTTACCACAAGAAAAACTCTGTGAACAAACATCCTACTGAAGTGGAAAAGAAAAGTAAAAGAATCAATCATCTAGGCGGTTCACTAGCAGAAACCATGAAACAAAGCGTCTAGACAAAGTTTATCAAATCAGTTGTACTGGAAGATCAGACAGGAAATGTCTGCAGAACTGCAGTACATGTATTTCCTACAAGAGTGGTTTTATTATCAGCTGGAAATACGGATTTCACTCCCTTTTTTTTTTTTTGGGGGGGGGGGGAGGTGGGGGCAAGTGCGAGTGAAGAAAAATAATTTCTCATGAATATACGTCGCCCCTTGTCTCCACCTTTCATTTGTTCTATGATTCATGTGCCAATACCCTGGTTTACTGGGTTGCTATGTTTTTTGGACAAGGTTTGATCTGATTATGTAATTTTCATGCAAAGATTGAGTATACTAGCTTAAGCCTTACGGGAAAAAAATGTTAAAAGGAATATTTAAAAAGGAAATACATAATGTGATGACAGTTACCAATGTTAATCAATCAAGCAACCAACTAAGGCTACCAATGCACAACTTTGTTTGTTTTAGTTTTTACTATGGTCAGAGCAAGCATTCATTTCGAACCAATGAAATGTTAGTAATGAGGCAGCATTTTACAGCATTAAGCAGATATAATCAGATAATATCCTTGAGAATATGAAGTTTGATGCAATCCCAAGTTAGCCAGGAATGGTTCTTCAACTAACTAATGGTTGGAAAGCAAACTCAACCAATGGAAAAGCTAGTCAGTAGCATTTTTTAAAATCAAAATCATACCTTTGATCCTCCAATATAACCCCCACATGATCCAAATGACTTTGTAAAAGTTCCCATCATAATCTCCACATCTGCCGTGTCAACTCCTAAGAGCTCACAGACTCCCCTTCCAGTTCTTCCAACTGCCCCAATGCTATGAGCCTCATCCAGATACACATATGCCTGCAAAAGTTAGATAGTAGATGAAGACGCATGCAAATCAGCAAAGCTGAGCCTCGGAAAGCAGATAGTATGTTGCTCGGACTCTTCAAAAATGTCGACGGGTGCGTGTCGGATTCTCCAAAAGTAGTGTGTTTTTGGAGAATCCGACACGGGTGCGGCATCGAAAGTGAAGAGTCCGCGCAACTTAGGCAGATACATATAAATGAGATGCTCTGATTATAAGAAAGAGCTTGGCAGAAAGTTGAAAGATTATAGACATGTCAATTAAAAGAAGAAGTTCCACAAAAAGACATCTAACACTATATTACCTTGTACTTCTTGCATATGGCAACAATCTCTGGGAGTTGGCAAAGCTCCCCTTCCATACTGTATATGCCCTCGACCACAACGATTATCTTCTTCCATGGCCTGTGTGTTCTGGGTTGTCCCTCAGCAATATGTTCTCTCAAGACTTTCTCCAAGTGTGATGGTGCTAAAGAAATTACGGGAAATTTAAAGCACGGACATGACATAGGACACCTCATTGAACATTATTGCTCAAAGGAAAAAGACACGTCATGAATACTTACTGTTATGTTGAAAAACACGAATGGTGGCTCCAGAACCTCGAGCACCATTTACAATAGAGTTGTGGTTCAGAGAATCACTGATGATCAAACCTCCCTGCAAATGACCGTAATAAGAAAGCCAAATAAAATAACAAGTACAAAACAAGAATATAACTTTTTATAACTCTATACCTTTCCAATCAAGACAGGAAGAATGGCTGAATTTGTTACATAACCCATACCAAAAACAATAGCAGCTGGTTTTCCAACAAACTTAGCCACACACTCTTCCATTTCACTATGTAGCGTCGTGGTGCCTGACAAATCAATTTTCGCAAACAATGTTTACTTATGCAGGAAAGATGCATACTACAAAATTGAACGGGATCATGCCTACCTCCATCAACGCGGGTACTGCATGTGCTTGGGGAAAATCTTTTCAAAGACTCAATAACACGTGGGGTACAATATTCATCAGAAGCGGCAAAACCAAGGTAATTATATGACCCCAAGTTCAGGCACCTTGAAACTTTTGTGGTCCGCCTGCATAAAATGAATTTTGAGTGGATTGAGCACTAAAAAGAGTGTTTTAAAACACTTACTACTAACCATATATCTTACATTGTACAACAGAGAAATATTCATACATCACTAGTCAAGCTGTAGTAACTTTATATACATAGAGTTCTCTTTACAGTATTAAAAAGAGCAACCAAAGAACCACAAAACGGAGGGAAGCATTTTCAGAAAGTTAAGAAAAAGAAGAAGATAAACCGAAGCAAATGATGTATACTAACTTTAGTGTCTTGTTATTATCATTGGATACACGCTCCACCACATCAAACCAAGCATCAGGAGGACTGCATATTGGCCTTCCAAAACAATCCTACAATGAAAACAAAGCAAGAGATATGAACAAAATATAGATGCTCATTTAGCATAAAACAACTATTGAATTAACACAATTATACTAACACAAGCATAAACAGGGGGCGTACTTTGATAGAAAATTACATTGTTTATACATGGTTAAGATTATTTTTTACGTATATATAGTAGATGTTGAACCCCTTAGGCTTCTTCGTGTGTTTACTTATTCATATTTTGAACCCCTTAATGAAAATCCTAACCATCACAATTCAGCAACAAATGTTGTAAATGCTGTATGATGATTAGGTACCTGAATGCGAAGATACAACCGACGGATATAGAAATCTTCAAGTCCTAAGCAGATAGGTGCATATCCCTGCCATTAATATTAAATTCGTTCAGTAGAAATGCCATGAATCAAACGCAGAGAGAAATACAAGTGTACCTGAAGATTACTGGCGTGCCACCAATCGAAGATTTTTCTGAAGAAATCACGAAATTGTCCAAAGGCAAAGAGCAAGCCGTAGCTGAAATAGGTGGTCAAGGCAGTCAAGTATGGAATGGTGATCATTATCAACTGCCGGAGATCGGAGCGCCGGCGAAGGCGAACAATGGAAGGAGAATCCCGATCTCCGAACCCGATGAGACAGTAGGGGTTAGGGGGAGTGTAACAATTGAGTTTGACCCGGTTGAATTTTTTATTTTTTGTTCTTCTAATTTCAAGTTCTATTCGACTAGTAAATTTTTTGAATATTGCGTTTTGACCCTAAGAAATTTTCATTTTTTCCCGAAAAATTATTTCACTCTATTCAAATAACTGTTATTGTTTGATATTTGAAAAAGTGAAAATCATCCAATACTTATTTTTACTTTTATTTTTTCACTTCTTAAATTTTTTTTTTGAAAAACATCCTAAATTTTTTATTTTCATAAAATAATCTCATTTAAATTATATTTTATTTTTAAATTATATTTTATATTTTTTAATAAATACATTTAAATTCTAAATAATTATTGTAAAAATTATGACCAAATATAAAACTTTAACTCCAACTCCAAGTTTGAAAAATTTTAAAAAGTTTTTTTTTTTTTTTTGATTTTCATGACTAAATGAGGCCTTATCATGTAATTTGTAGTTTAGATTTGAAACTAATAGTAATTGTTTCTGATAGTGAACCAAATTTCAGTTTCGATTCTAATCCAAATTCCCTTTAAATATAGGATTTTAATTCTAAGTTTGAAATTTCAATTCTTTTAAAAATTTGATCAATAATTTGTAAGTTTTATGTAAAAGAACATGTTTAAATTTTATAAAATAATCATATGCTCGATGTGAGATGATTATATTAAAATATTGTAAGTTACTAATATTACTATTAATTTATTAGATTAGAGAAACTTTATAAAATCATGTATATTGATTAAATTCTGCTCTGATACATATTTTTTTTGTGCTGAAAATCAATCGAAAAAACTTTTCTATCACCTCTCTATTCTACCCTCTCCATATTCTCTTCATACTCCACTGTATAAAATTACAATGAATATATTGTTATTATTGTTGGTTTGTATTGGTCAAATTACGGATATGACATATCAAGAGGTGACACGTGACAGGTAAGTGCTTAGTTAGATTCAGCTCAACGAAAAACAATTTCAAAAAAAATACAAGATTGATTCTGGGTCAAGATCTTGGTTCACCATGAAACTTGACGCAAGTGATAACTTGCTCTGTACCGAAATAATATGACTGATGGCTCATCTGTGATCGGTCAAGATAAACTTCATTCACTAGTTTTACAATATTCGGAATTCATGCACTCCATCCGTTACACATCCACGTACGTAATAGCTCCAACATACATATAAGCTTAAAACATGCAAGAGGTTACATACGAATTAAATTATAAATATAGTCCTCCCTTTCATTTGCAAGGGATGAAGTTTTCATATCACACATTTTATAAGCTCTCAATTTGTGACAAAGCATTCAAATTTTTACTCTTCCGATGACGCGAGGACAACTAATAAGATCTTTATTCTTTTTACTTACTGCTTTACTGTTCATATTTATCTATTACTTCAATTGTCATTACAAGCAAGATATTTAGCATCAAAGGCGTTAATATTTGATCTTACTGCGTGTCCTTTGATCTTCAAACATGTATAAATGGTCCATCCTAATGTCGGAAGAAAAAAAGTCAATAGTAATAACTTCGCATTGGACCGGCTAAAAGTTGGGTGAACCGGACGCATCATCAAGTGGAATCCTCTAGAACTATAAAAAAAAAAACCGCCATCTCGGTGGGTCTAAAATTTCTTGATGCCCAAGCCAAGCAACCTTTTCATGGCAATTTATATAAATCCCCTGGTTCCAACATTGACGATAAAATTTACTATTTCTATCGAATCGATTGTGAATTTTTGTCAAATTTCCGAGCTGTTAAGGTTCGTTCTTCGGATTTATTGAAAATCCTGAACCTTGATCAGTCTGAAGGAAAAAATTGAACTTGATTATTGCTGAAGTATTGCGAGTTTTCTCATGGTAATTAATCCTCTATTTCTTTCACTTTCCTTATGAATTTCTTTTTGTTTTAGGATTTCATCGTTTTTGCTGTGATGAAATGATTGGTTTTTCGTTTTTCTAGTTTGATTAGGATTTCATGGTAAAGCGTCTTTATGCAATGAAGTTAGCTCTGTGAACTTGGCTGGTGAATATTTCAATCTACTTCTTGTAATTTCTTTTTCCAGATTTTGTCTGATACTTGAAATTAAGAGAAAAAGAGTCAAATTTTGCACTTGAGACAGCCAAGTTCGTTATTATCTTTGCTTTCTTTCTCAAGTGCTATATAATACTCCCTCTGTTTCAATTTGTTTGTTTAGTTTTGATTTGATACGGAGTTAGATTTTTGAATCTTGTGCTCTTAAACTAAAAATATTTAGAATGTGCCAAAATGTTCTTTAATCTTATAATCTTAAAAAATGTCATGCGTAAAGTTGAAATTAAAGAATTGTTAAAATTGTAAATAGACATTCTTTTTTTTGAAATAGATTAAAATGAAAAGTAAGACAAACAGTTGAAACAGAAGGATTACTTTTAATTGCATAATTGAACCTCAAAACATATTTTGTTTTCCACTTCAATTTCTTGGGATAGTTTACACGTAGACCTGTTTGAGCTAGAGATTATGTTAATGGATGTCTTTTAGGAAGGTATGCTTAACTACCACAAGAACTATGGTGCAATACATAATATACTCTATAATTTAGCATGAAAAGAGATTGCTTTGCTATGCAAGGATCTCGGTCAATTGTAGTAAAAATAGCAGGATCTGGACTTCTGTTTCAGCTTGTTCTTGTTAATCATATTCCTTTTTAAGTTCTACTTGGTTGATCTTTTATATATAGTACCAAGCGTTTTCGTGCTCTCTCTTTTCAGTCATCTCCATTAGTTGTGGGAACTACCATTGGTGCTGCTGCTTTGGGAGCTAGATACTTGATAAGAGCATGGCAAACATTCAAAGCAGCACCTCGAGTTCGGAGGTTTTATCCTGGTGGCTTTGAACGGGATATGACAAGGCGAGAAGCAGCATTAATTCTCGGAGTCAGGTCTGATGATCTTACCCTGTTTTAAGTTCTGTTTTTGTAATGCCAGCATGTATTTCGTTTTTTTGGGTTCTATTTTAAGTTCTGAAACCCGATGGATCAAACAAAGAAATGTATCTTTAGATGGCTAACTTGTTTCTTGTAACGTTTGGGAAAGGTTGTAACTTGTTACTTTCAGAGTGCATGCTATGCAATCCTAGAGATCAATTAAGTTAATAAGTAGAACTTGCAGTCAAATTGCTTAAATCCTTGATGTGTTGTTCATTTTATTACCAATTCATCATTAGGTATTGACAACAGACAGTATTGAAGATTTTCTTGAATTCTTGCTGTGGTGTAAACTATTGATTCTTTCTATAGGCAAATTGGTGTTCCTGGCACACTTTTGTTATGAACTCGCGATCAATCAAGCTCCCTGCATCAATCAATTAAATTGATTGCTTATGTTCTCTGTCAATGATTTCTTTCCTTACAGGGAAAGTGCTGTCCTGCAGAAAATAAAGGAGGCTCACAGGAGAGTAATGGTAGCAAATCATCCAGACGCCGGTGGCAGCCATTATCTTGCTTCAAAGATTAATGAAGCCAAGGATGTGTTGTTAGGAAAAACCAAGGGAGCTAATTCCGCATTCTAGTTGACCAGTGTTTTGTTTACACATTCATTTTTATTTCTTAACAGCTTCATGGTAGTCAATATACATAAGCCAGGGCTTTTTCCGGGGAAAAGAAGTACTAACATTTGATCCGACGACGAGGTGAATTTGTATCAACAGCCAGGTGCATTACTATCATAATTTTCATGTAATGCAACCAGAAATATTCTTTTGCAGATGTGATTTGCAGACTGCTTTGCAATAACAAGTTGTATCTTCTCCGTTTTCCGTTCCATTTTGAACCATTACTCTATCTGCATGTAGTATGTACGCGGCGCCTACTGCCCTTAACTTGAACTAACTATCCATACAAACCAGAGAAAACTCAGAACAATATATCAAGAAGTGGCATTTTGCATATTATATCTTCATGAAATGTCTGTGTCCTTGCTTCATTCTGATACATATCAGCAACTGAGCAAAAGTTGAACCAAAACTGGATAAGCGCCTATTTCACAAGCTATCACTAAATACCTAAAAAGAATTAGTAGACATCATGTACAAACAGAATACATCTGCTGCGACCAAACAAAGACAAGGAAGAAGCGGAAAACCTTAATGTTACATAACGCTCAATTTGCGTTAGCTAGAAATACAACCCAGCTTGGACGACTTTCTTCATATGTCATCACTGGAGAATCCAAATCGAAGCAATAGAAAAACTTTTGTGCCAAGAGATTTCACATAATTCACGACGATATTGGCTCATATGGATATGATAGCCATGGGTGTTTCAGAGCCTCTGAGGCAGAAGGCCGCTTCTTTGGGTCAACTTCTAAAAGATGAGCCACAAAATCAACGAAACCTTGATCTCCCATTGGTAATCGATACCTTAAGCATGTCTTTTTGGGTATTAAGTATTCCATTCTGTTTGTTTCCTATAAAGAGAAAAAGAAGAAGAAGAGGAATTGATTATCTTGACATGTGTATTATATCAGTTACATCCAAATAATTAACCAACTCATATATAAAACGAGAATCCAAATGATGTTTACTAGCGGTTGCAGATACTTGAGAAAATATTTAGTTAGATACGGAACTGTCAAAACCAAAGGCCTTTCACAGATTAATATATGCTGTCCTCGAGACTATGTACGTGGACTAGGGAACAGGTACTGAGGTACATATCCTCTTAAGGATGCAAGTCCCCAGTACGTGTATTTTTTTTTATTGCTAATTTTTAGTCAATTTTGAAGTATCCTTATGGGACATCCATGCCATGTCATACCCATTGGACATGGGTACATCAAGGTAAAGGAAGGATCCATGTTAAATAACCTCCAAATAGATCGAGTTGTTGATACATGAAAACATTGCTCTTAATATGCCACTAGACGTATTGATCTCTTAAAGATGAGAGATGGGGAAACAGGGGATCACCCCCAAAAACAAACGGAAAAAAGAGACTGAAACAAAGAGTGGAAAAGGAGAGGAAACTTTACCTGATTTCGTTCATATAGCATGTGATTTTTGGTGAAATATTTGTAAGTGTCTCGTCCTTTGACAAGCATCTCTTGGTCAATCGGACCTGTGATACCAAGTACCCTAGCAAGTAATGTGGCAGGAGAGTCATTCTGGAAAAGGACCTGTAAACATGGGAAAATACCTATAAAAACCCACTAGTAAAATTCAAAACAGACATCAAATTATAGTTGGTCAATATTTAGAACATGATCATCAAATAATACAAACTTCATTTTAAGCAAAGTTGCTCGGACTGTTCACTTTTGGTGCTGCACCCGTGTCAACACAACATGGGTGTGGGATCCATACCCAATCTGGTCAACGATTTTGGTTACTTCGACCAAAATCGACGGAAATTTTCCGATAGATTCAATGATACTGTAATCAAAACGAAAGCTAAGGTGAAACCTAAGAAAATGAAATACCTCGTATATATAAATCTTTATCACTCTTTTTCCTTTTATCTCCTTCCAGGATTCTCCTGATCAATATCTTCTCCTAAAGTTTTTCACATAATATCTCATATTTTAGGTTCTCTAACTCTATTTTTAGCTGAATCCCCACACCCGTACCCATATCCCGAATCTTAAAATTTAGATCATGAAGGATTCGACCTCTATATCTGAACCCATATCGAACACCCGCACCCAAGCAACATAGGCTGATGTGCCATCCAAAGCTGCTAGATCTCGGCACACATGCTCCACGTGTCGGCGCCTGCGGATTTTTCCGACAGAGCGACCAACTCCTTGTATTAAATAAAAGGATATAAGAAATCAGGTATTCACTCACAAGACAAAGTGAAATATTTTGAACTCTCTTGTTTTTTCCCTTACTTTACACAATTAAATGAGAACTCTGAATCGCCTTCATTCATGCAAGTTCGTTAGGCTTGTCTTTTCCCAATTTACGTTGCTCTTGAGGTAATGCAGTAGATAAGAATATAACCTTGACATTTCTTTCATTATCCTGAGATCTTGGATTTGCTAGTTTAGAAAACAAAATTACCTCTTATTAGATGGTTAGAAAATTGTAAGCAATATTGGAATTACCTCTATTAGATGGTTAGGAAATTGTTTTCCTCTCCACAAATCAAAACATCGAGAATATTTTCTACATCGTCACGAGGTTCGTGTGGTCAAATGATCATCTTGCAGACATATTCACCAAGTCCCTAGCCGATCCAAGAATAAGTTATATATGTAGCAAGCTTGGTACATATAATTTGTATGCACCAGCTTGAGGGGAGTGTCGGAATCTTTGCGAATATTCTAGAATATGTGTAATTATAGTAGGTAGCTTAATTTACTCCTATTGTAATTAGGTGTTGATTTTTTTTTATTTTTAGGACATGTACACGTAGTTATTTAAACCCTTCACCTCTTGAGCAAACTTTTGAGGTTGAGTTAGGCCCAAGGTTCATTTCTTTAACATGGTATCAAAGTCAGGCCCACCCTTCTTGTTTCATCCGATATTGGCCCCCATCTTATATTGTCCACGCTCCAGATGTCCAGTCTTGGGCGTGCTGGGTGTTGAATATCCCACATTGGTGGGGATAGGATTCATTTGGTTTCCTTATATTGTCTTGGACAATCCTCCCTTCTTGTACTAGCTTTTGGGGTTGAATTAGGCCCAGGGTCCATTTCTTTAACAATCCAATTGACAAATTTTACCTTATCGCCAAAAAAAATCAAAAGGCAGTATCAAACCCAAAACCTATAGTACATGCTGCACAATAGAGATGAGAAAGAAAACACTAAATTTGAGAAATGGATATTGATCTGGTTTCAAGGTCTATGAACAAGACAGATCCCTAAATATACTACTCATCAGGAGCAACAATTCTTCTTGCAAGTCAGATATTGGTTTCTTCTGATTCTATCATAAGACATGAGTACAGGACTAGGTAGCGAGATCAAAGAATGGTCTCTCAATGTCCTCCAAACAAACTTATTTCATATTAGGATGGCATGCCAGCAATTACTGGGGCTCCCGAAAGATTTGACGCCAATAGTAACTTCAGACATAATTATTTTTGATAACCGAAAATCCCCAAAAGTCAATAACACATGGTTTGAAACTCGGGATGATAGGTCATACCCTTCTCTACTTAAATTCCAGATTTTTGTCTGAGGAAATATTTGAACTTGTGATGTGCACCTAAGCCACACATCACGCGCTATGCTCTTACTGCTAGACCAAAGCCCTAGGGGCTAACTCCACAACATAATGATGTTTGCATTTGTCAAATTCATCAATCTAGGAGAACCGGGAAGGGGATAAAAATGAAAAAAGGGAATAGGCACTCAAGAACTACCAGAATGCAGGCATAATAGACAACATACCCCAATATAAAATCATGTTGACAATAAAATATAAAGATAATAATCAATATAGGGAGTGTGTAAAGAAAAAAACTTACATTGCCCGTGCAAAGTTCTGCCAAGATGCAGCCAAGGGACCAGATATCTATCTTTTTATCATAAGGAAGCCCCAAAATAACTTCTGGTGCGCGGTAGGATCTTGATTGGACGTAAGAACAAAGATGATCTGTTTCAAAACAACTGCTACCCAGATCAATTACCTTCACCTCACATCTACTGTAGCTTTTCACCAATATATTTTCGGGCTTCAGATCACAATGTATAAGCCCAAGGCCATGCAAGAACTGAAGAGCCTCTAAACACTGAATAGTGATTGACTGCACAACAGGTTTATATGAAATTCATCACACGAGATACCATTAGCATCAAATATCTATAAATATTTTGATCCAACAAACCTGCAGTCTCGGCATGGTAAAGTAGACTTCTCCACCAGATTCTCTATTGAATTTTTGGAATTCATACAGATTGGCCTTCAGTAGTTCACATACAATTAACAAATGCTCCTGGAAACAGACACAAAGATCAGTGCCAATTTTTCATGACCAAGAGCTGCTTTAGCTTACATTCAGAATAATACATATATGTGAAGTATACAATAGTATTGCATAAGCTCAAGAGGCACATCAATATTTCTTCCCTCTTCATATTTGATTACAGAAAATATTGTTTTCAAACTAAGTCATTACGTTTGGCTGTAGATGTCTGCCACAAATATCAATTAGCATTAAGCGTACAGCGGAAGCTTTTCACTTGGTCAAGTTTTTATCAATTTATTGATAAAAAATCACAAAATCAGCTAGATGCTTAGACATGCTCGCCTCTCTTGAGCAATCAGACTGCATCAGGGTTGAGCTTTACACACTGTCAAAGTTCATTCTCATGGTTCAGAGCAATTTAATTTTACAAGGGGAAAGTCAATGAGATGATCTGGGTAATGCCATTTTAGTCTGATGAGAAAATTATGAACATAATGTTGCCTTCCTCAACATCACACATGCACAAAGAACAATGTGGGAGAATGTTGAGGAGAACTGTGCACAATCATGATTAACAAAGAACAATGTGGGAGAATGTTGAGGAGAACTGTGCACAATCATGATTAATCTTGCAGACTATCCTGGCAGGAGATTTTTCTACTTTGCTAAGACATTTCGACGATGTAAAACCAAATAGAGATTCGATATTTATGGAGCCATTTTTCCAAAGAAGCACTTTTGAGGTTGACAGTGGAACAGCACATCTCTTTATAATTTTTGAAAACAAAGTTCCATTGACCACTATCCTGGTGTATGCAAGCTAGGGTAACAAAGCAACAAACCTATACAAGAGTTGCACAAAAGGTTTTGCAGCAAGAATATTTCCACTAGCATAAACCAGTAAGTTGTACACAAATTTGTAAAACTACAAAATTTTCACTTACTCGATAATAAAAATAATCATACAACCGAAGTAGGTGGTACTTGTCGGCAGGATCATGCTTGTTGACAAATTTGAGAAGCTTTATTTCATCAAGACTCTGATCAAAAAAATCTTTGTTGTTCTTTATAATCTTAACACAGACATCCATGCCTGTATGAAGATCATGTGCTTGTACTGCTTTGCTGAATGCAGCAGATCCAAGATACTCAGTTACTTGATATCGCCCAGCTATAACTGAATTTAAAACAACCTGGAAACTTTTGTCCTCCTCAAACCCAGTTCTGAGTCAAAAAAGAAAGAACTTCATTAACCACCAAAAGAACCTCAAAGCCTGAAAAATAAAAACTATTTGAGGTCAAGAAAATTTAGAACATGACAGGATGCATGACGAGACAACTACAGAAAGAAAGCTTCTTCCTTAAGCTGGAGAAACTTGCCAAGGTACATTTACCAAAGGTAATACAGAAATAAATCAAAACACATATGTACACATTTACAGGGGTAAAACATGTCTTGCTGAAGTCAAAAAGATCGAATAGCTACAATCAGATAGCTATCAAAACTCTCTTTAAGTCACGAGCCTAGTTTCATCAACACTCGGTGCATACAGGAAGTAGGAAACTACACATTAATCAGGAAGTTCTTAGTAGCTAAATGGAAGTGGTTCCAGTTACAGAGCTAAAGATCACAGTTCCCAAAGATTTTTTCAAAAGCCTCTCTTGTCTAGATGTCTTTCCTCAAAGACTGCAGCGGAAGTCCTTCAAGTGAAACATACAAACTTCTACAGCTCCCTTGACAACTATTATTGATCTGAACCACCCAGTCTACCCGAGCTAACTACCAAAATCAAGTACTCCCTCCATTCCAATTTATGTGGCACTGTTTGACTTGGCACAAAGTTTAAGAAAAAAAGAAGATTTTTGAAACTTGTGGTCTAAAACAAACCTTAAATATTTATGTGGCTATAAATCATTTCATTAAAGGTAAAAGAGGAATTTTAAGGTTTTAAAGTTATTTCTTATTATGAAATGTGAAATTCTTTTTGGGACAAACTAAAAGGGAAAGGTGCCACATAAATTGGGACAAAAGGAGCAATAAATTTGGCTACAGAGATGTACATGGATAGTGGAGAGAAGTGTATGAATGCCATTTCTATAAGGGTCTAGCTTGTAATACAGGAATACATTATGTTCAAAAACCAACTTATCATGCACCCTAAAGGGGCATTGCATAGTCTAATTACTAACAGACCCTGTTTTTGTTAGGCATGAAATACATTTTTAAGCAGGCAACTATGCCAAACATCCTAATACAACCAGAAATCTTATCAACAACTGTGGACTAGCAAAACACTTGGTTTTTTTTGGTTCATATACTAGTTATAAAGGGATTATAGCTAAGGATTGCTAATACAATGATTAATAATGAAGGGATTGTTATGAATAATAATGAGATAGTTATAAATGAATACTTACTTTAAAAGGACATTTTTTCTTTAAATAGCTTAATCCCTACATTGCTAATACACATGTTCTTATTCCACTTTTTTTTAAAATAATTATTGCTTGTGCGGACCTCCACTAATTCCATAGGCTACCTGCTACCTCCCACTAGCACAAGTACGGGGTAACTCTGTCCTACAAGGCTTGGACAGATGGGAAGAATCACGTTTTTAGTTCACACTCTACCCCGCATAAAATAATACATCGATTCTCACCTAACTTAATGCATGTATAATTTAATACCGATAACCAAATGCTGCATTAGTTACAACAACATCATCATACCCAGTGGGTGGTGTGTACCCAAACCTTACCCCTACCTTGTGAAGGTAGAGAGGTTGTTTCCGATAGACCCTCGGCTCAAGTAAAGAATTTCAAAGCAGGTAAACGCTGCATTAGTTATGCGGTGATTATTTTTTCCTTATACGGCCACAATATACTGTATTATGTTATGTGGGATTATATGCTGCAATTAATTATCCAAACCATCAAACAAACAACCCCTTAGTTATGAGCATGTATGTTGAATTTAATGCTGAAATTCTCAAAACATAAGCTCCCTCTGACGTCTAATATATCCCTTCCATGTCCAGAGGAATATAAGATCATTAGATATAATTTTTTTTTATGATATAAGACCATTAGACCTTCAAACTTTTTATTTTCTATCTTCAACATAAAATTTCAGCTAAAAATGAGGTCCAACAAGGAGTGCAACAATCAAAAGGGCAAATGTCACTTTTTGGCTAGTTTTGATGGTTCAGAGTGCATAGGCCGACTTCACCTAGCATGATCATCCTCCCTCTATCCCAGTACCAATCTCATAACTAATGACAACATTCACTTCCACTTGTTTCAGTGATGACTGCTTAACTTTACTATGTTGTCAAAGCATGATAGAAAGTCTCTATCTACATAGAGCTCAAGATTTGTTAACGACAAGAGCCCCTAGAGCAACGGGAGAGCTTTCCGTTGGCTTATTATATCTTCACATCCCTAATAAAGTACATATTTCTAATGTGTTCAGTAAACAACCTCTCCCTTATCACAGTTTAAAATCTATTCTTGATCAGTGCTTCACTTGAGAAACCAACATAAGGAGTACCAAAGATGAAGACTGTAACTTGCATATATGAAGCAGTTTCCTTCAGTCTAATTCAAACCACTAGTATTAAAATCAAATAACAGGCATTATGTCCACTCTAATTCAAAAGAAGCAACAAGAGATTGAACATGCCTGTTTTTCCTATGCACAATCTTAAGTTCGAAAGTTTCAAATTCCTCTTCCTGCGCCATGATCTGCTTTACTTGTTCCTGAACAGCAACTGCTTCATCATCCTCCAATGACTGCCCCAAATCTTCCTCTCTTGCACTGGCTATTTGTGTACCCTCTTCTTTCTTCACATGCTCCCGTTCTACATAACCATAATTTGAAAGAGATGAAGGGCTAGAATTTACTGATCCTACAGCAATTTTGTTGCTTTCATCTCTTGAGCTCTTGATAGGTGATGATTCGTTGCTTTTGCGCCTCAAAGAACCAAGCATGTCATCATTTGCAATCAGACTGTCATGAGCTTCATCAGTGATAATAGCATTGCCCTTGCTTGACCATAAAGATTTACTCGAGCTTGTATGAATCAACTGACCATCTCCGGGAAGGGCAAATGAGAATCCTCCATGTAAGTGATTTGTTTGTACAGATCCTCCTTTATCAGTACCCGAGACAAACTTGTCACATCTCTGCTTTGCTGTTTTCTCATCTCTATTTCTTATCTCAGAATAAGGCTTATCTGAATCAGGGGGTATGTGTCTGGCCCCACCAATACTGGCATCGTGATCATGGAAATACCCTGTATCCCCCTGATCGCTCCCTCCAACAAAACTTCCGCGCACTTCACTACTGATATCAGCAGTATCGCTGTTAATACCCACACCAATTGACCTAACTGAACCATGCTGATCACCATCCACGTAAATATCATCCAATCGGGGCTTTTCACGCTCATTCAAGGCTCTATCATCCCCTAACATGGCAAGTTCACTTGTTTGAGTAACGAATCCCTGCCAAACAGGCTCTACACACATCAAATTCAGTTCTTCTTCATCCATCAACTGTCTGTCGTATTGGGCAATCATGTTAGTTCTCCTGTACATTTCAGTTTCACAAAGCACTACAGGATCATCTGAAGGGCCAACCGCATCAACATTCTTTGATTGGAAATATCTCTCACCTGATAAGTAGGAATCTTCCTCTGCGAAAGATTGCTCATCATCTTCTTTGTTTTCCCCTTTTTGAGGATCTGGAACACTCCCGTGTCCTGTTCCCTTTTCATTATCACTAGGGTAATCAATTTCATGAGCTAAAAACCAGGATTCATCTTCGATAGGTTGTCTCGTATAGCCAACATCGTCATCATCATCATATTCATCAGAATCCCAATATTCATTGGGGAAGTCAACACATTCACTCAATCCATCACCAATAGTTGCAAAACCAGAAACAAGCTCAGAAGTGTCCTCAGCAATGCCTTGACTCACAGACAACCAACTGCCTCCTCCAATCCTTTTTCCACCTGATCAGTTGAACAATGATGATTATTCCGAAAGATATCAATCAAACTGACATAGATAATTTCAAAAACATAACACAAGGATAAAGTAGACAACATGATCAGGTCATAATTTTTTAGAGAACTACCTCAGAACCCAAAATTGACGAAGAGCGGAAACCTAAGTTTGTGTTGTCTCAAAAGTACTGAGTAACTTACATTCAAGAGTCCCTTTCTATTTTCTTTATAGGTCGACAATCACATATAAGATTTTTCTTGATAACCGAGAAATCCCTGAGCTATGCAACAACAAACCCAGTGTAATCCCACAAGTGGGGTCTGGGGAGGGTGGTGCTACGCAGCCTTACCCCTACCTTGTGAAGGTAGAGAAGTTGTTTCCGGTAGACCCTCGGCTCAAGTATAAATCCCTGAGCTAGGCATGGTTCAAAACTCGGTGGAACAATAACAAAGAACATATTTTATTCCCTTTTTATAAGAACAATCAAAAACAAGATTTAGGATGCTGCAGAGTCCACATGACAAGCAGCTGATTACCGATACAAATCATCCATCTACCATCAGTGGCATGATAAGCGAAAACCCTCCCCTCACACCAGCCGTAGGAAACAGTACTACAATAGGACAATGATTAAGCAACCTAGGTAAATATCATCTAATAGTCTGTCTTTCATCTGATATACAGTCCTAGAATACATAGGTAGTCAGTACTACACAAAAATATAAAAGGTTGATGACTTGGAAGCATAATTTTGTTAACAGTAGGTAAATATCATTTATTCCCTCTAAATTGCATTTTTTTTTTCTATTCTAACCCGAACAACGCTTTCGGAGCCTCATTTTGTATCACTTCACTCAATTTGTGAGATGCAAAATTTCCCTATGAGAATTTCGGAGCCCTTTAGCAATTTTTGCATGTCCAAGCTAAATTTTTTGTCCAAAACTACAAGATGAAATTAGTGAGTAGACAAACAAACCTGAATTAGTAAGTTCTTGTCCAATAGGAACATCTAGAAATGAACCTATGACATATGTATTGTCACCATTTGTAATCTTTGAGACAGGTCCATCTCGTTCAAACTTTTCCTCCCAATGAATATTGAAGGATTTCTCTTCTGACCTGATTCTGACAGGTGGCAGCCTGGGTAGTTCTTCTTTCTGGCTCTCTGATATAAGCGAAAAGCCTAAGCCGCTGAAATCTTTTGGTTCACTCCCTGGTGTCATCCTCTGATACAAAGCTCTTCCCACCTCATCCATTTGCTCTTTAATCGTATTCCTAACATCATTACCCTCTGTTATCCTTTTACCTACTTTGTTACCATCAGTACCAATGTTGTGATCATAACTTGTGAAAACATCTCCTTTGGGTAATGGGAAAACAGTTTTGGCAGAGGAATCTTTCCAAGGCGTGGATGAAAGGTTAGTCGATTCATCACTTTTTGACCTAGGGTTACTAATAATTACATCTTTGGATGCCCCGTTTAGTTTAATTTGCTGATTAGCCTCTTTGAGTTCACTATTTTGACTTCCATGCTTTGGTTCCACGTTGTCTTTACTGGTCGTTCCAGGCCACGACATTCTCTTTTCACCAGAAAAACTGACATCTTCCCCAGATTTTGCATGAGACTTTCCACTATCTAAGACCTCAGACAAATTTAACCTCAACTTCCCACTATGCACCAAGCCTGAGAAGTCCTTGGCAGCACTACTTCCACCATTGTTCTGATGTGACACAAGAGAATCATTACTGGGATTATGTACCAAGCCTGAAAAGTCCTTGGCAGCACTAGTTCCACCATTGTTCTGATACGACACAAGAGAACCATTCCTAGGATTGTAGTTCCACGAGTACATATCAATCATAGTATCCTCGGCATTGTTGCAAACACTGACGGTTTTGTTGTATGTCCCAACAGATTCATTATGTTCCTTCTTCTTCCCGATATACGCAACATTTTTCAAGTTGCAATCTGAGCCATTTCTCCCAATTCCACACTCTATCTCCTTAATGATAAGCTCCTTTGAAGTTTCACCACTGCTCCTCGAACTTGTCTCCTTGATAACCTCCTCACCATTTCGACAGGTCATGCCGAGATTCTCCACGGTTGCTTCCCCCCCATTTGCTTCTAATGATCTGCTCAGCTCTTTATCCTCTAGACTAAGCTTCTCTACCACACCATTCAGGTCAGAACATTTATTCAGCTCACCACGCAAAGCAGCCTCCGCCCCTGTAAATTTGTTCTTCCGCAGAAATTCCAGTATCACATCTAAAGATGTAGAGTCCGCCATTGATACAACGGAGAACTCAAAATTCTTGCAATAATGAACTGCTACAAACAATATTCAACCTAACCTGAATAAAGAAGAAAGAAAATAATAGACTGAGAAGCCAATAACAAAAAAGTGCATAGTAAGTTCAAAACACTATTCCAGAAGTTGACAACACATACATAGTTCAGAAAAATACAATATCAAATGTGGACCAACTTGGGTGTTGATTGACTGAAAAGTACAAAATACCCGTATTTTTGCTATACAACATTTGGCCCCAGATAACAGAGGGATTGTAGAATCACATGAAATTTCAAGAAAAAAAAATCCTGAACAGAATGTTAAACATAAGTTCAGTAACAAGAAAAACAACTATAAGAGTAAAAACTAGATTCCAAAGAAGAAACTGAAAGTGTTAAATAACGAGAATTCGAACTAATTTCCAAACACCAAGAAACCCTAGCTAGATTTTCCACACACCCAATTCAAAGATCTCAACTTTTTTTCCCAAACCTATGAAAAATTGAAGCAACAGCCTTTAAAGAGTATACAGAACTTTCACTGATTTTAAAAAAAAAAGAAAAAAAACAAGAATTGAAAAGGGTTAAAATGGGCAAGAATCTGAAAAAGGAAAGAATGATAAAGAGGGAAAATGCCAACTCACAAATCGAATGAGAAAGATAAGATATATTGCTGGCAGCCAAACAATACCCAATTGATAACATCGTCAACATACATTCAACTGAGCCGGAGCTGAACATCGATGCTCCAATTAACATTACAACAAAATGGGAGCATTTTGATTTTGAACTTTTCGCTCCTCTCTTTTTTTCTCTTGAATTTTTTATTCTTTGTTCGCTGTTCTTGGGTGTTTCACCAATGGGAAAGTGTTTATTTTTGGCTTTGGCTTTGGTTTAATCCCTTTCTCTTTTGCTCGGCCGGAAATTTTTTTCAGGTCTGGCATGGGACATGGTTGCCAATTAAATATATTTCATATATCACTAATAATTTCTTACTACTAGTATTATCTCGAAATGATTTAAATAATTAATATTTAAATAAAAATTAAATGTGCTCATATTTGTATTTTATTCTCACTCATAATTAGATGTCTCAAGTTTGAGTTTGTGAATGAAATAAATTACAGTAGAAAATATTTTTTCTTCTAATCGATCTTATAAAATACGGATTCAATTTTTAAAGTGAGTATTGGACATGAGATGGAAACAGAAAAACAATTGCTCTTTTAATAACAAAAGAAAATAAAATTTCAAAAGTAAGAAAAAATTGTTTTATATTATGTGGGTGACAGAACAAAGTGTAAGACTTATGTCGCCTGCATGAGCACATTAAGGTGCCAATTTAATAGGGTATCCCAAAAGGAATCCCAATGCCCATGATCTCTATATTAATTATTATTATTACTTACTATTATGATCTCCATTTACGGTAGATTGACATTTTTTAAAAATAATAATAATAATATTATTGTAACACAAGATGATATTATTATGTATGCAGATACTTGTTTATAAACAGAGAGGATGACAAGCATTGGAGTAGCGTGACGGATAGTTGTGGTCATTTGTTTCAAGCCTTTAACACTCTAATTCAATTTGTAGGAAAATCATCATTGTTGAAACACAAGTAATTCATAGAGTGTTGAGACAACTACTGAACATGAATGGTCAAAGGTGCAAATAGTTTGAGATACGCTATTGAACATGAATGATCAAAAATGCAAATCTTGTCTAACACAAGAAAAATGTGCATGATATGATAAGGAAAAGGATTGTAGTCTCATCGGAGATAGTGGCTACTTGCAAGGATATTTGAAAGCTAATGAATTCTTTTGATAATGTACATGTTATTTATATTTCTAAATCTTGAAATGTGCTAGCACATGACTTAACCAAGTTTTTTATTACGTTACTACATATGATTAATGCTTAACAGAATAAACAACCGGTACTTGTCTTCTATCTTCGCACATGTATAACAGAAAAAAATCCCAATATAGAACAAGATAACAAAGAGAAACAACTTAATCAAATACCCAAAAAATGGGGTCTCTTCCACCACCATCATTGGAATCCCAAAATCAAGAATCAATAGATTCAACCCATCTTATTAACCTCTTCAAAGCCCAACAAAATTACCTCAATCATTTCTTTCAAAATCTTGATCTTTCCCAAACTCTAACATTCACCCAAACTCTTGTCAATTCCAAAGGCACCATCTTTTTCACTGGGGTAGGTAAATCAGGCTTTGTAGCCCAGAAAATCTCACAGACCCTCGTTTCTCTTGGAATAAAATCTGGGTTTTTATCCCCTGTTGATGCCCTTCATGGAGACATCGGAATTTTGGGTCCTCATGATATTTTGGTTATGTTCAGCAAGAGTGGGAATACGGAAGAATTGTTAAGGCTTGTGCCGTGTGCCAAGGCTAAAGGGGTGTATTTGATTTGCGTGACTTCTGCGAAGGTTAATTCTTTGGTGGGCTTGTGTGATATGAATGTGCATTTGCCTCTAGAGAGAGAATTGTGCCCTTTTGATTTGGCACCTGTGACATCTACTGCAATTCAGATGGTTTTTGGGGATACCGTGGCGATTGCTTTGATGGGGGCAAGGAATTTGAGCAGAGAAGAGTATGCTGCCAATCACCCTGCTGGGAGGATCGGGAAAAGCTTGATCTTTAAGGTGACTGAAATAAATACTATTGCTTCCTTTTTGACACTTTGTTTGTGAAAATGTGAAACTTGGGATAGATTTATTTTGGTTTTCAAAAATGTTCAGCAAAATTTGGGCTAGTTAATGGCATTGTCTCTGTGTCTTTGTTGGCGAGTTCGTTGGTTTGTTCAACTTGCATAAGAATGATATGAACTTGAAGAAGGTTCAAGCTTGTTCCGCCCTCCATCTGCCCCTTAGGAGCTTAGTAATGAAGATTTTGGTTTCTACAGTGTGTCATGGTACCTCTAGTTTTAAAAAGTTTAATTTGTCTTAAAACACAGAATCTTGAGTATCTTTTGTATGGACCCAAATAGTATGAAATGGATATACAACAACAACAACAACAACAACATACCCAGTGTATTCCCACAGCGTGGGGTCTGGGGAGGGTAGAGTGTACGCAGACCATACCACTACCTCAGAGATTCATATTACTGATCCCTATTGGTTTGGGATCGAGGAGTAATAGTAGTAACTGTTGTTGTATTAACTACAAGTATTAGCTGTTTAGAAGGTTTCGGGTCTTAATGCTTGTGTTTCGTTACATGTTAAGGAAACCCTTAGACAATAAAGCTCAATTGCAGTTAGTTGAAGGTAAACATGTTAGATATTACAAGGTTCTTGGACTTTTTAGATTCTAACGTCTTAGCTGCTTGTTTGCCCTGCCAAATACCAATAATTTCCCATCAATACTTGAAGAGATGCCTAAATTCACTTGCTTTCCCTTGAGATGATTGGAGAAACAAGGTGCATTAATTGGCTAGCTGAGTGTTACCTTTCAGCAGTCTGCTAAGAATTGGATCAAATGCGCGCATCTTGATAAGTCAAAAGGGAATCTTGGGTGAATTGAGAACTCTATACTGCTGAAGTTGATTATTTAAGAACTTCTTATGTCTGAGCTTATCATTGTAGGTATTTTGTAGAGAATCATGGATGGTAAAAGTTTGGTTGACTGACAGATTGCTTTGCAGGTGAGAGATGTGATGAAGAAGAAAGAAGAACTTCCAATATGCAAGGAACAAGATCTTATTATGGATCAACTCGTAGAGCTGACCAGTAAAGGATGCGGGTGCCTCCTTGTTATTGATGATGGGTTTCATCTACTGGGCACATTCACTGATGGTGATTTACGTCGGACATTGAAAGCTAGTGGGGAAGGGATCTTCAAGCTTATGGTAGGAGATATGTGTAACAGGTAATTTCTCGCTAATGTATCTATTGAATATTTGTTCTCATTCAAAAAAGATTATTATTCCATTGATATGTCAGTTCCATGAAAACTGCCCATTGAAAAAAAAGAGAGAGAAAGAGAATCAGTTCCAGTGAGAGGCATCCAATGATCAGAAAGGGAAAAGAAAAGTTTATATTTCTCATGTTTATTTGCTGTTAGTTTGCCGATTAGGATTCTTGTCTTCCTGAGTCTGTCTTGGCTGGGAAGATTTCCATAGCAATGCATGTCCTACTGTTGTTGAAATGTGACTAACTATCATAATTCATGAATACTGTTGTATTGGGACTCTTGCAAACGCGATTGTTTGGAATGATATTTACCTTTGTGGTTTGGCCAGGTATTTTATTTTTAAGGGGTAAACTTATCATACTAGCATGATTCTCTTTTTGCAAAACAATCGGTAGCATTTTCTTCGCATGAGAAGCTCAAGTCTTTTCACCCAAAGATTCTCTGGACTATTACAGGAGGTCAAAGTTTCTTTCTTATCAATACCATTTGAAACACTTTAGATCGCCAACTTTAGAAATGAAAGAGAAATAAATGATATATTCAAGGGCTCTTAGCTTTAAGGACACTGGCGAGAACTGTCTCCACTGTGCACCATGTGACATAACCATGCTTGTATATGTCAGTAGGAGTTGAACCTTGATTCTAGTGGGCAAAGTAGGCATAAAAGGGGCCAGTTCTTTTCCAAATTTAGAAGTTTGTCGTAGGTTGCAGTTTTAAAGAGCAGAGCCAGAGCGACTCCACTGAACTCTCTTCCTTCTCTCGGTAAAGAAAAGCACAGAAGGGTAGTTCTCAACATGGAGTCATTGCTTTATTTTGAACAAAGATTCTTTGATAGTTTGATTTGCTTGAGCATGATCCTGCATGTATCGCGCACCATATCATGATTTAATTTCAATCCGACTCAAACATGGGTAATTGTTACAGGTCCTGATATTTTATATTTCCTTATGAAGTACTAAGGTGATTTTATAGATCAGCATTACTGAGGTTTTAGGTAAATTTGGACATTCTCTGTACGAGTTAGTGTCAGTCTTGTTTGTCCTTTCAAATCTGGATGGTTTTATTTTTAACTTGCCACAAGTGCAATGAGCTGTTATTGGTTCTGCCCTTAAAGCTATTATCGATTAGATTTTTCTCTGCCCATCAATAGTGGTAATAGTTGTAGTAGTAGTTTATCATATTGCATATTTTTCTCATTCTTTTCACTTCGAATAGAATCATGGACAATTCACCCGAGAAAAGGAATCGGGACTATCAAGATGATTTGACTATAAAACGTCTTTTCACTACCTAAGAAACATGAAGTTGTTGGCAATAATCAAGTCTTTTCCCTGAGAAATTATATTCCTATAAATTCAGTTCCCTTTCATCATCTCACCATCATATCATTCTTTGTCTAACGTTGATCTCGTACAATGTTGAGAAAGTACTATGGTCACATATAGACTACTTAGAGCCTGTTTGGATTGGCTTTTGGCTTAGTTTTATCATTTTAGCTTAAAACCAAGTGCTTACAAGCACTTTTTTAATTTACCCAAACACTACAAAAGTGCTTAAAAGTACTTTAAATAAGTCAATCCAAACAGGCTCTTATTAGTTTATTAGAGAACTGTTCGACCTGATCCTAGTATTGGAGTTTTCTTATGGATTGGCATTTCAAACATTAACGATGACGATTTTCCCTAGAGGTTTTCATAATTATTAGTCTAATAATTATTGGGAAGGAAGATACACCATTTAAAATTTTCTTATAGGAGACACTACGATATTAGTAATTGCCTTTTTGTGGAAAAAACTGTAGTATTATTTATGTTTGTGATCTGGTTGGATTTCATTTTTACAACTTCTTTGGTGTTACAGGAAACCAAGGACAATTGGTCCTGATGCAATGGCAGTAGAAGCAATGCAGAAAATGGAGTCTGCACCATCTCCAGTTCAGTTCTTGCCAGTCGTTGATCATGAAAATATCTTGATTGGTATTGTTACATTACATGGACTGGTCTCAGCAGGCTTGTGAAGTTCCTCCCAGCCTCACACCCAGGGGCGGAGCCACCAAACCCCCTTTGACGGAAAATTACACTCTATATATAAGGTTAAAATTATTTACAGGGTTAAAATTATTTTTTATGTATATATAGTAGATGTTGAATTCCCTTGACTTCTTCGTGTGTTTGATTCTTCATATTTTGAACCCCTTAGCGAAAATCCTGGCTCCGCCACTGGTCACACCTTCCCCTCATTAGTTGAGTCATTTATTCGTTGCACATCTCTGGTTTCTTTTTCACATTTGTTAAACTGATGATGTGCTTAATGTAACATTAAACAGATTATAGTTATATCATTAAATTTATGTTAGGCTTAGTGGAAGAGCCCAAATCTAGCTATTCCCCATCAGGCGTATCCCTGTCCAAAGTCTGAACTAGCAACATCTTCCTCCATAAATTCAAGAGCTAAGTACATTGTGCTTGCTCGACGAAAAACACATTGAAATTCATCATAATATGACCTACTAGTTTTTGTGCAACATTCACTCTTTATCCGAGCTTGGGACTGACAATGCAAGCAGGTTGACACCAGCTAGCTCTAGTGAGGTCACTTGAGTAATATTTGTCATTACCAAAAGCTAATTAACCCCTTTATTCTTCCTCATTGCGTTAGAAGTATAAAGTTTCATGGTCATTGTATCTAAAGCTGTTGTTCCTTCTAACACCTTACAGGTTCTCCTCATCACTCTCAAGTGGAGAAAATAGAAAAGTTATAGCAGAGGAGAAAACTGGATGCTGAACTTCAATTATTCTTTTACAGACATGAAAACTGAACTATACGAGTTGCAGGGCCAGATTTACCTTGCACAAGGATCCCTCGTTGAAAAAAATACATTGTATATCGGTATAAATACATTTTTTAAAAAAAATAGAAGTATGTGAGAGTGTGTATACTTGACATAAGGGTTCTACATTCTAGGACAAGGACCTCAAGTGTTAGTAATTGAGTTCTGAATTTAAACTTTGTATATATTTAGTGAATTTTTGATACATATACAAAGTTTGAACTAAAATTACGAAATTCTACCGAACTGTATATTCAAGGCTATATCAGCTCTTTCTTTATTTTTCTCTTTTTCTTTTTGGTTGAGATAATCTGTTTACCTTGTTTGGGAAGGGGACCTTCTTTGTCTCCATCAACCTCAGCCATGATAGTGACCATCGATCTCTTGCCAAAAGACAAATACCGAAAAGGAAAGGCAATTTCACCAGCAAATATAGAATGGAATTTTGTGGAATCATCAATTTTAAATTGATTGGAGGGGAGCTTTGTAGCAACGTTAAAGTTGTTTCCACGTGACTTATAGGTCACGGGTTCAAGCTGTGAAAGCAACCGCTAATGCTTCATTAGGGAATACCGTTTACATCACACCCCTTAGGATGAGACCCTTTTCCGGACCCTTCGTGAGCGCAATATTGTTTTGTGCACCGAGCTGCCCTTCATCAATAGTTAAATTTCTTGACAAGTTTTGTGTTGCTTCTTGATATAGCCCAGTCGGATTTGACAGCATTTTGGAGCAACTATAAAGGGTCGAAATTTCGTAAATTCACTGGTGGATGATGCATTTCTAGAACAAAACAACAAATAGAAAGTGACATAAGTGACAACAGCCTAAACAACACCAGAAATGAAATGAATAAAAATAACAATAAGGATATTGTATTTATGTATATCTCATTTATGTATGTTATGTGGAAAACCACAAAATCAGTCAGCTTCTTTAGTAAAACTGGCATATGCTTCGAGGAAGCACTAAAACACTGATGAATGAGGCAAATTAAAGGGGTGGTTTTTCCTGCTTTTTATTTTTTTTCAGTAATTAGTTTAATATTGGAGAAGAAGAATATACACATAATATTCATTAACTAAGAAAAAGTGTATGATAGCATACTTGTTGTGAGTATTGGAGAAAAAAGAAAATCATTTTAAGTACATACTATGTTTACACACGCGGGATCACCAAAGGATGTGATGCAGTGGATGGAGCTCATCCTCCCTTAACCAGAGGTTTCTAGTTCGAGCCTTGAGTATGGAAAAACCCTTGGTAGGGAGCGAATCCCCTGAATGGGCCCTAGCGACACGAATTTGGATTAGTCGAACTCCAATATGGATATCGGACATCGGATGAGAAATCAAGAAAATATATATTTACACACGAGGGATGTGCATTGAGTGCATATTTCTTTTTCTTAATTATCAAAGTGAAAAGTAAGTTTTATAAAATGGTTGTAAGGCCATCAATGTTATATTAAAATGAATAATGTTGGATTTCTAAGGTCCAATATATTTACAAGTGAATGTTGCAAGAATGCAGATATTAAGATGGATTTGTAGTCATACAAAATGGATATACTCGATCTATTTCGAGTACCTCATGAATTCTAACTTCATGGCCTCCTTGTCTTTATGGCTAGCTCCTAAATCTAAGAGATTGTACGGGTAATTAGGGTGGTAAAATTAGTTCATGAAAATATGACTCATCCACTTCGGTTAAGGTTAGATTGCTATTGACACACACATTTATTAATTTAGTCCATTTCAATTCAATTCATTTCAGCTCATCAAAAATTGACCTGATATATGGCCAAATGAACCCATGAGAAATCTTGTCAACTATACTATTTTCTTATTTGATATGTTATATACAACTACAATAAAGTTTTTTTTTTTTTTTTATTAAGAACTAAATTCTTTTAAAAGAACAAACAAAAAATTAAAACTTAATAAGAATTAGACGGATTGGGTTATAACCCACTTTTTAGCTCATTGCCCAAGTAACTTTTCCGGGAGATCAAAAACTTGTCCATTTATTGACTCAGCCTATTTTAAACCGCTCAAATTCAGTCCAAGCCTCTGATCATTTGACACCTGACTTATCAATAGTAACCTTTAAATCCAAAAGAGAAGTTTCCCAGGCAAGCGACTTGCTGTTCAAATCCAAAGCGAGAAGCATTATTATCTCCCTAAATCAGACATAATTGCATACTCCATATATCAGAAAAGAACATAATTGTGAAATGATCATGGAAACTTCATCTATAGTACCCTAACACAAAAATCTTGGACCATGATAACGACAACTATTTTAGTTCTAGTCCAAGGTATAAAAGGTTGCTCTCTCCACCACCTAAAAATGTGCAAAAAAAGATAAAATAAATCTAAAACAGAGAGAGAAAGAAGAATTACAATAAAATGGAAACACCAAGGGCTATGTCAATCCTTGTTCTTAGACTTTTTACTATGTTGTTGTGTGCAGCTTCAGTGCCACTCATGATTACTAACAGCTTCCAACTTAGTGGAGGTGACAAAACCAAATACAGTGACATTAGGGGCTACAGGTTACTTCAATTCTATTTTTACTTGTCCGTTATACTGAAAATAAATTTTCATTTTTTACTTTTTCACTGTACTAAAAATAAAATCGTTAATACAGGTACGTGGTGGCGGCAGGAATAGGTGGATTTGCGTACTCATTGATTCAGCTGCCATTCGCGATTTATTATGCCATGACAGGGAAGAGAGTTTTTCATGGCAGGTTCCTTGGCCTGTTGGATTTCTACGTAGATAAGGTATACTATACGTTGAAGGTATAATTAAGTCGATACAATTGAGACGGTCACATATTTCAATATGTGATTTTAGAAAAATCATAGAGTTCGAGTCTTACCGTCACCTATTATAAAAAAGAATATCCAAACATTTAGCCTATCAAAAAGAATCGCAAGGAGTCAAGGACTATGCATAAAAGTGTTTAGATAAGATGATATATCATACATGTAAATAAATAATGTGCATTCCATCATCAAACTACGGGAAATAGTAAGTACATGTACAAAGTCGATTTGACTTAACTGATTAAAAGTAGCTGATAAAAGGATGGAGAAAGATTAAGACTCAAGTTTGAATTATTTTTTTTGAATGAAATTAAATTGGTATGCAGGTGATAAGTTTCTTCCTGGCAAGTGGAGTTAGTGTTGGTTTTGGTGTCAGTTCAGAACTCAAACGTTACGTAAATGGATTCGTAGACGCTATTGAAACATCTGGGATTGATACATTCGAAGAGTTAAGGACCAAGAGCCAAAAATTCTTTGACAGGGGTAATTTAGCAACTACTCCTCTTCTTGCTGGATTTATTACCATGGCTGTTCTCACCATTATTACTTCCTTCACTCGCAAATGAAGACGTACACTTTTTTTTTTGGTGCAACGACTATTAAGTTGTCGTAAAATAAACCTCCATCGAGTCTTGTTGGTTAATTCGTGTGACGTTTAAGTTATGTGTGTTGAATTTTGATTTAAGATGCAATAATACGATGTGTACTCTGTCTCAATGAGATGGAAATCTGCTACTGTTGTTGTTAATTTATTTGAGTTTCTAATGATGGTATGGTATTTTGTTAAATTGGGAAAATATTTGGAGAAAATCATACCTTTGGGCCTTGTTTTACATGTAAGTGCTGGACATTGGGAACTTATTAAGACTCAATTCTTCTTTATATGAGATTTTAGATGGACAAATTTAGCAATATTATTGATAGAATGTAATTGAACCAATCTATTTACTTGGAGTCGGTAATAATGACGGAGCCAAGAGTTTCAATAAGGAGATTTTAAAAAAAAATTGCAAGAAAGCCAAGCCAAAAGTTCAAAAAGTGCAATTTAGAGCAAATTTTGAGCCACCTTTATCACTACTTTCAAAACTATTGTATTTCAATAAGGAGATTCAACAATTTATGTATACTGCGCGTATTTTCATGTTAGAGTATATAATTTATTTATTTTTAAAAAAAACATTCGATCAACATTTCGATTAGGGGTTTTAGCTATAATAGACCATCTAAATATTTTTCATATAAAATAAAATTCATTTAACGAAGATTAAGAGGTCCTTGACATACTCTTTAAAGTTTTTCAGTTTCTGTCATCATTAATTAGAAGTAGAATGTCACAAACTAAACATGCAACACATACTTATCCAAGAATGATTATGTATTTTACAAGAAGAATAAATTTAAGTAAAAAGTTGAAAAGAAATCTCTAACAATTGCTTTAAAAATAGCCCCTCACTATTACTCGCCAACCTAAAGTCCAAGAACAATATCCTCTTTGATCTCTCCATCATAAAATTTATTCAGTTATCGATTTCAATTATAAATCCCATCAATGTTCGAGCATGAAAAATTACATTAAGAAAAAGTAGTCCGGATAAATTTTCAATAACGAATCTAACATTAGATTATTCATCTTAATTTTCTTCCAAGTCACCAAAAGGGATTTGGAAAAAACATAAAACCAAACTGAAAATTATATATATATATATAAGAAACATCAAACAACAATATTAAACACAAAGAATTAGCAGCTAATCTTATTTAGACACCAAAATCTAGAGAAAGTATTTAATTATAACTCTATCTTTATTTCTTCTACCAAAATAAATTACGTTAGACAAAATTTTAAAAAAAAAAGGAACACCGACTTACGTATTCACACTATCGTTCTCTTCCCTTTTTATAGTCAGCAAAATGGCATGGTCTCTTTTGTTGATGTACATACTACTGCTACTAATAGTTCTACTGCTTGTAATAGTTCATAGTTCTAGTACTATGGTTCCTGCTCATCTCTTTACTTTCATTATGTTCGAACCCTACTGGGTTACATGTTCACGTCTTATAATCTCTATTCTGTATGTTTAATACATAGTATCGTTATTACAAAAAAAATATTATTTTGTGCAATTTAAATATGGAAAGAGCTTATACAAATAAAAGTTATTACCTAGACGAATTCTACATGAATTACACTTGCAAAGATTCTATCCTTCAAAGGAAAATTAATTATCTTCCTAATATTAAAAATATATACTTCGTACACAATAAAACTTTTCATAAATTAAGAGTCTTTTCATATATTTAGGAGTCTTTTCATTTAATTTTTCATATATTTATTATCGTTAATACTCAATATAATAAATATAACAATACAATAATTAGAGGAAAAAAGTAAAAAGACGATTTTGTCTATTGCAAGACCTTTTAATGAAGGGCAAAAAGTTTGAATCACATTATAAGGTCCTTCACACTTTTAATATATACTAGTCTTAATATATGTGCGTTGCACATGTAAATAAATTAAAAATTATATATAAAAAATAAATTATGTGAAAATAACAAGTAACATTAATATAATTTTTTCTTTAAAAATATTCAAGATATTAAAAAATGATGTTATTTATATAAACGTGCATACTACTACAAAAAGGTAGGGTAAAAAATATGATATATATATATATATATATATATATATATATATATATATATATATATATGCCAAAAATTAAGAAAAGGCCGTCGACTTTTTTTTTGGAACTTTAGGGATTTTGCGGGAACAAGACAATAAATGAAGGGTAAAAAGTTCAAATCACATTATAAGGTGCTTCACACCATACTACTACAAAAAGGTAGGGTAAAAAATATGATATATATATATATTAGCCGCCGACTTTTTTTTGGAACTTTAGGGATTTTGCGGGAACTTTTAAGAGTATAAATATTATTAATATTTTAATATATATTAGTGTTTATGTAATTATAATTTATTTGAGAAAAACGGTGAAAAGACAACTTTGTCTAAAGCAAACCCTTTTAATGAAGGGTAAAAAGTTCAAATCACATTATAAGGTGCTTCACACTTTTAATATAGTATAGATAGATAGATAGATATATACATACGTGTTTTGCCACGTGTCTCTCGTCAATCAATAAACTATATATGAAAGAGCAAAATTATTAAAAAGTAGCAATTGACATTAGAATAAATTTTATATCTATTTAAATGATATAACTTATACCAAAAAAAAAGAAGATAATCATTAGAGCCTATTATTAAAAATAATGACGATATGTCAGATCTCATAGTTTATTCACAATTGAAATAGATGCATGTAATTAAATTTTAAAAGAAAGTTCATATAGAATTAGAATGACTAACCAATTTGTTGTGACGGAATGAAATGATCCAAAGAATCTGGTCAAAATTGTAAATAAGTTAATTTTAAATTATTAATTATATATGAGTCATTATAAACAAAAATCACAAAAAACCTCTCAATTAGCAATAATTTATCAAGAATACATGATACTGTTTTATACTTTATACTTCAAAAACATATTAAAATTACAAAAGAAAACTTCTCAATTAACAATTGTCTATCAAAAATATATGATAATTTATTTTTGTATACAAAAAAAATATACTAAAATTTATAGAAAACTTACCTCAAATCACAAGCAAATTTGTCTCTCCAATCATAAATACCTTCAATATTTCACAAAAAAACTTCTCAATTAGCAATTGTCTATCTAGAATACGTGATAATTTATTATTTTAAAATTCAAGAACATACTAAATTTTTAAAATTTTTACCTCAAATCACAAGCAAATTTGTCTCTTTAATCATAAGATATATCAATATTTCACAAAAGAACTTCTCAATTAGCAATTATCTATCAAGAATACATGATAATTTATTTATTGTAACCTTCAAGAACATACAAAAAAATTAGAAACCTTTCCTCAAATCACAAGCAAATTTATTTATTTAATCATGGATACTATCAAGATTGTAAATATAAAAAAATATATTAAAATTTAAAAAATTCATCTCAAATCGCAAGCAAATTTACCTAACCTTTAAAGCTATATGTGTAATCAACTCAACTCTGTTGTAATCCTTCCTTGCAAAAGAACTTTCAATGAGGACATATACTCGTGAAATAATATGAGTTATGCAATAAAGACATGTACTCAGTCATGTTTTTATGTTTTGCAAAAAATCTCATACTGAATGACAATAAATAGTGAACAAAACAAAAGGTTAAATAGAAATAAAAAATCCTCATGCCAAGAACAATTGAAAGTTTTTTTTTTTTAAAACTGAAACAAAAAAAGCAAAATAAAGAGAACAAAATTTGAATAAAAAAACTGTAAAAAAGTGTTGATGAATAGAAAATGGAACGAAGGTCTCTTCAAATAATGTTGAGGCAGATTTCTTCAAAAGTAAAAAAAAAACGGTATTAATTAGGTTTAGGATTATTTGTAGCTCTTTTTTAATTATATAAAATTTAGACTACTAAAGGATATTTTTCTAATTTAACTCATAAAAACCCCTAATTAATTTCAAAGTATCAAATATTAAAATAATAATTAAATAATAATTATTTAAGAAAAATAGTAAATGACAATTTTGTCTGAAAGAGAGACTTTTAATGAAGAGCAAAAAGTTCGAATCACATTATAAGATTCTTCATACTTTTAATATAATATAGATAGATAGATATATATATTAATAAAAAAAAAGGTATTCTACCCTTTTCCCCTCATTTTATCGTATTTGCACAATTAAATTTTTTGATGAAGGGGATTCAACTGACCAGTAACTCCGGCCATGTTTGCAAGCAAGTACTAACAAAAGTCTGGATGATAATATTGCATTCACATGTCATATCAATATGTTTAATGTTTAGGTTACTTAAAATTGATGGGGACATTTGGTTCTTGCAGTAATGCATCAAATTATTATTCAAGGGCTCCCCCTCTGCGCGTGTCACCTTCTTTCACTGCGCAGCTTTACTTCCCATCAAATTATAGAGGTTAGATGAATTGACATATTTATACAATCTTATCTCTTTTTTTAAAACTCGACGAATAATAAATTTTTATATTTATAACAATAACAACAATAATTTATCAATCTCACAAATGAAATTGAGGGAGAGTGATATGTACGTAATCTTACCCTTTTTTTTTTATAAATAAAATAGCATTTTATTCATCTCCAAAACACTGTTACATTGGTTTGAGGTAACTACTCAGTATACTTCCTTATGCTATTGGAATTTGGCTTAGTCTACCTATATACTCCCTCCACTTAATATTACTTGGCTCATGTGAACCTGACATATCCTTTAGGAAAGCATTAATTAGAGATGTATTTTTATTAAATTAACTTTATTAATGATGTTTTAAAACTTTAAATTTGACTACTACTACTACTTTATGTAATTATTTAATACTAAGGGTAGTACATGAAAAAGTAATAAAACTCTCCTGATTTGCTAAAATTAACAAGTAAAATAAAACATCTATTTTTATTATTGGGGTCAAGTAAAATGAAACGGAGGAAGTAATTTGAGATGAGGTAAATGCCTCTTTCTTCTAACAGGATATCTAATGGGATTGATACCAAGTACCAACTATACAAAAGAGCAGAAAACAATTGTCAAGGAGGATCAAAGATAAAATCTCTTCTTTTTCTGTTGGAGATTCTCATAGATGGAAGACCCCATCTATATCCAATGTCATAAGACCTTTCCTATTCAAACTCTACAGTTGGTGCGGGTATAGATATATATATTAAAAGAAATGTAGCACCTGTCACTTTAAGATCCTGGATCCGCCTCTGAAAACAAAGAAAGGAAACAAAGAAATGCCACCATCCACTAGAAATTGTAACCCATATAATTACACAGTGAGGGATCCATTAGTTAGCAGTCAATTATGGAAGAAATGGGGTAAACAACTTTGAGATACACACAGACAAACTTTAGTGTCTTAATGGAGATAAGCCAACTAAGAAAAAGACAGATTGAGGCCAGCACTAGTCAGGTCACTTAGATAGAGTTTGTCACTTGCAAGCAATATATAGCTAACTACTAGCTGCTAATTTCTTTTTTGTCTTCCTAACTTCAATTAATGTTATGCTTAGGCTCACACTGTCACTGTACTGTGCCTAAAACACTTCTCCTTAATTCTCATAACTCAGACCTAACACTTAATGATAAATCTAGACAGATTCAAGATTCGAAATATATGAATTTATTACAATAATAATTAAATTATTTATAGATATTTAGTGAATTGATTAATATACATACAAGTTTGAGCGAAAACTACTGAGTTCACGTCAACATGTAATCAACCCTCTAGAATTGCCCCTATATATATGAAAGCTAAAATTAAGAGTTGAAGTACAATTGCTTACTAGTAGGACAGGGAGCATGGGCTGTGCTTTTTTCTTTATGCTTCTCTTTCTTTCTATACCCATTATCTTCATCTTTTTGGTTGAAATGAGTTAACCCATCAACCTCAGCCATAACAGACAAACGCGAATTTAGAATTTAAATTTTGTACATTCGAAATTTTAGGTCCTCACAATAAACTCAAATGCTAGTAATTGAGTTCAAAATTTATATTTAATGCTCGTACATATTTAATGAATTTTTTAATTTTTTTTTATGACATACTCATATGAAATTTGAATCAAAGCTTAGTATCAGTTAGGTTGAACCACTATGTTAACACCCTAAATCAACGTGTGATGGTGGCGGATCATATGTTATATATACACCTAAGAAGCACAGGCAATTTATAGGTAATTAGTAATATGGTTCACATTCACTCTCAATATTACACAACTAAATTGAGCTGAGGGTACTCTATCGGAAATAATCCCTCTATCTCCGTAAGTTAAGAGTAAGGCTATGTATACTCCACCCTTTCCCGACTTCACTTGTAAAATTACACGGGATATATTGTTGTTGTTGTTGTTATGGTTCACATTCATGTTATATTTGTATAACACAACCACTTATAGCCATCATCTTATGCACCAACATTAATTTATTAAGTTTTTCACACATTTGTGTGTGTCTTTCTCTCTCTGTATACATAGAACGAAAGAACTAACAAGTGAAATTAAAAAAGAATTTTTTTTCGTCAATAGAACTTCAAAGAAAAAGATACAAATCAACGGATGGGGACATACAACCTAACCTCCTTTCACATCTTAGGACAAAAATTAACTTCTATCCTATGAAGTTTCATGATCCGAAGATCTAATAAATGAGATTATAAAACAAAAGAAAAAAATGCATTCAAACTTCACTTGTTAATGAAATTAAAAAAGAATTTCATAAGTGGTAACATGTCATAAACACAGGAAAAAGAATAAAGATTACAAAAAGGGTGCAGTGTATATATATGTATGTGTTTTTTATTTTTAACCACCAAAAAAGTAGCTTCTTAATTTGAATTGACATATACTTTGTGAGGAAGGATCGATCTAAAGGTGAGGAATGGGGTAAAGGGCTGGCTGTCTTCCTTTTTCTTTTTCTATCTTAAAAAAAATAAACTTTTAGTTTTATGATTACACATCAAGATGGGAAGCAGTGTAAATTTTTACAACTTTTTAGGCCATCTGATTAACATGACGTAAAAAATATCAAATTATTTATTCTAATTTGATAGTTTCAAAATGGAGAATTGTCAAATTTACTCCTCTACTTTGCTGATCGATTATATCCTCTCTTATGTTGTTCGTATAACAATACTCCCCTCGTTACCTAAATGATTCAAATATACCCATCCTTTGTTAAGGTTATCCAAGGTAAACACGCAATCCCACATGACATTGACATTAACATTTTGATGAGATGAACATCTCGTGACATGCTACCTTAATTAGCACCTCAACTCATTTTACCCATTTACTGTGCGGACCGATTTTATCCTCTGTTATTCTATTCGTATAAAAATATTCCCCACGTAATTATCAAAATGATTCAAATATACCCCTCCTTTGTTAGGGTTGTCCAAGGTCATGAACACCCAATCCCACGTGACATTAACATTAAGTACATTTTGATGAGATGAAACATCACGTTACATGCCGCCTTAACGCCTCAACGCATTTTACCCCTCTCCTCCACTTGTTCTTCCACCATTAATATAATTTCATTCTCCTCCACTACCATTGCCACCATTAGCACCATCCTGATCACTACCACTATTGTTAATGAGAAAAACAAAAGAGTTATAGGAATTAGCCAACAAACCCTAATAATCAATACATGAAGGAAGATGGGGTCCAGTTTAGTGAGGGGAATCTTTAGATCTATTTTCTCTGGCCTTGTATTTCTTTATATCTAGGCCCTTTAAGAAGGAGATGATTTATCAAGAAACAGGCCATGTGAGTGGGGTGACTCAACTTTAAATCCAAAAAGAGAAGTTTCTTAGGGGGGAAATTTCAATATAAGTCAAAGCCTTAAAATAAAAACCATCAGAAAGCTCCTTTAGAAAAGAACCAAACGTGCAATTATACGATAGGTACAGTGAGAAAAAGAACAAACACACACTTGTAATCATCATCATCATACATATATATATATATATATATATCACTTTGAGCATCTTAATTAATTAATAATTAAGCTCCTATATATACATATAGTACAATTCTTTATTTTGTATTTATCCTATATCTAATATTACTTTGCCCTCCTTCATCATGTATATATCCCTTAATTAATTTTCTAAAAGTACATGGTTGATAGTATATTTTTAATAAATATATGTCTCAACTCTCATATACCGCTGTCAGCGGGTTCCTTCATTATCAAAGGGAAACAGAATATAGTTTTGGAATTTTCTATGTACCAGTTTTACATTTGTTTTTTATTAATAATGACTGAAATAATTGGAAAATTGTATGAGACATCACCCAACAAAAACGACCCACTTATAAACTGTCAATAGAATAATGAACTTCACGTATGGTCACTGATTTTTTTGTTTGTTTGTTTAATTTTTTATTTTTTTTTGGTTGTGTTTTTAAAAACTTTATTCGCAATATAAGGGGTTAACTAGACACCCTTGCGTATAAAATTTTTGATGACACCAAGTGGTGTGGCATTAAGGAATTAAGAGGTTGGTTGACCATCTGAACTTTTATTTTGTTGGTGAAGGTTCGATTCTCACCTTGTAATCCCTTCACATGTTTCCCCTAAAGTAAAAAAGAAAAGTGTGGCATTTAGGATGGATCGAATTCCTCTATTCTTAATCAAAAATTTCGGGTTCAAGCTCTGAAAATGATTTCTTTTAATCCCTATGCGAGCAAATTTGAATTAATAGGGGCATGCAGTGAGTTCTCGATACCAAATAATTATACCCCAAAAATAAGTAAATACATAAAAAATGAGAAATAAGTCTTTATCCTTCCAAATTCTTCATAGAATTTCATATCCATCATATCTTAAAGCAAAAATAATGTAAAATGAAGGACACTGACTGTGTCAATTAATTCGGATCTCATATAAACATGTACGTATAAAGAACATATATATAATCTACTCATTTTAAATTCTGAATTTGTCACTGTCCATAGACAACAGATGAATGTCATCATATCATCGTCATCGTAAAAGCCTAGCTAGAAAAGACCAACATTTCACTATAGGGGTTGGGTTGGGGGGTGGGGGTGTTGGGATTGAAATTGAGAGGGCGTCATACAGAAGCAAACAAATAAACTTTTGTTGCTGATAAATTCAAGAACAAAGAAAAACTATAAAAAAGACTTTATGATATATGATATGGGTTTGGACAATTGACCTACATATGATAATGCTAATAAAAAATAATATATTATTCTAAAACTATTGTGAGAATAAATCTCTCCTTAAGAAAAACTCTCTAAACAACTACATTGCGGATGTTATTGTATTCTGTTTGAGAAGAACATGTCTTCTATTTATAGAATTACAAGACTTCTCTTCCAAGAAAAGGATAGATATTGTAGAGTTCTTTTTCACCAAGAAAACCTTTTTCCGTCAAGAAAATATTTTTGAATTAGAACACAATTATAATATAATTCAATTAAAGTAGGAAATTCAGGGCAAACCCTAAGAGGGGTTTCTTTTATTATGTTTTTGGTGACATTGGAATAATCCAAAGCAGTGTATGTTTGCATTCCATAAAGAAAACGAATTAGGAAAGAGGCCATTGTCTTACCTAATTTTTGTTCTTTTCTATTTGATTTCGTAAAATGCAAACAATGTGGATAAACAGTGGCAAAGAAAAGGATACCACATATATATTAAATGGCAATTATTTGAAGGTATCATCAATATAGACAATTCAATCAAATCACCAGTTCATTGTTCTTGTGGAACATATATATATGCTCCAATTGTCTTTTATAACTGATTAATGCAAGTGCACTTCTGAGATGAATATGTCGTTTTGTTAAGGTAAGGTCTCACAACTTTTTAGACTGTATATGGCCAAAATTCCAACCATTTATTGTACATGTAGATAGAATTACATGGTCTTTTCTTTTTATTTATTTAAAGATGAATAACCTATACATGAAGACGTTTTCCATAATATAGCGGTGAAGATATAATTAAGTAAATAGAAGTATATTATATTTAATAATTGAACTTTTAAATTAATGATGTGCTCATGCAATTCAACTTTAAATTAAAGTATAAATCAAGTATAGCTATCAAGCCCTTGAGCAAACAATTGAAAAGAAAAATTAATCACATGATATTTTCTCCAGATTTGGAGAAATTTAGAATGTAACAACTCAATTTACTCCGAAATTAAATATTATATAATTTATAGAACGTCACCGTTGGTTTTTGAAATAAAAGAAATGCAGAAAAAATAACAGAGGAAGAAAAGTTAAAGAATAAGACTTTGTTTGGAGTAAAGAGTATATTCTTATTGACTCATAAAAGACTATTTAAGGACTAACACTTAATTAAAAAAGAGATAACTACTCCTATATTCAAAACTACATAACAAATAATATAAATTAACTCTCAAATACTAGTTCTAACTAGTTGACTAAGTCTAACTTAATAAAGTTACTGCAGTAAAATAAATTTGAATTCTAAAGCAAATATTCAACACTCCTCCTTGCTTTAGCAATTGCAAAATTTTGATCTTCTGTCTTGGAATCTTCACCTTTGAAAATCGAAAGTGACCTTGTGAATAAATCTGCAGATTCATCTTTGGACTTGTAATGAACTTGATCCACATTTTCAAGTTGTAGCTTTTGATTATCAACAAATTCTAGCTTGTGTTGATTTTCCGTTGGATTAAATGAGAAGTTTTACCTCTCATTTTAACTCGTAAAATCTCATGCTTAGTGGAATCAAAGATCCGACAATACTTGTCTTCAAATAATAATTTAAATCCTTTTTTCATAAGCTGACCAACACTCAATAAATTTTGATCAATATCAGGCACATAAAGAATATCTGTAATAATTTTTGTACATGAACTTGATTTGATTGCAACACCACCTTTTTCTTTTGCAGGAATATAATCACCGTTTCCAATTTTGACTTTCTTATTTTCCATAGACATGAACTCTTTAAAAAGATTTCTGTCGTATGTCATGTGGTTTGTACAACCACTATCAATCATCCAAAAATCAGATTTCTTGTTTGAAAAATAAGTGGTCTTCTTCTTCTTCTTCATTGGCGATTTGAGCATCTGCTTCATATTTTTTAGATTTGCTTTTGCAAATCACAGCTTCATGACCAAGCTGGTTGCAGATCTCGCACTGTGCATCTGGCCTCTTCCAATATTTAAATGGAGGATGACCTTTTTTGCCACAATGCTGACAAGGTGAGTAATTTTTCAAAAAATTACCCTTGCTCTGAGTTTTGTGGCTGTCTGCTAATGCTCCTTCAATCATGTCATCTTGCCTCATAAGCCTCCTTTGCTCCTATGCTTGGAAAGAATTTAACAATTCTGCCAAGGTAATTTTAGACAGATCTTGTGCGTTTTCCAAGGTAGTTATACATGCTTCATATCTTTCGGGCACTGTTACAAGAATTTTTTCAACAATTCTTGAATCTTTAAATTGAGTGCCTAGCAACCTTACCTTATTAACAATACCAAGCAATCTGTCAGAATATTCCTTGACTATTTCAGACTCTTTCATTCGCTGCAACTCAAATTCTCTCATTAGATTCAATACCTTCATTCTCGTATTCTTTCATCTCCAGTATATTCTTTCTTCAAATAATCTCAAATTTCTTTTGGTGATGTGAGAGTCATAATTCTCGTGAAAATTGTTGTTGAAACAACAGCAAACAAAGTTGCTTTCGCCTTGGACCTAATGATTTTCTTTTCCTTGTGGCTCTTGATTTGGGCCACGGTAGGATTGTTTGGAAGCGGATTAATTTCATAATCCTCTTTCACGGCTTCCCAAAGATCAAGAGCCTCCAAGTATGTTTCCATTCTCACAGCCCATAGTTGATAATTTTCATCATCGAAAATAGGAGGAGCCATTCGTGAAAAACTATTTTCAGACTCCATCTCTTCACTCACAGGTCTCTCAAGAAAATGGCTCTAGATACCAATTGTTGGTTTTTGAAATAAAAGAAATACGGGAAAAATAACAGAGGAAGAAAAGTTAAGGAATAAGACTTTGTTTGCAGTAAAGAGTATATTCTTATTAACTCATAAAAGACTATTTAAAGACTAACACTTAACTAAAAAAAAGATAACTACTCTTATGATTCAAAACTACATAACAAATAATAAAAATTAACTCTCAAATACTAATTCTAACTAGTTGACGAAGTCTAACTTAATAAAATTACTATAATAAAATAAATTTGAATTTTAAAGCAAATATTCAACAGTCACATCTTTCTTGTCTTTGATTATTTTCTCAGACACAAAATTTATTAGTATTACATTTAACATGAGGATTTACCAACATGTGAATGACATAAAGGTTTTTCTTTTTTTTTCCTCCTTTTCTTTTTCCTTACCTAATAAAACAGCTAGCGCAAACTGCTCTATCTCTGACCAAATTTATCAGCAGCTGTTTTATTTGGGTGACAATGGAATTAAGACAGAGACAAACATGGGGTCACCATTTCTGAAACAAGTGGAAATTATGCTTTCTCTAGAACTTGTAGGACCCTTTAAACTTCATACTATAGATCAATATTCTTTACATTTTATAGGGGTCGTTTGGTTCGAAGAAATGTCACGATGAAATTAATTATGTTGGGATTATTAGCTAGTCTAGTATTATTTCTTAATTGATTGTTTGATTTATTATTAAAAATAATATGTATTGCATATTTTTTAAGAAAAAGTTATTTGTTTACAAACCTTCTACCTTATTTAGTAGAAAAAGGATTTAATTTGATGGACCATAGGGGTATTTTTGATTATTTTATCTCGGGATAACTAATTCTGGTGCTATTATTTCACCCTTTGGCAGAGATAAGGATAACTTATCCGGGTACTAATTAATTACTAATTCTGGAATAACTTATCCCATGATTTAAGTCATGAGTACTAAATTTTTATCCCAAAATTTTATATCTATGATTGTTTAGCATACAAACGAGCCCTTAAAGTTTTTGTCATTTTTAAAGAAAATATTTAATAACTTTTAATCACAAAACATTTGTGTAAAACTATAATAATTTCTCGTTAATATAATCCATCTCATTTAATTTACAATTCACTCATTTGACGGTAAGGGTAGCTAAGATTTGAAAAGGCAAGGGTGGGGTGGTACTACAGTATATTAACTATCTTTATGTTTAAATATTTTGAGACAAATTAATTTAATAAATATTTAAGCTTCTAGTCTAACATTCTGGACAAGGTTTTTAACCAGACATGGGGGTCGTAAATATTAAATATATATATAACACTATAATTAATTACATTTTGCATTTTTGATTTATGATCAACCCGATAATTTATTGCAACTTCAGTAATTAGGTAGGTCAAATGTGTAATAATAATAAGTTTTAAAAAGAAAGACGATAATATTAAATAGAGGACAAATCAATTTAACCACATCTGTGACAAATCCTGCATACACGTGAATACGTAATGAATGCATGAAAAGTAGGCAAAGATTCACACTGTCAAGTCTACGGGTTGACACGTCCTACCATTTGTCTAATTTTATTTTCTATCGAAAATAGCTTTTTTACTATTTTATACTCCCTTCGTCTTATTTTATTTGCATACTTTTCTTTTACACGCATATTAAGAAATAATAAATAAGAAGTTTGTTTTACTAATTTACCCTTTAAAAATTTTCTTTGAAACTTTACAAACAAATGTGAACACTTTCAAACAGAATTAATTGCAAGGGTAATATGAAAAAAATTTAATTAATATTTTTTTTATTTAGTAAGGTGGTCAATTAATATGGGACAAATATTTATAGTATAGTGAGCAACTAATATGGGACAAAGAGAATATAAAATAGAGATAAAATTTACATATACTTAATACGTTATCCTCTTTCAACTTTCACTATAAGATCGCACTGAATTTATGGTAAAAGTATAAACTGTCTCTTTATAAAACTTACCTTTTTACCTTTGAAACAACTCAATTAGTATAGTTCATCGTTTTTTCTTCCAACTATTTGGGCTCAGTATTTTCAAAGTTTACTTGACATATTTCATTAATTGTTTTTTAAAAAAATAAATGATTTTATGATCTCGTAGTATTTATGGGACATCTTTGCTAAACGTACGTTAAACTAATGTAAACACGCATAGTTTATTTAAGAGACGAAATTTCAAAATTCTATCTTTTCTTAATTACATTTCAAGTATATACGAGTAAATTAATCATGTACAACTACTATGCATCTAAGTCATATTATGAAAGTCTGGAAGAAGGTGGTTGAGATGATTGTAAGAAAGGGTGTGTCTATCTCTGAGAACCAATTCAAATTCATACAGGGAGTGATCAACTATAAAAGTCATTCATTTTGTAAGAAGATTGTTGAAGCAGTACTATAAAGATAAAAAGAGAGACTTATACACATGATGATCATTGATCTAAAAAGGACTAATTAAAATAAAGTCCCTAGGAAGATCGTTTGGATTAAGTCATTAAGGTGAACATGTGGCTTACATTAAGAAAATTAAAGAGATACATGATGGAGCCAAAATTTGAGTTAGAATAGTGGGATGTGACATAGAACACTTTCTGATCGTGAAGGATTGCATCATGCCTGATACATATTCAAGGGGAGACGTTGTGGTGCATGTTAGTCATGAATAATATAGTATTGATTGGCGAGACGCATGGTAAAGTTAACGATAAATTGAAAGTTTGGAGTCAAACTTTGGAATCTAAAAATTTCAGGTTAAGCAGGCCTAAAACAGAGTAGTTGGAGTAAGTTTAGTGAAGTAATGCATGAAGCGAAGGTGAAATTGAAGATTGATGCACAAGTCATAATAATCATATCCAAGAGAGGAAGTTTCAACCATTTTGGATCAATAATACAAGGAGATGGAGAGATTAATGATGATGTCGCACATATATTGAAGCGGAGTTGGTGAAATAGAGGCTCGCCTCTGGGTACTATGCGATAAAAATGTGTCGCCAAGACTTAAATGTAAGTTCTACAGAGAGGTGGTTAGACTAACATTATTGTTGAAGTAGAGTGTTGGTCAGTCAAGAACACCCACATTCATAAGATGAAGGTAACAAAGATGAGGATGCTCAGATGGATGTGTAAACATACTAGAAAAGATATGATTAGGAACGAAGCAACACGGGGCAAGGTGAAAGTGACCTCCGTGGTAGACAAGATGAGGGAAGCGAGACTGAAATGGTAGGGCATGTGAAGAGGAGGTGTGTGACGAGTGCAAAACACACTATGAATTATGTGCTTCGCTAGTCAAAGATAGTATAATTTAAATCGTCTCCACAAGGATTGGTTAAAGTAATGTATCAATATAATCTTGCTCTGTATTATTCAGGGAATAAAATTTGCTAGTTGGTGTGGTGAAAACCACGAGTTTAGAAATAAAAAATGAAATGAAATGATGCAATACTGGTTACACACATTCTTTTCAATAAGAGAAACAAGGGAAATTGGTGATCCACATATATGCTTTCGATAACTGAAATATTCCTTCTCACTCCTCCTTTAACCTAAGTGATAATTGATTCTTACGAATTCAACAATTACTTATTATGCCCTAGAAGAATGAGATCTTCCTTCGAATAATCTATTCTTCCTTAATACAATAGTATAAGGATCGTGAAGGTTAACCTCTATAATGCCACAATGGTCTAAATAAGAAAACGTTTTTCAACTATTTTCCTCGAACGATTCTCACACTAAATCAACAAGCGTCTTTCGAATACTTAAGAGAAATAAGCAAGAAAGTTCACCCCCAGAATATGTAAATTAAATCATCACAACAACCCTTCTTCCGAATAGAAAGTTAAATTGAAATAATACACATCTAGCATAAACTATGACAAAATTTGGCTATTGAATGAGAAGTTCACACTTAGTTAACGATTACATATAGTTTCACACCAAATTCCCTATAAAAGGTCTACTCTATGGAGGAGAAAAGGTTTACAAAAAGAGATAATAAGAAAGAAGACATTACAACCGAACTCTCAATCCCAACTTTCGTTTTGGATTTTGAGTTGTGTTTCGTTCTCGTTCTTCGTCACTCCTTTCCCTTTTATTTCTCCAAGGTTTGATACCCTAGTTGTTGGGGCAAGTTTCAACTTATAAAGCCTGGGGTCATGTGCAAAATACCGAAAAAGACCTCAACTTTGGAATTTTCGTCGCAGCGTCGCGTGGCCGCGTGGTGACCGCGCACTGACCGCGCGCGCCTGCCAACAACTATGTTTCCTATGTCGACTTTGCGCGGTGGCTTGGCTTGGCCGCGCGGGTGCGCGCTCCTTTCAGCGGCGTTTCATGAGTTTTTTAGCACCTTTTTGCTTCCTTTAGCTCCAACTCCCGGCCTAATTTCTCCTGAACACATTTCAACAAATAAAGGGCATAATATATGTATAAACAAGGGCTAAAGCAATCATAAAATGTATTAATTCCTCACAAATAACTCCCCATTTTGCACTCATCAGTGCGCGGATGCACTAGTAAGAAGGTGTGAGCGGTTCGTTGTAACATGAGTTAAGAGTAGAGATGGGCCAAATAAGAAATGGAGGAAGGTAATTAGGTAGGACATTACACAACTTTAGTATATTGAGGACATGATCATAGATAAAAAAGTTTGAAGGTTGAGGATTAGAGTAAAAGACTAGTAAGTAGTGAGTGTTATCACCATTTTATGTGCAAGAGATAGAGGTTATATAGTGTCGTGTAATATCTTATTGTTCGATTTGTATTGTTATTTGTTATCTAATTTGCTTTGTGTCTTGTTATTCTTGCAATTCATCTCTGAAAACATTTCTCTTTCGAGTTTGACTACTAGACATGGATAATTAGTACTACAATTTCTAAGTTTAGGAAAAATTAAACCATATAAAAATTTACAACCAGTTATATAGGTTTTAATTAAGGTAAGAGCAATTTGATTAAAGTACTATATATGAGAAATTAAGCTAATTTAAGATTTAAAAAAAAATATAGTCTCAAATAATGAGAGGAAAGAAATAAGAATAGAATGGATGGAAATCATTGGGACAGGGCCATTTTGGTCCAAGAAAGATCACAGACAGAGTAATATTTGAAGTATTTTGATCCATAAAACTAATAGTAGTTGTGCAGGAAAGATGCTATGGTCTTTTTCTAACAGGAATACTGTACTGCTCTCACTGCTCTGTATCTGTATTTAGCTACTGATTCTGATGGAGAGAAATTACAAACAAGGAAAGAAAGGCAGTGATGAAAGAAAGGCAATGAATGAGTTTGTTTCTGTCTAATTATGGCTTGGGAGGGACCTTTCTGTCATCAACCATTATTACTTTGGCACTGAAAAACATGCTCTTCTTCCTACCCTTTCTTACATTTACCACTTTTCTGCAGCAGTAGCAGATGGTTAAAAAGAGGACCACTCTTTTCTCTCTCTATGCTGTTTTTAAATTATTAGTGTTTTCACCTTCTTCTTTTTTAAACATTTTATATGGCGATATTTAACTGGTATAAATTAAAAAAAGAAAAAAAGAAATCTAATTTATGGTGCAATATTTCATAATTTGTTTCTGCATTATATGAGTAGGTCATTAGGGATAAAACATGAATTTGAGATTAAGGATTTCTCAAATATAGAAATATGTATTTTTTTTAAAAATGGGGTCAATAATTTTAAGAAAATGGGGAGATTGATGAGGATGCATGTTACACATCGTATTGAAGTGTGGTGGATGAAATGAAGGCTCACATTCAGTGTCTTGTATGATGAGAATGTGTCACCAAACCTTAAAGGTAAGTTTTATAAAGTGGTAGTCTGACTAGCTATGTTTTATGAGGGGGAGTAATGGCCGGTCAAAAGTTACACGTCCAGAAGATGAAATAGTGGAAATGAGGATATTGAGATGGATGTGTGCGCATACTAGGAGACACTAAGATCAGGAAAGAAGATCTCGGGGACAAGGTGGGAGTGACATCCGTGGTGGACTAGATGATGAAAGCGAGGTTGAGATGATTCGGGCATGTGAAGAGGAGATGCGCAGATGCCCCACTGAGGAGGTGTGAGAGATTGGCTATGGTGGGTACGAGGAGAGGTAAAGGTAAGCCAAAAAAGTACTGGGAAGAGATGATTAGACATGACATGACATAGACTTGCAGCTTACCGAGGACGTAACGCTAGATAGGAAGATATCAAGGTCGAGGATTAAGGTAGAAAGTTAGTAGGTAGTTGAGCGTTATTTAGTTTACTTATCAGTATTGTTATTATTACTTTCCTATTATTTTATTCTTTGATTTTAGTATTATATGTTGTTTTCTTGGCTTCGATTATCATATCATTTGTTATTGCTACGATTCTCTTCTCCATTATTTTCTTTATGACTTCTTCATTATTGTATTTTTATTACATACTCGATTTTCGATATGTTTTATAATTTGAGCCGAAGATCTATCGAAAACACGCTCTCTAACTTACACACAATCTTCTCCAAAACCACTTATGAGATTACACTTGGTATGTTATTGTATTCTTTTTTGAAAACATACTAAATAGAGTGTCATATAAAATGAAATAGAGATGATATTATTTTCTTTCATAATGGCTGTGTCTATATACCAATTATTAGTTTGAGCACATCCACCTCGACAATTTTTCAGCTTGCCTATTATCTCCCATCAACACACGAGGACGGAACTATAATATTAGATAAGAATTTAGACAAAACAATAATTTTTCTTAGGTCATATATTTATATTAAAAGATCATTAAATATATATAAATACTTAATTATAAATCTAATAACTAAACAAATTACGACTTTAATGACAAATTGAGAACCAATAAATTTCAAATTTTGATTCCTCCTTTTATCAACATGAGTACAAAATAACTATGCCCTCTAATTGGATTTAGTAGCTAGATCATAAAAAGAAATAACCTAAAGTAACAATTTTACTTGTTGATGAAATTTTAACTGTAGCCTCATATTGTTTTTTTTTTTATCTCACATCATTGACTAGTCAGACAACATATATACTGCTTACTTGAGTACTGTAATTTATGCAATTATTATGTATTATGGCAGTACACTCCTTTCTTTTATTATTGGCAGGACAACAGGACAAGGCTGGTTCATCACCATCTTAATTCTGACCACCTTAGCCAACAAAGATCTTCAAATAGTCCAAACGCAAAATCTAACACTACCAAAAAGCTGAGATAACATATTAAATTCACTGTTTTCTAGCTGTTCCTTTCCTTTCTTCCTTTTATTCATTTAAAGAAAAAAAAAAAAAGGACACACAGCTCACCCATCTCAATGAAATAGTTAGTACAAGCTTACAGTATCAATGATCAATAGTATTTCCTCGTCTTAATTTATATGATACACTTTAACTGACTATTATATATGTGACTATAAATCATCGCATCGAGTCTAAAATGTAAAGTTTAGAGTTAAATGTGAAACTGCCTCACATAAATTGGATAGAAAGAGTAATAAAATCAAGAACCGCTGCAAATTTTCATACCATAAGATATTATATTCTACTTTCACATTATTAGTTTGCTGAAAACACCATATTGACTCTCACCATGCATGAGCTAGATTTAAAAAAATAACACCAAGCTAAGTAACTCTTTTTGAACATAACACAATCCTTGTTCATCCAAGTACCTAAGCTCATCATAGTAGCAGCATCCACACTAGACTTATATTACAATAAAGGGCCCAAAATATGAAAGGAAAAAAAAGAAAAGAAAAATGTTCATATTGTAGAGATGAAGAAATACAATGTAGTACAACTAGAGAAGTAGTGATCATGTTGGGCAACTATACTTGAGATGACTAGTTTGGTCATGATGATCATTCCTCCTCTCAACTTGATAAGAACTAGGAACTATACTTGTTGTTGTTGTTAATATCCTTTTAGCTTGGAATTGTTGTTTGCAAGCATGACATGTGATTTGTGAAAGAGTAAAACTAATTTGCCTTATTGCTTCTTCCTTCAATGCTTGTGCCTTTTCTAATTCCACTTGTGCTTGTCTCCTAATTCTCTTTGCATTTCCCAATTCTTGCTCCGCCAATTCAATTTCTCTCTTCGCTTCCTTTCTCGCCTCTTCCGCATACGCCTTTTCCGCCACGGCCTGCCTTAACAACAATTCATATGTACCATTTCTCGATCTGTGCGTGTCATTATTATTGTTATTATACTCCGAGTCGTTTTTCTCGCTGAGATCCGATGAACCAATGGAGAGTTGAAGATTATGATCGTCGCGCGATTTGGACGATACGGAGACATCAAAGGGGCTAGATGGAGATGTTGTAGTAGTAGTAGTAGTAGTGGTCAAGAGTTGGAGCTCTAAATTGTGTTTCTTTATTATGGAATTTGGAGTATTCATAAGAAAACTAGGCCATGGGACTGTAGTAGTAGTGATGAGATTATTAGTTTGATCACTTGAGGGGCTAGGACTTGAAGCTGTACGAGAAAGGCAAGGTGCTGATGGTAATTGTAAAGATTGTGATTCTGATCGTAGCCTGCCAAAGCTACATGCATCTTGGTGCTCTATAAAGCTCTCCACCCTAAATTAGCAAACACAAAATGGAATCGTTTCGTTAAATTTTAAACTGTCTACGAAGATATAATTAAGTAAATAAAAGTCTACTGTCAAACATATCAAGTGAATCGGGTATACCATAACTCTATAAAGATCAAAGAAGGTGAAAATTAACTTCTTATTGATGAATATATATGTCCACAAAAAATAAGTACGAGCAATTAAAATGTTAACTACCTAGAACTAGAATAAATCCACTTTAATTTAACAAATGAAAAGTGTACCCCACTCCACAACAACAAAAAAAAAAAGAAAAAGACATAGCCGAGCTACTATTTTGCTATCATTGAACTGAAGTATATTGATAGGATCAAAGATCTTCGTGCCTTTTCAATTAACAAGCAGAATATTTTCTGGAGAAGTCAATGAAGACATTCCTTATAGAAACATGGGATTAATAAAATAATCATGACCAAGAAACCCAATACACATTTTATTTGTTAATAAAGAAATAGGATGGAGATGCTAAGTATCAAGAATGACACATTGAAACCTGATTTTTTGGGAGCCACACATAGTACAAAAAAAAACATGGAAGGAAACAACTTTCTCATTTTGCGCTCTTTGTTTTTTCTCCTTTTCACAAAGCTTAAAAACTCATGGGGTCGTTTGGTACGTATGCCGGGTGATAAACAAGGATATTTTATGAAATTATTTTATTTCACTTTCTATATGAGATAATAATCCCACATCTCTGAGATTAGATAATATCATTTCTAAATCAAACATGAGATAAAATTAATCTCGAAATCATTATCCTTATTCTGGGTACCAAATGACCCCCTCGGTTATAATTAATATGGAAGTAATCATTATACAATCTCAAATTTTCACAAAGTCAGGACCAAAATATTAGAGCTAACAATATAGTGATTGAATCTGTTGCAACAGGTAATCTGTTTTTTTTTTTTTAATGTACAGTTACATATAGTTATCTTTTAACTGACCTGGAGAAGACGCGACCGCAATCGCAAGAATGTCCACGAGTTCCACATGTTTTGAGATGTGCCTTGTAATCAGACTGAACAGCATACCCTTTGTTACATTTCTCACATACCCATTGCTTGTGATTACTATGTTTCCTTCTGAAGTGTTTTTTAATGCCAACAAGATCACCAAGAGCATGACAAGGGTCATGATGTAGACAAGTTGTCTCTGGACAAACAAATACTCTTTTTTTAACAATAGGAGTTTCTCTTTTTAGCAATTTCCATGGTACTTTGTGCCTTCTTCTATGCATTTGTAAATTTTGGTCCCTTTGAAATCCTTGATTACAGATCTCACATATGTATCGATCTGATTCTAATAAAGTTTTTGGTGATAAAGATACCACTTCTGCATCTGGATCTACATAAACAAAAATAATACAAACATATTAGAAAAAAAAAGGGAATTAAATTAAATTAAATAAATTTTCAAGAATTGTACCTGGGGTTCCAGCTGGCCTTCTTTTTCTCTTGTTAATACAATTGTTTCCATTCTCTAAGGAAGTCATGAAGGGGTCTGTTGAAGAAGAATTAAACATGACTTAAATGGATTCTTGATTTTTTATTTTTTTTTGAAGTTTTGTTGTATAGAAATTAGTGAAAAGGAGTAAAAGGACAAGAGGGTGTAATCTTAACTCTTAGGTTTCTTGTAAATCAAGATGAGAGAGGGTGTGTAGAGGAAGAAAAAACAACTAAAAAAACATGAGGAAAATAATAAAGAGGCTCTCTTTTTCTATAGGTATCATAAGCTTTTTGATCTCTATAGATAGCTTTTAGACTTTGAGCTTTTCATCAGCTTTTTCTCTTCATAGCTTCACCTTAATAAACTTCCTTCTCAATGAAGAAGATTGGGTTGGGAAGAAAAATTAAAATGTTTTCTCTTTATAAACTTTGCTTTTCTGCTTGGGAACTAAAGGGGGAGGGGGGGGGGGGGGGGGGGGGGGGGGGGGGGGGGGGGGGGGGGGGGGAGCTAGAGGGGAGTGCTTGAGAGGGTTTTTAAAATAGAAGTATTCGGATTAGTTTTCGCGTATCTCGATTTTTCTAAGGAAATGAGATCTTTTGCCTACTCACAATTTAAATATAAGTAAATAGTCTTTTCAGATTTCATATGTGTAAAAATTAAAGATATCTGGTAAAATAAAATATAGAACAATTTTTTTTTGTAAGAAACTAAAAACACTATTTTTCCCATTATTTTAGTATTAATAACAGCAGAGTAAAAAATTCTAACAAAGGAATTCAAAAAATCCAAAAATGTAACACTTGAGATTTAAATATGTACTTTATGTATTTCTTTTATGTTAAAGAGATTCAAAATTTTATATTATATATAAAGAAATACACATTTAATTATCCTATTTACTATGTGAGCAACTATGTCACCAAACTTAACTTCTTTTTAAATATCTCTCCTCGGATGTTTGAGAGGGTTATTAAATCCATTCATAATATTCACAAACTTATCAGGGACAACATCAATATAAAGGGACCAACAATAAGAAAAAAAATTGAAAGAAGAAAAAAAAAAGATCAAGAAATTAAATTAGTAAAAAGTAAAAAGACAAAAAAACAGCACAAAATCACTATTTGAATTCATGGGCGGGCACAGTAAATTTGCATGCATAAATACATGCACAGCAACATTACCAAACAGTGCCACCAGCAGATCCCATATACAATGTACACATAATGTCTTTTTATTTTTGTCAGTCATCTTTTTTTTTCTTTTATGCCCTACAGTATATAGTTGGAAGTTAGTATACTCCCGTTGAAATTACAAATTAACCCCTCTTTTTCATGGCTGTTATTGATTGAGGACCTGCCCACTACACAATCATTTGAGTTTGAATATTACTCATCCCGTTTTAATTTATTTGTCTTATTTTTCTTTTTAATCTGTTTAAAAATGAGATTAATCTTTCCTTTTTGGCATAGTACATAAATATGTTCTTTAACTTGGCATCATCTGGCATCTATATCCTCTAACTTTGAGTGTGCACAAATAAACACTTAAACTTGTATAAAGTTGAATGTGTAGATACACGCGTCATACATGACGTCTCACGCGAATTTCCATGTAGAACGTCACGTAGGACGTGTGTGCCTACTTGTTCAACTTTATGATATAGTTTAAGTGCCTATTTTGTGCACGTCCAAAGTTGGAGGGCATAAATGTCAACTGAGACCAAGTTAAAGAGCACGTTTATGTATTATGCTTTCTTTTTTTGAAAACTCTTTAATTCTAATTTTTCGTATGACATGTTTAAGACCACATAATTAAAGAACACATTTTGGTACTACATATCTTTAATTTAAAATTACAAAATTCAAAACTCTTTCTTACTTTCTTAAAATCTGTATCAAATCAAAACCAGACCAAAAAGAATTGAAAAGGAGGGAGTAAGCTTTTTTTAAAAACTTGGAAAGATTCTTTTTGGTCAAAACTGAGTTGAGGGATTACTTTTTCACTATGTAAAGAAAAAAAACAATGAAGAGCATCAATAGAACAGTGAATTAGCAACAGTAGAACTGTTTTTTGCACATAACTTTTGGCTATGCAACTGTTCTGTCTGGCCCACTACACATCTCTACAAAATATCATATCACCAAACTGTTTTGAGTATTGCTATAAAATATATTCATTGATTGCGTATAAGAATATTCTTTACTCAATTATTGGAATTTAACATAGTGTAAAATGTTACTTTTATTTTATTTTTTAGCTAGGTTACTAATTTAACTAAATACGAGTAGTTATCTTTAAAGGAAAGTTAAGCATTTGGCCAATTGGCAAAAAATATTTGCGATCGCTAGTTAATATACATATATTATACACTAATAATATACATATATGTTTTATATTTGCCAGCTATATTTTTGAACAAACGGCTATTAAGGTAATTTTTCTATCTTTAATTACCTTTTATGTGATCTTATTATATATTTTCAGTGCATAATCATTTTATGTGGCGGTGTGAACGAGGAGTTTAGGGGAATTTTTTTTTACAAATTATGATCCAAAGAAAATTATAAATATTTTTGTCACCATACATTATTATATTAAGGTTAAATGTGAAATTTACATTTAATTTTTTTTTACATAAGAAAGTATTATATTTTATGAAATAGACCCAAAAAAAAAGTATGTCACATAGATAGAGACGAAAGGAATATGTTTTTTTTCCACCTCCCGCTCTTTTTCCCTTTTTTTCAACCTGTTACACATAAAAAGTGGGTGGCCAAAACTTGAAGGAAGTCAATTCTTTGGAACCAAATTAAGATCTAAAATATCTTGGCTACTTCTTTCCCGTTCTACTCTTTTTCTTTTTTGTTTTTGTTGTAAGGAAGGATCAATCTTGAATTATTTTTATTTTTCAAGAAAAAGCAATTATATTATGTCTACTTAATTAAATAAATGTAGTTGGATTTTAGCCATTGAAGTATAAAAATCCTTGGAGGTGTGGGGTTTTGTTGATGCTGAAAGGTAAGACATGTATGGTGATTGCCAACACAATTCTATCTTCATTTAGGAATATTACAGCTACTTATATCACACACTTCACATCTTTTGATTAAACAAATTATATATAACACACTTCACCCCCTACCCCAAGTCCCCAAACCCCTTCCCCAGTTGCGGAGCCAGAAATTTAGCGAAGTGTGTGTAAATTTTCTTCTCAATATGTTAAGGGTGTGCAAAATTAACATACACTCATAACAACTACTCCCTATGTTTCAATTTGTTTGGCCTACTTTTCTTTTTAGTACGTTTAAAAAAGAATGTCTCTTTCCTTTTTTAGCAACTCTTCAATTTCAACTTTTCACATCGCGTATTTAAGACCATAAGATTAAAGGGCATTTTGGTACATTTGACATATCTTTAATTTTTAATCACATGATTCAAAAATCTTATTTGCTTTCTTAAACTCCGTGCCAAGTCAAAATAGGTCAAACAAATTGAAACGGAAAAAATAACATTTATCCTCTGTACACCATATAATTTTTTGACGAAGGGTATGCACCGAACCATCCTTCACCTAAGTTGGCTCCGCCATGCCCCCCTCTCCCACACACACACTTCACAATATATAGCCTTTATTTTGACCTCCTTTCCCCACTATCTTATCCAATAATGAATTTCTATAGGGTTCTTTTTCCCATTTGATCTTCCAATTATTTCTTTTTTCCTTTTCTCATATACTCTTCCACATACTTTTTTTAAAAATAAAGAGAGAAAAATTGCATCTTGAATTTAGCGAAATAAACTTGTAATGTGAAGATTAATAACGACCAAAACTATGAGATGCTTGAATATTTCATTTATCCTCAATTTTTTACAATTATTACGTGATGTGATAGGATGGTTAAAATCATTTTACTCTTAATTGAAGGTCTTTTGTTTGAACTACGAGAATGAAGAACTTTTAGGGAGCGCTAAGGGACTAAATGGCACAAATTCAAGTTAGTGTCAAAAAGAATGTTTGTCTTTTTATAATTGAAAATAACTTAATTTTAAATTTTTTTCTTTTATTCTTAATAAAATAATTTATAGTCAATATAAATAGTCAATGAGTGTTTTAGATCATAAATTTCAAAAGTCTTCTTTTTTTAATATTTTGTGTCAAATCAAGTCGTGCCATATAAATTGAGATGAAATAGTATACATAGTTCGACACTAGCTCCTAGCAGCGTGCACCAATAAGGGGGTCATCATTATGTACAATAAAAATAAAAGTTTTAAAAGGAGAGAGAGAAAAAAAGTTGTAGTAACACAAATCTGAATCTTGTACTTTTATAGGAAGCTCCTCCGTAATTACTTTCTACGTATTTCACTATCTCTCATAATTCATTGTTCAAACGGTCATTCAACTATTGAGAATTAGATTATAAAGTCTTTTCGCTTATGTTTTTGGTAAAAGAAAAATCACTTTTCTATACGTACCCATAACCAAAAGTCACTTGGTCGTATTTCTCCAATTTCCTTCTGCCAAATTTGATGTGGGATTTTATATATCAATTCACATGGACTTTACAAAAAGCCTTGGACCCGTTGCTAATGCAACTAATTAAAAGCCTTAAGAAACACGAGCTTAAAGGTTTTTGGTGTGTCAGCATATATATACATCTAACTTATAAGGGACACAAAGATATTCATTAATTTAAAAAGTGATTAGTTTAATTATAAAAGGAGGAAGGATGATTAACAAAGAAATTCTATATTGAGATGTTGCATGTGTGTGGGAGAATCCAAATTCACATCATGTCTCCATTCTTTCAGCACACAATAAAATACACTACACTTTCTTTCACGCTATCTCTTTGTTTATTCAATACCTTTGCCATTTTTTTTCTTCTTTTTTATTGTCATTATTCGATCCATCTCTCACACCAAACATCAGACAATCACAGATACATTGTCACTCACTCACGTGCAGAAAAAGAAAGAAAAGAGAGAGGGGGGGGGGGGGGGGGTTTCTACCTAATACGAAAAAGTGAATTCAAAATTTAAATTCGACGAATTCAACTTTTAGGTTCTTATCATTGAATTCATTGCACTTTTGAAATTAGAGGTGCAAAATTAACTCCATTGTCATTATGCTACAACCTCTTATTACTATTGAATTTGAATATAGATATTTGGTTTATATAATTACTCTCTCCGTTCAACAATACTTGTCCATATTACTAAAAATAGATGTTCAACAATACTTGTCCAGTTTGGAAAACCAATGGATAATTTACCCATTTCTATCCATTTAACTCTTAATTATTAATTATAGTCATTACCCAATACATCTTTCAAAACATTGAATTAATTATGTTCAGAGAGTGATATAGTAAAATTAGCTCTATTATTTATTGTTTCTTACCATGTTTGCCAAGTCAATAGTGGACAAGTATCGTTGGACGGAGGAAATATGATATTACAATTGGATACTTTGGAAGGATAAAAGAAGAAGGATAAGCGGCATTTGGACCCTCACAGGTGCACCCAATAATCATTACCCCATTAATGAACTATTTTAAGCTTGTGTTTCACTTCCCACCACATATCTTGTTCATTGATTAGATTTTGAATGGCCATGTTTTATGACAAATTCTCATTTCAGCTTCTTATCAAGAAGAATTACAAGTATTCCCAACTGGCCCATAGAAATAGAGGGTTCACCTAAAAATAATGGCCTTTACCAATTTCAACTCTCCTAACTGCCATATTCCTCCTTTTTCACGCTAGAAACGAATTTAAGATCTAGAGTCAATAGGTTCAGAATGAGCACGATCTTATATACATGTATACATTTTTTAATTTGTTCATTTTTTTTTACGTATGCAAAGTTTGAACCAATAAAAAAAACTGCATGAACCAGCAAAACTTGCGTTAGATCTGGCTGCCTCTGCGTATTGAGGGTGGAAATGAGTCAAAAATGTGGCCTTCACAACTGTTTGCTGCTTGATTTTGTGATAAACTCTATGTAGTCAGCACCTCTAAGGTTTGTTGGCTCAAATTTTGGTTTGAATGAAGTTAAGGATTTCAATTTGGAGAGATTTCTCTCCATTGACAGCCTTCATGCAGGTCTCTCTGCAGTTCATGTACAACAAACAACATAAAGTGTAATACCACGAGTGAGGTATGGGGAGGGAAGGATGTACGCACACCTTAGCCCTACCTTTGTGAAACAGAGTCTGACAGTTCTTGTATTGAGCAATATTTAATCCTCTAATTGAAGTGGATACACAATGGAATATATACAAATGAAGATTTGTATTTCATGTATTCAATTCAATCTCAGTGGCTCATGACAACAAAAGAGAGTTAAGGACTAGATCTATTTCATGTATCATCTGGATGTGCACAAAAACACTTTCAAATGAGATGTATTCCCAGAAATTAGTATGCACATTTTCGGGCAATGGAAAGGCACCTAAGCTGAAGAAAAGATTCTTGTTCAGATCAAGTCATCCTTTCTCAATATATCACAAAATCCATTAACTGTTGGACATGGATCATGTTTGTGATAAAATGGCCTCAATCTAAAAGAAGGTTAGGGCAAGTATTTTATACTGGCTATGTAAATGGTTACAGAAAGAACAAAGCAGATATTGGAAACACGGGCTCAAAGTTCTGACTTTATTTCATTAAAGGCTAACACAGATGCTCTTATGCAACACCAACAACAGCTACACCTCCATCCCGAGCAAGTTGGAGGAATCCTCTATATGGATACTCAATGTCCATGTTGTTCCACTTGAACCTGTCTTACTCCAATACTATACGAACTCACAAGAAGTCATCTACATTTTCTATGTGCTTACAAATCTCTAATGAGACCAGAAGACTCCTAATGAATATTCGGCATAAAATAACATACTAACATGACTAGAACTTAATCCCAACTAGTAATTGGTATAAACTTAAAAGCTAATAACTTGGACCATTTCTCAGTTTGTGGACATCCTTAAATACAAGTCTTAGTGGCTTATGCTAATCTTCATTGTATCGCTCAAGAGAAACCAAAAGAGAACAGGAATTATGCTAATTTATTAGTCAGTCAAAACGCATCATCATATTTGTTAGGGCTCAATAGAAACTTGTTAAAAAGCAATTACCATCACACTCTACACCTCAGGCAGTGGAGATGACAATACAAGTCACTCCGCTAGCAGAATTTGACACATGCATTTGGAGATACATCATGTCGAATGGACATCAACCAATTAAGATAAAGATCCTTAAAATGACAGATCAGAACACAGGTTCTATAACATTCAACCAGAGTAGCGCAGGACATTGCCATTTGGTTGATCAAATATAAGGTATTCCCTCATAGGAAGACAACATCTGGAAAATAACAAATAAAAGAATGCATGATTTTCCATTCAAAGATCATCAATACTAATTGCATAACAAATGTACCTCCTCAGCAACTTTCATATTCTGCCACTACCGTAAGTGTGCTATCTGTGTGAACTACAAAGATAAACTGAAAGAAAAATCTTAGCCAAGTGCCCCCAGGACAAAATCTGAAGGAGGGTTGCAATGCTTGAATTTCACTGGTTAGAAACTACCTGACAAGCCTCAGTTCAAGCCATAGTCAACTATGTGCACCAGAAATGCATCATGCCTATTTTAACGACAACTGCTAGCATATCCACCATACATCTATCTGATAGTGACAAACTTGTTTGTACCATGCTTAGCCCAGTGTGGCTTCAGATCAATTGGATTAGAAAAGTTATATCCTTCTGAAGCCAGTTTCTCTAGTACCTTCTTAAACGCTCCCAGACTCATCTTCCGACCTGCTATCCTTGAACCACGTCGTTTTATATTCATAGGCAAGGGATAGGAAGACAAATTAGTTGTACAGCAAGCTGACTGCCACCCACCACAGCCCCACCTATAACACTGCTGAGCAGCCCCAGTGCATGAGCAGATTGGTATGGGAATCACCGAAATATCCATATTAATCCCATTAATGATGACTTCTGCACTTTTCCTGGGAGCTCTTGCCCGTGGAAGAGATGGGGTAGACTCATCTTTAGGAGCCTTAGTAGCTTTCTTTGCCTTCTTAGGTTTAGGGGACTTCAGCATTTGGGAGTTACCAGCCCCCCTCTTCTTAGCAAGCCCGCCTATATCCCTTTCGTGGCAAACCTCTTCCACCAGCGGAGCAGTTTCAACTTTCACCAAGTTTGGCTGTTGGTGCATCTGCATAGACTGAGCAGAAGACGTCTCAGGCAAAAAACCATAACCTGTAAGATAGGGGTGGTTTGCAGATAGCACATTGAGATACTTCTCTCTATAGTCTTTATATGCATCCCTCGTGTACTCCATGGGCATGGGGGACTCCGAGAGCCCACAAACCCGATGATGATGAAACGCACCACCATTAGTCGACGCCATAACTGTAGTATGGTCAGGTTGGTGGGTTTGTTGTTGTTGTTGGTGGTGGTGGTGATTATCACGAATGTCTCCAAAATGGGGCTTTTCATCCATTGAAGACATGAGTTGCAGGCCCAAATGACCCTTCAGGACTGTTGTCGTCGGCTCAAAAAAGCCCCAATTTCGTATATTCATACCGCCATTTCCATCCATGACTGCCTGAAAAGTGAAATCGATAGCAAAAAGGCTCGAAATTTCAATAAAGATCGAATTTTGACAACCCCAGGCTGTAAATATTGCTTATTTCAGTAGAACACCAATTCCACAGCATGCAAGCATCATCATTTTCAACCCTGCAGAAACCACAAGGGACAATGTTGACCAAATCAAACCTAGAAAAACCACAAGCAAACCACAAACACCATTCTGAATTAAAAAAAACGATCCAATACATCCAATCAATTGCTACAAAAACACATAAACACGCATAATGTCGACAACAAATTAAGCAATAATACTAAAAATGAGCGACTAAATCCAATGGATCGCCACTAAAATGCAGAGAAGTTGATAAAAATTTGAACTTTGATATATATATATATATATTCAGCGGTGAGTAAGTTTTTTGATATAGATCTTAGCATAAATTGAGAATATAATATAGTTCAAAAATGGAAATGCGAAGCAAAATAAGAGAATTCGTAAATGTAACTAGAAAACAAGAGTACTCACCGGAGGGAAAAGTCGGCTGGTTAGGGTTTGGGACTGTAATCCCCTCTATTGGAAGGGACGCCCTTATTTACCTTGCAAAGAATAGAATTTTGATTTATCTGTGAATTAATTGCAGAAAATAAAAATAAGAAGGTTAAATAAAAATACAACATGAGTTGAAAAATAGTAATAATAATAGTATTAATAAAGGGATAATACATATGTCTTAAATTGCCCATTTTAACTTTTGCGGGATCTCTTGGATAGTTACTCAACTTACGAAAATATTCTACCAAAGTTACTTTTATTCTTTTTAAGATATTGTCTTTTGACTCAGAGAATACAAGACATATAATGTAATCAACTAGTTCAAAATGATACTGGTACCCCTTTTGCATGGACGAAATCTATATTCGGTAAAATTACAGTGTTTGATACATATTTTTGATGGAAATTATTTTAATCCATCTCCCATTTTATGAATACTTGTTTTAGATTCTCTTTATATGGCATGAAGGTGATTCAAGGTCTAGAATACTTATTATTACAAGTCTAATGTGCTTTTTTGTGTGTGTATACTCTCAATTGAATAATCAGTATTTTTATGTAGTATTACTGTCATGCGTTCGTGGTTTCAGTTAAAGCCCGACATTTGTCAACAAACACTAAGTAACTTCTTTTCTCAGCTTTTAATTATTAACATAGAACTAAAGTGAAATAATGTTCAGTGTGTAATACCCCGTCTATCCCAAAAAATTTAATTGGTCAAAATTCATCTTTAGTGGTTCCTAACTACTTAAAACGAACAATACAAGCACTACCAACTGATAATTTCAGATCCGTTTTAACTATATATATATACACACACGCTCTCTCCATTTCTAAATAAGTGTTCATTTTGCCTTTTTATTTTGTTCATAAATAAGTGATCATTTAGGCTTTCGAGAATAAATTAATCATATTCTTCCAAAATTGTCCTTGTTTACATAACCAAAAATCATTAATTAGAAAAGATCACATTAAATATACATTAAAATTTAATTAGGGGTAAGGTAGTGAAAACACCTTTTATTTTCTAAGAGTGAGCAATTTTTTAAAGGGTGTTCTCAACCTAAAATGATAACTTATTTAGGAACGGAGGGAGTAACATTGAATTGATAGCCAAACATCATACTTTAACCTCCGTCCACATCGAACTTGGCACAATTTATGAATTTGAGCCGCTAAAAATTTGACGAGACTGAAGAATGGCCTCAGGCCTCCTAGTCATAACTGTTACAATGAAGTTTACCATGTTCACGAAGAAGAAATTTGACAAAAGCAGGGAAAACGGGCAGGGTAGCAATTAAACAAAGACAATCAGAACAAGTTGGAAAGGTGCGCAGATCCTAAAAGTAGCAGGCATCCAGGTGCCGGATTAGAAAGTTCACTGTTACAATGAAGTTTACCACCATGTTCACAAATTGGCATTCTACATGGCATTGCTTTCTTTTTCCTCACTTACAACACTCTATATAAAGGACTGTAACATACATTTTTTACACTCTCTCGGCTTTATGCAGGACTGCATAAGCGGAAAGCTAATTCCTCAGAAAGGTTTACAAGCAAAAAATTGTTGGGTTAATTTCTTCCTCGAGAAACAGAAAAAACAATTCCTGCAGGAAGTAAAAGGTATGGCCAATTAAGTGTGTTCTTATGCTGTATTATTCTTCTCCTTTACAGCTAAAGCAGCTGCTCTGTACCACGCAGCTGCAGCCATGGCACCTGGGTCAGGAACGGATGCAAGAACATCTCCAGGTACATAGGTTGAACGGCCAGCCTAGAAAACAAACTGATTAAGAAATTGGCAGCCAGAACAAGACAAATATACAATTTTTCTGTTATAAGCTTCACATTTCCACTCAAAATAAAATGACCATCACCTCCATTCAAAGGAAGACATGTAAAGAAACTTGCTAATCAAAATTCTTGGCAAAGGCTTCAATAAAAACATTAACTGAGAATTTCTGAAGCAGCCTAGTCCAAATCTCCATAAATATCCCAGTCTATTATTTATGTCAGAAGTCTGGAAGTTACCAAGCTATCTTACAAGAAAGTACGGAGTCATATTCTAAGTGTTCAGATTTATCATCTCATATGCAGTAAAACCAGGTACTGATCTAACTCTGGAAAAATAGGACGTGACTAAATAAACTATAGATAGCTTCCCTTATGTGAGCCTATAAAGCCAGATAAATTAGTTGAATCAATACGTTAATATTTCTCGACTTTGATTCCTTGTTGATTTTAGCCAAATAGGAAAAGGATACAAAAACATTTTCATCCTGGATTATTGCTTTAGTCTAATAGGGGGGAGATGCTTAAAGGTATAACAGACTCTGAAGAAGAAAGACAAGCATAAAGGTACTTTACAGTTGCACCACTTTTTAAAGATGCTTTAGCTTCATATATTTTTGTGCTGTTGTGTCAAATATTAACCTTTCTAGCGCTAACCACATAACTATGTAACATTTTGGAAATATACCATTGAAACATCGTGTGTGCTATTTTTCTTTCAACACATTAAGGAGTAAATACAGTGACGATACCTGCGCTTGCATGTGCTTGGTTGACTCGGCTCCAGCAGATGCTGCCTCAGCAGAAATAATGAAAGCATCCATAGGGTCGTCCCCAGCATTCAACCTCTGATCCCAATGCATAAAATTTCTTAATGAATAAGGTCTGCAGGAAAAAACTGTAAATGATGTAACATGGAAAAGCATTATATTGACCTCTTTAAGAGCTGACAATGCTGGTATAAAAGCATCTAATAGTGTACGATAACCAGCACTAGCTCCTCCATATTTACTAACAGCAGCGATAGCAGCTTCAAGTGCATCAGCCCCTGAAATCAAAAGAGTAGCTTGGTACACAGAGAATAGTTGGAAGCAACAAACATCAAGTCTAAACCTTACTGCTGAGGAGTCAACTTACAGTGCAGAGCTGCGACAACCGACTCGGTGTTTGCTTTCAACTTTGCATATGCTGCCTTGCAGAATATACTGTATCTGTTATAAAGATAGCTGTTTAGTGACATTGGTAGTGTAAGGAAAAGCTAGGTTGAAAGAAAGAATTGGTATAGTTAATGAGACATGGAAAATGCATTACAAGATACCGCTCGTTCCCCCCATTACTCTTCTAATAGAAGATCCAATTTCATTGATTGTTTCTGCAGGGTCATTCAACGGATAGCTGCAGGAAAAAAATTCAGAAATCCGGAGTAAATTTTCTCAAAGATGGAAATATATACCTTAATTCAGAGAGTTGTTACGCAACTATCTCAAATTCATACAGCAAACTTGCAAAAACCAACAGGAAGGTTACTATAACCTTTAAAACTGAAGAAACGGGGGAATGAACAAAAATGACAGAGACAATAAGAGAAGGAAATAATAAAGAAAAGAAATAAAAATAAATAACTAAATGAAAAGCACGCAATAGTAGCTGATTTTCATATCATATGACTAAGCTGACTACAAAGCAGATTAAACACGACTTCTGCCATATCAAGCTGTCTTTCACAAAACCTCATGTGTTTTTAACTCATAAAGAAACTTCTAGTCTTCTACCTCCCTAATTTAAAAAACGAAACCTATCTATACCCAACAATTAATTATTGATATTCTACGAGCAAACAATGCTGCAAGCAGATGTGTGCAAGCAAAACACTCTAAAATAACCACACCACACTTGGTGCAAGCAGGAAAAGGAGGGAAAACAAGCAGAGACAACATTTTGTCTGTACACTGAATAATTTTTTAAGTAACTATTACCTTGCTTCTAAGCACTCTTACAAGAGATAAAAAGGGGAAGATGCCTTGCTTTTTACTACTTAGGAGTGAGGATATGCAATAATCTTGGGAAGACTAATCTGCCTCCTTTTTTACTTTCTTGGAGACACTATATGAGGAAAGAATCTAGGATGAAGACTCACTACTTCTTGATGTCTTCAAGTATAGCCACTGCACCTCTGAACATCTGCAGTTTTATAGAGGAGCTTATTAAATGCAGATAACATGGGGAACAAATGAAGGGAAACAGATAGGCTATCCGAAGACCTACAGTTGAACCACAATCACCATCACCAACTTTACTGTCCCACTCATTCAAATTATCCCTGAGATTTACAACCTCAGTAGCTGCTGCTTCAATAGCTGCCTCAAGGATATGACCCTGAGGGCTCAGCTTTTCAGGCCGACTCAATGTCTAATAAAAGAAGAAACAGACAGTAAGATTGTAAATATTATTAATCTGCAACAGAATTATAATATGCTATGCTGGCTCTCTCATCCTAAAAATCCACAGAAGATTGAAAGCACTAGTGACACTTGATGTCTGGGACAGGAACAGTTCAATCAAATATTTATCAAGTATCAGTGACATCAAGCCCTTATTGGCGTATGTGTTCATCAGTGCTTTCAAAGTAACGATAATATGAAGTACACACAGTAAGAAATGTAGTTATTTATCTCCAATAAATTTGACATACCTTGTCACTCTGGATAGAATGTGATGGAGGAAGTGGAACAGGTATCTTTGCAGGAGGCCGGTTGCCTGAAATTTTTAACTTCCAGTAAGTAAAGTAGATTTATTATCTTAGACAAGTAAACTGCTACAAAAATTGAGATTATGTGCTAGTTATATCTCACACAGATATAAGAGGATACTAGTGAATTATCTAATATGAACTTTTCCCTCTGTTACTCTAGTTCTTTTACTAAGAGAAATACAAATGAAGGGGGGCTTTTCCTTGTCTAGAAATAAAAATAGTGCAAAGAAACCAGAAGGAAAAAGTAAGTATCATGAGCCACCCATACATAGTGCACCGCAATAATAGACAAATAGAAACTGACCTTCAGCACCAACAGGCCAATTTGGAGCTTTAGTTGGAGCGTCTAAACGGTCTAAAATTGCTTGATCAGCCTTCATTACCGAAATTGAAAAGCCTACATATAACTGAAGTAAGAAAATGAATGTTGTTGCGCGAAGGAAAAGGACTTATGAACATGATATACCTGCCATATCAAGTGACGTCATAAATGACCCTGTATAGACTCTATCAACAGCTAGACCATGTTCAAGCTGTAATCCTGGGACAGCCTTACCAGCTATGATCATCAATTCCATCAATGGTGTTGCTCCTAATCTGCAGTAGGTAAGTAAAAAAAATAAGTACACAGAGAAAATGTGAAAAATAGGAAGTCTCTTGTTTTCTACAATACGTATTTTCAAGAGAAAGGTGATTAAATAATTAGCAAAATGGATTGGGTGATATAGTGACAATCCCCAATATCTTTTTCTTAAAACATATATGAAAAAAATCGATACAAAACAATGAGTACAGCAAATACTCCCAAATGAAAAAGAACTGAAATATAAAAGCTTCAAGCACAAAGCAAGCTCCACCACTGTTTTTAAATTGGTTATCATCCAGTACAAATATCAAATCTCCATGAATGCAAACAGAATCCATTTGAACGTGTTTCAGCTTATGAAACTTTTCAGATTCAAACCTATTTGGGCTTGCATTGATTTGAAAAGTAAGTCGAAGCAATAAGAACCCAATCAATCCAGAGACTAATATCAAGCGTGTGAAGCATAGTTCGTTATCTCAAGGGCATTTTGGATTATAATGGCAGAATAAAGGAAAAAATGGCCAGAGTACACAAACGCCTTGCTGTGCAATTCACAAGCACCATCTGTTCAAAGTCATGATGTGCCATAATACAAAGTCAATCCATCCATTGCTAATTTACAGTGTAACTATAGCTTTCAAAAATTTGTGTTCATAAAACATTTACATACTGATGGCAATTCAACGCATGAAAAAGAAATTTGACTGTTTGGTTCATATAGCTAGTGTTTTAGAAGGTGTTTTCTGGGCGAGGCGCACTAAAAATGTACTGAGGTGTATTGGCGGGGTGCTAGCATTGTGCGCCGTAACTCCCAATCTTCTGGGCGTTCCCTTTGGCATAAGTACCAACTTTTTGGGAATTTATTTGAGGAATAAGCCCATGGAACTTTTCCAAATTGGAGCCAAAATTGCTTAATTAATCCTTTTTTTAATACTAAAAGTACTCAAAGTTGACTCACAGTAAACTCTCCCAGCCTTTGGACTAAGATCAAGTTCAATACCTGCTCTGATTGTCATAATTAACTTGTTAAAGGGTACTAGTCGAGCAACATAGTGATACAAGATGTCACGATGCTAGTTTCATGCAACTTGGATAAATGATTTTTCGTAAACTTTCCCAAGACAGACCAAATAAGATATTTAACAAAACAGTTTCTGAAACATTAATTTAATAGTGTGTTTTAAATAGCATAAGCTTTTGCTGTCCTTGTCAAAAACCTAGTCAGTAGGACTGGAAGTTTGGCTTAACCTTGAAGTAAATTTTGAATATTTTGTCAATAATACTATCATTTGCTGATTTTATCACAAAAGAATTGAACAAAAAACTTTAAGCAAAATCTGATTTTGAAGAAAATGAAGAACTTGTAAGCAGTTTCAACGTCAATGTAGCAGAGTACAGAATACACTTCAAAAAGACATATAGTGTAAAGTGACTTTTAAAAGTAAGATATATAATGTAAAATGATTTCATTTCAAATTCATGAGTTCAACTGAAGTATTCCAGAAATACCAAATGGAACATTCAAGGAAAAATATAGAGGGGCGAGGGACAGATACGGGGTAAGCATGCTACAAGAATATCTTTCTATACACTATAAACCAACTCTGCACCGTCAACCAAAAATGCGAGAAATGAAAAGGATGAGCAACACAAAAGAAAATGAGAACAGAATGGGATAACTAACCCGCCTAAAATACTTGGAGGATGGTGATGACAGAGGCATCTATAAACATGAGTAGAGCTGAAACTTACCCATTAATCAGGAGCACGACTCTACTCCCTCGTGTGATTGGAACGTAGTTGGTCTCCTACAAAGACATTCAGTGACAATGAAACTTCTTCTGCAGAATAAGTGTCATTAACTAAGCTGAATGACACAAAGGTTGTTGGGAGGGGGGATTCACTTGAAAAATTGCTAGTAATATCCTCCACTACCTCACTGAAAGAAGGTAAACACGAAAAGGATAGACTGATCGCATAAAAACTCCAAAACTGAACTAGTGGCCTTTTTTCTTTATTTCTTTTTTTCTTCTAATTAACCTAACTAATGAATGATTCTTTTAAATGTGTTTCAGTTAACAGTATAACTCCAATTGTTTCTACTTTTCTCTTCATTCTTACACAATGTTGAGCCCCCAAACAGAATATTTGCCCAACCTAACTTCTTTTACGAAAATGTAAGAACAAACATATTAGAATATTCATCATGGATCCCTGAGGCTTTATAATTAATTTACATAAATGTCAAAGATCAAAACCTTACATCTACATTGTTGTAGTTTTTTGGACTCATTTTTCTTGTTTGTTTTAGTATCCAAAAAAAAAAAGATCAAAAGTTTATCTCGTCAAAAGAAAAAGTGATTCCACTTCATCCTTTCCAATTCATAGTGATGATTCAAGCAATCAGAAAACTTTTAGTGCATCAAGTACTAGTGCATATCAAGTCAAAATTTCAAACTCCAAGTATTCACGTACCGATGACAAAATCTCCTTCAGAACATGAGAAACCACCACATCTACTGGTTGAAGGTCAGCTACAGCAGCTCCTGGTTCCCCATGCTGAAAAAAGGAGAAACAGTGCAAACAATGTGATAATGCAGAAAGTGAAGATCTTGGAACTTGGAAGTTTCAACTGTAACACAGAGGTTAAAAACTTAATACACATTTGAAGAGACCCAACTGCTTCTACCATTGAAAAGCAACATCGAGTATCAAAATAAACAGAAATGATATGAACGACATCCACAGCACCCCAAGGTAAATTACAGGATTATCATGTCTCCAAAACATGAATGTAATATGACGAGTTTCATATAGTAAGGCGTGACTTATTCAACTTCTTCCTTAATATCAATCATGAGTACCCTTATGCTATGAAAGAACTTACTATTCCAAGACCAAGCTCCAACTTTCCAGGGCCTAAACGGTCTGAAGTCACCTGTCCTGGCAACGTGCAAACAGATAATGCAACACCCATTGTCCCAACCATTTCTGATGCACGTTTTGCTTCAGCTGCAACATCAGCAAGGGGAAGACCACTAGCTGCTGCAGCTCCAGCAACCTGAGATTAGTGAAATTCAGAAATGATACATGGGAAAGCAACTGAAACCAATAATATTTGCAAACTTCAAGATGGTGAGACATAGGTAAAGTGACTGCTACCCAGGTTAGCCAGTGTCACATGAAACCGAATTCAACAAAGAAAAAAGAAACATCATTTTAGTCCTTTTCTTAATATGTGTAGTTCTGCATAAGCAACACAACAGTATTGCAAGTACCCTCTATAACAGAGCGTTGAAGAAACAACTTGTCAAAAGACCATGACAATTTTCGTAAATGAAATTTTAGCGTCCTTCAGATAATTAGGGTATTTGACCCCAACCCCAGCACCCCCACCCCGAAAAAACCAAGCACACGGAGATACACCAGAATTAGAAATAGAGAAACATGTGAACACACAGGTTGAAAGACATGCCACACCTAGAATCGCCTGGACAAAATTCTTTTTGTTGTTGTATCTTCTTTTTCACAGAATCAAGTGGCTTCATGTTTCGTAAATCCAAAAGGGTTGAAGGCGGATCGAAATTTTCAAGTAGGTACAAGATTGGAATATGGAAATTCCAACACATCGACAAATATCTGTATATACGATTTTGTTTAAATAAGCTTTTTCAGCTTTTAGGAGCTGGAGGTTTTAGTAAAGTACTATTTCTCTCAAAATATTGAAAATATCAGCTTTCTCATCACGAATTGTAAATAGTTGAAATTGTCATCTCTAATGATCAGTGACTGTGCAATAATTCTCTTACTTATAAATTGAAAAAAAAGGAACCCCAAAGAGATGATTAATATTATCGTGTCTCGTGAGAAGAAAATGCAGTTGAAAAAAGGAAGTTAACAATTTTGATTTTTTTCAGAAATCACCAAAAGGCACTCTTATCAATCTCTTTTTATTGGAGTTTGGTTTTTCCTTTGAAGTCCATCAGAGTTTAGGGAATGTCAAGACCTTGGAACAACATTACGTAATGTGGCACAGTAAATGAAGTACATTGTTTTATCAAGCTGTGTGCCACACTAATATGAAACTCAGTGGAGTAAGAGTCCCATAAAAACATGTGAATGCACTACAAACTAAAGGAAAAAGAATCAGATATATTAAAATCCATTATTATGATATAAATAACACGCAGAGAACTCCAGTATATTCTGTAGGTGGTATCATAAGGAAAATTTTGTTTTAAACTGAGGAAAACCATAACAGCTTCAATCAGTTATGATTGAAGTCAAATATTTACGCCCATTCAAATGAAATCTAAAAGACATGCACAAAGATAGAGATTGTGAACCTTGTGAACAAGAATCGTCCCTGCCAAACCTCTTCGGCCAGCAATGCCTCTGGGAGGTGGTAAAGCACAGTCATCACCAACGATTACCATCTGGTTACAAAGATAAATATTTGCATGTATATCAGTGTGTACTTATCTTCCCGTTTTTTATGATTAATTGGCTATTGCAATCATCGTCATCATAATAAAATAATAATAATAACAACAATAATAACAACAAACTAATTCTAGATACTGATATCGCAATGATACCTCTACTTTATAACCTTCAGATTTCGCTTGTTCAGCAGCCAAACCAAAATTCAATCGATCGCCAGTATAATTCTGTAACGACCAAAGTGCATTGTAATAATGAAACGAAAGCAAATCATAAAATCACATCATTATGACTTATAACCATAAATGAAGAATGTAATAGCGATCCACAGCAGCTTTCTTTCCACAGTAAAATATTGCAGTTCAACCAAAAGTAGGATGACAATCGGTGATCCGTTACGTGCATTGTCAACCCCATTAAACCTCTAGAGTTAGACAATGAGACGGTAATTAAATTAACAACTAGGTTAAGAGGTACCTTGACAATAAGAAGACACCCCATGGGACCTGTGACAGCTCGTACGCCCTAAATTGAATCAAGTCAGTTGGCAGACATCATTAGGCAAGAACTTATATAGGTGTATGTGCTAATCAAAGGGTAATAGTATATCATACAGCAAGAATTGAGTCAACATTTGGAGAGGCAAAAACGTCCCCACAGATAGCTGCAGTCAGCATCCCTTCTCCAACAAATCCAGCATGAGCAGGTTCATGGCCACTTCCACCACCTAAGTTATAGAAGTACCAAGATACCAGATTAAACTGCACAACGCTACACTGAAGTTCCAAATATACACCCCAAGTTTGAGATTCTCCAGAACACTATTTAGTCATGAATATTCCTATATAGTTAGTGGTCAATGCCAGCTACAATCAAGGTTATTCTGTCCAGCTAAGGAAAGGAAGATACAGAGCAGGGGATGCAGCTCCTTTGACTATTATGTGGGTACTTTGAAGGGAAATAAACAAGGCGTCTTGAAGGTGTGGAAAACAATTTTGTGCATTTGGGGGCATGTCTTTTATTTCTAATAAACTTTTGGTGCACCTATGAGGTTTATCTTAGTATAGATGTTTACGTGTTATTTGTAAAGAACCATATGTTTTTAAGTTCTATACTTTTCTATACCACTTCTTTATGGGAAGTTCCTAAGCACATTGATTAAATTATTACTACCTCCGTTCCTTTTTAGTTGGCATGTTGCCCTTCTCGAGAGTCAATTTGACTAATTTTCAAAGCTCAATTAGATTAGATTAACTTAATATTTTTAAATTAAAATTTAGATATTCAAAAACTATACGAAAAATACTATAAGTTACAATTTTTCTTATATCAATAAGATAAAAAAATACATGTTAAAATGTTGGTCAAACTTCATATTGTTTGACTATCAAAATAGAAACCATGACAACTAAAAAGGAACGGAGGGAGTACCTTACCAAATAAAAAATGATTAGTAATTGCATATTAAGGAACTACAGAAAACTGTATTTAGTTTTAACACAGAACTGCAGTAGAATCTCATAAGCAACTGATATTTTCTAGAAGAGGTGAGCAAGCAGTGCATATAAGACCTATCCAACTCATTATAAGAAGCTTCCCATTTTCACTATTAGACAAATTATATTAGTCTGTCAAGCTTGATCTATTCTCAACTCGTGTATGGTGCTCCAAATGCAAAATTATTAGTGCTACTAGTGAAACCCAGACTCCAGTGTTGAAATATAAACACGAGGCAGAGTTCAAATTGAAGACCTGATATGACCGCAACTTTGTCATATTTTGCACCAGAAACATCAGCACGCAAGACAACCTTAACCTGCCTTCCAGCATAGAAGATAACATGTTACAACCAACTTGCCACACTTATTCTCTTAGTAAAGTAACATGTAAACAAAAAAGTGAACAAAGTAACTAAAGGCAGATCACCTCAGGGAAACCGTCCAGATATTGCAACCCTGGATAGTTCTCAATAAGTCCCTCAATGAACTCTGTCACGACATCTGCAAATCATTGCATTTCAGTATCTACAGCAGATGAATATTTAGGCTTTCTATATAACATAAGACCTACAGTACCTATTATAAGCTTCACAAAGCTCTATAACATTTAATTATATGCCAATACAGATGACACACCCACGTGTACATACATATCTATTTATTTTATTTTTTTGAAATAAGGTAAAAGTTAATGTACATACATATCTGAAACAGAATATGATGTCATTCAACTATATCTCAATACCAAATTAGTTCCGATCAGCTACGTGAACCTTATATATCCATTCTGTCATATTCAGGCCCGTTTCGTTACAACACTTATTTGTCTTTTAATGTAAATTAAGCACCAGAACATGCTTCACAAATGTTCAAGAATTTAAAAGAGAACAGAGACACCCAAGCGTGTGACCTAGTTGTTGATGAGGTCTTAGGTTCAAATCCCTACGGAGGCAAAAACACTAGGTTCTGTCCAAGCCCTAAGCCAGTGGAATTAGTCGAGGTGCGCCCAAGCTGGCCAGACACCACGATTATAAAAATAAAATAAACACTTCTATCCTTTCCATCTTCTCAACACATATCAAACTTACTTTAGGTTTTCTATAATAAACATAGCAAATTATTAGTTCTACCTAATACCTCTAACTATTTTTTTTAATTCCTATATTTGACTTGCCTTCATTTCCAATTCAAACAAAACATAATGCCAATTTTTTTTTTCTTTTCTACTTTCACAAAAAATCCTCCTATTTACTCAAGCAACTCGTTCAATCAAAATAACAACTAAAAAATCCCTTTCTCAATTATTCAACAGACAAAATTTCCTCGCAATGCACATAAGACAATTCGTCGCATCAATTAAAATAAGAACAAACGAAGAATTAAACACCAATTTTTGGGGTTTCAGTTGTTACCATTAGGGTCGTTGATGAGTTTCTTGCTCTGGAAAGCCATTCGAACGAAAACGAAGAATCGAGTCAGTGATTATTGCTACTGCATTTACAGAAAATCGATAGAAATTAGAAGAAGAAGAAACGCGAAGAGGAGAAAGAGAGAGAAAGGTGAAGTGTCTTCTTTGGAAAGAAACCTGAGAGGGCTTTGTAGGTGGGGGAGAGAGTAGAGTTGAATTGTTGAATGCTTTGTCCGAACTAACACAAAATAGACAGAGAAGAAGAAAAAAATTACTTATTATAAAGGAATTATGGCTTATTCTTCTTTGTTGTATGATGAACAATTTATGTATATTTAATATTATCCAATTTAAGAGAACTTATTATATTATTTTATCCAACAAAAAATTGATAGAAAAGTTATTACTTATCTATTTGGTCAAGTTTTTGAGATTATAATAAGGGTATTTATTCCTTTTTCTCTAAAAGGTACTCCTACTCAATTTGGAGAGCACTTACAAGGGTCGTTTCGTTATTGTGATGGCATATAAAAAAATAATACTTTATGGGTTGATATTTTAGGGGTCGTTTGGTACAATGTATTATGTTAAATAATACATGTATTAAGGGTGGTACTATTTAATACATTGTTTGATAAGAATTTTGTGGCTATGTATAATTAATACTACATGTATTAGTTATACACCCTATTTGGTACTATAGGGTGTATAACTAATACCTTTCATTTGGTGATATTAGTAATACATGAGTTTTAATACCATGGGATAAAATTTATAAAGACAAAAATATCATCAAGTTCCCTTTAAACATTTTTATATATTCTTTCTATGTTTTTATCTTGATTTTCATGCTTTATATTTGTACTAGTATCGTACCCACACGATGCTCGAAAAATATTTTTTAAAAAATTATCTTTAAAAAAAATTATATTTGAGGGCACTCAATAAAATTTCAATTATAATCATGTCACAAATTTTTTTCTTAGGTCTAAAATAATTGCCGGCAATAAAATTTTCTATTTCTAAAAATGTCTTCTTAATGCATGATAAGAAGACATGTATTTGATCCTTTTACTATTATGTAGCTAAGTTTCATTCCAATAAGTCTAAAACAATTATAAGTTATAATGACTCCAATGTACGATCATTTTTTAGCCCACTTGGTCATCATTTATTATTAAAATTTTCAAATTTTAGAAAAGAAACTTAACTATTCAACCTACTTTAATCACCGTATAATGTATAAGGTTAGAAAACTATCACTATAAAAAATAATTTTAACAAATTAACCACGACTCAAAAAAGATTAATTTTCATTTGAAAACGTCAATACAAATCGGAAGCTCAATAATAAAAATTTATGAATAACTTATTTTCAATTTATCAATATGAAAATTTCTTCCAAATAATTTAAGTGAATATAAAAAAAAATTATTTCTCATTTTAAAGAATGAGTTATAAAGTTTTGTAAAGAATGTACACAAAGCTATAAAATATGAAGGGTATTTTTGTAAACAAATAATATCTTCTTATAAATATAGTAATGTAAGTTATTTTTAATACATCAAATCAAGCACTGGATAAGAAATGACCTTAGCATAACTAATTCCAGCACTACTAATCCCAACATTATTAATACATCCAATTCAGTACTATTTTTATGCACTCTACCAAACAACCCCTTAGAGGATTAGCTATCACATTTTTATACGAGATAACTAATTTTATTATTTTAATATAAAATATATTTTATTATTAATTAATATTTATAATTAAATGTGAGATATAAAATAATTTTGTATTGTATCTCAAATTTATTATTTTTTATTCTACTAATCAAATGACCCCAATGTGTTTGGCTTAACTTCTAAGAGATAAAAAATAATATTAAGTTTGAATATTAGCATGGGTAATTTTTCAAAAAAATAATAATATTTGTTTCATGTTTAATTGATCAAAATGTGTTGGAAAAATATTTTTCCTAGGAAAACGAGTTTCATAGAAATAAAGAAAAATAACTTTTTTAGGGTGAACAAGTTCCTAAGTGATGTTTTAGGTTCATTATCTCCTCCTAATTTAAACACACACACCCGCCCTCGCCCTCTGAACCCCTACACTCCACCTCATCTCACATCCATCGTGTTTTGTTGTATTACATATAAATATTTTTGGAATACTTATTTTTATTTATTTATCAATACTAGAAAAAAAACTATTTATTTTCCTATAAAATACATTCGTTCGTACTAAACACACCCATAAAGGAAAAAATTCATTTTCTCGAGACAAAAATTATTTCTTACCCAAATCTTATGTATTTACTTGAGCCATCTTTTCCCCAAATGTAACTCAAATGTATATTTATATTTCATTTTTGCAATTTGATACTCAAAATAATTTTTCAAACAAAAATCATTTTTCTGATATGATAGTATTTTCAAGTGATTTGAACAGATACAGTATTTTTCTCTCTGTTGAGAGTACTTTTGGAACTCCATTTAAAATAAACCATTTTAAGAAATACATTTTTAAAATTGCATGTAATGTCACTTTTCTCGTGATTAACTGTAATAAGAAAATCACAAGTATTATTTATTAGGAAAGAAAAGGAAATTTGAAATTGATGAAGAAAGAGATAAATTTGAATGCTGCAACTAGGGCACCAAATATTCAAATTAAGTTTTTGCACGAATTGCTCTTAAAATTAATTGGTGTTTAATTTTTATCTCTATATATCATGTGTATTTTTTGTCGTTGATGCTTGTTTAATGAAAATTTATAGACTTGAGTATTTTTATTTATTTGGACTTAATTCGCTTGGTAAATAATTTTTTGTCTTGTTTGGCATAAGTTTAATAGGAATTAAGTTGTGCAATTGTCTAGTATTTTCAGAATTTATTACAGTATTCAGAAATTGAAGTTATGTTTTTTGCCGTAAATATTCTTTATCGTTTTTAGAGTAAAAAATTGATAGTTAATGTGGATGGTAGAGTATATTTGTGTGTTTGTGTGATGTATTTTTATTTTGAAATATATTATGTCTTTCCAGTATATGACATATATAACTTTTGAAATATTATGATATGAAAAAATAAACTCATACCCTGTGAAAAAGTTATTTGTTATTTCGATACTCGAGGCATAATAAATATTATGATACAAAATATGAACCTATACCTTGCGAAAAGTTGTATAGTATTTTCAAAATTTGTTGTAGTATTCAGAAATTGTAGTTATGCTTTTGAGGGCAAATGTTCGTTATTGTTTTCAGAGAAAAAATTTGGTAGCTAATGTGGATGGTAGAGTATATGTGCGGGCTGTGTGTTTGTGTGTTGTATTGTTATATTGAAATACATTATGTCTTTCCGATATATGACATAACTTGTGTAATATTATGATACAAAAAAATAAACTTAGGCCCTATGAAAAAGTTATTTATTATTTCAATGCTTGAAATATAATAAATATTATGATATAAAAATATAAACTTATGTCTCACAAAAAAAATATTTTTCATTCTGATATTAAATATATCTTTTTTTACTGAGCAAAAATTAAAGGCAATCTAATTTGAGGGCATAATTTAAATACCACTCATTTGTGCGAATGGTCCTATTCAAATTGTAAGTCCAAATCATAACAACTTGTTTTTTATTATAAAGTATTATTATTATAGTGAATGTCTATATTTAGATTTCTTTGGAGAAAAGTTAGGAACCCTAACTTTGGGACCAAGTTAGTTTTTCCCTATAAATAAAGGAGTTTACCTTCATTGTAATTCATCCCTAAATCTCTCAATTGATGAGTAATAATAAGATCTCTCTTCTCTCTCTCTATTCCTTTTGTTCTTAATATATTATTTCATAACATGTTATCAGCACGAGACTCTAGCAATTGAGAAATTAAATAATAGTGTAAAGCCATCGAATGTTTTTCGTCCAGTGCCTAGCCGTCGAATGTTTTCGTCCAGTGCCTAGTCGTTTAAGGGATGAAACACACTGTTACATGGCATAATGAATTTCGTGAGCCAGGTGTAACAGTCAGAACATTCAATCATCTTTCATGTTTATCATCAGGTAAGGTCTTTCCCTTATTTATCTATTTTACCACTTCAAGTTCTATATGAGTAAAATAAGCTTAAGGTAATGGAAGATTACTGCATAAGCTTGCATTTAAAAGCTCTGATTTGCATATAAGAATTTAGATGCAATCAAATTTGCTCCTGGAAAGCACTATGGTTAGAAGTGGCTAGATTCCACATGCCTTCTTGTGGCTAAATTTCACATCTATTGATTTGCTTCTGAAGTAGCAATAACTTAAAAGATGTTATAAGCTATCATAATTTGATAGGCTTAAGGCACGATTATATTCCGTTTCTAGAGAATGAGAATTTTGATTGCTACAAATATATATCCATTCCTCGAAGTGAATGTGATAATGTTTAGTAATGCATATAAATGCAGACGTGCACTTGGTTGTGACTACATCACAATCCACCTTTGAAAGAAGTAGAATAATTGGAAGATTGAATATTTCCAAAGTTACTATGGTAATACGTATGTGAAAAGTTATTCGAGCATGATGAAATCACATGCCACAGATATGAAATTCATACAAAAGTAAACTTGAAGTTTACTAAAGGAAATAGCACATGCCATAGTAACTTGGAGTTACTAATGCAAATAATTTCATTTGTTGGCATGAATGATTTTGTCATTCCGAAGATGTGCATATTGAGTACCGGACGTATACTGAAGAACTAAAAGATTCTTCAAGAACCGTTTCATGTTATTTGTTCTCATGATAAGTTGATTGGATCAACTAGTGTTGAATTGGATCCCTTAAAATCTGAAAAGTATAAAAGGTGAATATGGGCCCATTCACCTGTCATGTGATATCTTAAATAGATGCATCAATGAAAGACAAGATTATCATATGTACGCTTATTGTCAATCTGCAGTTTGACATTCGCAAAATTGCTTGCTCAAAATAATTGAGTTAAGAGCACAACTTTCAGATTATGTAATCAAGAAAATTAATCTTGATAATGTTGATCAATATTCAAGTTGGTTTAACATTAAATGTCTCAGATAAATAGTTAAACCATTGATTATGAGAACAAATTTTCATGTGTTAGTCTGAAATATAATATATTGTATACAAAATATTCAACCAAAAAAATAATGAAATCGCATAGAATAAATATTGCATATTAATAAATTATATTAAAAATAATTATAATTTAAAAGTATTAAGTCATGCTAAAATAAGTCTAATAAATATTAACTACATGACTAAATATTAAACAGAAAAATAAACTAGTTTATGTATTTATGTAAAATTAAAGAATAAATATCTAACATGATTGTCATTCATAGTGTTGAATTTAATAATCTTTTGTTAACATTCGTATTGATTTGGGCTTTATTTGAGTTACTAATATCTATGTGTTGTAAAAAGACTTATTGAACCATTTAAAATTTTAAGTTTAAACTGAAATAAAATGTTGAAAGATAAAAACTATAAAAAAGTTGAAGAAATATTTATAAATTACATCACAATAAATATTTTTATGTATAAAATATTTTTAAAAATAGTATATATGTAATATCGGATTGGTTTGATTCGGTTTGACTTTTTTTAGTTAAAATCAAACCAAACCAATTATAGTCAGTTTCTGTTTCAATACCAAACAAAATCAAACCAAACCAAACCATTAGTCGGATTTTTTTTGCGGTTTGTTCGGGCGGTTCGGTTTTGTACACCCCTACTTCTCACAGTACCATCTGGGTGCTGATTTCGATAAAATTTACTTGATCTGATCTGTTCTTTTTTTCAACATCAAAGACACCTAATGGTCATTGGTCAAAGAGTTGCTTTTTCATCTTTGATAAGCTCTGCAGCTGTCATTCGTTGGTTCTCTTGTAGGTGGTTGTTTTGATCTCATATAGTCTTTTCAGTATCTTCAACACTTGAGTTTTGTTTGTTTCTGAGACGTTGGATGTTAAATGTTGGTTATATTTGTGTTAGTAGGCAACTGAATGGTAAAAGGATTAATCAATTGCTAATAAACAGTAAGCTTTACTTTAAATACTTAAGTGGAATCGACAGATATAGGCATAACATTGGATCTCTACAGCCTTTTTTTGACACAATGAGTTCATATGATACCCTTGAGCTGATATTATCTGCTACTATAAACAATAATGATCTAAAATAAAGAGCGAACGGTGATGTGATCACAAGAGAACTAGATGGAAGTTTAATAGAAAAATTAAAGATATGAGTGTTCCTAGAAATAAGGATGAAGTAAAGAAAGTTTGTTTAGTTGGACAGATGCTACTTGGGTGTTGTTCTGTTTGCATTTATATTCATGCTAAACCATTTTGTTTAATACATGACCTGAACTTTGATTAATCTGAATGTTGGTTGTCTTTCTAATATGAGCTGCCTCCCAACATAGTAACTGGTGCTTGTTGGATAGGGTTGGGTGCATCTTATGAACTTCTTGTTGTTTAACAACAATAGAACAACTACCAGTAGTTTTTCCCTTTCTGCTATTGTGTATTGGAAGTGCAAATATGCAAACTCTCTGTTCTAGCGAAAACATTTGTACTTTTTTTTTTTGTTAAGGTACAATCTAAATACATCTTATCATTTCTTTTTTTCGGTCAGTGCATTTTATAGTTTATGTTGCCGTATGTGTTTTGATATTACCTTATATTTCCCTTTTTGGATCAATATAGCTTCCATGTTTCATAAAAGATTCAAATTCCGATTGTAGTGAAAGTTACTGAATGAATGTAATTCAACAAAATTATGCTTGCCTCACCTTCCCACAATCCCTTTCTTTTTTTCTCTTATTTGAAAAAAAAAAACTTGAAATGAATCAGCCAGAAAATTCATCATCCCCTTGCTGCCCCCTTACTCTCACAAGAAAAGAGAAACCTGTAACACGAAATGTTAGTAACTGTCCAAATTTTACCTCATCATTTTGGACCCAAATTCTAGGCTCTTAATTTTTTTCTTCACTGTTCCTTTTTCCAGTTATTGTGCTCTGCTGGTGATTTTGTTTGAATACTTCCGATGTTGTAGTATATTTACCATACACAATAATCACTATTGCCATTATTAGAAATTTAGAACTGCTTCACAAGTGATCAAAACTGTTCGACAAGGCTTTTTAAGTCCTCTAATATAATGGCGATGGAACCTTGACCTCTGCCGTGAAACTTGCCCGTACTGGTCTGTGGTCTGACAATCTGAATTCACCTCTATTATACTGGCTTTGCTTCAGTCCCTTGCCAAACCATATAATTCGATCACACCTACAGAATGTTTTTCTTTATTAGACTGTTTCATTAGCTTTTAGGTTAAAAATTCTAATGTTCTTTCACAACTTACCAAGCTGGGGCTCGACTCTTTCCTCTTTTCCCATTATGACTGCAGCCATAATAATCATCAGAATCTGGATGATATTTATATGTTGGTGCAAACTCAATTTCTTCCTCTTGCCAACCTCTGAAAATACAGCCTTCTCTTAGCTCGGCCTTCAGCTTCATTTTCCAAGTTTTCAATGTGAACTTCAAAATAGTGGTGATACTAGGAGTACAAAACTCACTACATGTTTGGATACTTTTTGGAACTTCAAAATTATTCTTTTTGCTTCTAGTACCTGATCCTTTTGTAGTAAGATGCTCCACTGCTCGTCGTTGACTAAAGATCTTGTTGTGGCTTCAGGTAGGTAGATCCTATAATTCAGGTCGCCTAGCCAAATCGCCCTACTGTATGAGATTAACCAGCTTATGGTTGTTAGAAGATATTTTAAGATATTCACAGTTGGTATATAATAATCAATATGTATGAAGTCAAGTCTTCTTTGTTGTGCTAAAGAAGTGCAAGGGTAAAATTATTTGTCCAGATGCTGACATGAGGCTTCATAAGCATTATTAAGCACAATCTCTCTCTCCTTTATCTTTTATGCTTATTTTTCTGATCAATTAATCAGCTGCTATGGTTTTGGACAGAATAATATTGTCAGCTTCTTGACTTTAGGAAGCATAATCAAACTGTTTATCCTATAAAGGTATACATACTCGTGCTGTAGAATTTTTCTTGGCAAATACTGAAATGAGTCACAAGGAAATCTTGTGCGTGCTAGTATTTGGGAGGCATCTGCATTTCTCTGTCTCTCATCTCCTTCTTTCCCTCCGGAAGCCAAATGACTACACACAAAGCAGAAGCTTGTTTCATGCAACCAAAATCTAACCGACACTGAACCCTGTATATCAAATACTGAAAATTAGTGAACTGAACACTAGATACATATGATTGTGTCTATATCCAATTTGTTTCATTTATAGTCCATGTGCTCCTCTGCTTCTTGAAGTGAAGAGGGACGGGCAGCGTGTGTAAATAACTCATGTTGCTTGTTCCTTGAATTTGCCAGTAACTATCATTGATTATTATTAGTAGGAAATGTGTTATTATGAACAAGAAATAGAAATTCAATATCAACTTTGTACCTTGTTTCCAAGGTAGCCAAAAATACCACAGCCTACACAGGAGACACTTGTATGACTGATATAGGGAAGGAGAGAAGACCGCGCCCATATGGTAATAAATATTCCCACCATTTGCTTGCTGATTATGCATTCAAATTGTGTTGAATTTTCTACATTGAACTTCAAGGAACTCCCTTTCTTTAGTGGGTAAACTTTTACACTTTCTTCTTCCTCTGCCTCCTGAAGGGTGATGTTGTTGACAGCTATCTTGTTAAGAGCTGTGCTAATAAGAGAATTCCACTGCATGCATATAGTTGTATTCTCTGGCACTATAACACTTCCAGCATTCAGAGGTACAATTTCTTGAAACCTGATAAAAGTGGTTTGCTCAAGAATTGTACATTCGCAAAGTAGAATTTAGACCCTTAAATACTGCAAGTATCAGCATACAATCTACTTCGTTGATTAGGCCACCTGATACCAGATGCCTTGGGATTACAAAGGGAGTGGGGTGGGAAGGGACGGGTGAAGCCTCACCCTGCAAAAGTTGTAAGTTGTATCAGCCTGTCCGTGATTAGCATTTTTTTTCTTTCTATTTTAACTCACCAGCCCCTATTGACCCCCCTGCCCCGCATAGAAAACGGGTTATGTCCAACTTCGCAAGAGATAGGTTCAAAAGAGTTGTTCTTAAACAATAGTACTTTTTAAGTTTAATTACCCTGCCCTTGCTCCACCCTTTTTTAAGTTCATAAAATTTGTTTTACCTGCCCTGCGTAAGAGCTTCCCCTCCCCTCCATGTTTATTATTTGCCCCATCCCGCTCTGCCCCATTGAAATAGGGCAGAGATGGTGATGCATTTGCATGGCGCTGCTACCCTAAGGGCGGCTGCATATGCGAAATGCAGCCATCAGGTGGTTTAGTTGACTTACCTATTAGTACAATGCAGTATACTGAAGTTAAAGGTTACCCGAGAACATAAATATCAGCCAAGTTGTTTCGAGTATCAAGCAAGTCCTCCATGTTCAAGTCGTCTGGTGGTGCAATGCCTCCCACATTCCATGAGCTAACAAATAGCCTTATTGAGAAGAAAAAAATCAATAAGTATGAGATAAACAGAAGTACATAGAAGATCTGTAAATGTCACTATTGTTAAATTGGCGTACGTAAAATTTTGTATCTCAGCTGAGGGTGCTGGTGTTGTGTCAGAGTCAGCTAGCATATTCTCATCATCCAGTCTGCTCTATAGGATGGTGTTTGCTGCCAAACTTAGCTACATAATCTTGAACAGAGGGAAGAAGGGAAGACTAAAGAAAACCAGAATTTACATCATCGTGTAGGGGGGTATGGGGGTAATGAGGGAGAGAGAGAGAGAGCAGTGGTAATGGAAGTTAATAAGTTAAAGTGTTAGTAAATCTATATATAAAGGGTAAGGAGGGTGAAGATTTGGTATGTAAAGGAGGGAGATCTAGAGATGTTAGGTTTCTTTTGGATGTTGAGAGTGTAAATGATACTATGGTGGGCTCTACAAAACTCCAATAAAGAGAAAGGAATTGTTAAACAAGATATTACAATTGAAGCAGACAATTAATTGAAAAAAATAGTTAGTTGGTTATTTGGAGGCCAAGATCATAAGGGAGGTGATGTGAGCAATGATGCAAGTTGGATTAAGATCTTCTATTTAACTTTAAACTATTACTACTTTCTTACTTTGGAAAACCAAAGAGGTACTCTTAGTCTTTTGATCACATGGTGACTTTGTAAGATTCAAGGATGTTTCCCTTTCTCCGGGAGCCAGTCCCACTAGTATCAACAGGAAGATCGTGTGAAGGTTATAAGGACCTGGCTTTGAAGTCGAACTGGAAAGCCTCTTTTGGTTTCTTATGGCTAAAGAGTTCTTCTTTAGAAGATTATGATAGTTTAGTATGAGTGAATTTGGACCTTTTTCTAGGGAAATGATACTTCATTTTGGAGAAATAAGATAATTGCTTGTTAACAAATACTATGATTTTTTCAATTCCATATGTTTTTGTTGTCTGGTCTTGGTGAAACTTACTCTATAATCAAGAATCTACTTGTTTAGTAAGAAGCTATTTTCTTGCTTGGTTTATTCATGGAGCAAAAATAGGAAAAGGGACATGAATAACACTTAACATCTTGCTATACTAATCATTCTTTTGAATTTCATCAATCTCTGTGACTGTGATGAAGATGTTGATGTGCATGAGGAAGTATTGTCTTCTAACTATTGAATTATTTCATGGTTAAAGTTTTCAATGAAATCAGGATAATCCTAGTCTAAACAAAATTTTAGACTGTACAAAGAGTCCTAGTAACTATAAGTGTGAATATCCATTAATCATTTTCATGCAAGATATTTGAAACTGAAACATGATAGAAACACTTAACACCTTAATTAATGTGCTCTTTTTCTTCCTTTTTTGTAGACACAGTTAATGGGAGAGCAAGGAAGACTCGACCAGATAACAGTTGTTCGAATGGTAACATTTAACAACCGATTTTTTAATTATTATTGAGACCTCAATTTGTTTTCTTAAATAGGGTCATTTAACTGATTTCGGAAACAGCCTCTCTATCCCGCAATGACAGAGGTAAGTTCTGCTTACATTCTACTCTCCCCAGACACCACTCGTGGGACTACTCTAGGAATATTGTTTTTTAGGGTAAATTAACTAATTGGTCAATTCCATAATCGTACTAAGAGAATTAACTAATGCATATTTCAGTGAATCATTTGGTATTATTATAGTATTAATTAACATAAATACAAATTAACCAGGTTGTTTTATGCTGATTGGCTTTGGCTACACCAAACTTACCTGAATTATCGACCAATCATGGTGATTAAAAGTGTTGAACTTTAAAATAATAATCCGTTCTTTTCTAAGCATAAGAAGGCCAATGGATATTGCTTATCCTTAACCAATCACGACTACTTACTATATTATTGGAGGATGAAAATTTTAATCCTTTTTGCTTTCTTAATTATATATTAAAGAAGACAAACTCTCTGATATCTATGACAAACATGAATAGAGGAAATAGTTTGATAATACAAATGCAGTATTAATAGGACAACATAGCTTGTTTTCTTCTTCTTTGTTCACATTTAAACAGTACTAAAATGACAACATAGATTAATTTGTTTAATTTGACGAAAATGATAACATGGATTCATTTGATAATATATTGGACGTACCAATTAGTTCCACCAAGGGATGCTGTTAATGAGATGCCTTTTGCATTAGTTAGCAAAAGACAATTGAGAGATTTTATTTTTGTTATAATTATTAATTAAGTAGACCTACAATAAGACTTGATTATGAAAGTTCTTTTTTTTTTATTTATAATTACCCCGTTCCTTTCAACTTTTTTATTTATTTATTTAAGGATTATGGGTTTAATTGTCTCAACCAATCCACATCGTCCTGGGCTGGCATAATTTAGGCTACCTCATGGCTAGTGCCTAGTGGGTGTTTAAATAAAGAATTGTGATTTGCTAGACAATAATGCTACTAGTATTTTACTACTAATATCACTAGGATATCATAAATATCCTGTTTAATGACGGTTGCCTAAAGAAACAGTATAACACAACGAAAATATCAACAGATATGTTAGCAGGATGGGCGTTTGATTATAAATTTTGGCGTGTGTTGTCAACTGGTGTATATATAATAGGGAAGAGAAGATATTACATGGAGCACCATCTAGTTAATTCCTGAACCATAGGACTCGTTTGGTACAAGGGATAAAGAATAACTAATCCCGAGATAAATTTTAACTAGGATGAGTTTATCCCATGTTTGATTGGTATAAAATCGTGAGATAATTTATCCCGGGATTATAGTGTTATTTTTATCCCACATTGAGGGTGGAATAACAATCCAGGAATAACTAATCCCGGGATAACTTGTTCACCAACCAAACGAGCCCTTAGGGGCTATTCGATTACCGGGTTTTAGGGGTTATCTCATTATAAAGTTTAAGATTAAATTTGTCCGGTATTTTATTTAGGGTATTAGCTAAAACCAGAATAAATTTATAACAAATTCTTGAAATTGTTTATCTCATATAAAAAGTGAGGTTATAACGTCAAGATGATAATCCCAGAATTATAATTTGAATAATCTTATATTGAACCAAATGACCCTTAGTACTATTAGATTAACTATGACAATTCCCTTCAATTAAAAAGAGGCACAAAAAGAAAAAGGAAGAAGATGATGGGAAGTGAGGTCTTGATATAAGTGAGTAAATGCGCAAAGAGAGAGAGATATTTGGTATTGATGTATACACTAAATTAGTAAATGAATAATATATGTTTGCAAATAAACTTCAATAACATAAAAAACAATTGAAATTTAGTCAGATAGTTAAGCGTTGTCTCTCTTATTTTTTTTTTACTATTAGTCGTATTGTTAGTCATAGTATTATACTCTTGTAGTTTCTTGTACTTTGAGTTTGGTTATTATATGTTTCTTTTTGTACTTCGATTATCGTTTTATCTTGTTATGACTACTGTTGCCCTATTTAGTAGTTGTAGGAATACTCTAGTAGTTTCTTGTTCTTCGACTTCTGATACTTTCTAGTGTTTCATGTAGTTCGATTGTAGTATTATTTTGTTGTAGTATAGTTCTGCTACTATCTGTTGTTCTCGTTTATTGTCTATATCTCTGATACTTTCATTACTTCTTTTCCTAGTCATCTTATATCTTGAGCCGGGGTTTATCGGAAATAACCTCTTTACTTCACCTCTGAGGTAAAGGTATGGTCTGCGTACATTCTACCCTCTCCAGACCCCACTTTGTGGGAATACACTGGGTATGTTGTTGTTGTCTTGTTATGATTACTGTTCAATATGATTTGTCAGGTTGTTTATAGTATTTTGCCATGACTGCTTCATTTCCGTTATTTCTTTCTATATACTGCTTTGAACTGTTTTTGTCTTTGAGCTGAGGGTCTATCGGAAACAACCTCTCTACCTAAGTAAGGGTAAGGTCTACATACACTTTGACTGGATATGTTGTTGGTGTTGTAACATAACAAACAGTTGATTAACCTACATTTTCACATCTTTTAATTATTTAATTCTCATATGTTTTAACTTGATTTGATGTAAATTCTTAGTGCGGATAAATATTATATTGTATCAATAATGAGTACAAACACATTAGTGAGAAAAGTTGGGTCATAATAGGGGCACTGTTGGTGACATAAAGCAGCATAGAGCTTTTGGATATTGGGAGTTAATTTAATTGGTTGACATCCCAATTTGAGAAATCCATACACACTTATCCCTAGCTAGCAGTGCAGTCATATCATCTCTCTTGTCTACTTGTTTCAAGTGTGTCCTAAAATATGAAATGGTTAGTGCCATTATCACTTTAAAAAGTAGAATAAGAAATGCAATTATTGACACAACATGTAGCTGGCTGTGTTTTACTAATTAGATTTGCATTGCAACTTGCATAGATACGCTTGCGTGCATAAGACTTGGAATTGATAAAACCCCCATTCCCCCATGACTCAAGTTTTTGGTCTATTTGGTTGATGGATAGTATATATTAAACATTAAAAGTCGTTTTACAGATTGAACCAATATTAAAATAGTACCTAATATGATATCTCCAGGCTCTTAACCCTGAAGTGTGTTTGGTCTAAAGATAAGGGTCACAACTCACATGTTGGATCCATTCATTAAGCCGTCGTTTGGTCATAGATTTTGAACTTGAAATTTAAAAATGTGAATTTTGAAACTTAAAGTTGTATTATATACATTTTACTCAGGAAAAAATTAAAGTTTAGTGAGTGAAAGTGAAATTTATCAAACCGATTTTTGAGAACTTGAATATTTGAAGATCAGATTTTGAAAATCTGATCAAATTTCACGGCCAAACACTAGCTAAATATTTCTAGAAACTTTTTCTTCTTTCTCCCAAAGGTTGCAAAATGTTGTGCGAAGTTGTTTGTCGAGTCAGATCCATTTTCCAGATGTAGGTTGGAGCCAAAACATTAAACCAAATGTTTCATAAAATATCTCACCAAGTCTCTTTTGTTTAACTTTTGTCCTAGGTACAAATTGTAACAATTCGAATTTCAAAACATAACACTTAGCGTATATTATACTTACTGAATCTCAATTATAACGTAGAATTGAAATAACAAGGTAATAGTGAACAATACTAATGGGGAAATCATAGAATTACAAGGAAGAAGGTAACTAGGAGATAAGATACTAGAACATAGAATGGAGATGAGAGGATAGCAGACTAAGCTAAAGCTTTAACATAATTCGCATGCCTCTTTGTAGCACCAGATTCTCTTTTAATAGCTCGATTGCTCCCCTTGCCCTGGGTCCCACATAAAGTTTTTCGATATCCCAACCAAGCCCTTTACCTTAGTGTTCATAACACAAAGCTTCTCCTTCTTCCTATTCCTTTTTGATGCCATTTAACTAAAACTTTAGTACTCTGTATATTTTAAGTGAGAAGTTATCGAGTGTCTCCTCGATTCTCGCTTCTCACTCCTTAGTGTTTTGTCTCTCTTTTGTTGTTGCATATTTAATCTGAAAACAGGCAATCCTATTACAAAAACATTTTAAAATCGAGACCTTTTGCTTTATGTAATCGTCTAATTTCTATGTTTCATGAATTCTAAGTTGAATAGAAAAGAATTTAATTAAAAATATGAAAATTGAATAACACATATAAATTTTGTCAATCCACAAAACTTAGTATGAACAATTTAAAAGGATAAATACAGTAGAGATAGTATCAATGTATCCCATCACTTAAGGGGCCTGTTTGGAAAGCCACCGTGAGAATTGGATTTGGTGTAATTACACAGTTTGACATGTTTAATTGGTCAGGTAATTGGGTGTAATTGGCAGAGGGTAATTACACTCTCCAATTCACAGGGAGAGCTGTGAATTGCTGGTAATTACATGGTGTAATTACAAGCTGATTATTTTCTAGTTTCGTCATTTTATCTCTATTTTTATTTTTTTTGTTTTAATTTATTTTTTATTTCTATTATATTAAATTCTTTTTTATTTTTATTATTCTAATAATTTTTAAAAATATATATTTTATTTTATATTATTTATATTTCATTTCCTTCTCATTTTCAAACCTTTACTTCTTGTGATGGATGTGCGGGTTTACTAGGAGAGATAGGATTAGGAATGAGGATATCCGAGAAAAGGTGGGTGTGGCGTCGGTGGAAGATAAGATGCGGGAAGCGAGGTTGAGATGGTTCGGACATGTGAGGAGGAGAGGCACGGATGCTCCAGTGCGGAGGTGTGAGAGGTTGGCTATGGATGGTTACAGGAGAGGACGAGGTAGACCGAAAAAGTATTGGGGTGAGGTGATTCGACAGGACATGGTGCAGTTACAGCTTACCGAGGACATGACCCTAGATAGGAAGGTGTGGAGGACGCGGATTAAGGTAGAAGAGTAGTAGGTAGAAGTGTGTGTAGGCTAGTAGGTAGGAGTGTTCCTTATTGTCCCGACTAGTAATCGTAGTGTTACGCTTATAGTTTCTTGTTCTTGGATTCCTCGTGGTAGTGTTTTGTGGCAGTGCTCTGTTTCTGTCTGTTGTTTGTTACTACATATTACTTCATATCGTCTCTTGTAGTTTTATCTTGTTTTTCATCCTGTATCATTGTTACGTCCTTTTTAGCCTTTTTTAGACTGTTTTGTCTTGAGCCGGGGGTCTATCGGAAACAGCCTCTCTACCTCACCTCTGAGGTAGTGGTATGGCCTGCGTACACTCTACCCTCCCCAGACCCCACGCTGTGGAAATACACTGGGTATGTTGTTGTTGTACTTCTTGTGATTCCATGCAATTGTTCGTATTATCTATTTTACATTTTTTTTATTTTTTTATTTTTTTTCATTTAGCATAATTTAGTTAGTATTCTAATTCTTAAATTAAAGTAGAATTCATTGTTGAATAAGGTTATAGACTTAGGTTTTTCTTTTCTTTTGAATCATATTTAGATACGTTATATTGAAATTTGACATAAGAGTATTATGTTAACTTTTTTGTTTTGAATTTTGAACTTATATTATATTTTCAGTTCTAATTTATTTGTTTTACTAGTATTGACTTGATATTTCACATTGCAAGTCATTCATTTTTTAGTTAGAATTGATAGATTATCTTTTTGTCAAATGTTTTAATAATTTTATGACATTATATTTATAATATTAATCTTTTTGTTAAACATGCATTTCATGATGTTCTTAAAAATCATGTACTTTAAGTTTTTATGATTAATTTAATTAAAATATACTAATTTAAAAGATATAAATTAATTTTTTTTTATAATATTAGTTAAGAATATATGTTTATTAATTAATATATATCTATATCTATACTACCTTAAAAGCATGAACTCAAAAAGTTAAAAGTGAAATTACTAAACTACCCTAATGTCTTATTCCTAATGTCTCTTAAGAATTCAAATCCCTCCTCATGCTTCATCTTCTATGTTCATATCGGTTCAAACTACAAGGCCTCACATGGTTCTACTGTGCACAAAACCCTACGAAGATCTTCTCTTGGCGACTATTAAAAAAGTATTGGTCAAACGAGAATTAAACAATTGGTATTCTCTTACTCATGTTTACATATGAATTTTTTTTATGTCCTATAAAAATTTGTTTAGATCATCTTCGATAATGTTGTTTTCTTTTTTGTCAAATATCAAATTTGTAAGATTATAAAATATGGTGATAATCTTTGGCTTATCTAAGTTTCTACTATTTCTATTACGGTTATTTATAGATTAATCATATGCTTATCTTGTGTACTTAATGATATTAAAGTCAAAGTGATGGATGGGAAAAAAGCTGACAACAAAATTGAGTTCAATTTTATAAACATCATGCGTTTATGATTTATATAGTCATTTTTGAAGTCTGATCCTCATAAATGTTAGGATAGATGACATGTCTTGTAATAATCTGAAAATGCACCTCATTATTCATCTATACTACCTTGCCAATCCAACGCTTCAAGGAAATAAAATAACAAACAATCCTTCATATATACGCACCTTTTGGTGAAAAGTTCCTCTTATGCAAAAAACCTTTCTGGAAAAACCACACATACGAACAGCCTTAAGCCAATGTTGCGTACTCTTTACTCAACAATAGATCAATTTCTTTCGATGAGAATGGTGCAAGTTTTACTTCTTTCGTAGATATTTGTTAGTCTCTACGTGTATTGTTATCCAAACTGACAATGTATAACATAGTTTTCTCAAGGCAACACTATATATAGAGCACTATTATTATAGTGATTCCGAATGATTTGGTTATTGCGATTTTCCTTTCTGAAGTTATTCCGACGACTCTTGTGTTATTGAGTTATTTGTCGTATATTTTTGGATTTGCTTCTATGCTTTCTCTTTCTGCAAATAGGTTAAGAGAATTTTATTTTAGTTGAATGTTAACGTGTCACAGTACTTGAAGTAACTGGTCACAAATTGGACAAGTGACTAGAGGAACTGGATGTGTATCCCTGTTTTTGTAGACCAGTCTCTATAGGGATCATGCTATAGAAAAGTTTGGGGCTGATTGTCCTACTCGGTAAACAAAACTCCTACTTACCAAATTTTTTTTCTTGGGCACAACCTATGGGTATATGTAGTTGAGGGTTGTTTCTCTATCTTTTCTAGATTGGTTTTAAGAAATATATCTAATGTTTAATTTTGTTATAGGTACGATTATTGGGTGTCTATTTTCTCTCTGTTTATATTCTATGTAATTTGATACTAATGACAATGAATACTCTTGTAGATAGTTTGAGAATTTTTTGCAGTTGAATGTTTACTTTTTTCTACGATCAGCTTTATAGATTTTGTTGTGCGATAGCACAAAGCATGAACGAAGGGCCAAACAAAGGTACAATAAAGAGAAGACAAATTAGTACATATATAGTTTAAATAAAGCCTAACAACAACAGATCAATAGACAAAAATATTTATTGTTTAGTGTGAGTACAGGAGCAACAAATCATTTGGCGGTGAGATGTTAGCATTATTTCTTTTTAAAAACTTGGTTGCTTTATCTTACTAAACCTATGTTCAGAAAACATTCTTCACTTCTGATGTAACTGAAAGCAATGTTGGAGTCATTTTACAAGCTACAGTCTTGTAGGTATATACAAGAATGGCTGGACTACAATGATAAGTACATTTGATCTAATGGAAATACTACAATGATAAGTACAGTTGGCTCCTTTGGTCAACATATATGAGGATGTTTTACTATATTATGTAAATAATTAGCAATGCAGAGTGTAGTATTTTTAAAATTTTGGGATGAAATTTCATAATTGGTAATGATTCTTTTTTTCTTCTTAAAGAGTTAATGGTCAATTAAACAGATTTGAACTATCCTTTTTTGGTGAGTTCCACCCCCAACTATTAGTTGATTCCTTGAATGAACATGAGTAGTATAGATGCAGGAATTTACTCGAAGTTTAGGAAAGAAGGCCTGAAGAAACCGGATAGTTAATAAATTCTTTCAAAGAACAGTGCTGAAGGAACGACACAAAGGACAGACATGGTCCTTGGTCATTGTCAGGAACCTATGTGATCTGAATTATATATATTACCATTTCTCTCATTCACAATATCAATCATTCCTATCAATAGTGTCCAAATCGAACCAAAAATTCACAAAGCAATAGCTTTTCAAAATTAGTTATTATTCTTTAAATGGCCTTACAAAACAAATAAACTTGCACCTTCAACATTGAAGAACTATTCACTCGAGTGATGACTGAAACAATTCAACTTACATAATTCTTCAATCTTAAACAATATAGACGTGATACCGTTGAGGCAGAAAAAGTCACTACAATGTCGAGCAGTATACACTCATCTTACCGACATGTCTCAAGAACCACGTGCGATGCACGTGCCGTGATACTAGTATATATATATATACACACTCAAAAACTTCAAAGTGAAATTACTAAAATACCCCTAAACTAACAAACCTAATTAAAAATAAAGAACGGCACTTTTTCAGCAACACCCGCTATTACAACCTTTGCAAGATACACCATTCCAACTCTTACAACATGGACAGCCGTCAACCTCAAAAAAACTCAAAGAGCTGCAACTAATGTTCACTCTATTTGAAAGAATGGCATTGATCAAGGAAGTCACTTTTGTACAAACTCCGCAATTCCATCTTCGAAAGCGTCAAATTGATGGAAATAATTTGCCATCAACGCCCTGTTCCCTGGCCGGATTTCCCAACTATTCAAGTCACTTCCTCTGCAGGTACTCCAGCCACTTTTTTTTGTCCATTGGGATGGAATCTAGCTTCAAGTGTATTTTAGTCTGTTAATAGTTTGATAAATGTTAACAAAAAGTACTTTGAATGGTATACAACTCTTCGTTGTTCCCTGTTTAATAGACGCTACACGTTGTTACAACCTCTAAGAAAACTATCTCTCAACAAGCTCTGTCTTCTCTGCAAACTTTACGATCTGATTTAATTTTTACGGTCTGATTTAATTTTTACGGCTCCACACAGTACTCCCGTCTTGTAATTTCTGCGTTCCACCCAGTTGCGAAGTAACTACCTTTTCTCCTTCTTATCCATTTTGCTTTTGGTATCAGGTCCTTGGTGTCACCCGGTTGACGAGCATCTGTTATACTTTGTACTTTTGTCCATCTGTTATACATTAAAAGCTTCCAATGACAACAACCTCCGGCAAAAAGGAATTGTAAGTTGTAACCACTTCCCATTCATCTGTTTTGCTTCTAATGTTAAATACCTCTGTCAACAATCATATGTTATAGTTTGTACGTCCTGTCCATCTGATATACTTTAAAGTTGGAAGCACAACTGCCTCCGGCAAAAATGAATTGTATGTTTAACCACTTTCCATTCATCTGTCCTGCTTCTAACGCTATGCCCATGTGTCTTCTTACAAAGATGCCAACGACATCTGCCTCCGGCAAAAGCGAATTGTAAGTAAAAGTCACTTCCGATACCCCATACTCCTAGACCCCAAATTTCTCTCTTGCTCTGTGAACTTCATCCCATCCAAGTTCATGGAATCTTGAATTGATTGAGATGATTGTTTACGAAGATTTCATTTTCTGGCTTGACGAACAAGCTGATCAAATATTGCTCATGATTATTTCTTCCCTGTTTTTCATCCTATAAATCAGAAAATTAGCTTATATACTCGCACGTGTTCTTGAATAGTCTTACCTATTAAATGTGTTCCTCTCGAGATTTTTATCAAATACCCTTTGTTCTATCCGTCATGATGCTCCTTTATATTCATATTTATTCAGATGGTATTACACAAACCTCCTCACACTGAAAACTACACCTGGTGGTACTGAGAGACTAAACATCCGTCCTCTTTCCCCCATTCAAAATCATGAAAAACATTACACCGCCAAGGCACTTTTAGATGACTGTGCTACTTTCAACTGTTTGATAACATATTAGTTAAACAATACAATGGGAAAAGACAGTTTGAAATAGAATGCACATTATACTCTTATTGTGACATAACGTTTCTTCTGATAGTATTTTAAAATAAATAGTTATAATATGCCGATTGGATGGTTGTGTGGTTAGGTTACTGAGCTGCCATTTTTAAACTAATATGTACTTCTTCTTTTTAACTGTAAATCTATCTATCATCCTTATGTGATGAAAAAATAATGTCCTGAGATATGGTCTTCTATTATATGGTCTTGCTATGTGATAATGTGTTGTATCACTCCATCTTAAAAGAAAATGTCTCACTTTCATCAGTTTGTTGACTTCATTTTACAATTGCAAGTGACAACTGCCTCTGTCAGAAAATGAATTGTAAGTTGTAGTCATTTCCCATTCATATGTTCTACTTCTAACGTTATGCCAATCTCTATAACGTAATCTTTTATACTTTCAATGTTGCCAGCGACATTTACCTCCAGCAAAGAATTGCAAATAAAGGTCAATTCTGATGCCCCAATTTCTCGTACTCTATGAACTGCACCCCATCCAGATAACCTGTGACTCCTCTGGCTCTATGAATTTGATAAACTTGCAACTAATTGCTGCCCCGGAATAACTGAGCCACCAGGTTATGAGGTTTCCCACATACTCTAAAAGGAGTAAGTCAGGAAAAATAAATGCAGTGGAGCAACAAGAACTAAAAATGCAACGAATAATATGCCAGTTGACAATGTACTACGAAATGAGAACACATTGTTGTAAGAGCACATAAAAAAACCCTCTTTCAACAGTTAGCCGGTTACTGTTACATAAAACTAGATATTTTATTGACACTTTATATGACGCTCGACATATGGTGAAAGCCGATGGAATTTTCTAACTATCACCTGTTATAAAAGGCTTCATCACTTTTGATAAGTTTCAGCACAATTGTTTTCTTTATGGCCGAAGATCCATCACTTCATTTAACGAATATTTGGTGTCATCAATGAGTACAATTTTCGTGAAAACAATAAAGAGAAGAAGATTATGTCCTATGTTTTGTTCACAAAATGGTAAAAACAAGGAATATATCTTTTTTTTAATTGAAATACAGAGATGTTTTCTCTTTTCTGGTACACAAAGGATTGGAATCAATTAATTTAACAAGTCAATCTCACATGTAGTATAGGAATAACTCAATCACGAGAGAAAGTTAATTATATGATGATCATTCACAAAAAATGTTTATTTAATAATCAGCACTTTATTTTAATAATATGATATTTATTTTATGAAATTGTGATTTACATGACTTGGCATACACGTGCAACGCACGTGCAGTAAAACTAGTATATATATATATATAAATTTAATATCATTTATAAAGGCCCTTATTTATTTAGTATAAATTTTTAGTTTTTGATAATTAGCTTTTATTTTTAAATTTTAATATAATCATGTGATTATACTTGTGTAACCAAACAGTACACTTATAATTACACTGTTATTATATTGTGGCAACCAAACATGTCGTTATAATTACTAGCTGATAATTATTACCCAAATAATTACACCAATTTTAATTACCAGGTGGCTTTCCAAACAGACCCTAAGTAATATTATGCATCATAACAAGAGTTAGGGTCCTGCATCATACAGTAAATTACTACTAGTACAGTACAACGTAACAACTTTCCTCATAAAAGTCGTTCCTATTTTTGAGTTGAGTTATGTGAAAAATTGGACATTGTTTACGGCAAGTCACGACTATTTCTTTTCTTTATAAAATGCTATTTTACTGATGGAATAAGTTGTTTACACTTGCACAGTCACAACTGAGATAGTTTTGTCAAGTATTTTGACGGCGGAGGTCTCGTCCATTAGGCCACTTAGATAATTGCCTAGAACTTCATAACTATGAAGGTCCCATATATTTATGTATAAATAGTTATATATATTAAAAAATTACTGAAATTTTTAAAGAAAATAGCTCATATTTTTTGAAAAAGAAAAAAAAACTAAGTAGAGTTTACATGGAATCTTCCTTCGCATAAAAATGCATGGAAACAACTCATTATTATAATGTGTAATATAATGAAAGAACCAATTTGACGAGAATGCTGATAATGAAATTTCAATATCCCTAGAAGAAATTTTTTAGAGTCGATTACTTTTTATACATAATTGACCAAGTAATTTTCCACTTCAAAATAGATTTGATCAATTCAAAGCGTATGACACTATTTTGATTTTCTATTTAGTGGTCAAAAATTGAGATTACTAGATGATGAGAATTTGAAAAAAATATTGTCTTGATCTTGAATATTTCGTGATGCATAATAGTCACTCTGACTTAGATGGTTTAGGTTTATTTTCTGAATTGAAAATATTAAGTAAAATAGTAAAATTAGAAGATAATACTGTGATCGATATACTCAATCAGATAGATAAAATGACTAAATTTCTTTCCAAATGCCTATATTGCTATAATGACTAGAATGAAAGGTACGTAAAAGGGGAACAGCGTTGGCATTTATTCATTTATGTTGTCCATGAAGACAGTGGTCAAGACATTCTTGGACTGCAGCGAAGTCTTGAGCATCTTCAAAGCCTGAAAAAACAATTGGATAATTTATGCTTCTGATATAACCAATTAAATCATAACTTGAAAGTGTGAAATTATTCTATAAAACCATAGATGTGGAGTAAACAAAGGAATGGACTAGAAATTAAAGGAAAACAAGGTTATATACATGCAGTACTCGCCATGTGCTGATTTTGGTTGAATGTACATATTATCCAGATTCTCATACAAGTTACCCAAGCACCCAACCATACCTTTAGTAGTGAGAAGCCTTATGACACTGCCTATTCCAGAATGTGAAATAAGAAATCAATGCATTCGTGATGAAGAGGTCCTACAAGTGTTCGAGATAAAGTATTTCCAACACTACAGACCCCTAACTTGGACCCTATTCATCTGATACACATCTTAAGAAAACTTTAATTAGAAGTGTATTTTACTAAACTAACATTATCAATGATGCTTTGGACTCTAAATTTGACTATAATACTAAAGATAGTTTGAGAAAAATGTAATAAAATACTAATAGGAGTCAAGTAAATAAAACCGAGGGAGTATTACTCTAGGACGAGCGTCCACCTTTTTTTGCCTATCGTGATAAAAAGATGTTGATGCAGTTGCAGGAAATGCTTGGCAATGCTCGGACAAAAAGAAAAAGAAAAGACAAACAACTAAACTCTACAAGAGGAAACTCCTCCTACAAGAAACAGAAGTCCTGATATGGATATGCTTCAGTTTTTTCTTTGGGGGGATTACTAATGTTGATGTTCAACGACCTTTTTAACATTCAATTTGGGGATTACTGACTCTTAATTGTTGTTTTTAGGAAACTTAAACTACGGATCAATGTTTAGAGGAAAATGTTTTTCAATTTTCCTATGTTTGGTTGGTCAAAACTTTTGGACAATCTGGTCCTCCTAAATTTTTGGTACCTTGGATGCTATGCATATTACCTAAATTTGTTTTATTAGGAAGCCTCAGATATCTTCATGCCTTTGTATTTAGTTAAGTTCAGAGCATTGAACTGTGACAGCTTTTTCATAAAATAGAGTTTTTATACTTTAGTTACAGCCAAGCCTCTTTAAAATGTACAATTTATAATCTTAAAAATAAGACTTGTTGTGCGATAGTGTGTATAACTTAATCTTTACAAAATAATATACTCATTTGTGTATTAAATTAATACCATATGCGCTATGCATGATTCAAAATACTAACTAAACACGGGATAAAACAAGTTCATAATTTATTCCATGATTATTGAATCTAATACATCAAGCCAAACGAACCCTAAATGTTCGAGATTACTTCCTTTCACAAAACCAAATTAGGCTTTGTAAAATCCAATCTCGACGAAAAAAATCCAAATTTTTTTCTACATCTAACTTAGTATTTACAATCAATTAAAATAGAATTTTTTACATAGCAGAATGAAGCATCTTGGACCTATTCCACCTATGTCGAACACTACCAAAAACATCATAGTATTTGATCTCTGCCTCTGTTGGTGTCAACTCGACAGACATGAAACCTTGTCCATCATGGAAGAAGTGTACGTCTGCTCTGTTTAATACTTTCACATCTCCTCTCCATGCCTTTGACCCCGCCCCGCTTACTAAAAATTGCATTGGACTGCAATTTAAACCAAGAAATAAGAGAAAATTAAGATCATGTTACGAAAAATTAGGTCATTTTTGCAAGATTTGAACTCTATTCTCACCTTTCAGTGTCGCTAATATGTTCAAGGCAGTGGTCGTGCCCGTTTATGTAAAAGTCAACATCGTATGCCTGAAATTTCACGAGAGAAATCAATAATGTTATATATATATTTATTTCGAGTCAGAAGCAATTGATCGATGCAAATGAAAGACAAAAAAGTTACCCTAAGCATCGGAAGAAGACGTTCCACAAGTGGCTGAGTGTCACCATGATGTCCCACACTTCTAATGGCGTGATGACCTAGTACAATCTTCCATTTTGCTGTCGATTCACTCAAGGCCTTTTCGAGTTCCTAATAAGAAAATAAATTATTAAGATTTTATAAATCGTCTTGAGAATCTATCAGAAATGATCCTTGAATGAAAATTTATGAAGTCTACATTCAACTTACTTTCAATACGTTTACAGTGTATGCTTTTGTAGGGATCACACCGCGCCAATCATAGGTATGATCCTTAGGATTCGTGAAATAATCAGTCACGAATGGAGTTGTATCCACCATGAATATTTCAGCAATTTCTTCAAACAACAAAAATGTAGAAAACTTGTCAAAATCAGAACTAACAAACATATAAACATAATTAGTAATTTATTTAAGAAGAGATCAATTTTGCACCTGCATTAACTACGAAAGACCTTAAGCAAACCCATCTGCTATCGATTTTCCTAAGGTAAGGACTGAGTTGCGCTTCTACATCTCCTCTGTAATCGTGGTTACCTAATACTGCAGAAAATACAGTTTTACAAATTTCAGACCGTGCTATAACGTTGTAATAAAATCGTGATGTGTTTATTTGCAAGTACAATATTTTGGAAACTTACCACTGTACCATTGTTTCTGTAAGCTCTTTGCTGTGTAAATGTTAGTAAATGACTCTACAAAGTTTGTATCATGCATTCCTGTCAATCCATTATCATAGAAATTGTCACCAGTTGACAATACAAAATCAATGTCCAGCTTCTCTCCAACTCTTGCCATCTGCATACAAAAGAAGTTCATTCATGATCAGTTTCAGATTAAAAAGTGTTATATCGATGGCGTCAGTTCAAGCTTTTAAATGAGTTAATCACACGATTCAACGTCAAAATATCGTACCTGGTGAGCTACATGAGATTGATTATAGGTACCCCTTCTACCCCAGTCACCAATAACCAAGAAATTAAGAGTGCCATCACCTTTAGTAGGGTGATCAAATTTCTTAAGCCTAGTAGATGATGCACTTGCACAAGAGATTACACAAACAATGACTAACCAAAAGCACAGAACCATGGAATTCTTGGAAAATTTAGCCATGGCTCTGTGTTGATAGAGGAAATTCAACAAAAGAAGCACAGAATATTTTAACTTCAGTCCCTACCCCTTTTTTTTTTTTTTGGTATTTGAATTACTAAGCAGATGTAATTTTTGATGGAAATAACTTTGATGAATATATATAGGAGGAAAATTAGAGTAAGAGTGGGAGAGCTAGAGAATAGGTACAAGCAAGGGAATAGGATCAAAAGTTCTTGAATACCTTACGAATTTAGAGGTAAGCTAGGATTAAATTTCGAAGAGGAGAATAATAATTTTGATGGAGCGACATCCTTATTTATAATAGTGAAAAAACTATTTTAACCCGAAATAGGAAAACATATTTATATGTGAATTTGAACGCAAATCCTAATTAGATATGGATTAGATGATATCCTTACGTAGGTTAAATCTACTTTAATTCAAAATTAAAAAATCTTGTGTTTGACCGAATTTAGTGGTACGTTACTTTAGGATTAAATTTGAAAGAGTAAGATAAAAAAATACATGTATATATTTTCTACATATTACATGTAACGAAATAGCTCTCTCGTATATATATTTTACAGGATAATTGTTCTTATTACCATGCGAAGAAGTTTTTTATCTTTTGTTTTTCTCAATTTATATGACACATTTTTTTTTAACAGTTTAAAATAAAATAATTTTTTTTTGTTTGGTAAATATTTAACTACACTATCATTATTTTACCCATGTTGAATTCTATTTCTTTTTTGGGAAAAAGTATATAAAAGTGTACTCTTCTATTTAAAAAATTATTTATTTTTAGGATATTTTGAAAAAGTATATAAAGATTTACTCGTCTTAAATGGGCGGCATGTGATTACCTTTGAAGTTATTCTGCCACTCATGCCATATAATCCTATATTGGACTTAATATTATAATAGATAATGTGGTAGGGTACTAAATTACTGAACCTTTGAAAACTAGACTTATCAGTATGGACACAATATGGGTAGGTCTGTAGTGAGGGTCATTTACATTTTTGCCCTTATTTTGTATTTGTCTTTATTAAGTTTAATTTAGGTGTTTTTTGTTAGTTAATTTAGGTGTTTTTTGTTAGTTAATTTAGGCAAATTAATTACTTTATATGACAAAAAAAAAAATTATGTAATAAATTAAAAATTAGATGACTTTTGTATAATAATTTTTTTGTTTTAACCTTAAGACTTATGTATTTTATGTAATAAAAATATATTTATTGCTGAGATAATATTTTAGAGGAATTGTGGATTTGTCAAAAAATATTGAAAGAAAATATTTATTATTTTGATTATGATTAGAATCTTATTTTAAATAATTAAATTTTAACCTCTGTTTTCTGAACATTCTACATCCTTCTTTTTTGGAACATTCGACATCACTCTAGGCTCTAGCAAAACCAAAGATATTATCTATGCCTTCCAAAAAGATCTCCTGAACCTTCTGGAATATTCATTTCAGTTTCTCTCGCAACCCCATAAATAGCAGAAAACCTCACCGTTTCTCTCATTGTGTAAACAACAAAACTTCAGATTTCGTTAGAGTTATCAATATCTCAACAACAAAGCGATCAAAGTTAACAATGGAGAATCCATTCTACGGAAGCTATTGGTCCCAGCCAGCTAGCCCTCGCTATTCCTCAAACATGAGAGGAATACCAGTGCAATCCATCCACCAGAAACCTTCCGGAATTAAGCCGGCGGCGAAGGTTGTTCAGATTCCGGTCCACTTCGTCAGTTCGGAACCCGAGCGGTACGTTTCGGCCTCCAAGACACAGAAACCTGAGCCGGACCGGTCCGGTTCAGCCTTGAAGATCCAGAAGGTATTCAGAGGGTTTCTGGTGAGAAAAAGCGTGAAGAGAATCATGTCGATACGAAAAGAGGTGGAAGATGTTGAGCGGAAGCTTTTGTGCAGCGAAACGGCGGAGTTGATCCGTAGAGATGAAAGGGAAAGGTTGCGGGTGAATGAGACGCTGATGTCTCTGCTTTTCAAGCTGGACTCGGTTCGTGGAGTTGATTCTGGTGTTAGGGAATGCAGAAAGGCTGTGATTAGAAAGGCTATCTCCTTGCAAGAGAAAGTTGATTCCATTGTTTTCGCAGCAAATCAAGTTGCAGCTGAAGAGGAGAATCAATATTATGATTCTGATGAACTCTCTGAACCAGTCGATCAGACCGGAGACATCTCCGATTCTACAGGAAATCAGAATGAATATGGAAAATCGACAAATCAGAATGAACTTTGTGATCTGAAAGAGCAAAGTGTGGATGTGAACAATCAAGCGACATCAAATGACGAGGAAACACTCGTAGAGGGCGAACACGATGCAGCACCATCGGTTGAGAACTGTGAAGGGTTGCAGGAGGCAAAGGAGGAAACTGATTGTCCGATGGGCGAATGTATGGAGGGAAGTGTGGAAAGAGGTGAAGTAGGGGATGTGATTGAAGGAGTTGAGGATGAGAATGAAGCAAGGCAACACAAGCTTGATGGGGGCGAGGAGAGTAGAAGAAACAGAGAGTTGTTGGAGATAATGGTGGAGAAGAATGAGAATATGATGAGAATGATGAATGAACTGTGCCAGAGAAATGAAATACAAACGCGGCTGCTGAACTCGCTGGCGCAGAGGGTGGATCAATTAGAGAAAACTTTCTTATGTGATAGGTTGAAGCCAAAGAAGAAGAAGAAGAGGAATACTGCTTGATTCCTGCTGTAGCAATTTGTTGATTTTCTTTTCTTTCTTTTGTTCACTGTTGTTCGGGTTTCACCCTGTGTACTTTCGGAAAGACAGATTTTGGAATGTGAATAATACAACAGAGTTTCCTTATGTCGGATTTTTTTACCTTTTGCTAAGTTTTCTTCTATGAATGTGCGATACAGAGAAGAATAGGATATATATTGTGCATTCATTCCTCCTATTGCGAAGATGAAGTCGCTCCTATGAGGACAGATATCAGTTAGTAATCCAGTTTGGCTTCAAAATTGCTTTCGCAAGTAGCAAATTGAAAGTTAGATAAATCCTTCTCCACGCAGTTTATGTCCTGAATTATGTAGGTGTCATAAACCAATTACACGTATGTTCTGTGTTATTGAGGAAAGGAGAAAACCACCCTGGAGATTGGGAAGACATAGCAAACTGTGACACTCGTAAAGCAAACACAAGACTCATATCATGTTAACTAAGCTCCGATTAAGCTGCAAATAGCCTTGAATAATATGACTCGTATAATATGACTGATGCAAAGATAGAACAGCTACTGGTCTTTGTATCTCTTTTTCTACTTCCTCAATGCTCTGAATCTCCTTGTAGTACTTGCAAACACGATAGATACACCTTCAAAAAAATAAAGAGCACATTGTTTATGCATTAAATTATAGAAGAGAGACACATCTCGAAAGTAAAATCACATATAAGGTCCACATGATCTGTTGATGTACCAGTAGAGAAGGCATGCTGCGACTTGTAGATCCTCATAACATGAGGGGAGAGACAAAAAGAAAGAACATAACATCAATGCATCAATGTGGAGTTAATATCTCAAAAGGTCACCCACGCAAAGTCATTGAACTTTATTTTGTATCAATAAGATCACTCAGAATGTTTCCCCAATTATCTGGAAAATGCAAGGGTTCTTGGCATATGGCTCAGGAAATCAGTCTCAGCGTGAGTACGTCGTTTTACCTACTATATATCTGATATACTAGACTGATGTTTGCAAATCAAGGCGATTCTGCATGTCTCAGGACTGAACTTAATCTGAGGACTCTCCTCCTGCTGCTTAACTTCTCAAGTGGTACCTTACTTTTGCAAGCTCTCAGTTAAAATTTCAACAAGAGAATCAAGAAATCTTTCTGATTAGTCTTAGAAACAAACATCCTCCCAAACAAAGATATGTCCTCCTAGTGTCAGGTGCTTCATTGACAGTCGACTTTGAGTTGAAGGTTTCCTTCTGGCTTGATGCATTAACATTAAGTAGGTATATAAATTGATGAAACAGTAAGCACTTCCCCTAATTGAAATAAGTTATAGTCACTACCTAATTCATTCATTGATTTGATAGGAATTTTACCTTATTTTTCTGTTTATTTTACCTATTTGTGGTTTCCTAAACTATGGAAAACTTCCTTTTCCTAATAGATTTGATATCTTATATTAAAAGTTGAAGTGTTCTATTGAAACAGTACTTAGTTTGAGTGTTTAAATGAAATATTCTGACAAATTTAAGAGGGCTCACTATTTATTAAACCTTTAGGACGTGTATTCCATGATGTTTAGCATGACATTAGTAATATCTTGTAGACATATTTTTCATGAATAAGTTATTTTGTAGTGGTTAATTATCAAAAAAATAAAATTAAGGAAAATAAGATTAAAATTGCCTACTTACTTGTGGACAAAAGACGTTTTCCTTAGAGTTAGAAGTCTTAACTTTTAATTTCATATTACTTGCTCCTATACCTCTTGTATGAATTTGATGATTTCTTGGAGTGACAAGTAATTTGATTGCCCCATTTTTAATACTGTATGAATTAGTGGATATTTAGGTCTTCCTTTAAACTTAATTTGACAAGGGAATAAAAACACAAGCGGTAAACAGAAAGTTATTAGAATTTGAACTTATAATTCTGAATTTAAGGACGGTTTGATAACATATAATTAATACGACAATTCAAGCTAAAACAATGACAAACTATATGTTTAAGTATATCAAAATCTTTGAAAGAGAATGATTAATAAGTCCTATTCATATCACATGACTACAGTAAATCAAGAAATATCCAGTTGCCATTAAACCATTCTTGATGAAATCTCAACACATGACGAGGATATGCTATGTTATCTCCGGTCGTAGGGAAGTAGACATAGTACTCTTGTCCAATTTTCCCACTGATAAATCCAAACCACCATCCATCGTTGGCAAATACATCAACCACATCGTACATTTCCGACATTATTTCATGTTGATTAGGTGGCACAGGACGGACCTCGGCTGCAGTAACAACATCCTCTAGCAGTGCAGACTCATCATCAGTCAACAGAGTTTTGTATTTGATTTTGTAATGATAAGCGTCGGTGGGAGAAATAATAGTTGCTTTGTAGTAAGAACCTATGAAGCCGTATTCTTGACTTGCCACTTCAACTTCATCACCCTTTTGGAATACTTTTGTTGTCTGTTGTTTCTTGAATGCTATTGCTTTTATCGACTTTGAGATCATAGCCATTCTTGATTGATGGCGTTGCTCTGAATTATTTGGGGCCATTAGAGAGTAATAATAATGATTGATTCAATTGATTGAAAAGTGAGGAATTATGAAAGCTTTCTAAGTGTATTTATAGGACGACAATTTGGTTTACTTATACGAATAGGAATGGGAATTGTTTTCCTGTTTTATTTCTGTTGTGTATATTTGATTTTGTATAAATTTGTGATGAAACTATACGCTTTGGTGACTTTTGATTTAAAATAATAATAGTTAATGTGTACCACAAGAAACTCAACATATGAAAGATTTGATAAAAATACTTTTTTTTTCTCGAATTGTGGTTATTCCAATTTCGTTTTATTTTCCCAATCTGCTCCCACTTGGCCATTAGTAACGTGTTTTTTTTTCCCTTTGAGTTTTCAGTACTTGTCCCAAAATCTATTTCTTTTATATTGATTGAACATGTAGAATAAGTCGAGTCATTTACAGATGTATGTATCTTAGTCAACTACTGCGCATTGAATATTCCAGCCACTTGTGATGAAGTTGCTCCTCAACTCAATTCATAAATGAACTTTTCTTATAATAATGTCTGAACTAACTTGAGTATATCTCGACTATTTTATTGTTATCTCTCACAAAATATGTGCTATATAACTCTATTCACTAAGATTTAAACAGATGAAAAGAAATATACTACACTTCTTTTTATTTCTATTGAAATTTGAAAGCTAACGTCCACAATTTTTACTCATTTCATCTACCTCTATGTCACATCTTGGAGTGCAACCTACTTGTGCGTCACGGTTGGTGGCTTGTGGTATCAAACTCAGAATACTTTAATGTTATGTGGTAGTAGTATATACGAAAGAGTATCATCTTATTTATTGCAGGTGAAATTGAGAATTCCAGGTAAGGATTAAGGAAGTGTATTAAAATAGGCCAACAACTTGCACATTATTTCCTTTCCATAAACCCAATTAAATTATTTTTCTTTTCTTCTAATAATAACATTATATCTGAAATTGAACATGGATGAATATGTTTTTAATGTATTATATTCTTAAGGAAGAATTGGTCAAAGAAGAATCAATCAATGCTGTGTTTACATAACTGCACATCCTAATCAGTGACAAAACCGTGTTGGACGTTGACTTAATCTCATAAATTCCAAAAGTCAACTGGCTGCCATTCTGTCTTAGCTGCAGTTCATCCCCTCATCACTTCCTTTTTATAACAATTAAAATTTCCAAATCACAATAGTAGAGAGGAGAATAGGAGGGAAAAAAGAGAAAAAGGGCAAAGAAGATGGGAAGGGTGAAGTTGAACAATGATCCAACTCCAAGCCTAAAGCACTTTAGTCATCCACATGAATTGGAGTTATGCACCCAACTCCAAGATTTAAGCCCTTGTTCAGGATGCAAACTTCCATCATTAGGCCAAATGTACATATGTAGGCCTTGCAATTTCACTCTTCATTTGAGCTGTGCTAAATTCCCTCAGCTGATTACTCACCCGTCTCATCCGAACCACCCTCTAAACCTACTCCCAACGTCCAAATACCCCGGTGGTCAATTCAACTGTGATGCGTGTAAACGCCATGGAACCGGCTTCAGCTACCATTGCAGTTATTGTGAGTTTGATCTCCATGTGATCTGTGCATCTAAACCCCTCAAAATCACACATCAACTGCACCAATGCGCGCTGGAACTCACCTTCACAAATCCTTATGCTAATGCCAAAGGCTTCTCTTGTGATGTATGCCACAAGATTGGAGCCAAGCAGTGGCTTTATAGATGCCCTGCTTGTGAGTTTGATGTTCATTTGGATTGTTTAACTTCTTCCCCAGCTTCACAGCAAACTGCCATCCAGCACCGCCATTCATTCCCAGGGATCACTAGCCAATTCCAGCAGGCTACTATGGGTACACAAGCAAGGCCAAATCAATTGATGCATGCCGCGAGTACAGGTGCAATACCTAACAGCCATTTCGTACAGCCTCCAGTATTACAAGGACAAGGACAAGTTAGGCCAAACCAGTTGTTTCATAGTGCTAGTACAAGTGCAGTTCCCCAGCAACAGTTCCTGCAACCTCCTATAATTCAAGGACAAGTGAGGCCAAACCAGTATATGCAGACTCCAGGCGCAAACAGTGGTTTCGGGAATGGTTTGATGAATGCTGCAATTCAAGGACTTGTAGAAGGTGCAGCGCAGCAGGTTGGTCAGACTCTCATGCAGGGGATAATAGGTGGTGGTGACAATACTGGTGGAAATGAAGGATCATCAATCCTGGGAGGCATTTTTGGTGACTCATCCGACACGCAATACTAGATTACATATCTTTTGTTTCCATTTATTTGTACGAGTAAAACAGGTTAGATTTGGGGTTAAACATAAAACTCCGGGAGGGATCACACTCTTTGGTGTTTTGTTTTTGGTTGAAAAGTAGATACCTGCTTTTGTGTCTTGGTGTTTGGGTAGTATGCTATAATCACTTTGTCAAAACCAGAGCCATTGACTTAAACTGTGCAATATTGCACAAGTAATAAGTCCTTTTAAGACTGGTTAAATGTTATTGATTCTGCTATATTTGAGATTTCTCATTCATTATTCAGAATGAACGTGATTATTGAGAATGGGATGAGGCAAATGTGAAAGATCCACCACCATTTTCCTCTTTGTTTAGATGGATTATCCTAACCCAACATCATCTCAAAGCCAATGGTCAGATGCTCGGGCTTCATGTTCAGAGTTGTGACTTTGTAGAAAGAAAAACTTCTTTAAATCATAATATTCCATGGAGAGGTTACCACGATCCTAGCAAACTACATAACAATCTGAATAATATTATGTTTTCCACATATCAATAACAAAAAGACATCTGCATGGAAGAAAAGCAATTGCAGTACTAGTGTTAAGGCAACTTAGTCAGGAAGAAATACGAAACAGAGTGAAAGAGGAGGGCAGTGGGTGGGGCATTAGCCATTGACATGTTTGAATCATATCTATGTTGCAATCTATCAGGATAAAAAAAACCTGTATCCAACTAAAGCAGAATGAAGAAGACTAGACAAACTAAAAGCAGCAAAGAGCAAAAGGAAACTATACTATTTCAGAAATATAAATCAACATTTGAGAACAACTACGTCGAGGAAACTAAAAATTGGGATGTGCCCTATTTCCTTCCCATAAGTGACGAACAGTTCCATAATCCACAGAGAACAGTTTTTAACTGTCGTCCAAATTCCAATAGCAGCATCAGGCCTATAATTTACTTCATATTTCTAATTTGGGCATAAAGTTTAAGCCAAAATTTTCATCTATTCCCCTATTTCAAACAATCATTTTCTTACTTTTAAAGTGAGAAATGCACATATTATCCACTAATGTATAATCTTTGAAGCCAAGTTAAATCAACTTTGACGAGTGGACATAGTCTTTTCAACAGACTTGTCTTTGCTTTAGACATTAGAGAAGTTTTCTTCGGCCCAACCTTGTATTTTACTACTTGCCTTTCCCAGGAAGGTGAAATAGTTCAAATTACAGGAATCTTCTAGCTGATATTTAGTGGCAGCCATAATTGGAGGTTCAGAAAAAAAAATTAAGAGACCTTGGCAGAAACCAAAACAGATCTCACCATTCAGGCACAGTTTTGACTGGAAGAAAATTGACACCATCCTCAATGATTGAGAACATAGTAAGAATGATCACTTGCAAATTAAGCTGGTTTAATACAAAAATTCAGGAGTAGTTATAGACTATACGTATGGGAAAGCAATCAAATGAGAGGAGAAGCCAGAAAAGAAAATACAACATTTGCCTGCTAATTTAAGTGTCCTCAAAATCAGGTAGATTCCTTAGCTTCTTCTGCTGCCTCCTCCTCTCGTAGCTTCTTCAAAGAGGGGGGTGGTCTAGGGACAATGCTTTTCTTCCATTTCTTGTCAAGCTTCCTGGATATCCTCTTGTTAATCCCTTCTTCAAGCTCTCTCTCCCGTTTAACTGTAAGCATCCTTGCAATCTAACACATTATGTAAATCCACATTAAAGTGAAGTAAAATCAGACGAAGAAGTAAATACATGAAGAAAAGGAACCTGCAATTTCTGAAGCACAGGAAATGGGAGAATGGACATGATTATACATTCATGAGAGAATGTAATAGGAAGTGGTGGAATCACCACCTACTCTGACGTTAGAGCTGTGTATAGCTTATGGTTTAGCTCCACTCAATTTGAAGAGAAATGATTGCAACATATTATCAAAAGTGTTATGTATATATACACACACACATACACACATAAGAGGCAAATAGTCTATCAACGCAAGCACTGGATATGTGAATGATGCTAAAACAAAGAACAGGAAAAAATGCATAATGAACACTGACACAACGCACGAGCATTTAAGGCAAGTTTTGTAACAACATTGAAACCACTTTAAGCTGGTTAAGCCGCTGATTGTGGCCATCTGCTCTAGCTGAATGAATCTATGCAGTGTTCCCAAATTTCGGAACTGCTTAAAATTTTCTTCATTTTTCACACAGATATGCCCGTAAATCTAATAATTCGAATGATGTGACATTAAACTAGGGAAATTACACTCCTGAAACTTCACAATTACATATTTAACAGTCAAATTTGCTAATTCCAAAGGCAAGAACTTCATACGCACCAACATTTGGTTGAGCAACCAGCAGAAATGAAAATTCTTTGCATAAGCATAGAACACTAAGGGTGCATTTGTCCGTGATTTTTTAGAAATTTGGAGAACACCAAAAAGCTTTTTTCACTCCAAATTACAACAAAAATTCAAAAACAACTCCAATATGTCTTGATGGCCAAACACAACTCAACAACATACCCTGTGTAATCCCACAAGTGGGGTCTGGGGAGGATAGAGTGTATGCAGACCTTACCTCAAGACGGCCAAACACAACTCCAATTTTCAAATATCATTTTTCGCTTTGAAAACAAAAACTACTTTTTTTTTTTCAAATAATCACAATTTTCATGGCCAAACGCCCCCTAAAAGACGCAATAAAAAAGTACTCTAAAATATACAGCAAGCAAAAAGCAGAGAAAAGAGATTAGTACCCTTTTGCGCATTCTTAGAAACTCGCTGGACTTGAACTCATTTCGAGCTGACCTTTGAAGACGAAGCATAAAGAGCTCTCCTTTAAGGTCCACAATCTCTTCCTGTATCTCTTCAGTAGTCTTTGTCCTTATTTCCTTCAATTCCTCTTCCCTCTTCGCCATTTTCACCACCAAGGGGGAACAAGAATGAGGCGGCGCGTTCGGCGCACGCGCCACAATGATTTTAGGGAGCCGAATGCCATGGAAGGAGGAGGAGTTGGAAAGGGTAATCTTGGAAGTGAAAGTAACACCCGAAGGTGAGGCAATGGAGAGGCTCATCATCCTTAACTGTTGTTCTGCTTGCTGGGGATAAGGGGTCTTTAGTTCTTCAATTTGGTGGATATGTAATATGAGAAGATGGCAAAAATGGTCCTTTATGTTTAGGGCAGCTTCAAAGTGGTATCTTAACTAGTACTATGTTATTAAACAGTTTTATTCTTTAAGGGCTCGTTTGGTAGGATGTACAAGAATAGTGCAACACATGGTTGCATTAGTAACATTAATATTAGTTATACTGAGATTTTTTCTATTCACTGTTTGGTTTGGTGTATTAAAAATAACATGCTATTGCATAATTTCTAAAAAAAAATATTTATTTATAAAAAGTTCCATAAATATGATTGAAAGAATGTGGAAAAAGTTTTGAGGGACATTTGTATTTTTACTCATGCTAATGCATGCATTAGAATCTATTGCATTACTAATATCATGGATTTTCATATATTAGTGGCACACTCCTTACTAGTACCAAACAATGTATTAATAATACACAAAGCTAATGCACGCATTATCATTTCGAATATACTCTACCAAACGACTAAGTTTATTAAAGATGAGAATTCTACCTCATACACCATAAATAGAGTAAGAGTTCATTTGGATTGATTTTTGACTTTTGGCTTATTTTTACCATCTTAACTTAAAATCAAATACTTATAAGTACTTTTTAAATTTAATTATTCAAACGCTCAAAAAGTGTACTTACAAGCTATTTTAATTTTAACACACTTCAAATTTAATAAGTCAATCCAAATATGCTCTAAAAAGAGGGTAAAAAATTTAACTCAAAAAATTACACCATACTCCATTCACCTCCAATGTTAATTCATGAAACTCCTTTTTTTTTCTCGTAGTTCCCGTTAAAATTCAACAATCGAAATTTATTAAAATATTTAACGAAGATCAAAGTGCTTACTTTTTAACAATTTATATGCCTACATATATAGAGGACAATTTATACTATATGATATGTAAGAATGTAAAAAATGAATATAAAAATTAACTGTGATAACGAATGAAATTAAAAATTAAATGTTAAAATGTGTTAAAGTGGTATTTATATATATAAGATTCGTATAAATTTTCTTTAAAATTGTTTGAATTTTGGATGAATAAAGTTCTGAATACAAATTTTAAGGACGAAAATCGATGGAAATGCTGAAGAATATTTTCTAGCAGTTAATCATTAGTAATGACAAATATTACTACAGATAGACAATCATAGAAAGTGTAAAAGAAATGCAAAAGATATTTAGTCTTAAAAGATTTGCAACACATCAGACATATTATTTCAATTAGGTACTCAATCTCAAAAGTATAACAAACAGGGAAAGCATATAAATGACTAAGAATTTTTAACAATAATAGATTTACAACACACTGGCCAACACCATTCGGCACATTCTGAAAGACGGGGGAATAATCTTCCATGATATATAGTATCAGTTTTATCTTCACTTAAAACATCAAAATGTCCCTTCACTCTCGGTGATGAATCACCAAAGTTAGAGCACAAAGTGAGAACAAGGATGAAAATAACTAAAATCATCGCTTTGATCGTCTTCATGTCTTGATCTCGGAAACTTCTAGAGAAATATTTGAGTGCTTGCAGAAAAATTTATGGCTTTGATCCACAAGCTTTCTCTGGTTTCATTTCTGAATTGTGAGACATCTATTTATAATTATAGGATGGAAGAGTTGTGATAAGGACAAACTCTTTTTAACCAATCAGATTGAAGATTACATGGTGTGACATGCTCGTTAAATTTTACTTTCCTTCTACTTTATGATCTACATTAATGATATAATATTTACTTTCCTTTCAAGTCTAAGATTTACATTAATTGCGAAATATTAATTAGTTTCCTTTTAGTTTAGTAACAATAAGGAAACTAATATATTTTTCTTATGTTATTCTCCTTAATTGGTTATAAATAGGGATGTACTATTATTATATTAGAATCAATACAAAAAGTTTTATCATTCATTTCTTTCTAGTTTCTTCGATTTCATAACAACGTCATTTGAAACATGACACCAATTTGGACCTATGAAATAAGATGACACCTTTTTAATAAAGTGGACTCTCCGTTTGTAACCAAATTAAATTGACTAGTCCAACAAAATTGGACTATTAATTAAATTCATATTTTAACTTTATAAAAAATGAACACTTTTAATTTATGTCAAATAGTTGACTAACTCTAATTGTTAGATACAAAGGAAATGTGAAAGAAAAATAGTTTTCACTAGAAATACTCTACTGTTGAGACATTGAGGGATCTTAATAGTTCAGTTGGTCAATTACCTAAACTTTTACCTTGTTGGTGAAGGTTCAATTCTCCACCTTGTAATCCTCTTTAATTTCTCTGCCCTTATGAATAGAAAATTTTGAAAAAACCCCCATAAAAATCATGTCGAATGCCACCAAGGATCCTATTCTATTCTATTGAACCCCCCTCCCTCCCCCCCACAAAAAAAAATCACATACTATTTATTATATGAACTCTCATTTTGTCATACATTGCTACTAATGCCAATAAGATCATATTCCATTATTTGTAAGTCAATCGAGTAACTAAAACAAGGAGATTCATCGGGTTTGGATCCCCTCCGGTAAACAAATTTCCAGTACTCCTCAATGCACATTTAGATGAAAGCCACGTGTAGCTATAAAACTTTAAAGGTCTAATTGTATTTTTTTGTTTTCACCAAATTAAAACTCTTTTTTTCTTCCAAATAAAGAAGAATATACAGAACCCAATATAGAGTAATAAAAAGCTCACAACACAATTTTTTTTACTCCAACAATAACATACTACAAAGTGAAATCCCACAAAGTGGATTTGGGGAGGATAAGTGTACGCAAGTCTTACCACTACCTCATGTAGTTAGATCGCACTGGAGTCAACTTTGTTAGAGGACACTTTACTTTTCTAAAATTGTATATTAGGTTATGGTATGATCCATTACTCAAACCATCCTGATCAAAGCAAATTAATTTTGAATAATTTTGGTTATGAACTATTTAGCAACGAGTACTTGATATAATCTATCTAAATTAGTACGGATGCACACAATATTTTCGCCCTTTGAATGTCAAGTTTTAGTTTTGATCTATCAAACTGCAGCCCATCCAAAGCGTCTTGAGTTGAGGGAGTTGAATTATGACATGTTAGATTAACCGGTTTTGATCTAAACAATATTTTTACTAGTGGGATATAATCTTAAACCATTATTGGATCAACCCTCTTAACAAGCTCCAATTAAACTTGAGCTAAATTAAACCACCAATATCTCATGACAGCCTACCCTGTATTATGTATTCATTTGACTGCTTTAATCTCATACAAATTAAGTGTAACACCCATTTCAACTGTACTTTAGAAGAGGAAGATAGTACACTTGCAGAAATTAAATGTATGACATGGTAGACATATATATACCTAATGGAGGACTTGTACTCAACAAGCCTTTCATATATCTTAATCATATCTCAAACCCTTAGTTATGAGTTCGACCAGCTATTGGGAGTCCTCATTATTAACATGATGTTACATTAAAAAAAAAAAAAAAAACATACTACACGTACGACTTGTGGCAGTCTAGCTATAATAAAGAAAATTCCACCATACATATCGATCGCTAAAGATAGATATAGTAACTTAATTAGTAGTAAATATAATTAGGAGTTGCTAAATTATGAGCTAGCTTATAGAATCTATTGGTTCTATCAGCTAGGTTCCTCCTGCCACCATTTCATTTGTTGCCATGGGCCTTCATCCCTTCTACAGAAAAAGAAAACAAGAACCAATTTCAGATTCATTAAGATCTTGAATTGCTGGATAGTGGTACTTCAATTTCTTGGTTGTATAAACAACAAAGATCAAGTTGTGAACTTTAATTACCATACTCACCCCTTCCCAATTTAAGTGTTTTACTTTCCTTTTTGATCTATCCCAGTAAAAGTGTCTATTTCCATATTTAGTAGGTTTTTACCAGCTCAAACAGATTTAAAGGACTACACATTTTTTTATGTGAACTTTCACTTTTTTCTAAAAAAAAATTCACTTTATTTAAAAATCAGCATTTAGTCATTAAAATTCCAAATACAAGCCAAAACCCTTTTTCACTTTTAAAATCATTTTTTAAAAAGAATCTAAATTTTTTATTTTCATAAAATAACCCCATATATTTATGTTTAAATCATATTTCATATTTTTTTTAACAATATTTAAATTCTAAATATTTATTACAAAAAAGTATGGTCAAACACAATTTCAACTCCAACTTTGAAAATTTCAAATAAATGAATTATTTTTTTTTCATGGCCAAATGCCCACTTAAATTTGGGACAAAGGGAGTATTAGTGATGCGAATACTTAGTACTTGTTTTACAATTTATGATGATCGTTATTTAAAAACCCTGTCCTTTTTGTACTACAACATTAAAATCCATTCCTCTTCGTTTACCAAAATAGTAATCTGAATTAAGAGTGTGCTTAATTTGGTACTAAAAAATAAAAAGTGGAAGTAATCTTACCAAAATTAGATGGGGTGGAAGTAGAAGAAGGAAGTTCCATGAGTTCACTGAGCTGAGAATACATATGATTGATGAACTTTATGGACTCTAAATGAGGTTCCTCCATTGCTTCTTTTAGCTTGCTTAAAGCCACACAATATGCTTCCTATATATCCACCATAACAATTTTCTCCTTAGCTTTTTACAGAAAATTAAAGCTATATATACACACCTAAAACCTAGTACTCCTATATAGTAAAAAACAATTTTATATACAATTAGGTCACATTAACAAGTCATCTATGAGATAACTACAAATATACAAATGGGCGGAGCTAGGGACATAAGGGGTTCATTAATTCATCCAAATCCTAGAAAATCACACTACATGTTGAACCCTGACTCTCAATGAAAATCCTGACTCTGTCACTGGGATTATAACGGGAAAAAACGAAGAAGAAAGTCATTGTTACCATGAAGTTGTCCAGTTCAGCTGGTTGATCCATTGTGAGTGAGCTGAACTTATTGTTCAATTCTGCTTGATGATCCATTTTGCGTGAGATAACTTTCTTATATTTTGACGACTTTTCTTCTGCTTCTTCAATTTTGTCTATCTCAGTGATCCCCAAACAAACCTGCTAAATAATTAAACATACACACCAAAATTATACAATTAGTTAGTTTCCAACTTGTATAATTTCTTGGGGTTGACTCAACTAATAGTTATTATCTCAGTGAGTCACTTTCTTTGCTGAAAAAAAGTGAAATCAAGAAGAAATTATATAACATTCTGAGATAATAAATATGTGACCATACGAGAAATCAATCCTAATTTCTTGCGCTTCTAAGATGAAAAAGAATTTATATCTGGTTAGGGTTTAAATACCTTCAAACAGTCCAAGTGAGTCTCAACCAAAAGATCATACAAAGAGTGGCAAGATATTCTCCTCTTAATTTCTTCTTCTTCTTCTTCTTCTTCTACTACAGAATCATCACCTGATGTAGAGCTACAGTAGTACTCCTTTTTTTCCTCTTCCCCATCTTTAAAAATGACACTTTTTGTCTCCATGTCCAATTATGTAGAACCTAAAACTATACCAAAAATAAAAATGCTATAGCTCAATAGTCCACTACTTTTATATATATATATATATATATATATAGTAAAAAGTAGGGTTGCTTGAAATGACTAGTAATAGGAAATGGAAAGGTAAAGCAAGTGATAAATAAAGGTGTGGAAATGGAGTATTTGGAAGGAACTGATTGACCCATGCATGCATGACCTATTCTATCAGTCAGAAAGGGCAATACACATCCTATCATATCATATCATAATACAGTGAGAGAGAATATGACTTTTTTATTGCCTCTGCTTCATATTTTTATCTCTTTTTTGCATAAACGAAAGGAACATTTCATAAGCTTCTTGGATTCTGGGCAACCCTTTGATAGTACCTTAGTACAATTTACCCTATGATGAGTCACTTCTCACTTTGTTTTCAATGTTACAGTAACCCCCTGACCCCCCTCTCACATTATGAAATCAAGATAAGTTTTCGTTTGGCAGTATATTTTGAAGTTAAAATTTGAGTTCTTAAAGTTGTGTTTGAACATTATTTTACTTGAAATTTTTGTTAAGTTTTGTAAGTGAAAATCTCAAAAACTTAGAAAGTAGTTGGAAACTTGAAAATATTTGAAGATCATATTTTGAAAATTTGATCAAATTTCATAGCCAATTAATTTATGTGTTTTGGATCATAGCTTTTTTTTTTAATCACACATACAAGATATAGCTATTGAGTTCTTTCAACCACGTAATTACATATATAGAAGTCGACTTACGAGTTCAGCAGAACTCATGTACTTGTATTAAGTTAGATATATATAAAAATTAAATTTAAAACTCAAAATGTCACTTATAAAGTTGAAATTCTGATTCCGGATTATAATTATGGAGAGAGAGTGAGAGAGAGGCATCCAAATTTGTTACTGTGGAGAAACTGTAGAGAAATGTTCTTTTCCAAAAATGTGTCTTTGTCAAAAGTGTCATTGATCACTATTTATGGAGTATTATTATTATGAGAAGAATGTTGTTACCACTGTTCATTGGTTCACGGACTCTTTCAGTGACAATGGGGTCCCAATTCAATTGTGCTCTTGCACATGTATTTTTTACCTTCTATTGTTTTGTGACTCTTTTTCCTTCCTTCTTTAGTAGAGTAATAGTTTGTTCGTCCACGACCATCAAATAAACATCTTAACTAGAAATATTGGTCTAAGTATAAATTATTTTTTAATATTGATAAAATATTCTATAAGTTGTAATCAAATACAAACGGTTGTTTTCTTTAAAATTTCTTAAAAGAAGATTGAAATTTTATTTTTGTTTGAAATTTTAGCCAAGTTAAAATACAAGTTGTATTAACTTCATTTTTGAGATGGACAAAAAGAGAACATTGAAATTTTGGCCAATTTACGGGTTAAAGGCGAAATATATAGATGACCTCTTTAAGTTATTCATAACGATCAAGTAGACATTTTAACTTTGTCAATGACTAGACAAATACCTCTATTTAATAGGTGCGTTTCATGGATCCCTTACACTAACATGACAAAATATTTATCTTTCACCTAACTTTGAGTTCGTGAAAGGGGGATATCTTTTATGTTTTTAATTCTTTTTTTCTTTCTTTATTTTTAAATTATATGGCCTTACGTTTTCACCATCTCCCTCAAATATTCATTCATCATTAGAGCAACTTGAAAGTTTCAACCTCAATTTTTTTGGAAAAACTACATGTCATGACATACTTAAGCCCTTAATTATAATCCATAATAGCAATTTCAAAAATTTACTATCCACAATAATATAACAATATTTTGACCAGGCCTATCCATAAATCCAATACAATTAGAAGAGTTTCATTCTTCTCCTAAAATCACGCCCAATCAATATCCACTTCATTTTTTCAATCAAACCTCTCTCCCACAATTTCAATTGACAGCTCTTGTTCTTTCTCCAACAAAGGTGGTTTGATAAGTACAATTTTCTTCGATGAAGTAAACAAGGGAACGATAAATGCACCTTGTCGACAGGTGCAGGGGCAACAAGACACATAACTATTCTATTCGTTTTTCTAATTTTTGCATAACTTTGTTTTGGAACAACAGATCCATCCTCATACATCCATATACATCCATCGAAGATTTCTTTTAAAATTGTATTTTAAATTTTCTATATGTATATGAATAATATAATTTTGCACACAAATTTATTGTATTTGTATTTTTTGATTCAACACAAAGTATATATGTTTGTACTTTTTCACACGAGAATGTATTTCTCTTCTTAGACTTTGTAATCCTGTAAATGTATTTTTAATACAAAATGTACTCGAATACAAATACAAATGTATTTTGACTGCTCTTGTATATGTATCGACACACATTGAAAACTCAAATTTAATTGTATGTGTTTGGCTGATCCGATATATGTACTTAACATACAAACATATCAAATGTATTTGTACTCGAATACAAATACAAATGTATTTTGACTGCTCTTGTATAGGTATCGACACACATTGAAAACTCAAATGTATTTGTATGTGTTTGATTGGTATGGTATATGTACTTAACATTCAAACATATTAAATGTATTTGTATTTGAATATTTTTTGGCTGTTCTGACATATATATTAGTTGTATGCAAAGCGAATACAAATACAAAATGACTTGTATGTTTTGCTGGTCTGGTATATATATTTACACAAATAAAAACATACATTTTGTTTTAGTAGAATTGACAGAATCACAAATACATCTATAACAGCCTTATAAAGACAAATACATTCAAAATACTTTTTTGAATTTTATAGTTTCCAATCGATTTAAGTTTTTCATTTGGAAATAAAATCTGAAAATGCAGATCACGCCCGTGATATAAGGAAAGAATTAAAATCACTAAAGATCTTTTTCTTTTTAAAGATCCTTGATATAAGGAATGAATTATAATCATTAAAGATTCTTTCCTTTTAAAATAGTAACAGTCACCTAAATTAACTCTTCCACCTCAATATGTATTTGTATTTGATAAATAAATTTCAACCGTTAAATACAATTAAAATAACAATATTTTGCCAATTTAGTTACTGTCGCCTGTAATTCCAAAAAGACTGCTATCTGCTCCTTAATTATGGGCTCAAATTTGCTATTTGAGAATTTCCCCCCTTTTTTTCTATAGGATTTCAAATTTTATTTCGATCTACTTTGCCAACAACCTATACTAATTGACCCATAAACACAAGATAATCCAAATGGATAAAAAATAAAAAAAACAAATAATCTTATTGGAGGGGTTTTATTAATGGTGCCTTAATGGCGGTTGGATAACAAGAAACTTGAAGAAAAATGGGCATTTAAGGTGACATGGAAGTAGAAGTTAAAAAAAAGTATTCCATTTCTTTTTAAAAAAAATAATAATTAACAAATCATTTACGGTTACAACTCATGCGTAAGGCCTATAGATTCGAGTGTCCATGAGACACATCTAATTAAAGCCTCCGACATTTGTCTCAAGGAGTTTTGCCCCCCAAAAAAGGCTTACATACTAGTAATTGTTATTTTTAAGAATTTTGTTCCATATTACAAAAGAATTTTGTTTAAAAAATCTTACATACTTTTTACTTTTAAGCCAAAAGAAGTTGGTGAAAAAATTGTAAATTAACAAAACGTCAAAACCTATAATCTGTATATTGAAACGGTCCTGATAGGATTTCATTGTTGGACGACAAAGTTAGCAGATGCGGTACACATTGCGCATAACTACGAGATACAAGAATAATCACTAAAGGAAAAATAATAATACTTCTCGTTTTAATTTCTTTGTCATGTTTTATTTTTTAATTCATTTAAAAAATAATATTTGTTTCCTTTTCTTACCAACTCTTTAATTCTAACTTTGCATATAACATATTTAAGACCACGAGATTAAAGAATATTTTGATACATTTAACATATTTTTAGTTTAAGACCGCAAGATTCAAATTTTTCTTTTTTTCTTTTTTAAACTTGGTATCAAGTGAAAAACAGACAAACAAATTAAAGTAGAGGGAGTAATAAAAAGAGGGAAAAGAGTCATATTTGCTCTTGTACACTCACAAATAAGGGAAAAAACTTGCTCACACCGGGTGTATACACCAAATTAATGTAACTTATCATGGTTAAGCAAGTTAATGAAGTAATTATATACATTAATAAATCATGGGGTAAACTTCTTACATTAATTAATTATATACATTGATTAATACATTTTTTAAACTTCATACCAACTGAAAAACAGACAAACAAATTAAAGTAGAGGAATAATAAAAATAGGGGAAAAAGTCATATTTGCTCTTGTACACTCACAAATAAGTTATATTTATCCTTCGTTGTACCTTTTCAATAATTTTAGGGTCATATTTACCCTTGTATTCTTAGAAAAAGTCATATCTACCTTTATAATATTAAATCTACATGTCTTCAACATATTTACCCTTTTCATCCAATTATGAAGTCATATTTGTTCTCTTACTCTCAGAAAAGCCATATTTATCTCTACTGCGCTAAATCCTTATATTCTGTGTTAAAAAGCCATACTATGTACAATTCTCCTGAGCTAGTAACCATAAAGCTCTTTGAGCTCGAATGTAACAAAAAATTTCACTAGTTATTCTTTTTTGGATAATTGTTTAATAAATGATTTTTTTTTATTTCTCTTATAATTTATGGACCTTTTAAATCAAATACTACATATTTTTTCCTTTTTAAATGGTAGCAGTCACCTAAAATAACTCTTCCACCTCAATATGTATTTGTATTTGATAAATAAATTTCAGCCGTTAAATACAATTAAAATAGCAATATTTTGCCAATTTAGTTACTGTCGCCTGTAATTCCAAAAGGACTGCTATCTCCTCCTTAATTATGGGCTCAAATTTGCTATTTGAGAATTTCCCCCCCTTTTTTTCTATAGGATCTCAAATTTTATTTCGATCTACTTTGCCAAAAGCCTATTCTAATTGACCCATAAACACAAGATAATCCAAATGGATAAAAAATAAAAGAAACAAATAATCTTATTGGAGGGGTTTTATTAATGGTGCCTTAATGGCGGTTGGATAACAAGAAACTTGAAGAAAAATGGGCATTTAAGGTGACATGGAAGTAGAAGTTAAAAAAAAAGTATTCCATTTCTTTTTTTAAAAAAATAATTAACAAATCATTTACGATTACAGCTCATGCGTAAGGCCTATAGATTCGAGTGTCCACGAGACACATCTAATTAAAGCCTCCGACATTTGTCTCAAGGAGTTTTGCCCCCCCAAAAAGGCTTACATACTAGTAATTGTTATTTTTAAGAATTTTGTTCCATATTACAAAAGAATTTTGTTTAAAAAATCTTACATACTTTTTACTTTTAAGCCAAAAGAAGTTGGTGAAAAAATTGTAAATTAACAAAACGTCAAAACCTATAATCTGTATATTGAAACGATCCTGATAGGATTTCATTGTTGGACGACAAAGTTAGCAGATGCGGTACACATTGCGCATAACTACGAGATACAAGAATAATCACTAAAGGAAAAATAATAATACTTCTCGTTTTAATTTCTTTGTTATGTTTTATTTTTTAATTCATTTTAAAAATAATATTTCTTTCCTTTTCTTACCAACTCTTTAATTCTAACTTTGCATATAACATATTTAAGATCACGAGATTAAATGATATTTTGGTACATTTAACATATTTTTAGTTTAAGACCGCAAGATTCAATTTTTTCTTTTTTACTTTTTTAAACTTAGTACCAAGTGAAAAACAGACAACAAATTAAAGTAGAGGGAGTAATAAAAAAAGGGAAAAGAGTCATATTTGCTCTTGTACATTCACAAATAAGGGAAAAAACTTGCTCACACTGGGTGTATACACCAAATTAATGTAACTTATCATGGTTAAGCAATTTAATAAAGTAATTATATACATTAATTAATCATGGGGTAAACTTCTTACATTAATTAATTATATACATTGATTAATACATTTTTTAAACTTCGTACCAACTGAAAAACAGACAAACAAATTAAAGTAGAGGGAGTAATAAAAATAGGAAAAAGAGTCATATTTGCTCTTGTACACTCACAAATAAGTTATATTTATCCTTCGTTGTACCTTTTCAATAATTGTAGGGTCGTATTTACCCTTGTATTCTTAGAAAAAGTCATATCTACCTTTATAATATTAAATCTACATGTCTTCAACATATTTACTCTTTTCATCCAATTATAAAGTCATATTTGTCCTTTTACTCTCAAAAAAGCCATATTTATCTCTACTGCGCTAAATCCTTATATCCTGTGTTAAAGAGTCATACTATGTACAATTCTCCTGAGCTAGTAACTATAAAGCTCTTTGAGCTCGAATGTAACAAAAAATTTCACTAGTTATTCCTTTTTGGATAATTGTTTAATAAATAAATTTTTTTTATTTCTTTTATAATTTATGAACCTTTTAAATCAAATACTACATATTTTTTTTTATCAAAATTGAAGATTTTATGCGAAAACACTTGGATCACGTTTTAAAATTTTATATATTATTGTAAACTCAGACAACGATCTAATGTTCTGTCAGTATGATCAAGTAATATATGAAAAAGTATTAGTCTCAAGTCTAACACTATCCGATAGGATAGTATTCCAATGACCATATTTGAACTACTTTCAAAATCTGGAAAAAATCTAAATAATAATCTAAATAAGGAACATTTGCATAAATCATCCCAACGTAAGTACTCCCTTCATTTTAAATTAAAGAGTTGCTAAAAAAGGGAAGAAATATTTTTTTTGAAACGTACTAAAAAAGAAAGTAGGCCAAACAAATTGAAACGGAGGGAATAGTATGTTAGATGTTTATGGGCCAAATGAAAAGAAACTACAGTTATGATACTCTTCATAAAAGTCAATAGGCAATCCAATACTTAGTGGCCCATTATTTTTGCCCAAGGGGTTGTAAGTAAGCCCAAAAAGTCCAGTAAGCACTTGCTTGTTGAAAGTGAACTAGGGTTTTGCAGCATTATAGGTTCACCTTCCCCCTTCTTCCAAACCCCCAGCCCCCACCCCCGTCTGAAAGCAGCTGCAACCTCTCACTCTCAAGATGGCTGTCGGGTATCTCTCGCCCAATTTACTTTTTTCTTAACTCTGATTGATCTTTTTCTTTCAATTCTAATGTTAGTTTGTTGTACACAGTAAGAACAAGAGGATTTCAAAGGGAAAGAAGGGAGGAAAGAAGAAGGCGTAAGTCTCTTTTTTTTCTTTTGATTATTGTTTCTGTTTTAGTTTTTGGGTGTGGGCGTACTGATTGGGTGTGGTGAAATGTGGGCAGGGCCGATCCATATGCTAAGAAGGATTGGTACGACATTAAGGCACCATCAGTATTTGAAATCAAGAACGTTGGTAAAACGCTCGTCACTAGGACTCAGGGTACTAAGGTATCATTCTCTTCTCATTTTCTAGCGCTTTTCTAATTGTATAAATCTTGTGTAGCTTTGAATATACACGATTTCATTTTACTATAGAAAAAACTTCCCTTTTTTACTTTCTAGAAGTTCTTTTGTGTGCTTTCATTAGTTATCAAGTGCAATACTGAATAATTGACAGATATCCTATTACATACAATTAAAATAATACAATCCTTAATGGGATATTTACTCTGGTTCAAGAACTGGGGCAAATTATTATTAAGCTTTGAGACATTTGACAACATACCCCCTGTATTCTCACAATGTGGGGTCTGGGAGGGTAGAGTGTACTCAACTACCTCAGAGATAAGGTAGAAGGCTGTTTCCGAATAGACCCCCCTGCTCAAGACAAAAGCAGTCGTAATTGAAGTACAAACAACAATAGATAGTAACAAGACAACATATAGTAACAAAACAAGATAACCACCAAATAATACTGCAATCAAACTACCCGAAACAACAGACATTAACAAATCTCCAAGAACATGTAACTACAGGTGTAGCACGGACAACAAGACAAAGCACCTACTAGCAAGACTCACTCCTATCTACTAACATTCTACCCTAAAAAAATATATTCTGTCAAGAATGGTTTACATAACTCTTGTTGTTTGTGAGATGATTAATAATGAATACATTGTAATACATGAAAAACTTACTCCATTAGTTATGGAGCTATTATTTTATCTTATGCAGCCAACCAACATTGTATTTTGTTATGCTGGGATTAATTAGCTATTACAATAAACCAGACAATCCTGGTTATTGATTTGCTTGTAATTTAAGAGATGCAGCACTGGACACATATCTGCCCCTTGAACTTCATAGTGTTTGGGGAGGTAGCTTGAAGTTGTTGAGAGGTGGATGCTAAATCTTCTGTATCTCATACAAGTTTTATAACATGATGACACTTATAAATTTTTTATAAACTCCTTAACATAGTTCCCTTCCTACTTATCTAGCCACTTCACTACAAGGGTCATTTGAATAATTTAAATCCAAGAGTTCAGTTCTCACCCTAATAGCAAGATATGTTCTGACATCATTATTGTCGGATTTGGGAAAGGTTGATAGCTTCCTCTTCACCAAAATTGGCTTTCTGCATGATGGCATGCTCTTAGTCTCTTCGCTAGCATCTTACTAAATATTTTCTTGAGAGCTAAAAATCCTGAACTTTCTTCTCGGTTATACAAGTGCAGAATATCCAACTGTTAGTCTTTTCCATTTATTTTTATATTCTTATTTTAAAATGTAAATCCTCTAAAAAGTATTTATACTCCTCAAAGCAGGGTCTTAAAGTGAGCATGATTTCTGAAAATATTGAGAAAGTAAACGAATAGAGATTGTACAACTATAAGAATAATTCTGTATTGCGAAGTATTTCTCTTGCTGGGCTTGTGTTATTTGGTTCTGCGTTTATGGTGATGGTGCTAAATGGTGGACTCTATGTTGAGGTGGTTGGTATGGCAGTGGAGGGATTGGTGCTTCAACTGTGGTGAACTGGTGATATTTGTGGTGGTTAAACCTGAAGAAGGCTCTAGCAGCAAGTATTTCCAGTAAAGAATCAAAGACGAATAATAAATGTACAAAAATAACCCTTATATAGTGAAGTGGCAAGGATAAGCTAAGGGCAAGTAATGGAGAAAAATGGGGACACTGCTAACCTACTATAGTTATGTAACATGTTAGCTAAATACCATTTGTGTGTATGTATTGACTCCAAAGGTATGATACTTAAGATTCACATAGCAGACCAACTAACTTGAATTTGAAGTATAGTACTGGTAGTTATTTTGTGCTATAGAACATGTGGAAGATGTTAGTTTTCTTCCTTCACCTTTGATAGGTTTCATCCCCTCCTTACCCCGGTTTTGATGATAAGGTGGAAGTTTTATCTCTTAAATATAGAGTTATGTGACTGCAACTGCAGTTTTACTTAAACAAGTGTATTTGTCCCATTCTGGTTCCAGATTGCTTCAGAAGGACTAAAGCACAGAGTATTTGAAGTCAGTTTGGCTGATCTTCAGAAGGATGAGGATCAGGCTTTCAGGAAGATCCGCTTGAGAGCAGAAGATGTGCAAGGGAGGAATGTCCTCACCAATTTCCATGTATGATGATTCTTTTACACTATCACAAGACTGGAGAGTAGCTCTTCTTATGGATTGAATTTTATCTTTGTTTTGGAAAAAAGAATTAACTTTATCAGTGGGTAACTTCAGGGAATGGATTTCACAACAGACAAGTTGAGGTCTCTGGTGCGCAAGTGGCAGACTTTGATTGAGGCTCATGTGGATGTCAAGACCACAGATAGCTATACTCTCAGGATGTTCTGCATTGCTTTTACAAAGAAGCGTCCAAACCAGCAGAAGCGGACATGTTATGCCCAGAGCAGCCAGATCCGTCAGGTTGGTGGTATTTTCTACTTCATCCGACTTATTTACTTGTTTGATAATATCTGGCAGGTTCACTTTTGATTATTTGTCAACATGTTTGTCTTATTGTGTTAGATCCGTCGCAAGATGGTTGAGATCATGAGAAACCAAGCAAGTTCCTGCGACCTGAAGGAGTTGGTAGCAAAGTTCATCCCTGAATCAATCGGTAGAGAGATTGAGAAAGCTACTTCAAGCATTTTCCCGCTACAAAATGTTTATATTCGCAAAGTCAAGATCCTCAAGGCCCCTAAATTTGATCTTGGCAAGCTGATGGAGGTAAGTTTGGATTGTTTTCAGTTTCTGCGCACCACATTGAGCATCATGCTTGGAATAGTTCAAAATTGCAGTAGATTTATTTAGTAACATCTGTTTTTCGAACTACTAATGAGTTTCTTTTTTGCAGGTGCATGGTGACTACTCCGAAGATGTTGGTGTGAAGTTGGATCGACCAGCTGATGAAACAGTGGCTGAGGCAGAAGCCGAGGTTCCTGGAGCTTAGATTTGTTTCATTTGAATTTCCTGTCTGAATATGGATTCTAGTCTTCTAAAGTTTTGCATTTGTTTTAGTTGAGGTGTCAAAGGCGTGACCTAGCAAAATTTTGGATCTCTTTCTTTTGGTTATGCTTGATGTTAAACTATTCACAATTTAAGATATCGTTTTTCAGCTAAATCTTTTAATACTTGACAATATTAGGGCAGATTTGAATGCATATTAGGCATACGGCACATGCTGCAGCAACTGGTATGTCAGATAATAAAAAGAGATACCTGGAACACAGATGACAACAGATCATTTCGATCTTGAAAAATTAGCATCTTATCTGTTGGTAACCCAAACTAATTGGGCTATAACTAAAAGATAGTAATAACAAAACTGACCTGAAATATTGTTGGAAAAACTCAGTAGTATTGCAAAAAGGGAGGGAGGCATCCCTCTTTTTCTTGTGCTTCTGTGCTAGGTGGTTATATTGCAATGTTACTAAAAGAATTTGTTGAATCGTGGGAAGTATGTAATCGTTGGCGAAATATTCTTAAGGACAGTGTGCTTAGGATGCATCTCAGGCTTCATCATTCGTTCTGCTATTTCTTACAACAAATAGTGGAGGTTTCAATTTTCGTTAAGGTTAATATCATACAAGAGACTTGGTAAACGAAGAACAACAACGAATTAGTGGATGCTTTTATGGTTTTTATTCTCTTTGATTCAGAAAGTCTATTGGAAACAATCTCTCTATCCTACAAAGGCAGGGGTAAGGAGTGCGTAAACCTCACTCTTTCCAGACCTCACTTGTAAGACTATACTGAGAATGTTCATATTGTTGTTGATTCAACTTCCATTCTGAAGAGGTTCTTGAGATGCATGATCTGATACTCTGAATAGCACTTCTATTACTTGGAAGCAGCCTACTTTGGCATGAATGCCTACACAATATAGACAATGATCCGAGCCACAGAGATGTTGTACCACTTGGCCAAATCAATCATAAGTGAAGAATTCCTGATATGATATAGTGCAGAAGGATGGATTACAACCAAAGGTTGTCATGGGCGGGAAGTACCCTTCCATCCTTAACAGAAGGTTTTGGATTCGAGCCCTATTTATGGAATTGCCTTACTTTGAAAGTAAACTTTTCCATGCGATCCGGATTAATCTGGTTCCAAAGCGGATACTACACCTATATTATTTGGGCTCTGCAAAAATGGCACCGCATATGTGTTGAATCGAGCAAAAATGTCCTACTTTTGAAGGGTCGCAATTCTGATTAACTAGTTGTGATAAACTTATGCAAGATTGCAAGTGAAGCCATCAATTTTGTATTCATATATGACCTTTATATTATCCAAGGATCACAATTTTTCGGTACTGTGCATCACAAATTTAAATCCTACTAATACTCCTAACATAGAAGGAGTAGTATATTTCAAAATATTAAGGGTCAATTTAGATTTTTCAAGAACTTTGGGGTGCAGAAATGCTTCCACTTTCGAATACCATGGGTAGAAAGTGAAAGTGTATCTTTCCAAGAAGAGGCGAAGGCTCGGAGGATCTTCTTGCAAGACAGCAATGGAAGCTGAGAAGAGCGCGGAGTCCAACAAGAAATCCGACAATAACAGAGTCAAGAAGATGACGAGGATAGAGGTAACATCAACTAACGTTTGCCCATTTTCCCAAAATCATCAATTTTTGAAAATCTAGAAAAACAAAGTAGTAGTAATTAACAGTTGAACGTACTTTGTTTTATGAAGGCAGATATTGGAAAAGAAGAAGAATGTGAAAGAGATAATCGAAGCTGCTGTTTCTCAGAAAGACCCCCTTTCTTCCTTTCCAACTTTTCGCCATTACAAGAAAAAGGGTTCGCATTTTTATTTATTTCATATCCATTAATGTATTATTTTGGTGAATTGAGAATTCACACAACTCCCTGTTAAATGCTTCATTTTCTATCTTTTTTTTGCGTTTTCTTTTTGGTGGGTGTTGGTTTGCTGGAGTAAAAAAAGCTTACCTTTGCACTAGTCCAAAATTCATCCTTCTGAGCTATGTTGTTTGGACTCTCCAAAAATGTTGCTGCACCCGTGTGGTATTGTCTAAAAATACATTGTTTTTGAAGTATCCAACACGCACCCATTGATATTTTTGAAGAGTCCGAGCAACATAGCTTCTGAGGAGGTTAACAAGAGCTCTCTTTTTACCCTTTGGCACTCATTCAGTCATCTTTCTTTTGTAAAGGGAATACCTTTAGTCATTGGATGAGAGCTTACGATCTTTCTCTAGCTAATACAATTTCTAGCATTTTTTTGGGTATATTTTCATAGGCCAGAAAAAACTATGTAGAAGGTTTTTTTCCCGTTTTGTGTCCAGTGTTTCGGTACCTGCACTGGGGCCTGACTAAACTGTATTCGTGCTGCATAAGGCCCGTTTAAGGGGAAGTGTTCTTAGTAGGGTTTTTTCCATACCTAGGGCTTGAACTTGAGACCTCTGGTTAAGAGTGGAGGGATCCTATCTATCCTACCACAATCCTTGTTGGTTATTTTACTGTTATACTCTATTCAATTTTCGTATGTGTAATGTATAGTTGATTTGATCATTAGATTTGTCTGTGTACTTGGACACGGGATGCGGAGATAGCCTTTCTTCCCAAATAAAGCAGTATATTCAAAATCTCCTCAAGGTAACAAAAATTGCTAACTTATTGTAATTAGAGTTTTAGCTACAATAACAAATCAATGATCATAGGGATATTTCCTCTTTTCTGAAGGTATACGCCTTTTACAGGTGAATATGGAGGCATCATATGGAACAGAGTGGCGTGTAGAAGAGAAGGTGAAGCGCAGGGAGATGGTTTCTTCTGAAGCTCGTTATATATTTGTGTATGAGATCTCAAATGTGGATGCCAACATTATGCTCAAATTATCAAAGAAAGGAAGGTGTAATGCAGACGGTATGGATGATAAGGGTCATCTTGTGGCTTTTGTACATTACCGCTTCACCATCGAGGAAGAAATTCCTGTTCTTTATGTGTATGAATTACAGCTTGAGCATCGTGTTCAGGGGAAGGGGCTGGGAAAATTCTTAATGGTGCTAATTGAGCTGATTGCTCAGAAGGTGATGGACTAATCTTTGCTCATTCCAACATATTAGAAGTGTTTTTTTTTTCTTTTTCACTTTGATTCCTAAAGTTATGGTAGTGGACTAACATATTTATTTGAAAACACTTAGCCAATGCACTGCCAATAATTTCTTCACTCATGGAAATACTAGTCTTGCATTAGAGAAAGTTGGCTATGTTCAGTGCTAACGAAAGCTATTCAATACTTTGCAGAACAAAATGAGAGCTGTGGTGCTAACAGTTCAGAAGGCAAACATGATAGCGATGAACTTTTATAGGAATAAACTAAGGTGATCTATTAATATGTTATAGTATCATTTGTACCTGATTAGCTGATGTCATTTACATGTTTATGTATTGAAATATCAATATATGAAGCAATTAACTGATAATAACCTTAGGTGGCTACACCTTGAATATAAGTAAATAATGCCTTTTTACTTCTGTAGAGAACTGTAGTATTTGTCCTCTTTCTTTATGCATCATCATGCATTTTGAGGATTGAATTCATGAACTGTCATCTGGAATCCCTATTTAATTGTAATTAGTTCCATTTGTATGATCCTCAAAAGAGACATCCTCTTTAATTGAACTATGCTCGTGATATCTTGGCATTAGATGTGGCATATCATGCTAGATGGCAGGAGCTGACACAATTTTTTTTTGAAGTTACAGGAGATTTCTGAATTTTGGCTCTTGGTTATTGGAATGAACAAACAAATATACAATAGAATTACCTTAAAGCTATTTATTGTTACTGTCTCAAACTGATGTGTCGAACATGCTTATATAGTGTCTTGATCACTCAACAGTTAAGCTGAAAATGTAGAATTTAATTATATCAGGAGAATTTGTTTTGGCACCTTTCAGATGTACCATCAACCTGTTGCATATTCAACTTCCAGTTTTACTCTCAGCCTCTTCCTCTCATTATTAAATAAGAGATGCTCATAACCTGGAAAGCCGCTAGCAGCGAATCCTTTGTTCAGCTGCTACATTACATTGAAAGTATATTTGCTTTTATTTACTTGTTCATAATGATGTCTCTAATAAGTAGTTGCTGTTTCACTTAACACTTGTACGTCAACCTTCTGCAGGTACCTGATATCTTCAATGTCACCCTCACAGGTAGATCGACTCTGCAACAATTCAGTTTTGATCACTATTTGCTTAAGCTTTACATTCTTCTTGTTTGGTAGTTGCAGTTGCAGATGGGGTTACAGACAAATTATGAGATTCTTTGCAAGTCATTTGACTATGAAGCTAAATCTGTACTAGAGGTGTGCAATCCCTTTTTTCTTGTATTAAATAGTAGAGCTAGAGGACTCAAATAAGATTGACATCTCATGTGCACTCAAAACTTCCAACGTGTTTTTCATGCATTTGATAACTGGATCAACTGGTAACGCTTTAATTCTGTAATAGGAGTCTTAAAGCCAAAATTTTCTAAAAAGTTGTTTCTTGATTTAAGAAGTTACTAGACATTCTTGCGGATTAAATCTGAATGCATGTGAGACCACTGAATGACACAAATGAAGTATCTGAATGGAGGAGCTAACAAGTAACAACAGTATATTATATGGTCAAGGTTCCACTTCTGCTATTTTTTTTAGGTTCAATGATCAAAGATTTTCTTTTACTCTCTTAGTGATATTGTTCATATGAATGGCAACTGGTTCATTCTGTGAAATCCATAGTGTTCTCTTTTTGGATATATGAAATGCATAATCATTTAGGATTACAGAATTACATACTAGAGCATATTTCCCTGACAAATTTTCTTTTCTTTTCTCTAAAGTCTCTGTTCAATGAAGGGAAGTGAAGATAAATGACTGCAAGGTGATTCAACGTCCGTCTGCGAAGCATCTTACGAAGTTTTTGCCTATGTCAGCTTGATGATATTGAAACCTGTGAAGAGGTAGTTGCAGAGTGTATGGTTGCTCAAGTAGCATTATGTTCTAGGTTTTTTTTCCCTCAATGTTCTTGTTCTGTTAGTGATCTTAGATTATTAGGTCTTAAGCATTTTGTCAGACAACTACCCAATGTATTAGCCAGACAACTTGGTACTATTTATTCCTCATCACTGCCTTTATGTGCATTATGTTCTTTATATATGCCTGCCTTTTGCTGCTTCCGTGCGTGATGATACTTTTCTTAAACGCTTTTCCAGTATAGTCTACATCGGGGGCCAAAATAAAGCAGTTGCAGAGGGCATAAAAGCTCTATTGCCTAAAATATAAGCTGTTCCAAGCAAAAATAGAATTACGTTTGTGCCTTTTTTTTTTATGAGATGGTGGTGTCGGACCAGCTTGTGCACACTTCAACTATTCCATCGAGTATCTACTACCTCCTTATGCATATGTCAAGAATATGATTGTAAACGCGACAGGCTGACAGTTATGTCTAAACAAGAATAGTTTTTTTACTAATTGATTAAAGAATCATCCATGGCCGAGAGCCCATCCTCACTCATCGACTAAGGAAAAAAGAAATTCATAAAGAGAAATCCAAGAAGAATAGAGGCAAATAGGCAATATCAAAATTCACATATCAGTGGCTCCAACAATAAACATGTCAAGTAAAAACTAGCAAGTGTATATTCCCTCAAACTTTGAGCGGATTAGGTGTTGACCCAATAATTAGTTTCACCCGTTTTAATCACTCCGAATTTGATCCAACTCGCTCATTTGTCACTCAGGAATACAACTATGCCTAAAAATAATTAAAAGCAGATTACATTATTTAAAGTAGAAAAGGTCAACTCATCAATAAAATTCAACGCAGACCAAGAGGCAAAGGGCAACCCAAAAGATTAAATTAAATGAAGTAAAAGGAGAGGCATAGGCACCCTTCATTTGATAAATTAAGTAGGAGCCAAATATGGACAGCCCTTCCTTCCATAATAAAGCAGATTCTTCAATTTTCCACCATTACAGCAACGGTCCTTATTTTCCTCCTTCACCTTAAATAACATTGGATTTCTTCCTCTTCATCAACCCATACACCTACTGTTGAACTTCTTCTGTCTTACACCTACTACAATGGCCTACACAGATAACTCTAGTTCCCGGACACCTTTGATCCCCAATTTTCTTTACACTGCTTCTTCTTCTAAACCATTCTCTTCATACAGAAATATTGTTAGTGACTTGGACAATACTAATAGTAGTACAGTATCTCAACCATGTGAATCATCAATTGTCAAGAAGCCTTTTTTGGTTCCGGCACCAAAAGAGTCTTCACGTAAAATAGAGATGTTCTCACCTGGTTATTACGCTGCTTGTACTTTTGGTGGTGTTATGAGTTGTGGTCTCACTCACATGGCCGTTACACCCCTCGATCTTGTCAAGTGCAACATGCAGGTACCATATTTCTACGTGTGATCTTATTATATGTATACATACATTTTATTTTATTTTTCGTATTCATAGTTCGAGCTAGCCTAAAGCAATGTATTCGTTTGAACCCACAGAATCCTCTTAGATCTATATTTACCTCTATGTTTAAGATCAAGATCACGAGTTTAAATGAGCTTTGACTTGTTGTATATGAGTTGTGGAGAAATGTCTAACAATGTGAAGAAAGTCCCCCCCCCTTTGTTTAACAAGTTAATAAGCAGAACAAGAAAATTAAATTGCCAAGTTAGAAATTTAGCTGCTGGTTGTTTATTTTAAATATTAGATGACCCTTTAATTATGTGGATCATTGAGGTCACTGGACAAAGCTGTTATGTTATCGAGTGTTATGCATAGATAATGTAAGATATATCTACACAATCGCGTGACTTATGAGAGATATTGGATTGTGTCCTGATAAAGATGGTAACTAACATGTTATAATAGGTGAAAGTATAATATATCGTTACATGGTCAGTATATATAACTTAAATCTTTTGCAATACAGGAGTACCCTTCTTTATTTACATTACTAATGTTACTAATGTAGTTAATGATTTTGTCCGAATTATTAGATCGATCCTGCAAAATACAAGAGCATTTCCTCTGGTTTTGGTGTTCTGCTCAAGGAGCAGGGTTTTAGAGGCTTCTTCAGGGGATGGGTGCCTACCCTGCTCGGTTACAGCGCTCAGGGAGCTTGCAAATATGGATTCTATGAATATTTCAAGAAGTACTACACCGACCTTGCTGGCCCTGAGAATGCTGTCAAGTACAAGACTTTGATTTTCCTGGCTGGTTCTGCATCTGCTGAAGTTATTGCTGATGTTGCTCTCTGCCCGTTTGAGGCTGTCAAAGTTCGCGTCCAGACTCAGCCTGGTTTTGCCAGAGGCTTGTCTGATGGACTTCCCAAATTCGTTAAGGCTGAGGGAGCTGCTGGGTAATGCCTTGTTATGTTGACAAATTTGTCGCGAATTATTCTTTTACAACATGTATTATTGCACAGGTTGCTAATGGAAGTTGGCCATTTGATTTTATGTATACAGGTTGTACAAGGGGCTTGTACCTCTTTGGGGACGACAGATTCCATGTAAGTTTACATATCTTCTTATGGAGAGTTTCTCTGGTAGATTTACGTGTATCACTACCTTCAACTTGAATTATATATATATATAGATGTAAAATTAGCTATATCTAGTAGTGGAGTAGTTTAAGCGTTCAGGATTCGAGAGGGATAAAACCTTTAGAGTTAGCAAAGATTACATTTATTCATTTGGCTTCCTTCTTCAACCTAAAACTTTGAATTCTTTAGCAAATGTTACACTTTCTTGCAAGCTTGTACAATCTATATATCTTACATGGGTTATTTTACAGACACCATGATGAAGTTTGCATCATTTGAAACCATTGTGGAACAACTCTACAAAAATGTCATCCCAACACCAAAAGACAAATGCAGTAAATCTACGCAGCTCGGTGTGAGCTTTGCTGGTGGATATTTAGCTGGTATCCTTTGTGCTATTGTGTCACACCCTGCTGATAACCTGGTTTCTTTCCTCAACAACGCCAAGGGGGCAACAGTGGGCGATGTGAGTCAACAAATTCTGTTCCTTAATACTAACTGGTTGTACCTTTAAAAATTATTGGTTCATTTTTAATGCGATTGTGTCTTTTGCAGGCTGTGAACAAGCTAGGCGTGATGGGTCTTTGTACTCGTGGTCTTCCTATTCGTATAGTCATGATTGGTACACTCACTGGAGCACAATGGGGCATCTATGACTCTTTCAAAGTTTTCGTTGGACTGTGAGTTTCTTCTCCCTTTCTTTTCTTTCCAACTGTCTGATCAGACGTGTGTTTGGTATGACGAAAGTCAAAAAATGACTTGCTTCAGCTAACAGTTAGACATTATTATTAATCTTTAGTATGCAAGAATTTCATCCAAATACTCGTGACTTGCTATAGTTTCTTGAATGATGTTTAACCCACATTGCTCTTGCAGGCCAACGACTGGTGGTGCCGCTCCACCTGCCCCTGCCAAGTGAAGACAAAAATGTGAAAATTCTTCTCCAGTACTCAATATGATCGCTTCGTGAACCTCTTACAGCCATACAACAATTTTATTAAGTGGCAGAGGGGAAACTGGAAAATGTTTTAATTCCATCAAAAAGTTTGAACATTGTTAGCTAGGAAAATTTTGCATTTAATTCAACTTTTGCAGTAAGATCTGTTTTTTTTTTTTTTTTGAGAGGATGAATTATATTATCCTCTAGATGACTGGCTACTAAGAATCACTTTGTAATGATGATTTTTTATTTGCAAAAATGTGTTAATTTCTTGTTTCCACATGATAATTATTCTATTTATCTCTTGATACCTCTCTCATCACCACCACCATCGTGTTCATTTGTTTTCACTTATTAACGCCTTAGTTAAAGAATCATTTGAAGTCTTAATTCAAGATCTGAAAACTTTTAGTCAATACTTTTTGAATGGGAGAGGTTGGAGTTCGTTGGGAACATTTGGACGAAGCTATATACAAAATTTTAGGAATATTAGAGGTGATTTGAATTGGTTTGGAGTCGAAATTTCAAAGCTGAAATCCATTGTGACACTATATATCACTTGTATATATCGTGTATATCAAAATTCGGGCTAGAATTTTAAACTTACAAGTAGTCTTCAATGGAGCTTCCATATTTTATTCTTCACTTTCTAACACTCCTAAATTCGTAGAATGTCTCGATTCTCAGCTTCAAGCACAACATCGCAATACAAAAAAAAAAAAAAAAACAAGAATTAACGATGGACAAATTTTATAGCTAAACAACAATCTTCAATCCTATTATGAGACGGAATAGTGATGAATTGTAAAAAAAAATGGTAGCTACGAAAAAAAATTAGCAATGAATTAACACCGAAGTTCATAGATAATTCTAGTTTTTTTTTGTTTTTTTTTTGTAGTGACCAGTACATTTCTTCAACTAATATTCACCATTTTAAACTTTTGTCTCAATTTTTGATCTTCAAGAATCCGAATGTCTTTTTTCTTTAACTTTCTAGTATTCGGAATTCACTGGTCCAAGTAATCCAAACTCAAATCACTTAAGATTTATTAAAGAGGATGCCTTCCTACCAAGTATTTCTCTATTCCACGGTTTAGACTCAAAACATCTAGTTAAGATTGAAAAGAGATCGATATCATCTACCTATCACCTCTCCCGATAGATTTAGCATATAATATATAAAATTGTATGTTATTATATATTGGATATATACTATATCTTGGTGGTATAAAATATTAATAGACTGATGGAGCTTACACCTCATGGTACTTTCACCTCCATTAATCGCCCCGGTATGTTTTTACTATGTTCCGTCGTGAGGCTCTCCCCAAAACGCCTTTTAAAAAATACCGCTTTCAATTAATGTGATACTTTTTTTTAATCTGTCCTAAAAAAAATATCATCTTTCTATAATTAAAAATAATTTAGTTTTAAAATTCTCCTTTTACGTCTCTTAATAAAATAATTTATAGTCACATAAATATTTAAGATTTATTTTAAATCATAACTTTTTTTAAAAAAAATCTTTCTTTTTCTTAAATTTTTAATGTCAAATCAAAACAATATCACATAAATCGAAACGAATAAATGAAATTTTAAATTTTTGGTTTCCACATTAATGCATTATTCCATTTCCTTCCAAACCAGTAGGTCCGCACTGGCACTGCACTGGATCCGCCTCAAATGTTGAATGTACAAATCTCAAGCCTTTTGACTTTGGTACCACATCATGTTTCTTATGTCTTCTTTTATTTATTCATTTTAGTGTCAATGTTAAGGACTTGAGATTTCAAGGGAATCTTTCTATGGAAAATGATTACTCCTCCGTTTCTAAATAAATGATATTTTAATTTTTTTATTTTATGCTTAAATAAGTGGTATTTAGATATCAAGAAAATATTAATTATGTTCTTTTAGTTTACTCTTCTTTAAATAAAGAAAGTTTTACATAATAAAAAAACTATTCAGAAATTATAATTTTTGCAAAGTATAAAAAATGCATTTTATTTTCTAGAAATGAGTAATGATGTGACCAAGTTAAAAACACTGGTATTTATTTAAGAATGGAGGGCGTATATACTAATAGTAGAATGTTGTTACTGTAGTTAGCATGTGTTGTTTCCTTAATCCCCATTTAAGAAAAAGAAAAGCACAACAAAATCCTGTCCACTCAATAATCACGGCTCAAACTGGATTGATTTTTGATTTTATATTAAAATATTCCAACAATTTAAGACTTGCAACTATATATGTAAATTGTAATGTTGTGTTATTTTATATGTGTTTCATTAATGAAAGTAGTATCACGTTTCAAATATTTTTCTTGTTTTTCAATGCTTAAAGTTGAGAGGAGAATTTATCAACTAAGTAATAGTATAGTAACTATTTGAAATGCATTCTGCTTAATTCTAGTTTTCCTTGCTTTAAGCATCCAGTTCATAGTTAGTAGTGACTAATTCTACTTCATGCTAAGCTGGCTTACTAAGGAAAATTAACAGGCTAAAGCAGGAACCAGGGGCGCACACAGTTTTAAGAAGTCTCAATTAAAAAAAAATACATTTACAAACTACTTGGAAAGGATAAGAGTCATAGCTACAAAGAAAAAGAAGTAAAACACCTTAAGGGGTCGTTTGATTTGAAGATATTAATTAGGTTGGAATTAGTTGTACTAGAATTAATTATATTGAGATTAATTATATTATTTCTTATTGACTATTTGCCCTGAAAATATTTATATATAATTTAATCAAACAAATGAATTATATCTATGAGCCAAAAAATATTAATTGTGATAAAATAATTAATCAAGAAATTTTACTTTCTCAGAATCCATCGATCCTATATGGCTTATTGCGGGAACTGAAATTTTATTTTTTGTTTCACAAATTGTCATGTGCTAGATCATATATATAGGTAGATCATCAAATTCATTTAAGAGATAGAGAGACATATAATCAATATGGAATATTATTATGAAACTTATTTTTCCACCTTACATGGAAGCCAGTTTTGGTATTTTTATGAAACTAATTTTCTTAAAAAAAAATATCTTTCATAAAATTTGACCAATCAAATAAAATGTCGCGGTAGCAAATTAATTATCAGTGTAAAACTGAAGGATGCGTGCTTGATATATAGACATGTTTGATTATTGAAAAGCAAGATCCTTCTGGCTAATTCAGCAGAAATCACGTTACACATTTAATCAGCTTTATATTATATAGTCAGAGCAATTATTTACATAAAAGTTAGCTGGAAAAATACGCATAATACCAAAACGGAAGTCACATTCGTGCATGATTTTCGTTTCCTAGTCAAAAGAGAATATTGGTTCTTGGAATAATTAAATATATTATCCATTTCTGGTATATATATATATATATCAAACAGCTTGATGATATGAAACAGCTAAGATCCAAACAAACCAACTCATAAAATATTGAGTTCCAACACTTTAATTTAAAGTTGTATACTTATAATTTTCCAGGCTTTTATCACTGGAGTATACACACAATCTCCATGACTTGAAAAGGCAAAAACAAAAAGGAAAGATGAAACTGATGAAGTGTATTCTTACTATGCATTTTTGGTAATATTCTTGATATTTAACTTCTCCTAATTTCATTCACCAGATGTGACATAATAAAGTAAGAAACTTTATAGTATGAGCAAAAAACGATTAACACGTGTCAAAGATTACTAAGTAGCTTACCTTAGTATGATTAAAAAATAATAATCAGAAGCTAGGATTAGTCAAGACTTGAACATCTTTATTCACTACTTTTGCATGTCATCATGCAGTTTTTTCATAAAACAATTTTAATAGCAGTTAAAGAGTGGTATTTTATTTTTTATAGTAGGTTCAAAATATTTTTTTGAAGTATCATCCGAGTAGTATTTTTGGTCTTTTAAATTTGTCAAAAGTCAACATCTATAGTTTTGTCGAATATTTATTGAACTTTGATTGTTAAATTTAATCGGAACTATGAAATGGAAATAATTGACGGAACTCACATTTGGATCCGAAGTACAAACTTTGCAGTTTATGTTATTTTTAAAAATCTATTTCAAGAGTTTAGTGCGTGCAACTTTTTAAGGTGCAATTTCTGATTTTTGTTTGTCTACTTTCTTGTGTCTAGTGTAGCTTTTTATGTTTCGATTATATTTCAGCTGTGATTTTGATGAAAATTTTTGGTTGATTTTTTCCCACTGTTCTGGTTATACTTAGCAAACAGAGTTTGGTAAACATAATTTGACGGTGATCAAAACGCTCACTTTTAACAAACTTAAAGGATCAAACGTGTTTATTTTTGACAAATTTAAAAGACTAAAAATGTTCAATTGATACTTACGAAACTATTTTGAACTTACTGTCAAAGACAAGAGACCGGTCATTTTTTTCTCTTAAAAATTACTTATGGAGGATCTATCTGGACATGTTATACTATTTCCAGTTGTAATGCTGTTTAATTATATACTACGAGTATTTAATATCATCCTTTTAATAACCACCAAATAAAAGCAGTAAAGTCTAACTTCTTTTTGACTAATTAATCAAGAACTTAATTTCTTCTTTCCTTTATCAATTTTCTTATTCTTAGATAGAAGACAATGACATTTTATGTCTTTATCCATTGAGCCTCAAACCTGAATTTCTAAATCAACAAACAGTAGAGGTACATTTTAACCCATATACGTAATTGATATAGGATGTTCTGTCTCTCAAATCAAGTCAACAATGACGACGACGACAACAACAACAAACCCAGTAAATTCTCACAAAGTGAGGTCTGAGGATGGTAAAATAAAAAAGGGCTAAGGAACGATCCCTAGTGCAATCCCATCACCACGGGGAATTGCTCGGAATCTCTGTTGAAGCTGTGAAGATCAGTTGAGAAGATTGGTACAGCTGGCAGAATAAGTTAAAGGTTGTTAGACGTTGTTAGAAGGCAGTTAGGGTAGTTGAGCTGGCATATTGTGTTAGTTAGCATAGAGGTTAGTTACACTCCTAAAGTCGATTAGTGATGTATATATATATCTGTAGTGTAGATGAGAAATGTAGATTTGTACAAACACTGATTCTCAGAGATATTTTTCAATGGAACAATAACTTTCTCTGTTTTCTCTTTCTTTCTTACAAACTGTTTTCTCTAAGCTTCCATTAATGGAGCTTCTCAATATGGTATCAGAGCTACAATATTTGATCCACAGCTAGGAAGAAGTCGTGTGCTTAACTCTGAGAATACAAATCTCGATTTGTAGAAATCATTCCTCGATTGGAGTTTTGAAATTGTTCTGTGTGTTTTTCTATTTATTACTCGAGTCGTCTTCCTCGATTCTCAGCTAGATAGCTTCGAATTACCTTCAATGGTGAGTACAGAAAGAGTAACAATGCGTCCAGCAACTGAAACTTCAGATCCCACTCAGATTGATCAAATAAATGACAGTCATCCACTCTACATCCATCCATCCGATACTCAAGGTTCAATACTTGTGTCAACTCAACTCTTAGGATCTGAGAACTATTCTCTTTGGAGTAAATCCATGCGCATCATTTTACTTGGTAAAAATAAGCTAGGTTTTCTCTTAGGAACATGTAAAAAGGACATGTATCCTCCTAGTTTGCATAATCTGTGGGATAAGTGTAATGATATTGTGTTGGCATGGATCATGAACACTGTATCCAAGGACTTAATCATCACTGTCATCTATGGTTCTGATGCACATAAGGTCTGGGAGGATTTTCGCGAGAGATTTGATAAAGTGAATGCATCTAGGGCATTCTACCTTCACAAGGAGATAGTAACATTGTTTCAAGGCACATCATCTGTTTCTAGTTATTTCTCTAGGCTAAGAGAGCTGTGGGATGAACTTGAAGCTCTAGTTCCTCCTCCTTCATGTGCTTGTCCAGAATCAAAAGAATATGCTGCTCATTTCCAACTGCAGAAGCTATGGCAATTCCTAATAGGACTTAATGAGTCCTATGCACATGCCAAAAGTCAAGTTCTAATGGCTATGCCTTTACCCAATGTTAATCAGGCTTATGCCATGATCATCAATGTTGAGAGCCAAAGACTAAGTGGATTTGGTAGTAGTAGCTCAAGTATGTCTCATGCAGGTACAGATGCCACGACACTAATGAGTAACAGAGCTGGTAATAAGTTCAGCTCTGGGAATGGTGGATCTAGCAGCAACAATGAAGGTGGTTCTCACTACAGTGTTGGTAACTCAAGCACTGGATCTAATAGTGGATACAATGGAGGTAATAGTGGGCAAAATGGTTCTAATGGAAACTTTAGACCAAGACACTTCTGAACAAAGAACTACTTATGGAAGGAGCCATCTATACTGTGATTTCTGTCATTTCAAGGGTCATACCAAAGACACTTGCTACAAACTTAATGGCTATCCTGCAGATTGGAAGAAGAAGAGAGGAGGAGGAGCATCATCACCACACAACCATGCTAGTAATGTCGCAATGCAGGGAAGTCAATCTGTTGATCCTTCCTTGTTATCTAATCCATCTTCAGCTTCTTTTCCAGGGTTATCCTTTGATCCCTTATTCACTCCAGAGCAGTACAATCAGATCCTAAGGATGCTGAACAATGGGAAAAGAGTGGACACATCTGCTAATGTTGTCACTATAGTGTTTGCTAGTTCTTCTTCAGGTATAGCTACAACTCTTATGACTGTTGCTCACAAATACAGGTGGATAGTGGACACATGAGCCTCTAATCATATGGTTAACTCTTTGAAACTATTGAAATATTTTAGAGAATTATCTGAGCATGATAGAACTCCAGTGTATCTACCAGATAGTGGACAGGTTCCTATCAGTCATGTAGAAAAATCAGTAGTCCTTAATGATTATGAAATAGGACATGTGTTATACATACCAGATTTTAAGTACACCTTCTATCAGTATCTCAACTAACGAAGGAGCTAAGCTGTGCTATTTTGTTCTTGCCTGATTTCTGTGTTTTCTAGGACATCTTCAGTGGGAAGGTACTGGGGATTGGTAGAGAAGAGGAAGGACTATATCTCTTGAAAGCTGAGACTTTTAACTTTGCATCAGTTTCTAATAAATTTATGATTGCTTCCACTTGTGCTAAGTCTTCTAACTGTTCAGTTGTACATAAGTCTACTAGTGTGAATAACAATGTTGTTATCAGTACTAAGGTGTGGCATCAAAGGCTGGGGCATGCCCTTATACCTATTCCTAGAAAGCTAGACAGTCTGAATAAAATCAGTCTATTGGATCATTACTGTACAGTCTGTCCAATTGCTAAGCAAACCAGACTATCTTTTCCTACTAGTACTACTATGTTTTCTAGTCCTTTTGCTATTGTTCATGCTGATGTTTGGGGTCCTTATAGAGTATCTACTCATGATAATAAAAGATATTTCATGACTCTTGTAGATGACTTCTCAAGATTCACTTGGTTTTTCTTAATGCACTCAAAAGTTGATTCCATTACTGTTTTAAAAGACTTTATTCATATGGTGCAAACTTAGTCTAATACTACTATCAAGTGTTGTAGAATAGATAATGGTACTGAGTTCTTCAATACTCAAGTTAGTACCCTTCTCAAAGAGTTTTGGATTCTTCATCAAAGTTCATGTATCTATACTCCCCAACAGAATGGAGTAGTTAAGAGAAGACACAGAACCATTCTTGACATGGATAGGGCCCTGAGGTTTCAAGGATTTATCCCTCTCAGGTTCTGGGGTGAATGTGTCACCACTGCAGTCTACACACTAAATAGATTGCTCTCAGTCCTATTGAAGAACAAGTCTTCATTTGCGGCACTGTATGGTATTTCTCTTCTATTCATCATCTTAGAGTGTTAGGATCCCTATGTTATGCTACTGATGTGAAGAGATATGATAAATTTTCTCCTAAGGCCTATCCTACAGTTTATTTGGGATATTCCTCTATTCAAAAGGGGTATGTGCTCTATGATCTAAGCTCCAAGCACTTCTTTGTCAGTAGAGATGGTGATTTTCAAGAATCTATCTTTCCCTTCAAAGACATGAAGGTCAGCCCAACCCCTTTGTTTCCTGTCTTGGAGTTCATTGATGATACTTCATTTTTTCCTGTCTCTTCTCATTCTCTACCTCATTTTGAAACTGTGGTTGTGCCTCCTACTCCTCCACCTTCACCTCATGTCTCACCCCTTCCTTTACTTCCTCAGATTCCTCCACCTATTCAAAGAAAGTCATCCAGACCCTCCAAGCCTCCTATCTAGCTGGATGGTTTTGTTGTTCCTCCTAAGAAAGCCTGTCAGTATCCTATCTCTCAATGTGTCTCTTATGACAAGCTTGCTCCTTCTTACAGGATTTCATTAGCTGCTTACTCAGCTGTTGTTGAGCCTACTTCTTATAGTGCTGCCTGTCAAGATCCTCAGTGGGTTGCAGCCATGCAGGATGAGATGACCGGGTCTATCATTCCACTCCCTCCAGGGAAGGTTCATATTGGCTGTAGGTGGGTGTTTAAGGTGAAGTATAGATAAGATGGTCAGGTTGAGAGGTATAAGGCAAGGTTGGTGGCTAAGGGGTATAATCAACAGGAAGGTTTGGACTTTACTGAGACATTTTCTCCTGTGGCTAAGATGGTAACTGTTAGATCAGCTGTAGCTCTAACAGCCTTTTGTGAGTGGTTTATCTTCCAAATGAATGTTCATAATGCCTTCTTGCAAGGTGATCTCCTTGAAGATGTTTATATGCAAGTTCCAAATGGCTTTGCAACCCAGGGGGAGTGTGATAAGATGGTTTGCAAGCTTCATAAGTCCTTGTATGGACTCAAACAAGCACCTAGGCAATGGAACCTAAAGTTAACTGAAGCTCTTCTCAGCATGGGCTTTAGGCAGTCTCACTATGACTACTCTTTGTTTACACAGAAATTTTGTACTGATCTTGTTGTTATCCTAGTGTATGCAAATGATCTCCTGGTTACAGGTTCCAGCTTATCACTCATTCAGAAAGTAAGAAAGGATCTACAACACAGGTTTAAGATGAAAGACTTGGGTGAACTTAAATACTTTCTTGGAATTGAGTTCTCCAGATCACAATAAGGTATTATAATGTGTCAAAGAAAGTATGCATTAGAGCTGGTGTCTGAGATGGGGTTATCAGCAAGCAAACCACCTTCTACACCCTTAGAGTTCAACCACAAGCTAACCTCCATAGAGTTTGACAAGTATGCTGGTGGCAGTAACTGTGATCAAGATAGAGCACTTGAGGACTGTGGTAAATATCAAAGATTGGTGGGTAGGCTGTTGTATCTAACCATGACCAGACCTGACATTTCCTTTGTAGTTTAGGTGCTCAGTTAATACATGCACTCACCTAAACTATCACATATGGATGCTACTTTGAGAGTGGTCAAATATATAAAAGGAACAGTTGGACTTGGGCTGTTCATGCCTAATAAAAAATGTTCTAATCTAATAGCCTACTGTGACTCTGATTGGGGAGCATGTGTTGAGACAGGAAATCAGTTACTGGTTACATAGTGAAGCTTGGAGAGGCTGTGATATCTTGGAAGTCAAAGAAGCAAAGCACTGTCTCTAGAAGTTCAGCTGAGGCTGAGTTTAGAAGCATGGCAACAACAATAGCAGAATTAGTATGGCTAAAGGGTTCGTTTGGTGAATTTGGAGTTGACATCCAGTTACCTGTTGAGTTGTTCTATGATAGTAAAGCAGCTATACAGATTGATGCTCATCCCATCTTTCATGAAAGAACTAAGCCCTTTGACATTGATTGTCATTTTGTGAGAGAAAAAATCATTGAGGGACTCATCCAACATATAGGCACAAAATAACAACATGCTGATCTACTAACTAAAGGACTATGTACACCACAACATAAAGTTTTGATAGGCAAGCTGGGAATGAAAAACATATTTCAATCCTCAGCTTGAGGGGGAGTGTTGAAGCTGTGAAGATCAGCTGAGAAGATTGGTACAACTGGTAGAATAAGTTAAAGGTTGTTAGAGGTTGTTAGAAGGCAGTTAGGGTAGCTGAGCTGGCATATTGTGTTAGTTAGCATAGAGATGGTTAGTTACACTCCTAAAGTTGGTTAGTGATGTATATATATATCTGTAGTGTAGATGAGAAATGTAGATTTGTACAAACACTGATTCTCAGAGATATTTTTCAATGGAACAATAATTTTCTTTATTTTCTCTTCCTTTCTTACAAACTGTTTTCTCTAAGCTTCCATTAATGGAGCTTCTCAAAAATCTCCCCCCTCTCCCGTCTTAACACGAGTCTGAGCACCATCATACAAGTCTTTGATCAATCTAGTGTACGTCACGAGTACACTCCTAACCTTTAAGTATCTCCAAAGAACCTCCTTGAGAACTTTTCAACTGAATCAATCGTTGTCTTGATTTATTGAACATGTACTCTATGGAATATTTTTTTACACGAAATGTCACTCTTTATTCCATATATTCCTTTTTTACTGATTGAATTTAGATAGAAAGAGAAGAATATTCGATCAAAAGTAGGTGGGCTTTTAGGAAAGTAAAAATAATTGAAAGAAAAACTTGGTGTGTTTTCTATGGGTCAAATATATATATGTATCTGTCATCCAGCTTCTAACTTTGACACTATATATCATTGATTTAACTCTATCTACATGTTTTTTTGTCCTCTTCATCTGCAGCAAGTAGGAAGAACCAATGCCGCCAAAATTATATACAAGAGCAGAGGCGAAGCTAGAGTATTCATTATGAATTCAATAGAGTCTAAAATTATGTGGGAAAACTGCATAATTAATCAAACATTCTTATCGTAATTACTCAATATCTCACTATTTTAAAATAATTATAATCATCCCACTAGTTAATTATTTTAAGAAAAAAATCGTATATCTACCACTAGCCTAAAAAAGGTCCAAAATTAACTCAAATTGTGTCTATCTCCAGTCGTCTTCTCTCTCTAAAGATCTTCCCCAAGTCACGCCTTCAACATTGCAATCCAACTCCCACACGATCTTCCACCTTTTTTTCAAAAATATTGTAGTTGGGGAATCAATAACTTTTATTTTTATATATCATGTATCTGGAGTTTCATAGACTTTAATTCTAAAAAAAATTCATCTTTAAGAGCAATTATTGTTACAAGAATACATTTTTAGTCCATCCATGGCTAAAGAACCAGTTAACTTCACAATACCAAACAATCAACAATGACCTTCATTTGATTTGGGTATCTTTCAAATTGAGAACATTGCAGGGCCTTCTACGGGTTTAATTTGGTCCTTGTTACTGCAGGATCTTCTACGAATTTTGTTCCTGTTACTGCAGGGCCTTCTACGGCTTTTGTTCTTGTTTTTCGAGATGGTGATGAAGAAAATTGGGAAAATGTCTCAAAACACACATAAACTATGGTCGGAATTGCTGTTACACACTCTAACTTTGCGGAGGTCCTATGACCCTCCTGGACTATTTTTTAGTGTAATATTTAGGGTATTATCAGCTTAGCTTGACCACTAAATCACTCAAACTAAAGTAAGTGCTTTCACACGCTATCAAAAAGAGGGGTCCGTTCTCATTAATGTTAATTTATCTTCCATTAACCCTAGAATTTTCTTAAAACTCTCTAACTTTATCCTCATGATTATTGATCAAATAACACAAATCATTCCAATTTCATGTGATTTTTACTTTCAATCTACTATTTTAAAGTTGTTGCTTATACGTGTGTTCACTTGCATGTCTATCTATGCTAATAATACCCACAATATTACACTATAAAATAGTTCAGGGAGGTCATAGGACCCCCACAAAGTTAGAGTGTGTAACAGCAATTTCAGCCATAGTTTAGGTGTGTCTTGAGCTATTTTCTCAAGAAAATTTTGTAGAAAATAGATCTAAATTTTGAAACGACCCAATATAAATAAAGGAATTACGTGAAAATTTTCAATCTAAAATATCTGACACAAATCCAAATTAGAAAATCTCCAAATCCAAAGTTTCAAATGACAAAGTTCAAATAACCACCAGTTGTTATGTGTATCTTTGACAAATTAAATTTCTTGTAGGTAATGTTTGCATGTACCTATGGTAGCATGTATCTAAGGTAACTGTGCCATACCCAAAAAATATATAAAAATGTTAACTTGTAGCTAATCCTCTGCATCTAACAATGGTAACATGTACATGCATCTACGATTATCATGTATTCAGTGTTACCATGTATTCAAGGTTAATATCCATCTAACCGTAACTTAAAACTATGATTACCATGTATCTAAAGCTCTCTGCAGTCAACAGTAGCATGTATATAATATTAACATGTATCTAAGGTATTTGTGTATCCACTGTTATCATATACCCAAGGTCAACGTCTTTCTACTAGTAACTTAAGTTACCATATATCTAAGGCTCTCTGCTGTTAACAGTAGCATGAATATAAGGTTAACATGTATCTAAGGTATTTGTGTATCCATTGTTATCATGTATCCAAGGATACTGTTAGCATATATCTATTATCAATGTGTATATTCTATTACATTAGATACACGTATGTAGTGTTAGAATGTATCCATAGTTAACTGAATCTAATATTAACTCAAAGTTATGGTTACCATGTATCTAAGGCTATTTATCGTAGTTATCGTAGTTGTTCTCTGCAATCCAAGTCCCAGAATGCCTCAACAAAATTGTTACTACCGTCATCGTTTGGATCCGAAATAGAGAAAAAGCACATCTACTTTTTAACAAATTGCGGCGAAATTGACGGAGAAGAAGTACAAATTTGCTTTCTCAGTGAAGAAGAAGATTTGAAATTTAAATTTCGACTTGTCTGGGTAGCTCAGGGATACTCCATATCCGTTTGAAATTGATTAAGATGTGATTTTCTCCTAATTAATTGCAAATCAGTTACTTCCTTTTAAAGCGCCCCAATTAGTTAGACATGTATCTAGGATACACGTTTTTTTTACTTCAGATACACACTTAATCTTATGGAAGTTCCGAGAAAAATGTAATTTTTAAAAATATTGATTTAAAATGTAATTAGGCATCAAACTAGTGTATTTTATGTTATTTTCACAATTATATACGTATTCAAAACGTATTTCACATTTCAAGGCTAATGAGTACTTGAAGTAGGCTGGGCTGGACCAAGAGAAAGATAAAAGCCCATGCAGTAATGATCCATAAGGGTCAAAGCCATTCGGTATAATGTGAACAATATTTCAAAAATTCAATATATCCTTGGAGGAGAATGGAACTTCAACAAAATTTCGGTATATAAAGTTGTATTTTGACATTAATAAGGATAAATAGTTCGATGCTGCATGTGCGTTTCGTTCTGAAAATTATTCATTTTCTAAAAAATATTTTGTGATGTTAATGTTAATATATGTATAATATTGAAAGAGTTATAAACTGACACTTTATGCTGGAAAAGGCAGGATTTCTGATGGATTCGTCGAAATGTGTAGAAAATCTGAGATTTTTGGCCATAAATTCATCAAAAAAATTAGCGACAAATAAATTTCTGACGATTTTTTTCACTGGGCATATTTTTCTTAAATATGCATCAAGAAAAATATGCATCGAGAGATATATTCAAGATTTTAAGTTAGTAAGTATAAAGTACAATTACACATATTATTGGTATGATTTTTTAATTACAATAAACTTAGTATTATAGATATGCATTTTTGAAAAACTCCAACTCCACATATATATAGGCATAGCTAGTGTTCTTGTATTTTGACCAATTTAACTTATTATGCTTCCTTTTTTCTTTACCTGTTAATCCATTTTTTGACCTACGTACAAATGCACGTTGTTCTTGAATCTTGATTGAGTTGGTATAACAATTATTGGATTAATAAGTGCATGTCATCCTGCTAATTAGTACCACAATAATTTGAATTCTGAAGAAGAGAAACTGTGAGGAACCGATGTGAAAACATATGATTCCACTGAATTAATTGCGGTATTATTATATTCGTTTCAATCTACGTTAACTTATTTTTTAAAAAAATCCATTTAAAAAAAATCACTTTACCTTTAATAAGAGAACTTTTATAATCATACAAATAGTATGATATGTTTAGAATTATAAGTTTCAAAAATCTTACCAGCCACATAAACGTTACGACACGTTTAAAATCACATATCCAATTTTCTTAAAATCAAATGGAGTACTGGTTTCCTACTCTTATGACTTGTCACTTAACTAACTGTGTCGAAACATCATAACCCCCAATGTTTGCATCTCTGATTCATTGAGACTCTAAGAGGACCGTAAAAGCAACTGACACATAGTTGTTAAATATAATAATTGTTCACAGCAATAAATAGTCATGACCATTTATTGCTCGAAGATTATTGACTATCAAATGATATTGCCACGATAGAGATCAGACATAAAAACATATTAAATTAAACTATAGTAAAACTATCAAGTACACATTTAAAAGGAGGTAAATAATACAAAAAAGATAAGTTCAAAGGCTCATAAAATCCCCGTATAATTTATATGTCTGATTCACTGATTGATAATTTTGTCATAATTTTAGTCTGTTTCTATATCTTATCCCTTTTATTTTTAATTAAAGGTTAAGGTATATGTGTTGATAGTATGTGATTGTCTGCATTATTAAGTTAAATTGACCTTTAACTAATCAACTTATAAGTTATTACAAGTCTAATTAGACAACTTAAAAATAGAGTAATAACATGATATAGTAATCTATATTACACTCATAATATGAATTTCATTACACAGTGTATATAACCTTTTTTTGAAAAGAAAAGAAAGATTAGGGGTACTATATTATGGAAAATAAATTTTAACAGAAAAGTACTACAACAACAACAATACATTAAGTATATTCTTATAAGTGGAGTCTAGGGAGGATATAGTGTATATGCAGATTTTATTATATTAGTGACGGAACTAGAATTTTCAGGATTCAAAATATAAGAAAGTAAACTTACGAAGACGTCAAAGGGGTTCAACAGCTACTATATATACATTAAAAAAAAATTATCGATGTATATATAGTGTAATTATTCAACGAAGAAGATTCGAATGAACCCGCTTCCGACACTCTAGCTCGCCCCTGGACCTTATCCCTACCTCGTGGAGATAGAGAGGTTATTTCCGAAAGCCAGATAGAGAAGTTATTTCCGAAAGCCAGATAGAGAAGTTATTTCCGAAAGCCACCCTCTCCCCTCCCCGTCGCCCTAGTAATGCATAACAAAGCAGTTGAAAAGCAAATACAAGAATAAATAGGACATAACAACTAAGTTTGAACCCTTTAAATTTTAAGGTCTATCTTCAAACCTTTAGCGGGGGAGGGGGAGGGGGAGGGGGGGGGGGGCTATGTTCAATTTTGTGGTGCTTCGGCACCCGTTTAATCCGACGCAGATTAGTTATAATTATATAAGAATTATAAAAAATTTGTATAGGAGTCAAAAAAACACCCTCTAAACCAAGAAGATAGCTGAGCGCATTGATTTTCATGCGGAATCTTAAAGCTTTAAACTTTGATGTGTGTTCGAAACCTCCCTAAGGCACCCATGACCCCTAAAATTTAGGTCTGTCACTGCCTTTAGCTTGATGTTAACTCTATCATAGATCTTGTTAATCAATACTATGTCATTATGCAAATAACATAATGTACGGATGACATATTTAAAAAAAAGTACTATTCTTAATAAATGCTTCTACTGTTTTAACAACATTATATGACATGTAATAATTACTACTATATGTTAAAGCAGAAATTTCGAAAAATAGTTCCAAAAGGACAGATACTTTGTTTGTATATAAATATAGTGTTTCAATTTATTTAGGACTCGTTTGGTCATAAAAATAAAAAATATATTCACTTTATTTGGTATTTCTTTTAAAGTTGAAAATAGAGTTGGAATTGTATTTGATCATAGTATTTTTAAAACTATTTTAGACTATTAAGTTGATGTAGTATTTAAATATAAAGTGAGAGGAAAAATTGAATTCAAAAATAATGAATACATCTCAAAAGGTATTTTTCAAAAACCCAAAAATTGTGAAAACATATTCCGGAATATGTTTTTGGTTTTCATGACCAAACAAATATTCTGGAATAAAGTAAAAAAATATTTTGGAATATTGTGAATAATATTTATGGCCAAACGCTTATTTATTTTTATAGTTTTCTTTCTAGTTTTTTAATAAAAGAGTGTCACTTTATATATTTATTAACCTTTTTAAATTCAAAATTTTACCTGACATGTCTAAGATCACAAAATTTAGAAAATTTTATTATATTAAGTAGGAGTAACAATTTTAGCTTACTTATAAGATTCAAAAGTCTATTTTAAAATTAAAACTGGACCAAACTAAGACAGGTAAAATGAAACGGAGAGTGTACATGTTATCATCCAGCTTCCCCCAAAGTCAAGTTAGATAAGACCAGTCAACTGCATTGGAATGAGCTATAAAGGATATCCCTTTCATCACTATATATAAACCTGACCCCCTTATGAGATTTTAATTCTCAGACCCCATTTAATATTCCCCCCCTCTTCTTTAATTTCCTTTGCCTTGACTAGCTGCTACATCTATTTTACCATTTCTGTGTAATACCAAAGGAAAGAGAACAATGGAAGCTAATAGTAGTAACTTTTTTCATCTTGATTCTGTTTTTCATCTGCCCATTAAGATGTCTGGTTTTTTGGAGGAACCAAACAACTCCAGTGTACCAAATTGTATTTCTCAGTTTTATTTGCAAGAACTACCTGTCAATATGAGTAGTAGTGTTCATGAAAGCCACAATGAACCTTCTCATGTGACAAACAAGAGCATTTCTTCCTCTGTCACTGCACATAAAAGGGAAAATATGGAACCAATAATTGGTTCAATGGACAGAGAAAAAAATAGTGAAGGGTCTTCTTCCTTGACCTCTGCTCAATCTAAGGTAATTAAGTATTCCCTTTGTTTCAATTTATTTGTCTAGTTTTGACTTGAAAAAAAGACTTTTGAATCTGATGGTGACTAAAGATACGTAGAATGTACCAGAAAGTCTTTTAATTTTGTGATCTTAAACATGTTAGATGAAAAGTTGAAATTAAAATGTCAAGAAGGAAAAAAACATTTTTTTTAAAAATGAACTAAAAAAAAAAGTAAGACAAAAAACTGACAGACATATATCTGATCAAGTTCTAAAAATGAGATTTTTTCCCTCTGTTTTTCTTAGTTGTAATTATTTCTGATTTGTTATTAGAATGTAAGAGAGGGTGATGATGGGAGAAAGCAAAAGAAAAGAAATGGCAATGTAAGCAAAGAGAAAAAAGCAAAGGATAACAAGAAGAAAGCCCCTGAAGAGGCCCCTACAGGATATGTTCATGTTAGAGCAAGGAGGGGCCAGGCAACTGACAGCCACAGTCTTGCTGAAAGGGTAACAATTTCACTATCACTTTCATTTCTACCATTTTACTAGTAACTTTCAAGGACAAAGGATTTCGAGTAATTTATATGAGTTTAAGTTATATACACGATAGTGTAACATATTTTTAAACTATCATATCATCTAAAGGATATTTACTAAGACATATTATGTGTTGACATGATAATATAAAAATTCCTTACACAGGCAATGTATAGTATAATTTAGACTCAATTTATGTAACCTGATTTCAATTTGTTTTATTTTCTAAGTTGTTGATTACAGATGTTTACCTCTAGTTATCTTTTCAAACCAGTATTCTGGAATTCAAAATTATTAATTGAAAGTTCTTGCTACTAATTAATCTATATGACATGATTTCAGGTGAGGAGAGAGAAAATAAGTGAGAGAATGAAGACATTGCAAGCACTTGTTCCTGGTTGTGACAAGGTGATCAAGTTTCAGCAATTTGTCTTTCCCTTTTGGCCGAATACCTAAAGACACTTCTAAACTTGACGCGTTTTATTTAGATCTCCTTGGCGCACCCTGGTGATAACCTAATTTTAACAGAATAGTCAAGTTCAATGGGTAATTAAGACTATGAATAATTCAGGGGATCTAAATAAAACGCGCCAAGTTTAAGGTGGCCTTTAGTATTCTCCCTTCTTTTTTTCACAGTCACTGACAAGTTTAATGTGGCATGGTTGAGATCAGGTTATTGGGAAGGCCCTCATGTTGGATGAGATAATCAACTATGTCCAGTCCTTGCAAAACCAAGTTGAGGTAAACCAAATAAACCATCTATAATTGACTTCTTATTATATGACTTTTATACCCAAAAAAAAAGAAAAAAGAAAGGACTAATTATCTTTTGACTAAGACATCATTATTGTGTTTATAATGTTTCAGTTTTTATCCATGAAGCTTGCTTCTTTGAACCCCATGTACTATGACTTTGGCATGGAGCTAGATGCTCTCATGGTCAGACCTGATCAGGTATATACTGTAGTGTAAGCGAAAAATTTCATAAGCGGTGTTAATATTTGAAGAAGTGAATAAATATAATAACAAGCGGTGTCATTTTTAGATTTATATCTAATATTTTCATTTTGTTTATATGTATATATACATATTTAGTAAAAAAAAATCGACGAAACAGTATCTCATGACCCAAAGATATGTCTATTAAGCTAAATCCTCTTCTTTTTCTTATTGAATTATGATCAGAGTTCGAGTAGCTTGGAAGCACCAGTACAGGAGAACACTACAAATAGTGGCTATCCTCTCCTGGATAGTTCAACATCAGTTATGTTTCAAGAATTCCATTTCCCTAATTCCATTTCTCAGGTATACAATAATAAAATAATTACTTTCACTTTTACTTGTCACTTTCAGCATATCGTGAAAAATATTATTTTTTTCCATGTTTTACCCTCAACATTAATTACTTATTTCTTAAGATCTAAGAATAAACATCAATTAATATGAATATTGTGATAAAATATCCATTATTTCTTAATGGATGTGTAAAGTCCAAACTGGAAAAGTAAAAATGAACGGAGAATGTATATTATCTAACATGGGCAGATATATATACATCATTTTCAGGGAAATGGACAGGTCTTATGGGGTGTAGATGACCAAAGACAAAAGATGATTATTAATCATTCAGGATTGATCAGTAATAACAACAACAACTTGCGTTCCTTTCCATTAATATGAGACCACCTCTGCCCTACAAAAACATCTGGTGAGCAATCCATCACTCTCCTTTTAAATATTATTCTCTCCGGTCCAAAATAAATGAATTTCTGACATTTTTTATGGCTCAAAATAAATGAATTTTTCAAAGCTCAAAGATGTATTATTTATTTTTTTCAAAATTGGATTTTTCAACTATTTCTAGCTTTAAGAAGAGTTTGAGAAGCAACAAAAGGATAATATTGATAATACCCTTTAATTAATGTCATAAACTAACATTCTTAAAGAATGTGTCACATCCCAAAAATTCATTTATTAAGAGAGTATCTTGAGAGTTATTTTTGTTTTTGTGCATGACTAAAATTAAGGTGATATTTATTTTGTGCAGTAATACTCCAACATCATTGAAGTGAGAGGTCTATGAATGGATCAAATAATTAAAAGAGGTATCAAGAAAAGTCAAGTAGCAGATCTTTCATGTGGAGATACTTTTGTGTTCTTAGCTTGTCCAATATCTGACTTCCCAAATTTGGAGTTCAAATCCTTAGAGCCATGTGGGTGTTCTCTATGTAATAAAATTAGGAACTAGAGGAAAATATTATGAGTAATTTGAAGAGAGAATTAAATGTACTGTTCTTCTTATTTCCTACTGGCAGTAAATAAATGATAATGTAGTGTTAATTAATAATATTAGGTGTTGAATACTATTTCAGTCGGAGAATTTTCGTAGCTCAGTTGGTTGGTTGGTTGACTATTTGAACTTTTATCTTGTTAGCGAGGGTTAGATTCTCCCTGCCTTGCAATCCCCTCCCTATTTTCCTTTTTCCCTACCCCCAATTATTTTTAAAAGAGAGTATTTTCAGTCATTTCATGTTGAATTTAAGTTATATAATGTGACATTTGTGGTCTCTCAATTACGGGGGAATTCTAATTTTAATCTCTATGATATGACTTGTTAAGAACATTTAATTTGATCAACATTCATCTTTTCTGTGTAAGAAATATATATATATATATATATATATATATGTTACTTAAACTATTTTTAAAAGTATATTATTCTCAATATAGACTGACACCACAAAACTTAACATAGCATATTCGTTAAGTTCGTGAGACTCACAATTATAGGGGATCAAAATTCAAATTTATCAATATTCATTAAATTAATGTGCTTACTCGTAATAAAAAAAAGATCAAAACTAAAATTTATCAATATTTGAAGGACTAGAAGTACAAATTTCCCTTATTTTTAACAGAATAATTCAAAAAACAAGGTTTCTAGAGAAAAAAACTGTAACTTTTTTTTTGAAAAAAGAGCAGTCTGATACACTAAAGTTTTCGCTATGCACAAGATTCTGATAGTACATTTGGATTCTGGAGAATAAAATAGTCCTTTGACAATAAGATAGTTCTTATTCTTTTGGAAATCCCTTAGAAACCTAACTCTTACGTAAAAAGTGCCATCCAAATTGGAGATATCTTTTAGGAGGATATATAACTTGACCCGGGCACTCCGATGATAAAGCATCTCGCGTTAATAGGATCTAAAGATACCTTAATGCAAGCATTAATGGGTGAGTGACTGCTTTCATGACTCGAACCCGTGATATATAAATTTGTGAAAATCATTTAAATATTGTTCATTTGATCACACTAGCTTCAGGATAAGATCTAATTTTAATTAAGTGCCAACCGCACTTGCCTCCAATGTTAAGGGAGCCCATGAAGATAGAGCAGTGGAAAAGGAAACATTGTTAATGTAGTTAATTTACTAGTATGTGGTCCAATTATATGTGGTTTATAGAGACATTTCCATGAGATGTTTTTGTTTATGGGAGACATAAGAGAGTACTGTTTGAGCCACATGTTAATACAGTAATTTAATCAATAGTTGACTAATCATAACTACTACGTAGTATAAATTTTTGACGACAAAGCGTGCCAATGAGAGATTTTCAATCTTTTAATTCACTAATCATCAGATAACGAGTACCATCTTTTGTTTTAATTAAAGAAATGTCCATTTATTAAGATTTGACATATAGCTTGGCTTAATTCTTAGCATATAGCTACAGTTTCCCCCTCCATCTCATCATAATGTTCCATCAAGAGTTCTATCAATTTTTCCATAAAGGAAATAATTAATCAGTAATTAGTGAGAGAGGTCCCCCTCCCTACCCACCCCACCCCTTCCCACACACACATCAAATACAGTACGAGTCAGTTTGGGTCGATTATTGATCAAAATCAAAATCAAACTAATATAAATTGGTTTTTAAATTATTAAAACGAAGTCAAATATAATATATATTTATCGGTTTGGGTTCGGTTACGTTATTAGGTTATAATATTAATCATACACGAAAATAAAAGAATGATTCATTCAAAAGGAAAAAAAAGACAATAATTCATTCAAAAAGAAAAAATAAATCTCGAGATTACCACATAAAATAGTAACATGGCGTACATCTAATATAAGATATTTAAATTATGAATAAATTTTGATGAAAATATATATATATAAGATATTTAAAATTATTCATAATAAATAATATATTATGTATTCGGTTTGGTTATTTTTTCGGTTTTTTGTTTTAACAAAATTAAAACCAAACCAAATATTATTGATTTTAAAAAAATGTAAAACCAATCAAATAAAAATTGATTTATTTAATCAATTTGATTCGATTTTTACCCAAATCATAAACACCCCTAATCACAATCAATATTAATTTGCCAAAAGATGTACACATCTTGAACTGCTGGCATGAATGCTAAGAAAACTAGCTATTCATATGTTCCATTTTGTATGGTACTGTTTCATTTATAATATGTTTCAAATTTGAGGATCTAAAGTAAATAAGAAAGTTCTCTCTTTAGCTAACTACTCAACTTATTATTTTTTTAAAAAAAGATTTTCGCACAATTCAATATGATATTATAAAAGGATTATGATTTCGAGTCTCATCATCACCTATTATAAAATATAAAAGATCACGTCAACACCAAAAGAAATAATGACAAGTTTTTGTATTCGAAAACTATTTAACTTTAGCTTCTCAATATATCTTTAATAACAGTTCAATTCTCATATTCATAGAAATGTCATGACATGTTCTAAGAACACTTTTAGTGTCTGCCAGGTCAATTACCCTTATTTCTTCTTAAATATTTAGTCTAACACTGTCATATAATATGAAACAAAGAAAATATTTAGTTTTTTTAATTGTAATTCATTAAACTATTGGTGTACATAGGTTAGATCATTTCCAAAACGAGACTCTTTTAAGGCCCTAAAATTAATGTGTTAGGATCATTTTTGGGATGCCATATCCCCATGTTATACATTGGAGGAGTAGTACTTTTCAAACTATATATCCGGAAAGAACTTCTTGTCCCTATTATACATTTAATGAGATATGGCCCTTCTTGCCCTACAAAGAACAAAAAATAGACCACATTCAATATATTGGAGACATCATGAACAAGTCATAAAAACATATTGGGTCAAATTAATGTTCTTGTCCATTTGAGACTACTCACTTGTTTGTTGTGTGTCATTTATTCATCATACAAAAACAAAATGTAGATAGTATTAAAAATAATAGTACTATACATATAGTAGTTTTGTTCTTTTAGTTGTGAAGGGGTAAGTAGTGAAGAACGTTAACACACATGGTGTATATATGGGCAATTATCAAACTCTCATTTTCAAATCCCATACAGGCTGCTGCTGGGTCGGTCTGGGTGGTGGTGGTCCTGTCTTAGTGGTTGCAGCCTATGGCTAATGGCCAAAGGGATTTTGTCCCACTCCTAATTTGACGATCGAGAAGCAGTCCAGCACGACACCATGTCTTATTTGTTTCTATTTTTACTAGCTTTCGATATTCAAACTTACTGAGAAGTTTCTATTCGCATAGCTTGAACTTGAATACCTCTAATTAAGGATGAAAAATTAACCAATTATTCCACCGTATTCCTAATTGGTGGTTAATAATTATCTGCTATATATTATTTGTCTTGTCTCCCTTGTTGTTTTCCTTCTTGGATATATCTTGTAATGTTTTCAATTAAGTTGGGGGGTGGGGGCGTATGTATAGAAGGTGAAGGTGACATTGATATTTAATAAAGGTGGGATCCCCTTGTGTAGTTGTCCAAATTATGTGTGTGTTTAGCATTTTTATTTCCTTTTTTTTGTAAGACCACAAAATTTAACAGTAATTGTAGCTACGGTTCGACATAATTCTGTAACTTTGACTTAAACTTTATATATATTTGTGTTTTTAAAAACTAATAAGATATAGTACTAAGTAAATACTTACTTCTTTTAGAATTCATAAACAAAGAGTTTTGGCTCCGTATTTGTAATAATTAGAAGAAGGTAGCTAGACGACATATTTTTATTGTCTTCTTAAATTTATTGTTGTTGTCTTTGACATTCTTCTATCCTTTTCTACCATATGAATGTATAGGAAAAAAACAACAGATGGGGCTAACTCTCCTTTATGGAAAACAAAAGAGAGCAACCAATAGCATTAGGATTAGAAACAAATTTCTTTCTTCAAACCAAAACAGAATATATATACATATATTTGCAAAATACAAAAAAACATTCCACATGTTAAAAATTAGAAGGGGTCTGCCAGGGGAAAAGATCAGCAGGGAGTGGGGCTTTTTAAAAAAATGGCTCAAAATCTCAAATTTCACAAAACTAAAATCAGGGGATCTAGAAGCCAACTTACATGTTCACGTGAACTAAATAATTTTTACCCAAATCTTGTAGGAAAAAGGGTCAATTATCATGGTAAGAATCCAAAAATTTCAAATTCTAGATCCGTCCGAATGAAATTGATTGCAAGTGACACAAAAAAGTCATTCCTCCAAGTTCAAACAAGATTGGTGGTGAATGAGACCTAAGGATGAGCCAATTTGTGTCACCCATCCCTCCTTCATCCTCTGCATGTAACTGCTGCAGTTGAACTAATAATATATAATAATGTTGGATATAGAAGACATGTTCAACCGCCAAGATTCGATGTTCCAGTCTATCCCTTTCTTCTTACAATTGACTCTATGCATTCATTTAATCAACCATAAGAAGTAGTAAGAATTAAATCAAAAGGCAGTAAAGAAATCCATTTTTTTTTGGTATCAGTCTAGACTTACTGTCCATTTTAGTAGTCGCAATATTACTCTTGTTTCTTGGTTTTCGATTTAGCTGTTGTTGCGTGGATTTTGATTATATATAGTATTATTTTGATTAATTAGGATTGTGCTGCTACTAGTTGTTGTTTTATTACAACTTGTTGTTTCTTTTATTGCCATTACTTTTTTCTAGACCCTTTTTATCTTGAGCCGAGGGTCTATCAGAAATAGAGATAGAAGCTAAGTCTGCATACAATCTTCCCTTCCCACACTTCACTTTGTTGGACTGCACTGGGTATGTTGTTAATTGTAGTCTAGTGCCATATTTTTTTAAATTTTGAACTACAGCTTCTTTAGCAAATGTTCAATAAAAAGTGTCTTTGAAAGCTTCCAGAACCTTATATAGTCTCAGCATTGCCATTCATTTCTTTTAATGTTTAGTAGATTGGCATGATTGCCATTTGCCAATTTGTACATTATCACTACCACGCAGGATATATCCACTCACCAATCTCATTTATATTTTAGTCATATATATATATTTTATTTTAATTATGTTATATTAATTTTAATTCCTTGTTTTCTTATGTGAAAGCAAATTTGTACAAGTTAACACATGGAAAAGAGCTAGCAATTATTGTTATAATTTGCACATTGAGAGAAATACCATCTTGGTTTCTTCATATTAAGTAAGTAACACTTTGATTATTTTTTTAGAATATTAGAGACTAAACGAAAGTACGTATATATATCATGTTACCTTCCATCTTGATCATGTTTCATGTTTTTTCATTAGATCAAATCTCATCAATATATGACGTACATATGTCCATGAAGGATAAGGTCTTGCATGACGAAAAATAGCCTCTTTTGATAACCTCAGATGAGCGCCAAAAAAACCATACAGGAGCTTTGTAAAATGATCGATGCATTATATATTTGCACATAATTATATACCATATTCCTGTATGGGAATTAGGCCAGTCATCCTTGGCTATCAAAGAAGGCTCTTTATCTTCGTACAAGACCTCTCTTCCTCATAATCAACGGACAACTTCTATCGCTAAACAGGAAAAAATGCACATGACCTTGCATGCACCATCATAAATGGAAAGACAAGATCTTGTATGATAGATAAGAGCCTCTCAGATTAGCCAAGAATGACACCTAATTAAAATCATTTGAAGAATTAATGAAGATGATCAAAGAGATTTTAATCAGGCAAGTCATCCTTGGCTACCAAAACAGGCTTTTATCTTCATACAAGACCTCTCTTCCTTTAATTTCTACTTATTTGGCTCTCTGATTAATGATGCCAATGACTCATCCAAAACAGACTATATATAGGCAAGACTGTTAAGTATTATTTGGGGGGGGGGGGAGGGCTGGTAAGAAGATTATATTAAAGCTTTTTAACTTAATTATACACACTGACATTATTGTACAAATTCTTACACTATTTTAAGCTTTTAATAGCAAAAGTTATAATTAGTACTACATGTTTTATTTTTCAAGTTACTCATTAATCCTACTTATTAGGGACGATTACTTATAGTTATTTTTTAGGTGACCTGATAATGTAAAATGACACGCAACTTAAGATACTTCTTGTCTTTACAAGATATATTTACCATGTGTTGTTCTTTTAATTTTTATTTGAAATTGTTTTAATTATCCTCAATAGAAACAAAGGAACATATTCTTGTTCGTGCAAGGGACCAAGCTGGCCATATATATCCTTATAATGTTGATTCATTCGTATATGATGTTTATATACGAAATAGAGATGTAAGATGTTGACTTAAAGATAATAATACGAGGATAAAGATGAGAAGAATGAATGGAAGTAACAAAGTGCGTAAGGCATATTTTTTATCATCTAATCAACTTGTAAATTCAAGAATATAATCTAACAACTGAACAATTAGCTCCTTAATTACTGCGGTTGAAGCATATGCATGACTATAATTACATCAATTTTAAGCATACTAAAGACCTTATTGTTACTATTATATTGTTTATTTGGTGTATGAAATTACATAGGCAACAAGTACGGCTGATTTAGGCAATTATTTATGTCGGTTAATGCACCAAGCTACCCTTTTCTAATTACTATGTTAGAGTACAATTGACGAAAGTATCATAAATGTAAATGTATAACTTCGTGCTGGTGGAACATTTTCTCCATAAAGTATTTCATTGTTCTCTATTATATATATATCATGCAAACTATAACAAATATATTTTTCGAAGCGGCTTAATTTAATTATAACAATAACTGTATTTATGGTACGTTAAAAGTACTTAAGATGAGTAATTATTCTTAAAATCGAATGATCTTTCTTGTCGAACTATATATTATTCTATATTGACTTAAAATATATTAATTATCAGTTGTTATTCTTGATGTTTAAACCTCCCAAAAATTGACACATTTGAAGCAAGCTGTCTGTTTGACATTCCCCTCATCACTTGAAAAAGATTTGAAGAAGAATCAACAAGAGAATAAATAATCCAGGGGTTGAAATTTGATCATCATCTGTCTATTAAGGTCCTAATAAAATAGATCAAGTCAAATCTTATAAGGGGGAAAATCATTTACACCCTCTAACTTTGCTTTAAAAATCAAACACTCCTCTCAACTTTGAACAATAATCATTCTCCCCCCTTCATCTTATGCAATGTCTATTTTACCCTTAACATTTTTAATTTTTTATTTATATAATATCTTTTTATATTATATATATATATTTTTCTTAACCTAGGTATTTACCATTTTTAGTTAAATTCATTAACATTATTAATAAAATAATCTTTTTCTAAACTAATCATAAAATCTAATGGTATTTTTTATGATTAATATTTTTATATTATATGTATTAAGTGAGCGTTTGGTCATGAAAATAAAAAAAAATCACTTTATTTAGAAATTTTGGAGTTGAAGTTGTGTTTGGCCATACCTTTTTTGAAAGATTTTTTAGAATTCAAAGTGTTAAATATAACCAAAAAGTGAAAAAGTGAGATAGAAAAAAGTGAAAACAAGTATTTAGTGATTTTTTCAAGGTGTTTTCACTTTTTCAAATGCAACTTCAAGTTGTATTTGAAATTTTTATGGCCAAACAATATTTTTATTTTTCAAAAAATAGTGAAAAATTTGTATGGCCAAATAGGCATGTATGTATATATGTAATTATGTATTTAGATGCATGTTTTAGTTCTCACTCTGTTATTCTCTAATGTCTATATAGATAAACGAGTTTTGGTTGTCAGTAATGAAGTATTTTCTATATTATAATTTAAAATTTATAAACAATAATCATTAAATTTGTTATATATATACCTCTATTTTTAATTATTTTTGCATTACATGCATTGAAAAATATTTTTAAAGTTATAATTACATGTTATTTTTACTTGTATATTTAGATATTAGAGTTATGAGTATTATTAATAATTTTTTTTATTTTACTCATTTATTTCATTATGAAACATCATTAACTTACATACTCAATTAGTATTTTTATTTTTCTTTTTTCATCCCAGAAATAATATTTATTTTTTTATACAAAATATGTTTATATAAATTTAAAAAATAAAAACTGTGATTACAAAGAAGTCTTTTAAAAGAAGTTATAAAGCTTGATAATACAAGGGTAAAATAGGCATTTAGAAAAGTCAATTACGATAAAGGGGGGAGAATGATTATTGTTCAAAGTTGAGGGGGGTGTTTGATTTTTAAAGTAAAGTTCGGGGGTGTAAACGATTTTCACCCAATCTTTTTTATTCTGTCATTACTTTACGATTGCCTTAATATTCCATTACTCGCTCGATGGATCAAGTTATTCTCTTTGATATCAAGAAATTTTCGTCGATCGTCTCTTTTTTGAAACACATATTTAATAAATGATCCTTTTTTATTACTTTCATAATTTATTGATCTTTGAAATTACGGTCTAAAGATTCCTTTTTGAGCAAATTGAAAATCTTATGGAAAAAAAAACCCTTAAATCACGATCTAAAATTTTATCAACGTTAGACGACGTCAATCTATTGTTTTGTCAGTTACAAAAACTATATTTGCATAATTTTTAAAAATATGAATGGTAACATAAAAAGCACATTTAGGTAAATCAACATATGATATCATCCAAGAAAATATAAAAATGTATCAAAACAGGTTGGTCATGCGCAACCCAAGTTACCCAACCTAGCCCTAACGGGTCAAAGAATTAAATGAGCTAGGACAGGCTGATCCATTTAACAAAAGGGCAGTTAAAATGGCAGTTGAACCCAATCCTAAGCAGATTGCAGGCTAGGATGGATCAACCCTTTAATTATTATTTTTTCGAAATAGCATTTTCTAAATGATTTTTGGTACAATCTAAAGATGGAAATTTCTTTATAGTCGTAAATAGAATTCTCTACTACATCATTCTTGCGCAAACTCACATTACAGAAATAAATCAATAAAAAATAAATAAAATTACTACTATCTTTGTTCAATAATCCAAATCACTTCCAAAAAAAATTCAACATAATATGATTTTCAGGACTAAAAAGTAAAACTCTAGCTTGGGCTTGGGTTTGACAGCTCCATAATTTAACTTGGGCCTCCTCCCAAGTAGTTTACCTTGCTAGAAACTGGGCCTTAGACTCATCGGGTTTCTTTTTCTTCTTTCTTTTAAGGAAAAACCCAAATTATAATAATTGTTGAAGATGTTCCATCATCCATGTCTAGTTGTCTAAATATTTTTACATAATTAGTTTTGCGGGCACGTGCTGAGGGTCTTATGGAAATTAACAACCTCTTTACCTTCAAGAGATAGTGGTAAGACTTGTGTACATTCTATCCTCCACAAACCCTGTTCGTGGGATTGCACTTGGTATGTTGTTGTTTGTATGTTCTAGTTTTGCGGCACGTATGCTACGTCGTGTATATCAGATCATGTGATATATGAATGTGTAAAATGAAATTAATATTATTAAAATAATACTTTGAGTAAAAGATACTTATTTTGAAGGACGTTTGGCCAAATTTCTGTGCTAAATAAGGCATTCTAAGCAGTTGTAGAAATAGTTTTTTCTGACGGAGAAGGAAGCAAAAGAAGAAAAATTAAATCTTAGGACTATGGCTCTTATAAAAAAAAAACTTAATTAGTTACCAAACTATTGTTTTGAATTTTTTTTAAATATAATTTAATAGCTTTGAAAAACTCAATTAAATTCCTAATTAATATTAGGATTTGAGTTGTACATAACATTTTGATTATTGAGTTGTTCCTGCAGACTCCAAACGGTTTATTTATCTTGAGAAATAGAAAGACCTATGATGGGACAGTTAAAATATTGTCTATTTATTAGTTCTATGACATGCATTAGGCCCTCTAATAATATTCATACGTACCAGCTTTGAACTAATCACATGATTTAAAGTGAAAAGAAGTTCAAACTTATCATTCATTTACATCTCATGATGAATCACTACTTTCAACATGTTAGTATTACTTTACTCTTAACACTATAGAAAATTGAAGTAATGTCTACTAACTGCAACAAATAATTTGTTTGAACTCATAATTTGAAAATATAATAAGTTAGATCAATAAAAAAAAAAAAAAAACTTCGATTTGCTTCTGATTTTAGTATGCTACTTAACCTGCAATGGCTTTATAAGAGACCTAAACATTTTTTTCATCCTAATTAAATGCATCACACACTTAAAACACTTTAATGAAATATGTTCAGTGCCAACAAAATCTAAGACCCATTATCTTCCAGCTTGGACAATTTTCGGAATGCAGTTCTGATTTCAGATATGGATGTGTTTAGGGGTGTCAAATGGCCGGTTAGGCTGAATTTGTATATGTTAAAATAGACTGAATTAATAAATGATTCGCCCAAAATTTACTTGGCTAAAATAGGTTGAGTTGAAATGGGCTAAAAATCCGTTCATAATACAACCCGCGCAATTATTTGGTTTAAAATCCTATACATGTGAATGAGATTAAAAACGAAATACAAATACAAACTTTAGGTTTAGCATAGCTAGCGTGCTAATAATATACTTATATACTTTCTCTGTTAGAAAATAAGTAGTGTTTTACGTTTTCTCAAAAAAAAATCCAAATAAGTGGTGTTTCACATAATCAAAAAGAATTAATTTCTTTTCTTCCAAAAGTACCGTTAAAGAGTCATTTCTTTTCTCAATGCGTTTAATTAAAGATAAGATATATATATTAAAACACTTCTTATTTTCTAAAAGTGAATAATTTTTTTAAGAAAGTACTATATCTAAATTAAAATACCACTTATTTTGTAACGGAGGAGTGCTTAATGACTAGATTAGTTAACAATCATCTTCGAACAAGTACATGTTGTAGTTGTACCTTGGCGGGTTGGATGAAGTGGGCACATTTATTGGGTGATTAAGATATGAGAGGATATATACACCTTTAACACACTATTAGAAATAAAGATTTTTCCCCATAGTTAATCAATGAGAAATTTATATTATAGAACATGATTTTTTCACTCTCACAGCTCACTGGAAAATACATGATGAGAAACAAATTTTCATTGAAATAGTGGGAGGGTTCCTAATTTTTCTGTATGAAAACATTATTATTATTATTTTTACACTGATTCAATCAAAATATCTGTGATGCCATTAAACTTTTTTCAGAAAAAAAAATTCAGTAAAAAAATAGTGATGTTTTAGTAGTGACAACTCTCTTTTTCCTCAACTCATAAACATAATATAGCACTAGTGACCTACAATTAATTAATTAATTCCCATTTGGTTTATTAAATGGCTAATATAGAAAGAGAGAGAGAACTGAAAACCCCAATTTCCAAAATTGTAGGGTCTTCTATTTGTAAAGTTGTTTCCTGTTGAAGAACAACTCCAAAATTTTCAAAATTTAAAAGAAAAAGAAAGATGCATGATAGAAGATGAAGAAGAGGAGAAGATGAATTCTATCTGGGGGGGAAAAAAAGGAAGACAATTACACCCTTGGATATATAAATATCATTTCAAATTTTATTTTTTATTGTATTAAAAGATAATGAGTTTAGAGTTACTCCTTAATAGGATGCTTGACCTTCATTACCGTCTTTAAAAAAAAAGAAAAAAGATATTGATAGTTTTGTTCTTTTACTGTTTTATCCATATATAAGTTATACATAAATTAGTTATTTCATATTTTATGTGATATAAGATAATACATTAATTGATTTATTAAGTTATACATAATTTTAATTACAAATCAAACATTAAATAAGTTATGTCAAATTATATATCATGATTGTTTTCCTTATACATCGTATAAAATGACCCCTTTAAAAGTTTTGGCCAAACCGTTTGCTGGTGATGTTGAAGTTTGCAAAACTAGGACGCAAGTGCTTTCTGTTATCCTTTAAGCCTACAATATTATATGTACGCAACAGGCCAAATATCAAAAATTTATAATAATATATATAACATATATTTTACGAAAGCACACTTGTTGTACATGTATACGAAGGAAGAATCAAAGGATGACATCAGCCGTTACAGATCAATTTTGAAGACACCGCCAGATGTTACTCATTTATAATTAAATTTCATATAATTACTCATTCAATATAAATTTAGAGAAAATAATTTTTGGGCACAATATCCTAAAGATTCACCCCTATAGAAGGAGATGATGAGCTTCCATGTTGAATGACATCTCAATTTTCTTCTTAACAATTTATTCACAAAAGATCAATACAACTATTTATTTTCTTGTCAACTCTTGTGTTTATCAAGAACTCAGCTAATTTGAGATCATTTTCATTGAGGATATCTCTATAATCAGGCTTAAACAGACTCCACTTACTTATTCTTATTAGTTCAATTGTTTTCAGCTTATTTATCTTTTCATTATATTATTATAATTGTCAATGCAATCGACCTCGGTCGATTTTCATTAATTATTTTTATTTTTAATAATATATACATATATCGACTTTCGAAAATCGGTAAATATATACTTTATTTTATTTTTAATAAAATCGACCTTCGAAGGTTGATATTCATTTAATATTTTTAACAAAATTGACCTCTAGAGGTCGAAAATGTTGAAGAAATATACAGATCTATAACACTTCATGTTTTTTTTAATTTTTCTTTACTCTCTTTCTCTTTTTCTTCTCTGCCCATCGCTGCCAATCATCTCTATGTCGCAGTTCACGCCTCCATCGTCTGTCGCCTGTCATCTCCTCCATCTCCACGTCGTCTGTCGCCCGTCATTTTAAAGTAAAAATTCTTGATTTCACACTCCAAATCTTAAATCCTCAATGTATTTTATTTTCGTTTGGGTATTTTCAAATTTAATGTCTATTATGTGCTAATTTTTGTCAAATGTTCATAGGCATACATATATAGCCGTAGTATAGTTGCTTTTATTAGTATGGAGAAATTAGGCCATGAAAAGTGTCCTTTTATTAGTCTTTAATTTTTAAAAAATTTTAGCTGTCAGAATTTATGTTAGTGTGTATACAAATCAATATTCTTGAAAGAAATCTTTATGATTGAAAAATTTAGCAAGTGAAGCTATTTTTCATATAAAAAATCTGAATTTATTGTTCCGGTATACTTTAATAATATTAAATTTGATTTGAAATTCTTTGCACCATTATTTTTTAATTTTGCTCTTGATATTTTGTTTAACCAAATGATTGTTTTGATATCTGATTGTGTTATGATTTTTCTAATCATCAGCAATTTTATTGTTGCTCATTGATCTGTCAATTGAGGTCAAATAAATGCAAGATGCTTAGAAAAAAAATTATTTGATGAATTAATAACTACAGATGGACAAATAAATTATTAATTCATCAAATAATTTTTGTTTTAGCATCTTACATTTATATGACCTTAATTGACACATCAATTAACAACAAGGAAGTCACTAGTGATTAAAAATATTATAACATAATCAAATATTAAAATAATCATTTCGCTAAATTACAAAAAGTCAAGAGAAAAAAATCAAAAAATAATAGTGCAAATAATTTCAAATCAAGTTTAAAATCTTTAAAAGACACATGAATAATAAATCAAAGTTTTTTATATGAAGAACAACTTCATTGACTAAACTTTCCAATCATAAAGATCTCTATCAAAAATATTGATTTGTATAACACTTATATAAATCCTGACAACTAATAAATTAAAAAATTAAAGACTAATAAAAAGAAAAGGCCTAATTTCTTTATACTAATAAAAACAACTAGTAAGGCTACGGATGAATAACTATAAACATCGGACAAAAATTGACATGCACAAACAGAAATTAAACTTGAAACTACCCAAATAAAAATTAAATAAATCAAGAGATTATAATTTAGAGGGTGAAATTAAGGGTTCTTACCTCAAAATGAAGAGATGACGGGTGACAAATGGCAGATGCGTGAACTATGCCGTAGAAATAATGATGAACGGCGATAAACAAAGAAGAGAAAGGGAAAGAGAGTGAAGAGTAAAGAAAAAAAAGGGGGGAAGTGTTATATATTTCTTTAATATTTTTGACTTTTAGAGGTTATTTTGTTAAAAATAAAAATAATTAAAAAACTATTACCTAAATGTCGATCTTTGAAGATCAATTTTATTAAAAATAATAAAATAAAGTATATATTTTACTGACTTTTAGAGGCCAATATATGTATATTTTATTAAAAATAAATAAAATAAGAATATATTCCAACCGCCCTTCGAATAATGGTATATTTATATTTATTTTTTATTTATTAATTAACATATACCCTTCCTTCTGAGGATGATTTAATTAAAAGTTAAATAAAATACTATTTGAATTTATATTTTGTAATTTTAAATAAAATAATATTAAATATTTATTTTTAGTTTTTTTTCTAATATAAACCTTAAAAGGTCAATTTTTGTTGAATTTATTTTTTACGATTTTTTGAGGTCGATCAAATTTTCAAAAGACAAGTGAAACCTCACTTTTTTCACCACCTTTTATAGTTGAAAAGCAATTTATTTTTGAGTTTTGTCAACTTTAAATTGACTGAAAAAGTTAACACACATTTTCATATGTGCGAGCGAATTATCAGTAGCTCAATCTTTCGGAGAAGTATCATGAGCTTTGTTCAAATATTTACATTTTGTTTTTCTAGTTTCTTCTTTATCAACGTACCTTTCAAAGTGATTTCATGCCTTGAATTTATCTTTTATGATTTTCCTTTTTTGGGGAAGAGATCCAGTAGAAAAAGAGTGTGTGCTCACTATATTTGATGATTCATTTGCAGCGTCACTTGCACACTTTTTCAATAACTTGAATATGATTCACCGTCCCTTCAGATTTTGAATCTGATATTTATGAAACAACAAGTTCAAAAAAATGAATGAAACCATAATTGGCCATTTTTACAAACATTTGATATACTATTGATTAGAAATTTTAAGTACTCCAAATATAAAATTACTACTTGAGAATTGGGATGAGACTGTCGACTCTGCATTTAAATATCAATTTTAAAACTTGTACTAGAACTCGATATATTTCACAGAAAATAAATACTAATAAAATCTAGATCCAGATACTAAATTCAAAGTTTAAGCAAATCACCGAATCCCTTTAACTAAATATAGAATCCAAAATCAATTCTACACATGCAGATCAGTGGGTACGGCAAATCAATGATAGTGAAGCTAAAAAAACTCATGTCTTCTACCACCTTTTGATGTTTATAATCACTTAAAATAGAACAAAATAAAACAGAGATGAAAATAAAATATATGTGGAATCAACGATATATTAATAAATATCAAATAAAAAAATAATCGCTTACCTTGCCGATGAAAGAGTGAGAGTGTGAGACTAAGAAATATCGAAGTGAGAAGGTTTGTACATAAATGAAAGAGTGGAATATTGAGAATTTTGGAGTGAAAGAGTAAAATTGAGAGAATTGGAAGGAAAAATGAATGAAGAGAAAGAAGCGCATTTAGGTCTAAATTAGAATAGTCTAGATTTGAGCCTGGGCTATACCTATTACTTACCGTACATATAGAACAAAATTTTAAAATACTAGCCCAATTAAAATTAATTGAGCTTTTATATCAATACTTTGTTAATTACAATCTACATCAATTATTTAAATGTCAACTAAAAAATAAAAATAAAAAAAGGAAAAGCGCTACTCCCTCTCTCTTTCTCAACTGCCTCTCCCTCTCTCCTTTTTTTTCTGTTTCTTTCTCTCTTCTCGGCTGTCTCTCCCTCTTTTTCTTTTCTCTCCCTCTCGTTCTCTGTCTCGCTCCCTTACTCTTTCACTTGTTTTTTGATAATAAACATTCATTTTATAACCAAAGGTGACAGTGTACAGAGCATAGAGAAAACAAAAATCTGGACTTGGACAGAGGTCTCAAGTTCCAGTAACAAAGCAAACCTAAACAATCTAACAGTAGCTTCAGCTAACTAATTGGATAATAATCGAGCTCAGTAATTCTCGGCGCAAGTTTAGTCTTCATTGATTGCCTAGCAATGGTCTCCTTCACAATCAATGTAATAATAGTGCTTGGAAGTCTCCTTGTTCCTTTTTTTTCACTTTTTCTTTTCCTCTTTGTATTTTGTATTGTTATCTCTTTTTTTGTCTCTCCTCCTATTTGTATTTTGTATTTTCACTCCTTTCTCTCCCTTTTTTTTTCTTTCGAATACAATTGTATCAATGAAATACAATTTGTATTCAATTATATCAATGAAATACAATTTGTATTCAATTATATCAATGAAATACAATTTGTATTCAATTGTATCAACGAATACAAATACAAATACAATTCATAAGCGAAAAATAATTTGTATTCAATTGTACCAACGAATACAAATACAATTCGTATCAATAAATAGAAAATACAATTCGTATCAACGAATACAATTTCTTTTTCTCTAGTCTTTGTATTATACATATTATAAATACAAATACAATTCGTATCAACGAATACAATTTCTCTTTCTCTCCTCTTTGTATTATACATATTACAAATACAAATGCAATTCGTATCAACGAATACAATTTCTCTTTCTCTCCTTTTTGTTTTATACATATTACAAATACAAATACAATCCGTATCAACGAAATACAATTTGTATTCAATTGTATCGACGAATACAAATACAATTCATATCAATAAATAGAAAATATAATTTGTATCAACGAATACAATTTCTCTTTCTCTCCTTTTTGTGTTATACATATATATTATATACAAATACAAATATATCATTTGAGAATTATATTTAGAGAAAATGAGAGAAAGAGATGGAGGAAGGAAGAGAGGCAGCGAGAGGGAGGGAGAGGGAAGAGAGGGGAGCGAGATTGGGGAGAGAGGGAGGAGAGTGGCCAGCGAGATTTGGAGAGAGGGAGGAGAGTGGCGAGAGAGATAGATGGGAGAAGGAGAGGCTATATACCAATAGTTTTGACTAATTGACAAGGAGCGTAATTGATTTAAACTATAGGCATGGAGCGTAATTATGTCTCTAATGTTGGTGTGTTATGTAATTTTCCCTACATAATATATGCATATAGCCCTATACCTCTATTATAATATATATATATATATATATATATATAAACACACCAACATATTTAAATAGAGAAACCGTAATTATTTAAAATTGAATTTATAAATCAATTCAAATTGCATTAAATATATCACTTTGGATCAATTCAAAAATTCTAGTAGATCCGATTTGTACCTAGCGCAATTTGTACATAGCGCTATATTATAGTAGATTCACATCCTCTTGCCTCAAATCAAAGCAAGAGAAAGTGCCACTTCATTGTCCCACCATTTCACACTAAAATCAACAAAAAGTTTCATACTTTAAAAAGGAATAAAATGTAGTAAAATATAATTGAAGAAAAATCAGATCTCATAATATTATTGATTCAAGTAAGAGATTAAAATTTTTATTTTTTTGTGTCATAATAGAACCTTGTAGATTAGAAAAATGTGGCAATATAAAGAATTGGACTTTAAATTTAATAAAAAGATACGATCCAATTAATTCATGCAATGAACCTTGCAAGAATTATAGGACAGATGCAATTCCTATAATTGTAATAGCCATAAAATAATTTCCATAATTGAGATGTGTCACACTTGTTAAAAAGTTAGTTATCATGACATTAATCAAATAGTAATTTGTCAATATTATTCTATTATTATTCCTAAACCTTTTTTTTAATTCCATTAAGAAAATGTGATTAATACATCTCTGGATTTTGTAAAATTCATTTATTGTGAAAAATGTGAGAAAGTCATGTATTTTGTATCGAAGGGAGTAGCAAAATTGAGTTGGTCAAGAATCGTATATAATATATCTTAGTAATATATATATAAAAGCATGATAATTCTTTAGTTATTCTCCATAAGGGGGGTACTTTGATTTCTTCTTCTTTTTTTCCCAAAAAAAAAGCACTAATCATAATTTTCTCTCAACAAACGATTCCCTCCAGACAAATGCACTGCACCGTCTTGAATTTTTAATTAATTTGTTGCTATAAGTAGAGTATAAAAAAAACTCATAATGTAGAATAAATTATTTGTTTAGATAAAATTTGGCATTAGAGATTAGGTATGAGACACATTTACCGTGTCCCATGAGCTTTGTTTTCAATCTTGATATGTATTATACTGCTCCTGTCTTATATTAGTGGTTAATATTACTGAAAGTATTTATCTCAAAATATTTGTCAATTTACAAAACCAAGACGAAACTGATTAAATTTTTCTTATTTCACCCTTAAAATTAATTATTTTTTAAACTAAACAATATTAGTCATAATATATAAATATTGTAATTTTTGAATATTTCCTATGTGTATATCCATTTTATGTATACATTTTGAATCGTTCCTGTATAGATTTAGTCAAAAGAGGAAATTACATATGCATTAATTCCTGTGTGTATATTTATGTAAAATTGAGAGTGCCATCTAACTGTTTTGATAAAAAAGAGCTACCAATTCCATCAGTCATTGCTAAATGTTACTATTACCTATTGAAAAAGAGAAAACATCCAAAACTACAGAAAATCCACCAAGTGTACAAAGTAGGCTACAAATTTACATAAACTATGCATTATATATAATTTTATATATATTCAAAGTAGCTAGCAACTAGAAGCAAGTAATGATTACACCAAACACAAAAAACAAACTAACACTACTACGTAAAATCACTACAGCATCGATCAGTCTTTTGTTACTACTTGTTGAAGTGTTAAACTAGGATTTTTCTGGATTGATTTGCAGAGATTATAGTGAGGCAGAGGTAGATAATCACAGCAAAGTAAGAGAACATGACACTATGTGTAACTTTGTGACAAAATTTGGAAACATGATCACAAATGGGCATCCATCCTGAATGGCTCTCTCCATATTTCCCCACATATCCAACTGCTGTTGCTGCTGCACATCCAGCCAGTAGCAGTGCCATCATAATCTGCCCTCACAACAACAAAAAGTCCAACATTCACATCACTTCTTCAAAATTTATACACGATTTCAAAAAGGCGCGCTTAAATGTAGCGACATAGACAGTGAGAATTCACACATAGACGACGTTATGTGACTCTACGGTCAAAGAGCGCAACAGAAGGAAAAAGAGGAAAGAAAAAGGGGGATGTTTACACTACTATGTAGTCCAACAAAGCTCACAATAAAAAATAATCCTAATCGTTATTTTCTTTTACAAAGTTTAGTATAATTAGTGTGTATACATTATATCTGATTATACACTTATTACACATACGTTATATAGTGAGTAAAAAATATTTGTTATATGTTGAGTACACGATAACAATGACATTTATATACTGTATCACCATTTACACCAAATGAAGGAATTATGACAACAATTTTTCTCAAAATTTAAATTCCCCTCACCAACAACTAGAAAAATGCATTGTAACTGACGTGCAGGTTTAGGCCTCATAAGGAAAGAAAGAAATCAAGAGAGAACACGGCATTAAATGCATATTGAGTGACGTTACAAACTTCCCATGAATGCAAAAATAGTAAAGGGCATCATCTGCCATGTGAGGAGTTTGGGGAAGGGCCGAACAATAAGGGTCTTTTTGGTTAAGAAATTTTCCCAGATCTACTGAGATAATTAGTGACTGTGAATATTAAAAATTAAGTAAAAGTTGGACGTACCAAATCATGAAGGAACATGTAAAAATAGTTCTTTGGATCAAGACTTTTATGGCCAACAACAGAGGCAAGAAACAGGGACAGAACAGACAAGGCACATCCAATCATATTTGCATAAGCAAAGAACCTGCAAAATACCCAAATCAAAAAATCTTACTAATAAAATTCAAAACTTGCAAAGAAAACTCCAAAATATTTAATTTGTTTTTACTTACTTGAAGGCAGAAGAATAACTATAGCGAGCATCCATGTCAATGCCAAATACAGTGACAGTCTGTTTGCTGGTGAGAATAATCAAAGTGGCTGCCAATGTGAATGCAATCGCCAAAATTCTCAACAAAATTTGGGTTCCCAACAAACATTTGTGTGATTTCAAAGGTGGGTTTTGCATATTTTTGGCACCAAAGTTGTCCATTTTTGGGGGGGATCTCAAGAAAACAGAAGTTGGGCAATAGAAGAAAAAACGAAAACTGAATGAGGAAGTGTGCGAGTGGGATATTAGTGCTGCTATTTATAGGGTAAGAAAATGGTGAGAGAGAGATCATTCAAGTTAATGGATCACTTTAAAAACCGAAACAAGTTCAAAAACTGCCTCCCTTTGATTGGCCTAATTATAAATGAATTTTAATTATTAAATGCGTTTTTTTTTTTAATTACAATTATTTAATGGTTTTGAGTGATTAAAATATATAATAAAGTCTTAATATCATTTAAGATATCTATTCAAGGATTTAATTCTACAAAGATACATGTTCACTAATTTCATCCATTCACTTCTACCGCCATCGCTCTTCACTATCAAATACCACTCACTCACTCACTACCATCATCCTCAGTTACAACCCACTATCATTAAAAATTACTAGAATCAATTGTCACTATCACTAATCGTCATTTACAATCATCACTATTTTTATCATAATAATCAACAATTACCACCATGATTACCACTATACATCGCCAATCACTAACATCATTCACCACCACCATTAGCTATCACTGTCACTCACCACCAACTATCACTATCGACCACCATCACCAACTAGCTACATATACTACCCACCATCCCCAATTGGCACCCCACAACTACCATCGCTAGCCAACATTACCACCAACCGTCATATATATATATATATTTTAAAAATATTTTATTAATATGTACTTTATTGATATTATATTTATTAATTTTTACATAAAGACAAATTTTATATATTTAAATATTGAAAAACAAATAATCTTAATATTTATTATTTTATTAGAATTAATAAGATAAGGTCTAATCCCTCTTACCGTACATATTCCTATTGTCGCCGAAATACAAAAATAGATCAACAACAATGCATTAATTCTCGGGGGGGGGGGGGGGGGGGGGGGGGGGGGGGGGGGGGAGAGAACAAAATTGTTTTAATTGCTAACTTAATATAAAAAGTATTGTAGGGGTAAAGAACATGAGATTTTAATGGGGTTTGGTGATAAATTACAACCCGTTAAATTGTTCCTATATATTGTCCTGTTTAGTGACTGCTGCCAATATTACTTGCCTTAAATTATGCTATCTCCTTGTCTTTACAGAAATAGTCCACAAGTGAAAATGTCACAAGCTCGAATCCAATAGATATTTTTCACTGTCATTTGGAGTCTTCCATCAAGTTAATTAACTAAAAGAAAAGGTTAAGAGTTGTTATTTTCAAATCAAGACAAATTAAGCAACCGACAATCAATTTGTGACAAATTGGGGAGTTAGACATCCAATCTTTCAGAAAGGTCAGATTTCAATTCCAATTTCTCTAGTGAAATTTATAATAAAGCTATCATAAACTTGGATGAGTACATGAACCTTGTGAAACTTCCTTTATGAATGACATAAAACTCGTTAGAGTTTTTATGCAAAAGGAGGAAAAGAAAATGTTTGACATTTAGGTGCGGCCTTTCTAGTTTCAACCTTCCTACTTTTCACTTGTCTTTGTTTGAATGATTCAGATCTTATTTTATTAAAGTATATTTATTTATATTAAGATTTAAGTTTTATTTGGTCTGAATTGGTTTTATTATTAAAATATATCTTGAATAAAATCTTAATATCATTAAGAGATATTTTTATGTGGATAATTTTCGTCACCATTTTGTCCATAATCACTAACCACTTTTGCTATCATAACTACTATCACCACTATCAACCATCACTTCTGTCTTCACAACTACCACCGATGTCAACCAGTATTGTTAGACGTTTATATTCACTGTCGTTGCCACTCTTGTTACCGATATCTAGTCACATTCAGATATTTAAATCTTAATATAAAAAAATGGGGCCTTAGTCCAAGTCCATCCTTTCTTGAAAATTTGTAAAAATCAAAAGTACAAAATTAAAGGAAAAAAAGAAAAATTAAACTATATCAACTCCATGGTTCAACTGGCTCCTGCCACTACCCTAACTAAACGCCATGAAATCCTCTCCACCATCTTATAATCGTTTTAGGTACTTGGAGGGATACATGATACATATGATGAAATGTTAATTTTGGACAGAATGTCATCAAAAGAATGAATAATATGGAGATATTTTTTTTCTCATTTTCAACAAATTGAATATTGTGTGGTAACTGTACTAACACTATGTCTAAAGTAGAACAACCTAAGTATGGGATTGACAAAATTCAATAATTTCAATTCAAATCTTGTATATAAAAGAGGAATCCACTTAATTTACTTTCTTCTACAATTGCGAGGTGGATAAAATATCACAAGTTTATAATATTGCAATTTCAAGAAGACAAACAAAAATTATTAATTTGCTTTCAGACATTTGATGGATATTTCTAAACTAACGATAATAGAGAGTGCAACAGTTTGGTGTTACGTTTTGTATATATATATATTATATCTAACCACCTCACTGACAACAAATTAAATAAAAGATGGCTGGATATTTCTTTGTAATTTCATTCATATTGTTGCCTCTGCCACTCTCAGAATATTGATGAAGACTTTTCTTAAATGCAGTCAAAGCATGGAGAGATGGTACAAAGCATATTGTTCATTAATGACCATGCTTTATCCCATTTCATAAAGGGAAAAAAGGTAGGATCGGAGAAGAAGATTAATTAAAGATATTTGCAAGGAATAAAATTGACTACCAAAATTCTAGAAACAAAAAGTTGTAGTAATTGATAGTAACATATTTTTGGTTACCTAATAATTGCTCAATTTTGACACAGAAAAGTAAGAACAGTCCCACTGAAAAAGTCCATCCAGTTTTCCTTAGTCAGTCACCTAAATTTCGAAAATGAAAAAAAAATTAAATAACGACAGTACTAGAGTAACTATTTATACAAACGCTAGCAAAAAAAGCATTTTTGCGCTATTTTGTGTGGAGCAAAAATTAACAAAACTATGGGCTGGTTTCCTACGGAAGAAAACATTTTTTGAAACAAAGTGATGACTTTATTTAAGAAAATAAGTTTCTTAAAAATTAGGAAAATGATTTTTCTAGCGAAAGTAAATAAAATAAATTTTATGAATGGCATTTGAAATTCATCGTTTCCTCTCGACCTAGAACAATGATTACCAGAGAAAATGATCAAAATAGTCCTTAATATATGGACTTAGATTGATTTGGTCCTTAATTTTACCCACTCAATAACTCCTACATGTACAATATTGTTCATACAACAGTAAAAATTTATTAATCTTTTTTAATATTTTCTCGAATTACACAGTTTTCTGATTAATTGGACTGAAAAAACACAAGTGATCGAAAGGCAATGTAAACCAAAACTTGAAGAGAAGTGGAAGCGAAGAAAAGTAGTAGCATTAAGAATTAACACTTATAGAGAAAGTCATTGTTGAAGTCACCGTTTATATTTGATTTAATTTTTTTTGGGTGTTGTTAGATTTGTAGGGCCAAGCTAAAATGATAAGTATTTAGCATAGATAAAGGACTATTTCCGTAAGCTATTATATATTAGGGACCAAATCAATCTAAGTCCATATATTAAGGATTATTTTGGTCATTTTCTCCATATTACCCCCACATCTTGATCACCCCACCACCCACGGCTCCACCCTCCATTCCCCACGTCACTTAACCTCCATAGTGTTTTAATTTTTAGATTACATATAAATGTTTTTGGCCAACATTTGTATTATTTACTTATGAAATATCCAAATATAAATGACTTATGTTTCAGGAAAACTTTCATGAAAAACATTTTTGTTCATACTAAACACACCCTAAGTACATAATATTACTCCCTCATATCCTTTGACCTTTGTTATTGGTTCCTAAAAGTAGTAGATCTCAAAATATTTATGTTAGAAAACTACACCTAAGTCCAATAACAAGAAGATTTTGAAGCTTTACGTTGAGCTTTTATATATAAAATGCTCCTTTTTGGTTGTTTTGGGTGTGATTAATTGTAATTCTAATTTGTTGCTCCTTTTTGGTTGTTTTGGGTGTGATTTATTTTAATTCTAATTTTTTACCATTGGATTGAGGCTGAAATTTTAATAGAAGTTTGTAACATGTTGTTCTTTAATCTGAATAATGGAAATTATTTTAGAGGTCTTTAGCTAGCTGTAGATTTTAAGCCACACAGAGTAGCTCGGTCTCTCGTGATTATTTCCCGTTCTTTTTTGTTATTGCTACACTTATTGATATCTTTTCTCCTGCACTAGGAATGTTTCACCCCGAGTTTGAATTTAGTCGAGTCCTCAATATAGAAACCCGATAGCATTTTGCAGGAATTGCTTGTAGATAACATCAGAGATTAATTTGGATGATGGACGCACTAATTGTTCAGCCTCAAACTATTGATACCCTCTGAGCCTTAAAAATCGTCTTTTGAGTATTAAAGAAGTGACTTTTATCATGCATACAAATGGAAAAGAAGAGTAAAGAAAGACCATTACTAACTTAAACTACACAGGGTTGAACTCTTAGTACTACTTAAAGTAAAAGATTGGTATGTAAATATCTTGCACACTAGAGCCAACAACTAATATACAACACGCATTTGGCCTCACATAGCCTTGCATTGATTCAGCATAGTGAAGAAAAGATCATTAGCTGCTCAGTTCTTTTGTTTCAACTTCTGATATATATCGTTAACAAAACGATGTTTCTGGAATGTTAAACTTGGATCTGTCTGGATTGATTTGCAGAGATAATGGCGAGGCAGAGGTAGAAAAGCACAGCAAAGTAGGAGAGCATGACGCTATTTGTAACTTTGTGACAGAATTTGGAAACATGATCACAAATGGGCATCCATCCTGAATGCACCTCTCCATATTTCCCCACATATCCAACTGCAGTTGCTGCTGCACATCCAGCTAGCAGCAGTGCCATCACAATCTGTGCTCACCACAAAATTCCAACATTCACATTACTACTTCAAATTTTATACTAATAGTATAATAGAAATGTCTGGTTTATCGAAGACTTTGAGTTTAACGTAACTATTATATACACAACAGGTGTAAACAGAATTTCCCACTATTATGTAAGCTAAAGATAACTACAAATAACCGTTCATAGAATGTGTGATTAATAACCTAAAAATAATGTTATCCGGTTACAATAGGTTAAATTTCATTAATAGTGTGAAAATTCTTTACAATGTCAGGACTATAAATATGTTCAATCCAAAGACTCTGTATTTGAGTGGTCCTAAAGGACCCAACAGAAAGGAACAGAAAAAGGTCATACATTCATACTAGCTAGCACCATTTATACCAATGTCTACCACATCTAATATCTAGCTTCTAAATTTTATTTTTTAATGATGACAATAATTGATACATGAAGATTAATCAGTATTGAGACACATCAAGATTCATTATTATTCGAACATAATTATCTGCTCTCTCTGTATATAACACTGCAATAACTGGAGAAATGCATTGTAAGTGAGTCTAGGATTAGGCCTCATAAGAAAAAAATAATCAAAGAGACAGCAAGACAATCAATGCTTATTACGTTACATTACAAAGTTGCAAACTATGGACAAATAAATATTGTATGAAATTCTAGGATGGGAAAGAAAGGCACAACAACAACAACATACTCAGTGTAATCTCCCACTAGTGGGGTCAGTACGCAACCTTACTCTTACCTTGTGAAGGTAGAGAGGTTGTCTCCAATAGACCCTCGACTAAAGTAAAACATATCAATGAGGGAAGAAAGGTATATACGGAAACTATTGAGTGATTCCAGAGTGTGAAAAAAAAAAGGTGTGATTACCAGAACATCAAAGTGGCTACACAAGTTGCTCAGACTCTTTTAAAAGTGCCTACCAATGCGTGAATGATCCTCCAAAGTAGTGCATTTTTGGAGGATCCGACACAGCTGAGGTAACATTATGGAGAGTGCGAGCAACATAGGCTTCGAGTCTGCTTGACTCCAAATTTTTTAAGAACATTACGCAGATCTACTAACATATTAAAACGAACACCTTCAATACTAGTACTAAAAAGATGGAACAATCAAGAATTGCAGAATTGCTGTATTACCACAGATATAAAAAAAAGAGTAAAAGTTGGACGTACCAAATCATGAAGGAACATGTAAAAGGAGTTCTTTGGGTCAAGACTCTTATGGCCAAGTACAAAGGCAAGAAACAGAGACAAAACAGAGAAGGCACATCCAATCATATTTGCAAAAGCAAAGAACCTGCAGGGAACCACACAAAAAATAATACTAAAATTCAGAACTTTCAAGGAAAAACACAAAAAGATTTGCTTTTGATTTTTCATTTACCTGAGAATCGGAGAGTAACTATAGCGAGCATCCATCTCAAAGCCAAATACAGTAACAGTTTGTTTGCTGGTCAGAATAATCCAAGTGGACGCCAATGTGAATGCTGTAGCCAAAATTCTCAAGAAAATCTGTGTTCCCAACAAACATTTGTAAGGTTTCAATGGTGGTCTTTGCATATTTTTGGCACCAAAGCTCTCCATTTTTTGGGGATTTCAAGAAACAAAAGTGGGCATAGAAGAAAAACATGAACAGAATGAGTAGATATTGGTGGTGCTATTTATAGATGGAAAACAAAAAAATGTATTGATTGCTAAAGTACTGTGGGGTAAAGAAAATGAAAGTTCAATGGGGTGTAGGTACAATTTTGGACCCGTTAAATTGCATAAAATATCTCAGGTTTGTTCTCTACATATATATTAGCCTTCTATTTAGTGGATTCGAGTTTCATGTCAACATGACTTCTTCTCTACTGAAATACTCCACTAACTAAAATATTATAATTTGAATTATAATGTTACGAGTTTGATTTTTTGACGTTAAGAGAGCCATGAGTTTGAGTTCTCCATCCGGCCCGCTAACTATGCAAAAGCAAATGTAAGAATCATTTTCATCCGAAGCTATTGAAGTGTGACAAAACATAGCAATTTTTGGTTACCTAATAGCTGCTCAATTTTGACATAGAAAAAATAACAACTATTATAAACCCTTCAAAAGTTCATACAGCTTTCCTGTAGTCAGTTACTTAAATTCCAAAAAAAAAAAATGGTAAAAGGACTCTATTTCGATTTAGAACTTCCCTTTTCCATGTTTTTTTTTTAAAAAAAATCTTTATAAAAAAGATGCTAGCAAAAGTAGATAAATGAATATTTGGAAGTTGTCAATTATGTTTGGACATGAACTTCACTTGAAAATTGAAGTTTAAATACTCCTAATAAAATTTATTTCACTTAAAAACTTTAAATAAATGGTGCGAGTGAGAAACTTTATTTCACTTAAAATACTCCTAATAAAACTTCCAACTTCAAATTATATGAAACAACGAACAAAATCATGAAACAAATATTATTTGTAAATAATATTTTATGAGGTGAGGGATGAACAAGGTGAAATGAACTGCCATCTAGGGGTGTGGTGGTTTGGTGGGATACATATGATCCATCTATTTTTAAATTTAAATTAAATTAGAGGTCTTAGATTTAAGTCGGGAGTTCTTTCTTTGAACAATTTTTTAAGATGTGAATTTGAATTAATTCGACAAGTAAATTTCAAATATTGGATAATCATAAAAAAAATACTTGAAATAAATTGGGCACGAGGTAAATATTCTTTTTTTTTTAATTCTTGTCAGTGTCTGATTTCAGCACTGGAGTCCAACTAAATCCGGATTCGCAACGAGAAGTCTCATATTGGGAGTAAAATATTTTCTAACAAAGACGATTTCACCATGGGACTCAAACCTAAGACCTCTGATTAAGAATAAAAAAATACTTGCCACTCTACTGCAATCCTTATTGGTACGAGGTAATATTCATTTGTGAGTGGGCTCAATTGATATTTGATCGGTGGGAAAGGCCAAAGTTTGAATTTAAGAAAAAGAATAAAAAGTAGTTCAACAGTCTCTTTGCTCTAGTCTATCATGATTCATGCAATTCTCTCCTTAATTTATAGGGAGATGAAATGTCTCATTAGAATCTTTCCTACTTGTATTATAATTTGTTCGTTTATTATTACTTGTTTATTATATTATAAATAAATTTTACTTTTATTATCGCATTTTAACATAGCAAAAGTGAGACAATTTTATTTAATCTTATTTTATATTTGATATTAACTACAATTTTCTCAAGATTTTTTAAAATGCTAATAGTCATGGGTATTATAATAAAATATACACTTTATTATTATTTTCTTAAAAGAAATGGAAAATTCATTATGTAAAAGTAAATGGAGGAAGAGAGAGTAGTACTTAAGATCATGCATGGCATGTTTAAAACTATAAATTTAAGAGACATTTTGATACATTATTTATATTTTAATTGAATAAAATTCTTCCAATAATTATAATTAGCACTGATATATGGTAAAAACTTACCCACACCTGGTGTTTACACCCAAGAAATTAAGTTAACCATACAAGTCTTATTTTAATAAAGAAAATTTAAAAAGGCAATAAATAGTAGTAATTAACTTAAAAGGAAATAAAGTTATAGTAGCTAACTAACAGAAAAAAGATTTAGGATTGGTAAAACTTCTTGTTTCGTTAATTCCCTGCACGTCTCCTTTTTTTCTTTTCTGCACATCTTCTTCTTGTCGTGACTTAATTCTCAAATTTTGCCTCATTTATTCTTCATTTTTCATAAATTTCAAATAACACACACATAATCAAAAATTTAGATTCAGAAGCAAGAACATAAAAGAACGGATACAATTTATTTAAGTTGAGTTTATTTTGTTAATATTACTAACTAATATTAAGTGTTCTTATTTCTTGTCAAGAACTCAAAGTAAAGTATATTTTGGGAGTCAAGTTTTATCTGTTAATTTTTATATCTGTTAGATTAAGAGTATATAAGTGTAAGTACTTTTTTTGTAATTTTAATTTTTTCTTTTAAAGTTGGCTAATTTATATAATAAAAGATAGTTGCAGATTATAGAAGGAAATTTTAATTCATGGGTAAAATTCATCAGCAATTATATTACGTGGGGTTAAGAATTATTAAGTTATTTTAATATTGTTTTTATATTTAAAATATGTGTAAATACATAATAATAGTTAACTATGGTTAAATATTGATAATTATAGTTTAAAAAAATGACACATGTCATTTATTTATTGATTGGGTGTAAACATCGGGTGCGAGTAAGTTTTTACCTTGATATATATGTGTGTCAATGTCCCATTTAGAATATAATATTCAAATTCACATAAAACGTGGTAATTCTTTTACCACGAATATAATTGAGTATATATCCACATATTTAGAAGAAAAAAAAAGACTAGACCACTAGGGGTGGGTGCTACTATTACGCTATATATTTCCTTAAAAAGGGTTTAAATTTCATATATTGACAGTACAAAGATAATTGACACTATATCTACACAATTAAGTTATTTAAATAATAATTATAGATAAATTTTTATGATAAATATTAAATAATAATATAAAAATATAATTTACCTAATATCACATGTTAAACTATATTGATAAAAAAAAACATAACGTACCATATAAAACTTAAATCCTATGATTTCTTTTTATGCAAAATGGGCTAAAAATGGCCATCAATTATCTCATAAAAACATGTTACATTTCATTGATATTTGTTCAATAACTAGTCTCTTTCGTACTTGCTTGTTCCAACATACAAATATCATGAGCAGAAATAATATTTTGGCTCAGTTAGAAAATCAGAGACTAATAGCCTCAAACATTGCAGGAACTTCTACAGGTATATCGGGAATTAATATCGAACACCCAATGTATAAAGAATTCATGGATTTTATACAATCAAGGCAACCTCAGAACAATGCACCACCGTCATATTCAGTAGTCGTTAATGATGAAGCAGGTGAAAACATTGAGGTATATGATAAGAACGAGAAAGATGAAGTAATACTTCTTCTTGAGCCAAGGGATTTACAATGGAGAGAGGATCCTTGGCAAATCATGATGAGATATTTTGATATTTTGGTACAAGTTGCTTTTAAGCCACACACTTTAAAAGGTTTACCTGAGAGCTTCATAGCAGCTCTAAGGGATGACATAAATAAGAATTAGAAAAAATCTCTGATAGGGACGGTTCAAACCAGTCTGCTGATAGGGACGGTTCAAACCAGTCTGGCCTATGGCCCTGTATATTTTAACGCCTATCCTAATTTACAAATTTCTTTGAATGATGAAAATTCGCTAAACACTTTAATATTAAGTATAAAATTACATGGTTATGATTATTTGTCTGGCACTGAAGTTATATGTATTTGTTATAGAATTTACTATAAAGCATTATACACTTTAAACCCTATGTGTAAAATTATGGATTTTAAAAATGAAACGATTCTTATAGAAATAAATTTTAAGTAAGTCTAAAGTTATAACTAGAAGGCCTATTAAATGGGATGAAATCGATTTTCCTAAAGAGTGAGTGATCGAAGAGGCAGTCCCACCCAAAAATAATATAAATTCTGATATTTCTGATATTGAGCAAACTCCTAACGGGACAGTGAGAATCAAATTCACTGACCAAAATTTATTAATGAGTTATGCTGATAATATAGGTTTTTTCCTTCTAGAATGCTTAGATCTAACTCATCTTATGTATCTCCTGTTGATTATATTGTTGATATGCCTTCTAGAGCATCTACTTCTCATATTAGAGAAGAAGATGATTCTAGAGTATCCACCTCTTATATGAAAGAAGGAAAGAGAGTTGATAATATCAAAATTGAAAATCATATAGTTATCCCTGATATGGACCCTACTTTGTCTGAAATGGACTTTCCAAATGGTTTACATGGATAGATCAGAATTTATTGATTTTAGACCGGGATCGCCGGTAAGAAAGAAAATTTCAAATGAATTTTTTCAGCCCAAATGAGAATCATTTAGAAAATGTAATCAACAAACATTCTTCCAAAAAGATTTTTATAATGATCTTTCTAAAGAAAATAAAGCTATTGCTTTTGTACCATGGTTTATGACGAAATATATTTATAACTATATTTCTATGCTAGAACAAGATTATAAATTATCTGACGGTACAATTACCAAATCTCTCCTACCTCCTCAACAATCTTTTCAAATTGAAAAAGATAATAAGACTGTATATTTTACTGCATTTGCAGAGTTGTTTGATGATAATGGCACTGCTCTTATTACTTCTAAGAATGTTAAAATTTTAATAAGACAAAACAATTACACGAATGTATATGTGAGTATTTTAGGAGAGCATATTCTTTCTTTACATGATAAAATTATTTATTTATGTTCTGAATTAGAGAAGTCTAAAATCCCTGATAAAGGAAAGAAGAAGGCTACTCTTACTATCCAACCTCCTCCATAAATTAAGGACTTTAAATTATCAAAGCTTGATAATATTGAAAGATTGCTTCAAGAAAGGTTTCAGGGGTTAAATATTAATCCCCTCCAACTAAGTGAAAGTGAGGCCACTGATAGGAATAATATTTCAGATGAGATTAATAAAATCTCAGAGAAACATGCTAGAAAATCAGTCCAAGGGATGTATTACTATCCTAGGCCGACTCCTCAAGATATCCTCCTGGAGGAGCAAGAATATTACGTCTCTAATAGTTTTAGTGGGACAGAAATTTATGAATGATATTGATGGTTTTATTGATAAACAAATTTATACTCTGGCTCATAGAATTCTTATGTATAGTACGATTTGCAAGGCCAACAAGAATTCTGAAAAGGATACAGCCAACATGATTATTGTCAGATTTACAGGTCAATTAAAGGGTTGGTGGGATAATTATCTCTCAGAATCCCAACGTATGGCCATTTTAAATGCCGTTAAGGATGAAAATGGAATGATTCCAAAAAATATAGTCTACACCTTGGTCCTAACCATTATAGAACATTTTTCTGAAAGATGGTAGGGTAATAATGAAACCATTAGGACTATGCTCCAAAACCTTAGATGTAAAACCCTTACGTCGTTTAGATGGTACAAGGATGTTTTTCTATACAGAGTTATGAAATTACCTGAGTGTAATAGCTCTCATTGGAAATCCAAGTTTATAGACGAACTCCCTGCTTTATTTGCAGAAAGGGTTAGGAAGGCCCTTAGAGGAGATGAGGTGAGTATTAATTATGATGACTATACTTATGAAAAACTTATAAGTGTTTGCACCCAAGAAGGTCTCTCTTTGTGCAACGAGATCAAGTTGAATCAACAAATTAAAAGATATCATTTGAATGAGAAACAACAATTAGGAGAATCTTGTGAACAATTCGCAATCGATATGCCTGAATCCTCTAAAAAGTCTAATAGACATAGAGGAAAAAAAGATTATAAAGAAAAGCCTCATAGGCAGTTCAGAAAAAAGAAACGCTTAGACAAGCGTGAAAAGAGAAAAATGGATTATAAAGGGAAAAAGGAGTTTTATAAGAGTAATAAATCAAATGTCTGCCACAAATGTGGTAGAATAGGCCATTATGCAAGAGATTGCAAGGTCAATGATAAGATTAAAAACCTTGACCTAGAGAAAAATATTAAGGATTCTTTATATAAAATCCTCCTTAATTCTTCTTCGGAAAATTCTAGCCCAAACAATAGTGACGAGGAATCCTCTATAAGTGAAGACCTAAAAGTTCTTCATGAAGAAGACTGCATGTACTCATCTGAGGAAGAATGTACGCCTTGCCAGATTGGTCAACGTTGTAATAATAAAGACAAGGATGAATTCTATCAGTTGTATTCTCAGTTGAAAGACTTAAATATCAATGTCATCAGCAATGATAATTGGGTGGAAATACTCAAGATGATTGATGATCCAACGTTAAGGTCCCAAATTATTGACAAAATTGGTAATACCAGCACCTCCACTAGTAATACTAAAATTCCTAAAGAAAATCCCGCTCATCATAATGCTTATACCATGGCAGAAGTAAGGAGACAACTAAAACTTAGGTCTCAAAGGGATCATATTCCCACTACAATTCAAGACTTGATTGAAAAGATTAATAATCTCGAAAAAGAAATATCTTCTCTGAAAAATCATAATATGATTGTTGATGAAAGAATTAGTTATATAGAAAATAAAGACAATGGGAAACAGGTTATGGTTGAAGATAATCTCCCTGATATTCCTGAAGGTAATCTTCCTGATATCCCTAATGAGTTTACAGATAATAAGAATTTATTTTTAGAAACTATCGAGCTAATTACAGCTCATAAACCTTTGGCAAAAATAACTTTTTTTATTGATTATAACTTAAAAAAATATTTTATTGCTCTTATTGATAACGGAGCTTATTTAAATTGTATTCAAGAAGGATTAATTCCGTCAAGATATTTAAGAAGACTACACATAGTCTTCGAAATGCTAGCGGTCATAAAATGGATATTGAATATAAAATTTCTAAAGCATATATATGCACAAATAATATATGTATGCCTGAAAGTTTTGTATTAATAAAAAATATTTCTAACAAAATCATTTTAGGAGTGCCTTTTTTCTGACATATTTATCCCATAACTCTCTGGGATGAGACTGGAATAACTGGTACTTTTGAAAGAAGAAAAATAAGAATAGATTTTATATCTCAACCATTCTAAAAATTCGTTAATGAAGTTAAAGATATGATTTTTTTTTAAAATAAATAAATCAATTTTCTTAAAACTGAGATTTGTAGTCTTACCATAGAAGAGGCTTTACAAAATCCTAAAATTCAAGGAAAGATTGAGATTTTAAAGAATCAATTCTCCCTACAAATATGTGGAGATCACCCAAATATATTTTGGAAAGGAAAAAACATGTGGTAAGTCTTCCTTATGAGGAAGAATTTTCTGAAGATAATATTCCCACTAAGGCAAGACCTTGCCAAATGAATTCAGAATATTTAGATTTATGTAAGAGAGAGATTGATACTCTTCTTCAAAAGGGATTAATAAGGCCCTCAAAATCTCCATGGTCTTGCACTGCTTTCTATGTTAATAAGCAGGCAGAGCAAGAAAGAGGGGTACCCAGACTTGTCATAAATTATAAACCCTTGAATAAAGTTTTAAAATGGATTAGATATCCTATTCCCAATAAAAAAGATTTATTAGATAGACTTCATGAAGCTATAATATTTTCAAAATTTGATTTAAAATCAGGTTATTGACAAATTCAAATTTCTGAAAAAGATAAATATAAAACAGCCTTTAACATCCCAATGGGACAATATGAGTGGAATGTTATGCCTTTTGGGTTAAAAAATGCCCCTTCTGAATTTCAAAAAATTATGAATGATATTTTTAATCTTTTTAGCAATTTTATCATTGTATATATAGATGATATTTTAGTATTCTCAAAAACCTTAGAAATGCATTTTAAACATCTTGATCTATTTAAGAAAATTATTATTCAAAATGGTTTGGTTATATCTAGACCAAAAATGCATATTTTTCAAACTAATGTTAGATTCTTAGGTCATAATATTGAAAAAGGAAAAATTATTCCCATTCAGAGAAGTATTGAGTTTGCCTCTAAATTTCCTGACGTTATTACTAATAAAACCCAGCTTCAACGATTCTTGGGAAGTTTAAATTACATTTCTCCTTTTATAAAGGATCTAGCTAAAGACACAACTATATTATATGATAGACTAAGAAAAAGTCCTAAAGTTTGGACTGATAATCATACAAAAGCAGTCAAGCACATTAAGACAAAGGTTAATAACCTACCATGTCTCACTCTGGCTAATCTGAATTGGCAAAAAATAGTGGAGACAGATGCCTCTGATATTGGCTATGGGGGAATTTTAAAACAAATCTCTCCTACTGAAAGACAAGAATATCTCATACAATTCTATTCTGGAAAATGGAATAATAGTCAGAAAAATTATGCTACTGTAGCTAAAGAAATTTTGGCTATAGTCAAAAGTGTTTTAAAATTCTAGGGGGACTTATATAATCAAAAGTTTATCATAAAAACTGATTGTCAAGCAGCTAAATTCATCTTTAATAAAGATGTAAAACATGATGTTTCTAAACAAATGTTTGCAAGATGGCAAGCCTTATTAACACCATTCAATTTTGAAATACATTATAAAAAGGGAACAAATAATAGTTTTCTCGATTTTCTTACTAGGGAATATTTGAGTTAATAAATCTTTATTTCCTGAATATAGGATAATGCGGCCATCTGGAAGTTCTTCCTCTAATAGAGGAAGAGGAAAAGTACCCATGAGCAGAAATAATATTTTGGCTCAGTTAGAAAATCAGAGACTAATAGCCTCAAACATTGCAGAAACTTCTACAGGTATATCGGGAATTAATACCGAACACCAATGTATAAAGAATTCATGGATTTTATACAATCAAGGCAACTTCAGAACAATGCACCACCGTCATATTCTGCAGTCGTCAATGACGAAGCAGATGAAAACATTGAGGTATATGATAAGAACGAGAAAGATGAAGTAATACTTCTTCTTGAGCCAAGGGATTTACAATGGAGAGAGGATCCTTGGCAAATCATGATGAGATATTTTGATACGGCATCATATGTTGTTCCAACATACAAATACAGAATGCATTATGAAATTATACTCTCATCCATCGGGTCTGCTGAATTCCAACATTTTTACCCAACAAATACCAAGAAAGTTTATAACTTTTCAAAAATTATTATAAAAAAGATATTTACCCCAGAAGAATGGAGAATCAGCACGATGAAGGAACGGGAATACACCCATCCGGACCAAAGAATAACTGTTAAGTTTAATTACTGGGATTACATTGAGAGCTTTAATAAAGCTTTATTATATGAGAATGCTAATAAGAAGCATTCGTGGTTTATTAAAATATGTTCAAATATTTTCAAACTGTATATACCAAACTGATTTTTGTCAGTGGTGGACTTTATATGGTCCAACTCTGAATATCCTCCCAGAGGATTATAAAAAATTATATGCTCAATGGGTTGATGTTTCACCCAAGATAATAAAATTACAACAGGAGGACGTATATTTTAAGGGAATATCCTTAATGTATTTTTTATACAATTTTCTATCCCATGGATAATGAAATGGACGATAGAAGTTCAAACAAATGAAGAAGGGGTTCCTTGCTTAAAAAGAAAATTCCATACAAAATTTTGGAGTAAATTACTCCAAAGAGATGCGGAGGAAAAACTTCATGGACGCGAGATAATAGACTCGATCAATGTGTCTATTGAGACCAGCAAGCACCAAACAGAAGTTATACAGGATAGAGATAATATCAGTTCCTTTAAACACATAACCAGAAAATTACAGATAAAAAAATGGACTATTTCCAAATCTGAACTTCTTACCTCATATATGGAAGAAGTTAAAAAAGATTTAGTAAAAAATATGGGTATAGAATTTTCAGACAGTATATCCATAGCCACTTCTAATGAAGAAGAAGAAGACAATTGTCTAGCAGGAGAATCTCAAAGTGTTCATAACACGGAGGAAATAGACATTGAAATGTTTTTGCAACAGTTCAGAAATCAGATAGAAGAATCTTTTAGCTTAGACAAATTCAAAGGGAAAGAGATTGTGAAAGATTAGAGGACAAGACATTAACTTTTATAAAGTTAAAATTATTGTATGTTTTTTGAATTATTGTAAACTTTCATAAAGTATAGGATTCCAATGTCGATCCAATAATGTAACGAAAATCAATTTCATCCCATTTAATAGGCCTTCTAGAGGGTCTACTTCTCAAATTAGAGAAGAAGATGATTCTAGAGTATCCACCTCTTATATGAAAGAAGGAAAGCGTGTTGATAATATCAAAATTGAAAATCATATAGTTACCCTTGATATGGACCATACTTTATCTGAAATGGACTTGCCAAATGAAAAGAGTATCCACCTCTGTTGAAATTTGATTTGATATTTTTATTCACTTTATTTGGAGTAATAATTAAGCCACACATATATACTTTCCTTTTATGTAAAAAAAACTTAAAGAACAAAAGGTACATTTTTTTAATAAAGGAGGAAAACATAGTATATAAAAAATAAGTGGAATATTCTTTTTCTCAAGGTGAAGTAAAACAAAATTAAAAAGAGACACATCAACTTGGAAGTCCATCAACATAATTCGATAAATTTGCTAAAGTAGAAAAGCATTTTAGTTTATACTAGTAGTTAAGAGGCATTATTGGACTAAAAAACTAAACGAAGGGCTTCTTTGTTCTATTTTCAATAGTTAGAGGACTAACTTTTGACCCTTTGCCTTCTCTTTTATTTATCAATCTCATTCACTTTACTCCCTCAGTTTCTGCAACAAAAAGGCAGTGGGAGAAAGAAGGCGACTTTTTCACAGCTTCGAAAAAAATTGGAAGAGAAAAAAAAATGGTGGACTTGGCTAGGGTTCAGAAAGAGCTCCATGAATGCAACAGAGATGTTCAGGTATCTGGTATAAATGTAACCCTTAAAGGTGACAGTCTCACTCACTTGATTGGTACAATCCCTGGTCCTACTGGTACTCCTTATGAAGGTGGTACTTTCAAGATCGATATCACTCTTACTGGTAACCCTCTCAATTGCTTCTTTACTCTAATTTTCATCGTTATACATAAATGGGGTACAGAAAAAAAAGGACCTTTTTGTTCTTGTTTGAATTTTGAAGGTGGGTTTTGTCTTTCTTGTTTGTTGGGGGTTCTAGGGTTTTGAATTTGGATTACAGAAAAATGATATAGAATAGTGTATCAATAAATGGGGGTGTGTTTTTGAGGCTTTATTAGGTAAAAAATGAATCTTTTTTCAGCTAATGTGGCACATGAAGGGATTTTGAAGGTGGGGCTTTATGTTTCTTGTTTTTGGGGGGTTCTAGGGTTTTGAATTTGGATTACAGAAAAATGATATAGAATAGTGTATCAATGGGGGTGTGTTTTTGAGGCTTTATTAGGTAAAAATTGAATCTTTTTCAGCTAATGTGGCACATAAAGGAATTTTGAAGGTGGGGCTTTTTGTTTCTTGTTTTGGGGGGTTCTACGGTTTTGAATTTGGAATAGAATAGTATATCAATAAATGTGTGTGGGTGGGTGGGTGGGGTGGGGTGGGGTGAGGGGGTGTTATTGAGGCTTTCTTAGGTAAAAATTGAATCTATTTCAGCTAAATGTGGCACATGAAGGAATTAAGGATAGATTTTGTTTCCTTGTTAGATTTGTTGTCAGGCTCTTATGTTTGGGGATAGTATGGAAAGGGTTTCAATGTCATAGTTAATACTCCCTCCAGTTCCAAATTAACAGTCATTTTAGCTCAAAAGAGAATTCAGGATTGAAGTTGGCAATTGATTCAACTATTCCCATAATGGCACAGTATTTGAGAAGAAGAAATCAATCTACTTTTATTTAAAATTATACCTTGTATTTGTTGTTTTTCTTAATGGGGGTGAAAAGAGCTAAAACGAGTATATCAAACTGAATGAAGATGAGTTGGACCATTAGTTATTGTTAGTATACTTCTGGTGTTCTCTTAATTTACAACAATTTTTGTATGGATTATTTCTGCTGTTTTGAAAATGTCAAGGGTTGATCCTTATATTTCAAAGCCCTCCTTGGTTACCCAAATATGCATAATTCAAGCTGGTACTGAGATATTTATCTCCTATAGTGGCTTCCTTGCATGAGTCATGTTAAAAACAAACTTGTATAGGTACTGAATACTAGGTGAAAGTTCATTTACCTTGTCATGTCTTTTACCTACCATCGATGTAACCAATTCATGATTTTTGATAAGAAAGAGAACGGAAGTGGAGAACTCGTATAAGGGCGTAATTGGAAGCAATTCCAGTGAAATTTATTGATATATTATTTTTCAGTTTGAATTTTCCGGAGCCTTTAGCACCGCCAACGAGGAAGCCCCAGCTCTTTTACATTGAAATGCATAGAATTGTACTCTGTAGCCATGAACATGTAATCTTCAACAATAGTGTCACTAGAAGAACTCCTTACCAAAAATATAAACAAAAAAACTGATTCTGAAGGGAATCCAGACCTATACAAGAGCCTAAGGGACAATTTCTGTTCATGTAAAGTTACAAATGGTTAGACGTGGTACATGGAGAGGGGAGAGGAAAGATGATTAGGAAAAATAGTTAGAGAAAGGAAGTGACGTCCCTGCTGGAGAAGAGGTGCCACCAGAAGTGGTGGCCGCCGACGGAAGTTTCTGAAGTTGGAGATGGTCGTAACTCCGGATGGGATGTTCAGAGGAGTAGGAACGAAAAAGAGAAAGGGACATGGTTTATTTTTAATTTAATGTATCTTTTTAATTTTTTTCATTGGCGACATCGTTTTCATCTGATTGGTTTCTATTGTCATGCCAATAGCAATTGAAGACACACGCTTGGGCTTGTTTATATAAAGTCAGCAAGTGTTTAACAGACACAAGTTTAAGGGGCTATCTATGTAGTCAGTCTTTAAAAAAAGAAGATATCATTTGCATTGACTACTGTTTGCTAGCAGTTACTCAGTTTTTATATATAATACTAAATCAAGAAGCTTTGTCTTTGCAGATGGCTACCCATTTGAGCCTCCAAAAATGAAATTCGCCACAAAAGTTTGGTATGAGAAAATATACATGCTCTATCATGAATCATCTATTTCTATTCTTTCTTCTCCTTTGTGATAACTGAAGTAATACCTGTACAACATTTCATGGATTGAACTGCTGACTTAGGTTGTAATAGGAAGGAATAAACAAATTGCAGATTACCTACTGAATTGTTAATGATTGCAAGTATGGTACCTTTTCATGTGTAGAATATTGACAACTCATAATTTCTTTACTTCAGACTTTTCTTTATTGGGCGCATGTGATGTAGTCAGAAATCGGAGTTTCTAAATTACTTGATATTTGAGAATCATCCAGTATAAATTTAAGTTGTGGGTGGTTGGTGAGCGGGAGGTGATTAAAGGATTCTAGAACCAAAATATTCCTTCTAGTATGACTGAGGTTTATAATCTTTTCTTAAATACTCAAAAATTATTTAGTGAGAGTTCATTCTTTGGAGTTCTAAACTCATTATGCATCTGCATCCGCAAAGTATAACTGTGTCTCCCAGCTTAAACAGTGTTTAAATGGACTTCCTCCTCAATTGATTAAGTCTAGCATACTCTTTATCTTTCTTTTCTTTTGACCAAGAAACCCTTCTGGTGCCAACCCCTAGGATCAACCGTAGCCTTCGAAACACGATGACAATAGGCCCTCCCCTCTATCGTTCTCCACTTAAATACCAAGCTTAGTTAACATGGCGAAAGGCTCAAACTTGTAACCGAAGTCAAAATTTCAACCTTTGCCACTTGAACTAAGCCCCGTCTCTTTATTCTTACCTCTGGTATACTCTTAATTTTTTCCTTGATGAAAGCCTAAATTCTTCCCATTGTTGTTACTTGTCCTATACGTATAATTGAAGTTTCCCTATTAACATCAGTAAGTTGTCCTATTCCCCCCCACCCCACCCTACACTAGTAGGGCCCACTTAACCAAGTTTTCAATTTCACTGAATAGGTCAAATAGGTGATCTTTTCACTGTTGAACTAGAATTTAATCAGAAGACTTCGGTCAATTTTTAGCATCGCCAGAGCTGAGAAAGTCGCTTGCTCATACTTTTGACATTGCCTTGGTGTGTGTTCGGTGTTGTTACTGTTTTATCCTAAAATAGTTTCTCAAGGAACCACAAGCATGACCTTATCATCATCTCGTATGTTATTTTTAAGTGCACTACACTTTCTCCATGCATATGCAATTAGTAGCTAGTTTCAAATGGCCACCTAGTATATCATAGGAACTCCTCTATTTTGCGTCCTATATTAAAGACACAAGCGAGCACTGAGATTATCGTGGTCATTTCACTGGAGCTTAAACATAAAACCTTCTCACATCTATCATTCAACCTGTATTATCACACCATAGAACTGATAGCCACAGATACCCCACCACTGTACACCATCTCTGCTCCACGGACCTATACACCAACCACCAAAAGCACGAGCAGTGAGCACCCGAGGGTGTGGCCTAGTGGTCAATGAAGTGGGTTGAGAACCACGGAGTCTCAGATTCAAATCCCAGTAGAGGAAAAAACACTAGGTGATTTCTCTGAATCTGTCTAAGCCTTGATTTGATGGACAAAGTTACCCGGTACCTGTGCTGGTGGGATCTAGCAGGTATCCCCTGGAATTAATTCAGGTGCTTAAGAGTGATAATTTTTACAGCAGGTTATTCACTACTAAACAACTGTCTCTTACATAGGCCTTGAACACACTGTATCCAATTGAAGTGTCAAAGCAGCCCCTTTAATGTATGATAAAGGTCTTTTTTCCTGTTCCCTTCTAGTGAAATTATGATTCAAGTGCTTTTATGTATTGAATTCCCTTTGAAGGCATCCCAACATAAGTAGTCAAAGTGGAGCAATATGCCTCGACATCCTGAAGGACCAGTGGAGCCCTGCGCTAACTATCAAGACAGCTCTCCTTTCTATACAAGCATTACTTTCTGCTCCTGAACCTGATGATCCACAAGATGCAGTTGTTGCACAACAGGTGCTTCATACATTCAGTAATATCCCCCCTCCCCTCCCCCGAATCTTGTATTTGCTTACTTTTCACGTTGCTTGACCTTATTTGTGTCCTGCATCCCTCCTCCCCCCAACAACTTTCTTTTCTGCTGGTCACTCTATTTCTGGCTGTTGCAGTATCTTAGAGACCATCAGACCTTTGTTGGCACAGCTCGTTACTGGACTGAAACTTTTGCAAAAACATCCACACTTGCTGCAGATGAGAAGGTGTGCAATTCTTACATGCTTTTGTTTCCTCTTTTCGTTTTAGTTTCTGCTAGCTACTTACGGTAAACAGGAAATTTTTCATTATGTCGTGGGTAGATCTTGTGCTTTCTGCGGTCCTTGCAAGATCTACCTACAACATCCAAATATGCTACTGAATGAGTACAATAAATGCCACAGATACAAAAGCTTGTGGAAATGGGCTTTCCTGAAGCTCAAGTGAGGAGTACTTTGGAAGCAACTGCTTGGGATGAAAACATGGCTCTTGAGAAGCTGTTATCCAGCTAGAACCCTTTTACTGCATCTCATATTTTGATACAGAAGATTTTATAGCCTTGCATCAAATGCTGATGACCAGAAAAGAGTCACTCGGTTATGCTGTTGCTTGGCAATCTTGTTTCTGTCTCCTTTATGGTTTGCTGTTGACATTTCTTCACATCCTGTGAAGATTGTGATGTCATTTTTAGAATATCAAGCAAATTGCATATGAATCTTGGGGAGGAGGTGGATTTTCTATGTGAAATGTTATTTAAAGAGTTCAGCCTAAGCTTGCATGTTGCTGTCTCCTTTTGTAAATTTATTCTGCTAAATTAATGTATTACATTCTTGCTCATAACATGTTATTCTCTGAAACTTACAACTGCATTGCGTCCCTCCTTTCTTACAGTTCATTTTCATCTTCAAGATTTATACAATTATCTTGTTGCAGGCAATCAATAAAATTTACTTTTCTTGACAAAGTAAATTGTAATACAACTATCTACAGGTGATGTATATTCTTTTTAACTTAAAAATAATGATCTTAATCTGAGATAATGGAAAGTGGGGATTTATATAGTTGATCCCTACTTTAGTTTGGATTTGAGGTGTTGCTGTTCTCACTTTATTAAGCAAGATGGTGTTGTATCATATTCTTTATTGTTGCAAGAAGTTAATAAAAGGTACCTAGTCCGGTTTATTATTATGTTAGGCCAATTTCAAGTATAATCATATGTGTGAATTGTGATTAAGGTTTCTAACTTTCTGTATGATCTCATGCATCTCTTTGTAATCACCTTCGGTTGCTTGTACTTTAGAAACTTCCTTTGCTTCCTCCTCCTGGCTACCTCTCTCAAGGGAAGGAAATCAAGTTATGAACTTTATGAATGTACCTAAAGCTACTATCTCAAAGAGATGTATTTCCCAATATGGATTTATTCATTGAACATAACTTGAAAGCCTAAAATATGTGAAAATTGCCAGTCTGCTACTTCATTTCGACTGGAAGAACTAACTTTGTTTGGTAAATTGTTAGTGTTTAATTAGATTGAAATAGCAGCAGTGGAAGAAAATACTTAAGTCACTAGTTGGTAAATTTCACAACAGATTTTGAAACATATAATTAATGAATTTGGGTTCTTGAATTGTATAAAATACTTGTTAGTACAATATTGTCGAACATTTTTTCGATATTCCAAACTAGAAAGTGTTATTATGTAAAATAGAAGTTATAAACAACTTTAAGAAGATATATTGCAAATCACTTGTGTCAAAAAAAGAAAGCCATATTGCATATGCATATCCACCTATAGTTGGCGTTCCCTTGAACAATTTATATTTTATAGCAACAACGGCAGTAGAGAGAGACAATTGGACAAAGAAGAAACAAGCAGTTGCACTGCAATTTGATATTTCCCAGAACGCATGTATTCTCTTATAAAAACATTTTCCTGAACGTATCACCAAAAAAGGCAGAGAAGCTGTAAATTTTATTTTCTACAAGAACTATTTCCTCGTGTAGATTTCATTCGCTAATTTAGTTTACCAGTTTAGCTGGTTTTACAGTCAACTAAACTATCCGGAAGATGGCAGAAAGCATACGCTCACAGGCGGATAAAGAATTGATATCCACAAAAAGAAGTTAAATGTTTTGGAACAAGCAAGACCTTGTTGGACCAAGCCTACAGCTGCGGCCATTGGAACTGATTTAGTTACTTGATCGGTAACAAGCCCTCTTGGCTGCACGAACGATGTCTTCTATCTGCATCAGAATATCAAACATATTATGAATGTGTTTGTATGAAGGAAAACACGGATCGTCTAGTTTCAAATGCAGTTCACCGATAAAATATCGGAAGAAATATCCTCCATGGGCTACTTGAGTTATCCATTGTTTTATTCAGGTATTACCTCTTTATACCTTCAAGTTTCATGCACATTATTTGTATTTGCATGGACACGATATATGGACTTTCAGATACTCATACTGAACTCTGGTAACTTGTTCCAACTACTCTCCAGTTTTTTTTTCTCCTTGGACTGACAGCGGGAGACACGTTGCACTATTCCGTCACTCAATCAATTAATCAACTATGCCTCAATTTCCAAATTTAGTTAAGATCAAGTATACAAAACATTGTGTTCATTCAGCTCTATCCTGATCAATTTCATACCAATACCAAATAATTTCTTTTAGTCAAATGAAGTGAGATGTGCTTCCTTAATTTGCATCCAGGGGATGCTGATAATTACAGCAACTGAGCAAAAATATTAGCTCCTGTACATGGTCCGTTTGATCTCGAAATATAATCAAGCGGCTAACAAAATAATTGAATTAAGAGTTTGTACATTTCTGAGTTGGCACCAACAGAAAAGGTCATTAAACATCTATCCTCAGGCATTCCCTCATTTTATCCTGTGTGTGTAATACTTGCACCCTATGTAGGATGTGATCATTTTTTATCATGTCCAATCTTGTATAACCGCCTATTCATCTTATCACCTGCATTTCTACAACACTATCTCGTGGACATGCTAGTCCTAAAGGTTTACTCTCATATAACATTGCTGGACAACCTTTTTGTAGAACTTGCACATTCATTATTCGGCAAATAGTTAGAATTTATCTACCTTTCCTGAGTGCATCAGACCCTAATTCTTCAACATTATATAATCATCTATAGACACCACAGAGTTCCAAGCTCAACCACGTAAGGATCATTGATTTTTTCCATCCAGTTAATTTCTATATGTACCATTTTATCATAATAACCATAACCTATGTTACATGGACTTGTTTATGGTAGGTCTCTAATACATGTGTGTATTTATCTGGTCCTGATATGACCAGTTTCCCCCCCTAATTTTTAGTGTATTTTCAAGAATCTGCATGAAATACCCATGCAATACATGCATTCAAGTTTCGACACAAGTACATCAAGACAGGGAAGATGAAGGATCTACGTAGTATAAGGCCATAACTAAAAGTTATAAAGTATTAAAGACCTAACAAAACCACCAATTTAAGATTAAATAAAAGATAAAAGCCGAATGCCTGAGAACCAAAGAAAACTTTTGACTACAGACCTGTGGAACAGCCAGTCTTTCAAGATTTGCTGCGTATGGCATAGGGACATCAGCACCTGTTATCCTCTCAACTGGTGCATCAAGATACTCGAAGCTCTCCTCAACCACAGATGCACTAGTAAGATTAGGAAAATGTAACCCGGTAAGTTTCATTGATAACAAAGGAGCTTTACCTTGTCACAAAAAGAAAAAAGAAGATAACAAAGGAGCTAACAAAGGAGCTCAAGTTTTTTTGCTGAGTTGGGGGAAGGGGAGGACTTTGGGTTGGGGTGAATGGGTTATGTTTTAAAAGACTGTTAGAAGAGAGTAACCAGATCTCAGCGCCAACACCATGTTGTGGAAATCCTTCTTCAACAGTTACAAGTCTGTTGGTTTTCCTCACAGATGCATTAATAGCAGGTCTATCAAGTGGTCGGATCGAGCGCAGATTTATAACCTGATTACAGAAGAGAAATGAGAAGTGAAAAGCAGGAACTTACTCTTGCTTACCAGTATAAAAAGCAAAACAAGATATGAACTCAGGAGTCATACCTCAGCACTAATTCCTTCCTTAGCAAGAATTTCAGCAGCCTATAAAAGTTTACATGTCATTACGCATAGAATTGCAATAGTATAACTAAAGAGAGCATCATACTATATATTTATTTATGCATCTAACATCAAATCCACGCGATATTAGCTCTTACGAAATTCATCCTCTAGCAGACTAGCGGATCGCAAGTTGTATGAGCATATATTAAGGGCTTTTGTACTAGGATCTAAAACTTCAGCAATTACGAATCAACGTTTAATTGTTTTTGAACAAGGAGAATGAACACTTACTAATTTTACACAATCCAAGGCTCAACATGTTATTTTACTCATCCAAAAATAGTTGAACACAAATCAAGACACAAAATATAAAAGCAAGCTGCTTAAAACCAGTTGAATTCGGGCCATCTAAGACTCATCAGATCAGAAGTAATTCTGTCATGAATTGCACTTCAAATCTGATCATTGTCACATGATTCATGACTTGTGATAATATTACTCAAATTCATCAAGCAAAAAAAGATCTTAAATTCAGACAGAATTGCTATCAGGTGTAGATATCCTTCTACTGTCATGTGCTTCATTGGTTGGAAACAATTCTGTTAATTGATATATTCAGATCCAATAAACACTAATCACCATTATATAATTCATCTGGATTCAATAACCGTCTTTCCATAAGCAGAGAAACCATCAAAATTTTGTCACAGATGATGATGCTGGAATTCATACAGAAATGGTCCAAACACTGCTAAGGAAAACAACGACAAACCTTGAGAGCATAGCCAACCATCTTTGAGAAGGCAGTGATTGTCACATCTTTCCCTTCACGTTCTATCTGCCAATGTTTATAAAGTAAGAATCAATAGCCCATAAGATGATACAGAAAAAACAATGTAATATACATGTATGAACTTGCCTTAGCTTTTCCAATGGGAAGAGAGAAACTAGAATCAAGAGCTTCAGCTGAAACAGGGAAAGACTCACCATATCTGCATCATGAAAATCAAGTGTCGAGGATACATTTTGAGAAGGAATAAAGAAAACATCATTTTGGATAACTAAACCCGTAAAGTAACTCACAGCAATTCATTTTCCAGAAATACAACAGGATCGGGATCCCTGATAGCAGCTTTGAGCAAGCCACGAGCATCTTCGGAAGAGTATGGAGCTAGTACCTTTAATCCTGGACATGCACCAAACCATGCCGCATAGCACTGCAAAAATATTAAAAGAAAGGACCATAGAACTTTATCCAATACAAAAATGCTTGCAACACATGCATGTGCACACACACACTCATTTAGAGCTGGAGCTTGAAGATAACATCAATGTCAACTAATAATTGACTGAAACAACCCAATAACTTTAAAAGATATGCAAACGGATGCTATTGGACTGATATTATAAGTTCACAAGATACATTGATAAAGACAATTTGATTCTTACATTCCTCCCTCCTTTTTATGACCTGCATTGACATCTTCTTTTATCTCAGGTTTTTCGTTAGTGCTGTCCGGGAAGAATGAGCAAAGGCAAAAAAGCTTTTCTCTCTCACAAAAGTACCGAAAGAAAGAGAAAAGTTCCCTTTTATTATCATAGATGAAGTCCTTTCACTCATCAAAGTTATGTTTCCTTCCATCAGCAATACGAGCAATATTTCCACCCATAAAACAATGAACGTGATGAATAAAACTTTAAAACATGTATATTTGAAATTCTAACACTGCATGAAAATAGGAGAATTAGGTCGCACAACTTAAGAACCATGAAGACTCAGGAATCAATGTAACTGAGTTGCAAAATGCAAAAGTTTATCATAGTGATTTGCATAAGTCACTAGTGCAAATACTGTTTCTAATAATCATACACGAAATGGTCCTAAATTTCTTTTAGACATTACCCTGATAATTTCCCAAGAAAAAAAATGATCCATGTTATTCTTCACAGCTCTTAGAATTATTTATTCAGCCAAAGTTCATCAAACAGAAAAGATCTCGGCCGTATTCACAAACCTCTACTTATTTTGTAACTTCTCTAAAGACTCCTTTTGGCTTTTACTATCAATGTTACTATATCAATCGCTTAGATGGATAACAACCCTAAAATTAGCCTTTTCAGCATCAGGTACGGTACCAAACCATATTGGGAGCCTTTTCACCTGGTATACCTACATCAGCCATAACCATATTTGCATCTCACCTAAGGCAGTAGATTGGGAGGTAGACTTATGCAAACCACCACCACAACACTGTTCAGATGACTCTGACAAGTGACAACGTATTAAATCATCCTTTTCCTAACTTATTTCTTTTGGAAAAAATAACTCACCTTTAATATGTATTGAATAACCCCTCACATTACTATAGTTCTTGCAACTCTCCCCTAGGGCAGCAGATTTGGAAGTATACTGTTTCTTCAGTCAGAAATATAACATGGGAATCCAAAAGACAAGAATCTGACAACCTTTTCTAATAACTAAGTTTTTCTTCATTTTTCTTGGAGGGGGTGAGGGGTGGGGATGATACGTCAAATAAATTTCAATAATAGGAATATAACTTATTTCTTTTAATAACTAAGTCATAAGTTTCATTAAACTATAGACCCCAACTATTCCACTGGATACTGCTACCTTGCACCAACATAGATACGAGTAACATTGTCCACTAAGGTTTAGGCAGATGGGGAGAAATCACCAAGCGTCCTTGCCTCTTCTGGGATTTGAACTCTAGTTTCCAAGAATTTTCGTCTCACTTCATTGACCACCGGGCAAAGCCCGGTAGGGCGAAGGGGGTTCATCTGAACCCCCTTCGGTGGAAAATTATAATGTTAATACATGGCTAAAGTTGTTTTTATATATATAGTAGATGTTCTAAAATTGTTTTTATATATAAGTAGATGTTGAATCTCCTTTGGCTTCTTCATGTGTTTACTATTTCATATTTTGAACCTCCTTAGTGAAAATCCTGACTCCGCCGAAGTTCCTCGTTCTAACTATTTAGTCTTCCCAGGAAACCATTCATGGCAACATCTTCTATTGATTAAATAACACGTTGCATTATCTTAACTCATACTTTTACCCAATCACCTTGATGCTCGCTACATCCAGACTTTGCCTATTTTAAAGTTTTTAATTATATCCAGGAAATAATTTCCTGATTGCAGTGAATTTTATTATAACGAAACACTTTCTAGAGATAAAGAATAATTGTGCAGTAAAGGGCCATTACGACTGTGTCTATTCAAATGGCTCACAAACCCACTGAAAACTAACCTTCACATGTTATATTTGGTATGAAGTTCTTTGAAAGCAAACAATGAATACTGCTTCCTGAGCAGTGGTTTGAGCATTATCAGGCTGTAATGATACCCTAACTTTAGTTGCCCGAATGGTTTCAGTATTGAGAAAAAAAATCTTGTTGATAAAACAAGTTATTCAAAGGTTCCCATACATTGTACAGTAAGGGAAGCTTGGTCTACTAACCTCTTCCTATAACCAGGGTCCAGGGAAGGGCCAAACCACATTGACTCTTTGTACGTGACCTTACCTTGCATTTCTAATATAGGCTTTCTCCACAGCTTGAATCAGAAGAAGATATCTCGTAGGTCCAAATGCACAGAAAACATCTTGTAGGTTCAAATGCACAGTTGAAGGACACATATGAAACGCATATACACAGCACATATGAACATCAAGCTGATGTAACATCCATCATATCCATGAAACTATCAATGTAACATTCATAATCAGTGGCATTCCAATGCAACCCAAGAAAATATCAAATAATAGCTCACAGCTAATGGTAAATTTGTCTGTATTCCTCTTGTAACTCTCTTACTTATTCCTATATTAATCATCTATACTGTCCTACTTTTAGTTTTGTAAATTTACCTAACCATCTCTTCTTTCCTGACGACTTTTAATTATTCTGTACAGCTGTTTCCAGACAGCAAAAGTCAACATCTAATGTCTAATGTTATAGCTTCTTCTTCTTTCCAACGAGTTACAATCAAAAGTTCCCCAAACTATAATCTCATACATATCAATCTTTAAAAATAAGCTCACCATTTCTGCTTTACTGATACCAATAGCTTTAAGAAAATAAGATCTGAAATTTAGGAACTTTCAGAGATACTCGAACAAATCTCTCTCTGAAAATGACAGTTCCATCATCCCATTGAAATAGGCACTGAAGCAGGTCCAAGTTCGAGTTCTGATTCAGTCACTTGACCCACAACCCATTATCATTTTATTTTATGTTTCATGTTGTACATAGAGCTCATAGGCTTATAAGTTTCCATTAGAGCTATTCTTTTATTTCTTTTTCTGTGAATATATAAATAGGCATGGAGGAAGTTTCTATGCCAACTTTAGGGATATCTCATACGAAGCTCTTCGTTTCATTTCTCTATTCTCTATCTTCTCTCTCACGGCAATTTCAATTTTTTCTCACGTTCCCGTGGTATCAGAGTGCATCTACCCCGATTCTGGTTTGTCAAACTCGTGTATTGAGTGACTGTATAAGACTCGAACAGGGACCTGAGTTGTACTTGGACCTGCTCCAATAGTAGAAAAGTGGTCTGATCAGAATGCAGAACACCCTTATTCACATTTAGTGCCTCACCAATCCCTTAGCCAAGTTAGCTTGCAATGCACCAGGTGGTACCGTGGTAGTTAAAAACCATCTCCCTTTCTACTAACGTACCCATAACATGTGCCATCTATATAAGTTTATTAACTAAAGACAACAACTTAAAAAAATCCATTTAAAACCAGTAAATCAGAATATCAAAAGAATCTCGAGTAACAGTTTTGTGTAATTCTGCCATTTGGCTCCAGTTAAGAATCAACTCCATTAGTGAGTTTGGCTAGCACATCATTACTACCAACTTCAGAGGAAGACAAAAGATCAAGTGTAGAACTGTTATACAATATAAACAGCGTAGCTTAATTCCACTACGCTTGAAAGAAAACCAACAGCAGCACCAACAAACCGCAGCACACCACATTTTCAGTTCATAAACATACCTGAGAGTGTTGCGCACCGACACCAGCTGCCGCACCATTAGGACCCCTGAAAACAATGGGCACAGATATCTGACCAGCAGACATGTAGTTTGATTTTGCAGCAGAATTGATAATATGGTCAATTGCCTGCAAAAAGTTAGGGATGATATATTATTCATGGACATGGGGTTACAATTGCATAAAACCTTAGCCTCGTGAAATCTTGTCTACATAAAAAATGTTGTAGTGACTTAGTGAGAACCCACCACCTATCTGATTGTCGCATTTGCAGATGGGAGATGTCATGATCTTATTCTATAGCCCCTATAGACACAAGTTCGTAGAAAAGGGAAGAATAGGATGCAGATGCGAATTTGGTCAGCAAGATAACAGTTGGAGGAAGAAAATTTTACCAATCTGCAAGGGAAACAAGCTCCGCACACAGTTGGCCACTACATAATTGATCAATGATCAATAGCCATTGACAATTCCCATTTATTTCCTAGTTTACATGGGGGGGGGGGGGGGGGGGGGGGGGGGGGGGGGGGGGAGTCTTCAGAAACAAAGCACTTGTCCTACAGTTTGTTGTTATTTTTAGATCATGATTTCTATGAGCATAACAAAAATTTAAGAATGGAAGTCATCTCATCTACATTTTGTTACTGGGTTTTCAGTGACTGAAGTAGTAGTTGCACCCTACCCCCACTTCCCCCACCCCCTCCCTGGAACTCTTGGTATTGTGTTTGCATTTAATTCAAGCAGCTCATTTCCAGAAGACAAGGAAAACAACAGGTTACACCATGTTATAATTATTAACTAGATTACAAACCAATCACACACGATCAAAATTGTTTGCGTACTTTGCTTAAGTCATCATTCTTAGCATGACCTTATTAATGGGTATTGTGAACGCATTCATACATAAAATACATATGGGAATTGTTCAATGACATCAGCAGATGATATTCACATACTTATGTTCAAGGTAAGAACAAATAGGTCAATAAATATTTTTAAAAAACATAAACAAGAAGTCTTCGTGAGATCAGAAGTTCAACCTGCATGGAAAAGTTGAATGTCATGAATTCGATTATCGGCTTTAGACCATAGTAAGCTGCACCAACTCCAATTCCAGTAAAACCAGCCTAGAAAAGAACAAAAAATGGTTAGAGCGCTTTTATGTATGTTCAAGAAAGAAAGGCGCAGCAGCAGTTTCATAATTGAAGCACAAGGAGCAACCTCAGTAATTGGTGTATCTAGAACCCTTTCCGGACCATATTTATCCAGAAGTCCCTTTGTAATCTGGAAAAAAAAAAAAAAGCAGCTCACGCACTTAAGAAAATGATTCTCATTGCAAAGAGTGCCAATAATAACACAAGACTTGAAAATTTTGTGAAAAGAACCATTTCTAACCTTATAGGCTCCCTGGTACTCACCAACCTGTGTAAACATAACACAGATTAAGATTTTTGACCCTTATAAGTAATGTAAAATAACACAGATCAAGATAAAATGAAAAACACTAGTAGTGATAGATATTTGCAACAATAACAAAACAACTACCTTAGCAACAATAACTATGCCTCAATCCTAAACTAGTTAGGGGTTGGCTAGTATTTGCAACAACAACACTTTACAACAGGACAACAATGCCTCAAACCAAACTATCATGTTGACTATATGAATCCTCTATCAGTTTTACAGGTAAAATTTGCATTTTTAGAATTTCAAGCTAAAAACTTTGATTGTACCTCTTCCCCCATGACAAAGACCTTAGGATCCGCAGACATTTCTTCATCTAGAGCTGAATTTAGTGCATCACGCACTGTCATCTGCAAATACATCAAACGACTCCACTATCAACATTACTAAACTTCAATCAAATGTATAGATTAACAAAGTTAAATAGAAAAAAAAATGAATCACCTCTTTAGCTGCAGAAGAGTAAGTTCTAGATGCAAATACCCTGCTTCCTATCAACAACTTGTTCTGAAATTATAAATCCAAATTCACCATTTAAACATACAAAATCGATCCCCCCGCCTCTCAAAAGTAAGTAACTGTAATTTATTCTCACCAAATTAGAAATCCTTCTGCCGGCCATTGTTCGACCTATAATTCCAGACATGTCTACTCCTTCTTAGCTAAAAAATCAAAATCCTATTAATAATTACAAGTATATAAGTCAAATCAATACATTTACAGGTAGTATTAGACACTAATAATCTCAACAGATCACGAAAACTCGATCTGGAAATTAGTTTATTACAACTACTACTATTTTTATTACAGTAATTGTTAAAGGATAACGAACCTGTAAGTGGAGAAATGGGCTTTTCAATTTACCTTGTTAATGGCGGACGAGAGTATATGAGAATTTTTTTGTTATACAAGTCCGACTCCCCTCTCCCTTTGAACGACAAAACGCCCCGATAAAATTGTTCACTCAATGGGTAGTGGGTACCACGGAATATAGCTGCTATGAATATTTAAACCATTCTCCGTTTATTATAAAGTTCTTTTTCATAATATTCCTTCATTGTTTTTCCTTCCATTTCAATTTATTTGACTCAACATACAATTTAAGAAAATAAAAAAGGCTTTTAAATCTTATGATTTAAGTTAAAGATATGTTAAATATACTAAAATATGATCTTAAACACATCACGTGAAAGTTACAATTAAAAAATTGATAAAAAAGAAAAAAATTATTCTTTTTTAAATAAACTAAAAAAATAAATATGTCAAACAAATTGAAATAAAGAGAGTATATATTTTGTTTCATTTTACTTGACGTGTGATTTGGTAATTAACAAAACGTACATATAGGCGGAATAATTAAGTTCAATATTTTTGAGCGATCTTATTTATAAAAATAACCAGCAAATTTATAGATTTTGTATATTTTAAGTATAAATTTATATACATGCGTATAAACTTTGTATACATAGGATAGGCGGCCGAGAGGTCCAATGGCCCATGGATAAAATTGTAGCAATCCACGCATGGGAATTTCAGTATCTACGACCAAAGGCACTTTGAAAGCCCAAGTGGTGAATAATATAGTTTTCAGTTCTTTTCGATCCTTTCGCAAAATGGAAATATATATTATATATATACATCAGAGGAAGAAATTTTTTTTAAAAAAAACGTATATTCGTTTACAAATAAATTCAATCGTTTGTTCTATTGAATACATGATCAAGAAGCTACTTTGTGATGATAACGATGAGTGTTTGATCGAGTACTTGAAGAGTTAGATGATGAACGAACGTTCAACAAGTTCCTTGGTAGCAATTTTCTAAAAGTACTCCTCTTTCTTATTTCTTTCTTCTCCTCATCCTTCCCCACTGATGAATACTCCAACTCCTGTACCAAATTATGAATCTTATAAGTTCAATATTATGCTCCCTTTTAATTTACGTGGTACCATTCGGATTTTGAAAATCAGATGAGTTTTTTTATTTATTTCATATACCTTTTGAATTGTCTGTTATTGTGACTTAGAGTACTTTTATGCAATGGGAGGGGGTCATGATTTTCATTAAGGGGTTCAAAATATGAAGAAGTAAATACACGAAGAAGCAATGCGGTTCAACATCTACTATATATGCAAAAAAAAATAAAAAATAAACCTTGTTTAGATGAATCCCTTGCCCCTACTTGGCTCTGCCCCTGCTTCTATGTAGTTCTCAAGTATGTAATTTTTATTTAAAAAAAACTTATAATTTCATGTACAAATTCACGGTGATTAGTATTTAAAAGTTTTGACTCTGCCATATAAACTGGGATAGAGCGAGTAATTAGTAGTATAATCAATCATGGATATATGTTTAGAATTTGGAGCCCAAATTTTGAATAATAAATTAAATGGACAGACGTTGATACCACTTCTAATTAATTATTAGCAATTTTAACGTCTTTATCATAATAAGGCATGCAGAAATGTATTCAAAACGAGCAAGCAGTAACTAATTAACAGTTTTAATTATCATTGATTACTTCTCCATTTTAATCTTTACCATTTCACCATGCTATGATGGAATGATAGAAATGTTTTACATCTTTTGACAATGAAAAGAATTGGCAAAAAAGTATCCATAAATTTATAATCTTATTGAACAATGAAAATTTACATCCATTCACTTTTTTAGCTATAAATGAGGCAAAAGAAGATGGAACTAATTGTGAAAATCACATGCACACCTTTGTTGGTGATATGGTAGTAGCTGCAATTGGGGTAACATCCTTCAAGCCAACCTTGTTATAACCTGCAGAAGAAGGAGTGTTATCTATCGACAGCCATCGTAAAACAAATCAATTTTCCATGAATTATAAAGTTTCTTTTTGTTATTAATACATGCACATACGTACCGTCATTATTCTTCTTTGTTTCAACATCCTTATCGGTGAAATAAACCCTAAAACTCGGTGAACCAGGGAAAGCATTGCCATTCTCATGAACCTTATTAATTGCCCTCTGATCATCATCATTATCATTATCATCATCCTCCTTCTCCTCTAGTTCATCATTTCTTTCCGCTTCCTCAACAATTGTCTTTATTTTCGCGACCCTTTTTTCATCGTTTTCTTCTTTATACGCGCTCTCAGAGGTGATGACACAATAATTATTCAAGTTGTTATTAACATCACGTGATTTTGGAGCAGAAATTGAAGGCCTATCATCATTTTCAGGCATCATTAACAATGGTTCTTTCTTAGAATTAGGGATGCATTTGGTTGATTGTTTATTCTTTCTAGTGTGGAAATTGGGGAGGATTGATCTGTTAGGTGTGGCAACGCCATTGGCATCTATTTTGGAAACACCACAACCCATTCTAAGAAGTCTGTAAAAGGGCATTTCAATTCCTTCCAAAACAAAAGGAATTGGAAGGCAACGCCTAAACGAATAGGAAAAAAAAGGGAGAATCTAATAAAGGTGAAAGCAAAATTTAAATTATCCCCCTCCGTTGAATATACCAACCAACATTTGTATAACATGTGTAAATTTTTTTACATATATTTTTATCACTTAATAAGCATATAGCTAAATAAAGTACTCTTATAATATGACTCAATTTTAGATATATGGCCGCCTATATTTTGAAATTAAAAACTTACACTCCTGATATATACTATAGAAATTAAACTCTATACAAATATATTCACCATGAGCTATCTTACTTGGACAATTAGAATATGTTAGGTAAGAATCACTTGTAGATAGGACGAGACTCACCATCACATAAATATAAAATTGAGCAATTTTCAATAATTAAGGGCAATTTTGACCTTTTTTTTGCCATGTTGGACTGTCATGTTAGCTTCAGTAGCAAACCTAACGTTTTAAGGGTATTTCTGGTCCAAAAAATAGATGGGGAGGATATTTTGATACCAAAAACAAATGGAGGGTAAATGCAAACTATTTATAAGGTAATTTTAACCCTTTTTCATTCAATAATTCAATATATTTTAACCCACCGACCTAGCTCATTTGACACCCTGATGTTAGTCGAACGAACTAGCATGGTGAAGTCGATACTTGATAGTTCGACAAAACGAATAATGTTGCGGCCCATGAAGAGCTAAAGAGCGAGCCCAACAATGTGATCGATACAAGAGACCCTCGACGGGCCATCAACTTACGGCCCATGAAGGGCTAAAGAGCCCAGCCCAACAATGTGATCTAATTCTAGTTCATCTTCCGATTCAATCGGTTAGGGTTTTGCAAAAGGTTCCTTCTAACCGGAAAAATCAGAAACATTGTATTTGCTTCGTCAAAGTTTCCATGGATCCTTCAGCTCTTCAGTCCCCAGAATTGCAGAATTTTCTCAATGTGAGTTCTTACAGATTCGGTTGATTGTATTTCTATGTGTATGCACATTTACTAATCCATTCAGCTTCGTACTCAATTTCATGAATGATTTGTATATTGTTTTTTTCCGATATGGTACAGTTTTAGCTAAGTTCCATTGGCAAATATATGATTTACCTTAATTGTTGTAGCATCTAGGTGAATCATCTAACTCATAGGGATATTTAGTGTTGAGGTCTTTATTCTGCTTGGTTTTAGGAGGAATTTGTCTCCTGTATTAATAGTGTTCTAGAGTAAGCTAGGTTACTTGATGACGGTGGTGTACGGGCAGCTTGTACACACTTTCACTATTCGACCGCTTACCTGCTACCTCATTTGTCGGGTAACTCTACCCACTAAGACATATGCAGATGGGAATAGTTCACCTAGTTTTTGTCTCTGTTGGGATTTGAACACTCGTCTCTAAGGTTTGCACCCCACTTCATTGACCACGAGATTTTTCTTTTCACTTTCATTTCTCACCCTTTGAGATGCTTGGAGTTTAAATAGTATTCCATTGTGTTGACAATACTTGAGCTGCGTTAGTCGAATAGTTCAAAGGTTACAGAAGTGTCGTCTGTCTCTTTTGAATTTTACTACTCTAAAATCGGAAATGTGCTGATAGCTTGGGTTAGAGTAGTGTTATTAACTCATACGGACCCCTTCTCGTGAAACATTTTTATACGGCAAGAAACTGAAATTTAGTTGGCGTATTACATCTATTAAAACAAGATACTATGGACACTGTTTTAAAGTGGTACAGTTCTCAATAATACTTCTTTTACTTGTTTCTGTAAATTGTGATCTGGTTAGTTGAGAAATTGGTTCCTTTTGTTTGGCTCTTTTAGATTCTTGAAATCCTACCGTTTGTGAGAGAAGATTAGGCAATCACCTGGAATAACACCTCTAACATGAGATGATACTATAGAATAAACATCTATTTTAAGAACATAGAAAGATGATTTTGATACTTGTGTAAGTCCCGAGCTATCAATCTACCAGGAAGTCATTCGGTGAAGGTCATCTACAAGGAACTTGGATACTACTTGGAAAAATCATGATTCTTTAAAGTTGATCTTAACTCATTAATTTTGGATTTTACTTCAAGTGCTTAATGAAGTAGTCTTTAATTTTCTTTTAACCAGAATCTATAACCTGAAGTTAGTTCTCGTGCTGCAATATTTTGAGACCTGTCGGACACAACATACTACTTAGTAAAACAGGATTCTTGGTCATGTTTTGCATCATGAATTTACGTTTTTTTATCTGAAGAACAGCTTATTAGATAGCTTCTCCAGGTACTTCTAAACATTTTTTCCTCATAACTTCAGTATACATGCTTAATGAAATTCACACATAGCTGTCAGCCATTCCTTTCCTCTTCACAACAATACATATTTGTGAGGATCATTCAGGTCTTGTTCATTGCCTTTCCTCTTTCACCATATTAGGCTAAGTGATTCTGAGTGGAGAATCTTGCATTCCTTATAGTATTAGAATGGATATTCCATGACTCAGAATAGCTTCGATGGCTTGATTTGATTAAGTTGCTTCTCCTGGTGTTGAGCAATTTATAAAACATCAGTTCTCCAGTCAACTGTTGTGTTTTGCTTTTCTTAATAGCCCTAGTGTTCTGATATGGTTTGAGTGTCTTCATCTCACTAATTTTTGCTCCTCAATCTTCTATACAGCAAGAGAAGGAAAGGGCCATGATCAATGAAATGGTTGGAAAGCTTACAAGTGCTTGCTGGGATAAATGTATCACTGGAACACCTGGAAGCAAGTTCAGCTCCAGCGAAGCTAATTGTCTAACCAACTGTGCAGAACGCTATATGGAAATGAGCCATATTATTGTCAAACGGTTTCAGAACATGCAGTGAAGAACAATTAGCTGCACAATATATGCACACTTTCCCATTCCTCTGTGCTAATGAAAACTAAAATGTACTTTCGTTTTAGGTGGTAGCAATTACAATTTTCATTACAATTCTCACTAAGGTCCATTCTCAATACATTTTTTGTGTGATTTGTTGATGTTAGCAGATAGTTAATTTACTAACAGTCTATTTAAAGTTTAACTTATCTTTCATCTTTATTCCTCTGGACGTCTGAATATAAACTAAAACATCATAGTCCCCCTTCATTCTATCCATCGACCAAACAACTATTGCTAATGGAAGGCATTCAAGGAAAATGGAAGACGTTAAGGATACCTTTTTTTCCTTCCTAATGTTGCCTTCTTATGTAAGACAAATGTTTATAAATTGCCTTGAAGATTCTCTTTCAGCGTTATTGTGAACCATTTTCACCCTTGCAAAAACTAACCATGTGTTTCTCTAGAAAACTTTTCAAAGTCGAGGAGTGTGCACATCTGGAGCAAAATGGTGGTACCATGAGTGGCTACAGATTCACACGTGATAACATGAGGCAATTACCCAAAAAGAGAAGGGATGAAGTAGAATAGAATTTGTATCTTCACAATATATCACATATAACAGTTGGAGGCCATTACTGGCAAGATTTTTTTTCTCTCTTTGCAGATTAAGCACATTTCAAAGAACTTTCAACCAAAGAAAACTAAACGTAGAAGGAAAATAGAATTATACACACAACAGCACACCTCCTCAAGGATAACCTGATCCCATCCGTTGACGGGATGGACAGGGTCATCCTTTGGCTTAAGATCTCTACTTGTCAGTTTTTCTACATTAATTTAAACAGCATACAGGCCAGCTACTATTGCTGGTTGTCAAGCCGGTAAGCACTATCACTGACAGTAGTCCGATTAGACTCCCCAATTTCAGATGCCATGGCAATTACATCAGGCGGTATATTCAAAGTTCCACTTCTTCTTCCCCAACTATAGCGCCTGGGATGTAGGATACTACGCCCCTCAGCCAAGGTGGTGTTGCTTAGCTCTGGAGATGCAGCCAAGAGCTCTTCATCCTTATCTAACTGACTATCATTTCTAGGCTGTCCTTCAAAATCATCGGTTCCTGTTGTAGTCCCATGCCAACCTGGCTTCCTTCCCATTTCTAAGTCGCTCATTGTTTTCTCCAAGTTCGGACTAACAAAACCACCAACCACTTCACGAGCTGGTATCCCAGGTTCTCTCTGCACTCTGTCCCTGAATCTGTTCTTGGAAGGAGGAATACTGGTGCAGAATATCTCTAAGAAGTTATGGATTACACCTTTGTCAAAAGGATTGATCCGCCGATCATATCGATATCTAAAGTTCTCATACGTCGACTGCAAGCAGATAGAAGACTCAAGTGTCAAAAACATCAAGTAATCTAATCCTATAAAATCGAAGGTCTTCACGAGTTTGAATCATTTAACTGAAGAAACAAAGAAAAAGAAGGGAAAACATCTGAAACATTGCAGCTGTCAAGAAGAATATATTACCTGGTTTGTGCCAATAAGATAGAGATGGAAGACAGTCAGGCCACCAACAAACCAGACTGATATGAAAGTATAAATGATTAACACAATGGAGGCAGGAGTCTTGGCCATTGCTTTCCAGATGGTGGTCTGCTCACCATCCATGATCCTTCTAATATAGACCCAGCAGAAACCATGGACGTATAAGCAAAGAAGGGTTGTTGAGAATACAAACATGAAGAAGAAGCGGTAATTCCTCTGCACCACCAAACACAATGTAGTTCAATTTAAAGGCTAAAACATTTCACTTTGAAATTTTGTATGAAGGAGCTTACAAAAGTAGAAGCTTTGACCAGACTAGGAAAAGCGTTCCAGAACTTAGAGACCTAGATGTCCTTTATCACAAAAAGGGAGACGACCAAGATGTTCTACCAGGATTAGGTGAGGAGAAGATGCGCAGATAACATTGCAAACGGAAAATATTTTATAAAAAAAGTTTGTCAGTGAAAAATAAAAGAACAGAAAACAAGAGGAGCCGCCCCCCACTCAAATCACTCTATCTTTAATCTCAAATGTTTAGCAAGTAGACAATTTTAAGTTGATATACTTTAACATTGCAAGGCTTCTTCGTGTTTGACAAAAAAAACTATCAAGTATCTTTTTTGTCAATACCCAAAAAAAAGGATCCTATACTTTAGAATTAACTTGACTATGTACTGGCTGGCACTGTTAACCTAAAGAGTGAAAGGATGGGAAAAGTTCATGACAGACTGACAGCTCGGTCAAGTGCCATTCTAGCTTTAAAACCTTTGTGGAGAAGAATTTAATGACCCAAAACATGTTCTTGAGGAGGCTCATGGATTCAGGAAGAACAAAGAGGAGAAATGATAACTGACTGAAATCCTTTTGGGACGACAGGCAAACCCATGCAGGAGGACACTGTTACTCATGAACATAAATAAACTGTGTAAGTTAACATGCATATATCAAATCACTCAGAATCCTAGGCATCTTTCGGGCAACAATCAATGTATGGTCCACAAAAGGGAGAATTACAAAACCAATTGATCACAAATTAAATAATGAATAATCATCACAAATTATTGATAAATACAGAACTGTCAACAATTGGAGTAAAAGATTTTTTTGGAATAAAGCCCGCTGTGAAGTTAAAGAAGTTATGAAACTAATAAAGAAAATAGGAATATGAAGTGCACTTGTTACTTAGAAATTAAGAAAAAACCATCCATGCAATGCAAGGATATGCTTTTTGAGAAGAAAACAAAACTGGAAGGAGATGAACATATTGTAGGGTCCAACAGCAAAGCGGAAAAGATTTTCAGAGATTAGGATAAAGTGCTCACCAATCCAATACATTGCCCAACCCAGGGACAGTGATGGTCAAACCGTTCCACGCAGTTATTGCAAATTGAACAGTGAGAACAACGCGGAGGCCTATACAGCATGCAGGTATCACAATATTTGACTTTGACAGTTATTCCATTGACATTCACGTCCTTGATGCGGGGCAAACGTAATTGTGGAGTTTGACCAGGTCCAGATTGAATACTTCCTTCAAAGTTCTCTAGCTCTGGAGGATGAGGATTGCGAGGAATAATACCAGGATCTCTTCCGGATGTCAGTAGAAGCAGGACTAAGACCTTATAAAGCAAATAACATTTATTACGTTCTATTTTGACTCATGAACCAATATTCCCCTTTGGCCATAAAATTAAAGTTCAGGAAACAACCCAATTAATAGTTCCTTTATGTTACAAAAATTAGCAAGAAACATCAGAAATCCTTTACGTACAAAGAATTCTTTTCTCATACGAAGACAGAAAGTCATCTGTATTAACATGATAGTAAGGCAACCCAGAAAGCAGGCCATCCACTTTTGTGCGATATCCAATAAACGAAATAAAACTGCAAGAAACTAGACACATTCTCTATGTGCAGCAAAAATTAAAGTACTATACAAACTTCCATCATCGCACCACTCACTATCAGATGTCCCAAGTACCAGCACTCTGCTATTGCGCCCCTCCCCCCCCCCCCACACACACACACAACAAGCTTTTTCTTCACCATCATATGTATATCATGGTTAGAGATTTCTCTTTTTGTTGAAATGAACCATGATTAGAAATTTCTGTTCTTTAAAAAATTCTTATATGCTCCTTAAAGCTAAGTGAAAAACCCCAGTATAATAAAAATTACTTAAGTCTACCAACACAGTAACAATTGATGGAAAATCTGCATGTACTGAAGGCAAGTTAAAATCTGGAAAATTAGTAACAATTTTCTGTCTTTATTTTATTATTCTCTTGAGAATAGATGAAAAACCAACCCGCTCTACATAGCAAGACTTTCACTGTTGTTTCTAAAGTAGACTGCAGCACATCTTCCACTTGTTATTGGCCTTACTTAGTGCCTCTTCTTTGTTCAGTAGATTTTCAAAAGTTGATCCAGACTACATTGGATCAAGTAATTTATGAAACAATAACCATCATTGTTTGGTTGCAACAATTCATTTAGTTCAACTAGAAAAAAAGGGCAGAAGATTGACTTGGTCCTTTGAACCCAATAGCATCTTCAAAATATAATCTGCCTTTTACATAAAAAAATACCTAGCCTATTGCTTAACCAACTAAGCATGCTATGACCTTTTTTTTCTTCATAACAAGTAGTGTAGGGGATGCTCAGACCATTTTATATGTTTGACATAATTATTCATGCAATCCACATCTTATTATAGGTATGTACTCAATCCATATCGCCTGCATAAAATAGAATTAATAAGAAAAGAAAAAGATGTGGTCTTACAAGGAGAATTCTTGTTAAAAAGAATTCGTGCACTAATGGATATGGAATAGCTCGGAAAGGATTAGGCTGGTTGAGCAATGGACGGCAAACTGAGCGGATTACCAGAGGTATCTAAACAGACTAGAACTAGCATGTAAACTTAAGCCATTAGGCATGCTCCAGACCACATACTGATGTTTTATAATGTAAAGAATAGACGCTAGTCAAAATAACCACGTTCCTGGCAGTTTCTCGTCTGATGAAGATGTGGAGTTATCATATTAATCAAGCTACAATGTTAAGCAATGGCAGAAGATCTTTTGCAGTTAGATCACAATTAATAAATCATAACAACCCAGTCTTTTTGACACATTATCAACATTTACAATTATTGTGCAAAGGAAACTTGTTTTTCTTCATGAATCACCAGACTTGCTTTAATGCCCAAATTGAATGCAAATGCAAGAAAGAAAAGGAACAGCCAAGTAAATAACACAGTATCTACATAATGAGAAAGAATGTATTCATTTACATAATAAGAAAGAATGTATAGTCAAGTGATCAGGAGAAACTACTCGTAGAATTCCATTATCTGAAAATGATCAAAATGCACAACACTTGCTTTAATTCCACCAGCTAAGACGGCTAACATAACCATAAATATTAGAGGTATTTGAAGACTTTTGAAATCATGCATACAGATTATAAGACTTACATATAGTGTAAAAGCAACAGCCACGACCATGATAGACCACCCCCAATGACCAGCAAAATCATCTACAATTTTCCTCGCCACAAAGACGCAAAACACAACAACTGGGGAAACTATAAGTAAGATAGTCATAAAGAGCGACCTCACATCAGGCCCAAATATGAACCTTCCTTGAAGACAAAATTTCTGCATAATCAAAAGGCAATACTTAAATTGAGAAAGAGTAAGCAAAATCACGAGATGTGCTAATCAAGACAGCCAGAAATGCAAAAGAAAAGAATGCCAAAATTTTAGCAACAAACAACAATATAGCTAACTGGGATACCATGCTAACTATACGTGTTGCTCTTTACGGCAAAGTCAATGTCAGTTAGGTTCCGCTAGCAGTAAATTGTTTGACTTGATGAAATTTGTATGTAGTACCTAATTTGTTTTGCATAAAATTCTGGAAATCGACAGTATAGTACTTTCCTTTTTGGGGTAGCTTATGGTTTTTTCCCCTCCTTTGATAAGTTGGGTAGCTTATGGCTTTTCTTCCTTTCTTTCCTTCTTCAATAACTTGGGGTAGATTAGTCTCCACAAAAAAAAAAACTTGAGATAGCTTATGGTCTGGTCCTTCAGGTCGTTTAATTTTGTTTAGTAGGAGTAGTAGTTATTCTGGATGAGGAGAAAATTTTGGGGTCTACAAGTACTACCTCAGAGTTAATTCTTTTTTTCTCTTTAGAGAGTCGGAAGAATACAGAATTTTGCAGCAATTCTGCTTTTTTGGACTCTTGTATTTACTTCTGATCACCAGAGAGATTCCCCCAGAGAGATTCCTAAGGTTACTGGAACAACTCTTACAACCTTTTTTCACTTTTACTTTTGATCTTCTGCATATGGAGACCTCAATAACCCCATTAGGTACATGCTACCTACCAGCACAAGTACGAGGTAACTCTGTCCAACAAGTCTTAGGCAAATGAAAAGCAATCACATAGCATTTTTGTCTTTGCTTGCATTTGCACAGTAAACTTCCATCTACCCTAGCTGCAGGGGATCTTTCCTCAACTAATGCATGACCTAGCAAGATCACCTTCCCATCTGATAATGATTTTAAGTTTATTATTTCCATTTCTCAATGAACTTAATTAGCTCAAACAGACTCTTATCTCCAATCCAAACGGCATGTCATCACAAACCTCTGCTGAACCTCATTCCACCCCCAAAATAAGTTGAAACAAGGAAACGAAGTACTATCTCCTGACTCCTGTGTATTCTTACAGGCCAAAACTCGAAAAGGTAGATAATAGATACTTAGTAAATGGATTAACTGTCAGGTGGCACCACCTGAACTTACAGTCTAATGGTACCAGTTTGATTCTTTCACACAACAAATATGAACTCAATTCTCATTGTCTCTTTCCCCCTTGCTTGATCCCCTAAAGTAACAAAAAAGAATTTAAAAAAACGCCAGGTGCTTAATGCTCATGGTTGGCACAGAAATGGTAGAAAATAAAAGGTTAAGAACAGATTACTTACAATACAAAACTGCCATCAAAAACTTATTTTTGAAAGCTAAAATCCACCACGTGAATTACAAAAGTAATCCAAAAAATATGGACTATGAACACAGACTAATTCAACAGCTTGTTCAAATAATCTGAAAACGAAGAAACTAATGAAATCAAATGTATCGTAGATTTCAACTAGAGATCAAAACAATAAATCGATTCCACTAAAACCGAGAATTCAATCACCAAACTCCTAACAATAAATTGAGGAAACTTTAAGCAGAAAATAAACACAAAATCACACTCATAATCATTACAAAACCTAAAATATGCTTAAAGTAGGAGGAGCAGAGGGAAAATAAATCGAGTACTTACATTGCTGCCTTTCCAGGTCTGATACGTCCGGAGAAACGCCGTATTTTCAACTGCGCCACCGTCGGAACCTGAACTCCTCGGCGGAGCGACTCCATTCATGTCTCTTTTTTCCTCTCTGTAACAAAAAAAATTAGGGAAGAAAAATGAAGAAAAAAGCTGTACAAAATGAATCGGGAAAAGGTCAATGAAAAAGAAAGCTGAAAGGAAAAGGGAAAAAGGCGGCTTTTTATTTGTTTATTTTTATTATTATTATTATTATTACTACTACTGCTCCAATATTTCTTCTATTTTGGGATTTTGACTGAAAAACTGGCAAAATGGTAAAACGTTGACTGCGTCAGCTACGAGGGAAAATGGCGGCAGTTCCGTGGTAATAATGAGGGGAGTGAATTTCTTTACAGCTATAACGGCAAATGGACGGTGGCGGCGTTATGTACACGAGTTTTAAATGGAATATTATTCTCTACAGTCTAGAGTAAAAGCACATTTGGACATACAACTTTTTGCTAATTTTCAAAAAAAATTAAAAACTATTTGATTATATATTGTACTTGATTTTTATTTTTTTTCAATCCAATTTGAAATTAAATTGTTTAAGTTTGAAAAATTGATTAATAATTACCTTTTTACATTTAAAAGATTCTCACAAAAAGCTATTAGAATTGAACTTTATATGAATATTTCGGAATTTTTGGGCAAGAGAATTACCTCGTCATCGTGCCAGCTAGAGATGATTGGACTCACATTTTTTTGTTTTATTTTTTTTGCATAAGAACTATTTCGCTTTTGGTAAACTTCAAATTAGAAAACTTGAAAAAAATTATCGTCACTTGTCAAACTGTTGCTGAGCAATTTTTAGATGTCGCTTGAAACACTTTTGTCTGTATTTTAAGAATTCATATTTCAATATCTTTTCAAAAATATAATCTTTAACTCAATTTTAAAGATATTATTCTATTATTACTCAAATATTACCTAATTGGTGCCCAAATATAAACAAAAATTAGAGCATGAGGAGTGGGTGGCAATTGAAATGATTGAAGGCAAGTATTTTGGAATGTGGAAAGTGGGGGACAAATTATGGAATTTGCCGACCCTTTCTCTACCAATATTTTACTGCTGTGGTGTGGCACTGGTGAAAGTTATACCAATTAAGATGATTTTTTTTTTTGTGGAAGTCATAATTATAAATTGTCACATCATGAACATATGGGGAAAAAAATGGAATCGTGAATTTAATCAATATCACAATAGAATTGGAAATACTCCAATTTTAGTCGCCGTTTGGCCATGAAAATCAAATACCAAATTGGAGTTGGAGTTGGAGTTGAAGTTATGTTTGGTCATGAATATAAATTGGAGTTGTTTTTGACTTTTTGTGAGAGAAGTGAAAATACCTTTTTCTTGTTTTTCAAATTTCGGAATTCAAATTTTCATGGCCAAACACCATTTTCGTAATTCAACTCCAGAAAAAAGTAAAAAAAATTCATGGCCAAACACCCACTTAGTCTTATGGATCAAATCCTAACTTAGGCATAAACTACAGGTAACACTAATTTGTCACCATTCTAATTTCCAATCAGTACTAACAATCAGATTAAATTGGGAGATTATCAATTTTTTTGATACAGGTAGGTCGAGTTTTCCTCCAAATATAAAATATGGATATGCCCAAAGAGACGAAAAACAAAGATGTGTCACTAATCATACTAAGCTAATAGTTTCTTTAAGTTATATACTCATTAACTTCAAAACATAAAAAAACAATAGATGTGATTTGAGTATGTAAATGAAAAATCAAATTCAAAAAGTCAAACTTTGAGTTTAATTATATTATACATTTCGAAATCAAAACATCTGAAAACCTCATATCAGTTAAAACCAATAGGTAAAAGCTTCTTTTTTTTTTGAAAAAAATAAATCAAAAGTCATTTAAGATTCAATAATAACAAATTAAGTCTAATTTAAAAGAATTTACCAAAATAAATGGAGGTCCAAATCTTTATGACTTAAAGTATAACTAGTAGTCTAGAATAATGTAATCAGATAAATGCAAACATCAATAATACGATCTCTTACTTGTGTTCTACTTATGAATACATATTTTTTTTAGCCTTGTTTGGAATTTTTCAATATAGCCATACACCCTACCATTTGAAGATATTGGGTAGTTCACCAACTAATTCGGTATTTGAGTTGACCCAAAATAGCACAGTTGTCCCAAGAAAAATTAGAATAGTATTAATCAACACACCTTGTGTTTAATTAATTGGAAAATTATTATAATAGATATTAATGTCTGATGCCAACTGCCAACAACCAACGTCAAGTGCCATGCCAATTGCCAACTTTACAATTGTGTTTTACTGATTCGTTGTCACCCTAAATTTATAAGATAATATCAGAAAATAATTCAAGTAATTGTGAAGGAACATGCCACATTTAATACTTAATAGAGTTCAATTCAGTCGATTTAGTTATATTTTTCAGCTTCTCCCAACTATCATGGTATACTTCATTTGAAAATTAGATATTTTTATGCTTATATATTGGACCTCGTCGTTCTTTTTTGGCCCAATTAATCACTGGACTCTTTGCTGGTGCAATGATTACTTAAGATCTCCAGTCCTGGTCCATAGCTTAACATGGGCCTGGGCCTATCTAAAGGTTACTTTGAGATAGAGAGGGCAAAAAGGGATTAAAATCAGTAAAAAAGAGGTCCTACCGGGAGTCGAACCCAGGTCGCTGGATTCAAAGTCCAGAGTGCTAACCACTACACCATAGAACCTCATATGCTGCTTTAATCAAGACTTATATTCATATACATATATTTCTAAAAAAGCCCAGACGTGCATGCAGGCAGTCTAGACCCAATTTGAATTTTTATAAAATGCTATAGACCTGTTTGACCAAACTTCTAAAATCAGCTTATTTTTAAAAGTGTTTTTTAAAAATACTTTTGATGAAAATCAATTTGTCTTTGGCCAATAAATTTAAAAAACACTTTTGAGCAGCAATTAGTGTTCGGCCAAACTTTTTAAAAGTGCTTCTGTATTTTTCTCAAGAGTGCTTTTCAAAAAAGTGCTTTCGGGGAGAAGCTACTTTTTTTAGCTTCTGGAAAAAACAGCTTCTGCTACTCCCCAGAAGCACTTATTTTCTTCCAAAAGCTAGGCCAAACACCTTAATTTTTTGAAATAAGCAACTTTGAGAAAAAAATAAGCACTTTTGGCAAAAAATAAGCTTGACCAAATAGGCTATTAGTTTCTCTTCTTAAGTGAACGATTATATTCTATAAAATATCCGATCAATTAGCTAGAAAGCATTCACTCGAGAATATTTATCTCATAATAAAGAGAAGATCATTAGCATAACATCGATCTGTAATATTTGCACTTCAAAGAGGAAAATTTTAGATTATTAATTAATTCTTCTTTTGAATTCCCAGAAAGAAGATCAGCATAGCATCTGATATGTTGTTCATGTTCCGATGTCCAATCCAACATTAGCTGGATGAATATTGTAATAATGTTATCTCCGTATATGATTTTGTATAATTCTTAACTCATGATCTAGTTTTTGAAATAGAGATAGTTAAAGAGCGGATAACCATTTTCTTTACTCAAACATGTCAAAGAAAGAAAAAGAAAACTTGAGGAAAGGAAAAGGAGATAATTCAAATATATGTGCATATGGTCCAAATTTTTTTCAAACTTTGCACATAGCGGGAGATTAGTGCACCGAGCTGTCCTTTTATTCATTTTGTGAAGCATAGGATAAATTAGCCACGTCGTCCTGCATGGCTTCAAAGATGTTAGGGAAAAAGTACATAATTGAAAGGGCATGTAGTGGCTGCTGAAATTAGGAGGCCTAACCATCCACAAATTAAATCCTAAAGTTTCGTCCTCTTCTTGTCTCCCATTATAATTTTTCCTTTTCTAATGTAAAGGTGGATATATACAGGATAAATCTTATCCAAGAAACATGAAGAAATTAAAAGCCAACATGATATAAGATATAGTTCAAGATTTTGATCAATCCATAAAAGGTAGCAAAGTTGTTAAAAGAAAATTAATTTCTACATATACATATTAATTATTGAGGAAATTATTTAATTATCTCAAGGAAAAATCTCTTCCTTCATCCTTAAATATGATTTGGAATTGCCCAAAACTATAATTTTGATATCTATTCTAAATGAGTTGCCCATAGCACCTATTTTCTCGTTTTATTAGTATCGAGAATAGCCAATATTGGGCAAAATATGCACCATATCGGATCAAATTATTCTCGTAGAACGCCGCATGTGAACATTATAAATTTATTTGATAACATTCTTTTTAACATATATAGAAACAAGAAACTGGATTCATTTAATTTCATTACGTACTATATACAGACATATAGACATATGACACAATCCACCTTGTAGACAAGATAAGCCTACTATATATAGTAAATATTAGGGCAAGCACTATAATCCCACTCTATGTCTCTATTATTAATTATGCCAAATGGCAAATATTAGTTTGTCCCTCCATCATTTCTGGATTGATTTTTTGCTGATTAGGAACACATTTTGTTGTACAGAAAATAAAACAGTCTATCCCTCTAAAAAGTAATGTTAAGCTTAGTGACCCTATGGATATAATTAGAAGATGAGTCGATGACATAATAAAAGCGTTACATGGGGCCTTTTTAATTTTAATTAGAGAGGATATATTTACTTTAACTACGTATTTTTTTTTAAAAAAAAAAACATAGTACAATAAAGAGAAGTTCTCCACTAATGACACTTACTATATAAACATTCTAGCTGAGCCATCTTCATTCATTGTCAAGTAGAACTAACAAGTTCTTGCAATTGTTAGCCAGTAAAAGAGCAAGACATTTCTTTCTTTGAAAAAAAAGAAAAAGAATGGCTGGTTTTTCTGACCACTGGACCTTTGCATTTGGTCTCCTTGGTAAATATTAATTCACCTTTTGTATTTAATTAATTATGTTTTATTTTCCCATTTAATTAGCTGTCCTTTATTTTCCAATTAGTGTCTTACATTCCTATTTAATACTTATATAGTATTGAATAGGGGAAATATATATAAATAATATCGTCATACTTAGATATCCTCAATCATTTACGTACATAATCGAATATTCCTAATACTAATAATTAATTTACTGAACCCTCTTTTTCTTGTATGTGCAGGAAACATTATCTCTTTCTTCGTATTCCTTTCTCCACTGTAGGTCTCTTGTTCATTAATTAAGTTCGTTTTTACCCTCCTTCAGAGTATAATTATTTTTTTGTGTTACATCGATTAATTTACATAGCTATGCTTCTACAGGCCAACTTTTTACAATATTTACAAGAAGAAATCAACAGAAGGGTATCAATCAATTCCATATGTGGTTGCTCTATTCAGTGCCATGCTTTGGATTTACTATGCATTTCTCAAGACCAACACCACCCTTCTCATCACTATAAACACTTTTGGCTGCTTCATTGAGACTATATACGTTGGCTTCTATCTTTTCTATGCACCAAAGAAACCCAGGGTATGTTTTTTTTATACATTTAACATCGTAACGAAGTACTTTTAGAATATCAGATCACCTAAAAGATAATTACGAATGTACTTAATTAATGCAGGTCCAAACTATAAAGCTAATTCTTTTATTAGTGGTTGGTGGCTTTGGAGCTATTGTCCTCGTCACTCAATTTCTATTCAAAGGAGCAGTTCGTGCCCAAATTGTTGGATGGATTTGCCTTGTGTTTTCCTTATGTGTTTTTGTAGCACCATTATGCATAGTGGTAAGTTTATACATCAAGAATCATACCATATTGTTGAAAGATTTTAACTTACGGTATAAATTTTTTACACTATCAGATCACCTAAAAGATAATTACAAATAACTGTCTACAATAAGTAGACTTAGTTATCTACAAAATAATCCAGCAAACTTATAGTGTAAAAATACAGGAGAATGATGTTGAGTTTTTCAATTTACTGCAGAGGCAAGTAATCAAAACAAAGAGTGTGGAATACATGCCATTTCTCCTCTCTGTTTTTCTCACATTAAGTGCTGTTATGTGGTTTTTCTATGGTCTTTTATTAAAAGACTTCAACATTGCTGTAAGTTCTCTAACTTACATTTCCTACTAATATCGTATATTTTTTGAACTATATAACTAATATTTTTTAAATTCTGTTTTTTTTGGTCCAATAGATTCCAAATGTGTTGGGATTTATCTTTGGTATTCTCCAAATGATACTTTATGTGATGTACAACAAGAAAGAGAAAGTTGTTACAAAGGAGCAGAATCTTACAGAGCTAAAAAACCATGTGATAATATTAGAGGAGGACAAGAATAAGAAGCTTCCAGAACTAAGTGAAGAGCAGATTATTAACATTATGAAACTTGGTTCACTTGTTTATTCAGAGAAAAATTATGGAAATTTAACTGATGCTGCTAAAAATTAGTAGAAGGTTGTTCCCAATAGGTGCAAACTGTGGAAGCTTGAGACTTTGTAAATTTGTTCGGTAATTTGTAAATTGCAAGCTTGAGTAGATGTAAATCGATTCCAGGTCTCCCACGTGAGGAGTCACTCACCGAACCAACCCTTGCGGGTTAGCTTATTTGGATTTGATGTGTATTTTATTTACATAATAGTGCTTAATTATCAATTGTAAATTATGTTTGCCCATTAATTCAAGCTCTAATTTTGTCCACCCCTACTCCTTATAACATTAATAACTTGTTAGATAGTTATTATTTCTTGAAATTAACTTGCGATAACTTAAAGGTAAATGGTTTGAACCAAGAGCACATAATTTCTTGTTTAAGAATATTGAATCCTTTTCTTTTTTGGCATAAAAAGTTTTGTTTCACGCTTTCTAAATAATACTTTTATTATTTGCAAGACTTTGGTTTTGTATAAGATGAAATTAGAGGTGACAAAATTAGCCGTCGAAAACATAATCTGTTTAAGTTTGAGTTGGTTATTGATTCAAATGGGTCGATATATAGTCCAAATTGACCAATGAAAAATCTTGTCAAAATATTTTTAAAAGACAGTTGTTTTTATCTGCTATGTTATATATAGTCATAATAAAGAAATAATATTTTATTATGTACTACAAAAATAATGTATAAAAGAACAACTAATATAATTAAAAACTTTGCGAGAATTAGACGGATTGAATTGTAACCTGCATTTTAATTCATTTCAACTCAAATAACTTATGAATGGATTATATTAACTTAGTTCATTTTGACCCATATGGATTCAAATCAACTCGCGCATTCGACACAACCGATTGAAATCAACCGCAGATCATAAAAGTGGGCCCACCAGCACCGTGGCGTACTCAAAATTGAAAAGATTAAAATTAGAGCTAGCAAATTTAGCATAAGTCTATTTGATCCGTCCAATCCACCCAGATTTTAATGAGTTGCGCATGAGCTACATTGTATATGCCCTAAGTTTGGGCATATTGGCCTAAACTGACCCATCCAAGTGTCGAGTCCTCTTTACTCTTGATTGCCTTTATGGATAATAGGTTCTCTGTAAGTTTTTCAAGATTTTTTATTTTTTCTTTGTATAATCAAATTTTTGCTCAAGATTTATGGGGTTTATTTGTAAAGGTATCGGGAAATGAGATAGACGAAAAATATAGAGGGGAATTTACTAAATGACTATCCAAAAAGGGATAAGTGGCGAAAATTTTATATATTTTTTAAAAAACTTGATAATTAACTTTTTTTCCCTAAAAAATAATAATTGTGTAAAAATAACTTCTCCTCAGATCCGGCTTCTTTTCCTCCTCCTTGCAATAAATGATGTGCACACAATTAACAATTAAAACTGAAAAAGGATGAGATATGTACTTGAAAATCCATTGATTTCTTTCATTGTGATATGTACACAATTAATATTTCATTGAGATGATATTGCATATTTCTAATGATATAGATTGATTTATATATGGTTGAAGAAAATTAAATGATATAAGATCAAAGTAGCATATATATTAACCATTAGGACTTCACAATGGTAAGTTTGAGACTTATAGCCAATTTAACCAAGTTTTTGGAAGCCAAAAAAATCTTGTTTTCGATAGTTTAGTTAGAGGTGTTTGGCTAAGCTTTTTAGAAAGAAAAAAAAAGTAATTTTAAATAGTTGCAAAAGCTAAAAAATAAAAATAAAAAACTCTAATATTAGCAAAATTCTTCTTCAAAATTAATTATCCAAACACAAACATCTATTCTCCAAAAGTACATTTTTTCAGAAACACGTCCTACGAAAAATACTTTTCAAAATAGACAGATTTTAGAAATTTGAACAAACAAATTACTACTAATCATTCTTTTGAATCCCTGGAAAGGTATATTACTGATAATAGTATCTTTTTAGTTTTTATAGTACGACTTTTATGAACAGTACTAAGTTTGAGCCTTTTACAGAAAAATAGTTTAATGTTTATTCCTCTCTGCATGAAATTTAAAATTATGGACGTGATATGTACAGATAGAATATAATAGCAATATATTTTCAGCCTATCCTCTTTGTTGACGCTTTCCATTGAGATATACATTTGATGCAAAATGTATAAAGGAAATTAGAGAAAGCTTAAAAAAAAAAAAGGACAAAAAGACAATGAGAGGATGGAAATTCATGTATATATTTTGTGATGTGCTAAGGATAAAATTGTATATATGGGCCACGTCCTTGTTTCAATCATGATTGGGAAATTATATATAATTCAAATGCATGTATTGGCTGCTGAAATTGGGAGGACATGCATCCACAAAAACCTAAAGTTTCTTCATCTTATTGTCTCCCATGATTTTCCTTTCTTACTATAAAGTTGGATGGAAGATAAATCTTGTCCAGGAGAATTGAAGGGAAAAGCTAGCAAGATTATTCAACACTTTTTTGAGCAACCCCCCCTCCAAAATAAAGTCTATATATAATAGGGTAAAGTAACAATAACGATAATATAAAGTGTGATTTCACAAGTGAGATTTGGAGAGGTTCCAATGCATGTTTGAGGGTGAATAGGGAGATAAATTCCTTGCGGGATAGAAAGAAAAAAAGAAAAGAATGATAAAGGCACGAAATATTAAAAATTAGAGATTTGTTTTAAATGAGGTTTTGCTTTTATTGGGTACATGTTTATCTAGTAAAAGACTACTCAAAAGTAATAGTACTTATGTTTTTTTAATTAGAGCTTTATTTTAATTGAGAGATTCTTATTTACATATATAGTGGGACATTATCAGTCTTCACCCTCAACTAGGTCCACGTACGTTTGTACTTAGATTGATATTTTGCTTTCGGAGAGTTGCAAAATAAATTGTTTTGTGAATCACTTTTATCATTTCTCGAATCTAGTTTGTGAAATTAGGTAAAAATATTTGAAAATCGAATATGACGCTAGTTGGGCGGGTTTAATTGAAAAATAAAGTCACACCTTTGCAATCGACTATAGGATGATAATCACTTAATTCTAACATTGCAGAATCTACTAAGACAAGATAATTAAACCCCTATATATAACCAAAGCAGTTTGTATTTATTCTGATTATTTGCATCATCCATATGGCGTAGTAATTGATGACACTATTTAGTGCCAATATTATGTATACCCCTATGGCCACTTGTGTATATTATTGATGCCAAATGGCAAACATTGATTGGTCTGTCATCACTTTATGGTCGATTCTTTTTGCTAAATAAAAGCACAATTCGTACAGGAGATAAAAGGGAATCTAACGTACAATTTAATATATGAATTTTCAGCTTAGTGCGTCCTCTATAGATTGGTAGATGACATAACAAAAGTTCCATATGGGGTCCCCTATTTCTTTTAGGATATGAAACCCTGCCACTTACCCGCCCTAAAAAGAAAAAGAAATATCGGATCGTTTGATTGGTGAGATAAAGATAATAATTTCAAAATATTTTAAAGGATTATTTTATTCAATTTGGTAATGAGTATTATTTAGTCTCACGATTATTTTATCTCATTATTTTAGTATAAATGGTGGGATAAGTTATCTTATATAAAAAGTGATATATCTCAATCTATCCCATCCCGTTGGCCAAACGACCCTGACACAGTACAATAAAGAAAAGATCTCCACTAATGACACCAACTTTCCTCCTCTTGCTATATAAACATGTACTAATATAGCCACCTTCATTCACTGTCAAATAGAACAAGCAAGTGCTTGCAATTATTAGCCAGTAATACATCAACCCAAAGAATTTCTTTCTTTGGAAAAAAAAAAAGATGGCTGATTTTTCTGGTCATGACTGGGCTTTTGCATTTGGTGTCCTAGGTAAAATCCATTTTTGTTTTGTTAGTACAAATTGATTTCATTGTATATATTTGCATATCCTCAATCATTTGTTTACATATTTTACATCATTGATTTTTATGTTGAATTATCTCTTCCTATTATTCATTACTAGTTCATAAATAATATAATGATGTTTAATTTTACCTTCTTCTGCTTCTATTTTGCAGGAAACATCGTCTCCTTTTTAGTTTTCCTTTCTCCACTGTATGTCTCTTGTTCCTTCAGTTCCTTTTTTTTTTCTCCCTCTTTCTAAGTATATATATACATTTTCTGCGTTGCAACTATTTGGGGAATCGATCAATTAATATGCATACTTATAATACATGGTCCTGCAGGCCGATCTTTTATAAAATATACAAGAAGAAATCAACAGAAGGGTATCAATCAATTCCATATGTGGTTGCTCTATTCAGTGCTATGCTTTGGATTTACTATGCATTTCTCAAGACCAACACTACCCTTCTCATCACTATAAACTCTTTTGGGTGCTTCATTGAAACTATATACGTTGTCTTCTACCTTTTCTATGCACCAAAGGAAGCCAGGGTACGTTTTTCTATACAATAAAGACGTAAACAAGTACTTTTAAAATATCAGATCACCTACAAGATAATTACAAATAATTTATCGTAAAGTGTGATTAATTATGCAGGTTCAAACCATGAAGCTACTACTTTTATTAGTGGTTGGTGGCTGTGGTGCTATTGTCCTCGTTACTCAGTTTCTATTCGAAGGAGTTGTTCGTGTACAAGTTGTTGGATGGATTTGCCTTGTGTTTTCCTTGTGTGTGTTTTCTGCACCATTATGCATAGTGGTAAGTTTTATTCATGCAAGAATCAATAACATATACTTCCTCCGTTTTAATTTGTTTGGCTTATTTTGACTTTGCACGGAATTTAAGAAAGTAAAGAAGACTTTTGAAACTTGTGGTCTTAAATTAAAGATATGTTAAATATATTAAAATATCCTTTAATTTTGTGGTCTTGAATATGCCATGTGAAAAGTTAAAATTAAAGACTTTCTAAAAAAAGAAAAGAGACATTATTTTTGAAACGAACTAAAAAGGAAAGTAGGCCAAACAAATTAAATCGGAGGGAGTATATTGTTGAAAAACCTTAACTCTGTGCTTTCCTTTATTCGTTTTTGAGGTATCAATATATTGGATACCTATTGTTGAAAATATATTTTCGTCATGTTAACACTTTTCCTTTACCTCCTATATATGTATGTGTTTTTTTAACAATTATTGCTTACCTTCCAGAGATTTATAAGTTAGTAGAAATAAAATATAATGTGAATTCCAAGTACTTATTATTTTATTAAGTATATTTTTATTATGCTTTAGTGCACCGGGCTGCCCTTTTTTTTTAATATATTATTGTTAATATTATTATTTATATAATTGATCCAAATTTTTTTGAGACTGAGACATAATTATTATTTTACATATCTTCGGTTTTCATTGTTCATGAATAAAAATATATAATGGTATCCATTTTCTCATTTTAATGCAGAGACAAGTAATCAAAACAAAGAGTGTGGAATACATGCCATTTCTCCTCTCTGTTTTCCTCACTTTAAGTGCTGTTATGTGGTTTTTCTATGGTCTTTTATTAAAAGACTTCAACATTGCTGTAAGTTTTTTTTTTAGATTAATTCATTTCCCAGCCTTGACTAGCTTTGATGCATCTATATATAGTACTTCTTGAACTATGATACTAATATTTTCCCTTTAATTTCTTTTTAATGAATAGATTCCAAATATATTGGGATTCATATTTGGTATCCTCCAAATGGTGCTCTATGTTATGTACAACAAGAAAGAGGAAGAATACTTTGTAAAGGAGCAGAATCTTCCTGAGCTAAAAAACCGTGTGATAATCTTACACAATGACAGGAATTTTCCAGAACTAAGTGAAGAGCAAATTATTGAAATAGTGAAACTTGGTTCACTGATTTCATGTACACAGAAGTTTGATTTGGCCTTATGCATGCATGAAAATATAGCTGAAGATCATAAAAAGCTGTGGAAAACACTGGAAGTCTGAGATTGTATATACCAGTAGTAAATTGTTGCTAATTGGGCATGTCAAGAAATGCAAATAGATTTAAATTATATACACTGACGTGTATTATTGTATTTATTATTATGATGATTAATTCTTTAAGTATCAAATGTAATTATATTCTCCGATAATTCAAGCGTTGTTGTCCGCTCCTACTCTTGTACAGAATTTCATGTGTTAATTTTGTGTCATCTCTGACTTTACAATTCTTTTGCTTTTACTACTCTCTTCATTCACTTTAATTACTTGTTTGGTTTCTTTTTACGAAAAATCAATTTGACTCATTTTTGAAATTAAATGAAATTAGATTAATTTAATATTTAAAATTTAGATTTTTGAAATTATATGAAAAATATTATAAATTGCAATTCTTTTTTTATCGATATGATGAAAAAATATATCTTAAAATATTGGTCAAAGTCCTTATGAGAAGCGAAACGTGACAAGTAAAAATGAAGGGATGAAGTACTCAGAAGCATGTCAATTATGGACAACTTAAATCCAATTATAGGAGAACTTCTTCAATCTAATGCTCGTTAATAATATCATTATATAGAATGACATTGGGTTTACCTTTATTTAACCACAATAACTAACTCTTGGGTATTGGTCTTGTCAAGCAAGTGAAGACATCGAAGCCGTTGATTTGAGTGTCGCAACTGGAAGTTTAAGCAACCATACTTTTTGTTTGACATTGGTTTATGGCACAGTTTGTGTGTCGTTCTTCTCTTTGTTGCAATCTCTACCTATTGTGATGCTAAGAATAGGTGCAATCTAGCATCTCTGGCCCGTTACTCAAATTCCAGCGATGGCTGCTTCTTCATCCCACTTCATCGCTTCTTCACCCAAAGTTTTGGTATGTTTTCCTTGTGAAATGGTAGAAAAAAATCTCATGTTGACGATGTCCATTAATTATCTGAGTCTATTCCTTCCGAAGGAGATCTGGAGTGTTACAAATTTCTGAAATCAAGGTTTAATATCCAACCAAATTGAAGGAGCTTTTGAATGATATGGTTCTTGTAGGTCATGCTTGTGGGATACCCAATTTTTCTGCGTCATGGGCGAAACCTAAGTTCCAGGATCTGATCGCTAATGATCGCAATAAATTTATAAAATGTAAAAATATAAATTTATGTCCTAAAATTTTATTTTATTTTTACTTTGAGAAACAAAAATCAAAGACCAACAAAAAAAAATAGGATCAAAATTGCAAGCGACCCTATTTTTAAATATAAGTGATTACCATTTACCAAGAGTTACTTAAAAATAATGCCTCCCACTGAACTGATGATTGGTGTTAGCTCAAAAGTTGATTCAAAGGGAAAATATAGAAGTCGCGCCAAATTCTGATGGCAGAACAATTGAATTTGTAGGTGAATTAAGAGCATGTGTTATGATTCGGCCTTGTTTATGTTATCGATTTGTTAGCGGCTAGTCTATATGATAATCGAGAAAAGACGATAATAGCGCAAAGACAATGAATAATAGCAAATAAACAATGAAAAAAAGTAAAGTGAGCAAACTAGGCTAGCCGAGGACATTCTCGAGTGCACCGAGAATAGAATCGAGCCTCCAAAGATTACCCAGTAGGAACAAACTAGTATTAGGCAACCATGAACAGTAAAGAACTTAGGGAGCAAGAAATTATTGTTGTATTGATATTCTGAATGAGAGAGGAGAGTAACAGAGAGGATTCAGAGTCCAGCCCCTTTACAAGTGAGTTGAAGTCACTATTTATAGTATACCAAATATGGCGCTAGGCTAGCTACGGCCTAGGGCTTCCACCAATGTGAGGATGCCACTTGTTTGGTTCGTTAGAGGGGTCCTGTGGCTCTACTAGATCTGCAGGTGCTCGTCCGCGTCCCTGACACTCTTAGCTTGTCTCCTGCTTGTCATCTTGTGTCATGTCATCAATGGTGATAGGAGGTGGAGGATACTTCTTTACCTTCGAAAGGATACTCGTGCCGTGATGACCATGCGCCCAAACTATTCGCTCGACAGCTGCCACGTGCCTTTGTACCAATTTTACCTCATACAAATTAGTCAAGCCATATGCTTACTATGGATCTAAATTATCTACAAGGTCAAAATGAATTATCAATTTAGAATACTTAATAAACTCTAAGGTAGTGTATATAAATACTAAGATTTCTTATTTTTGCTGGCTAGTTCCTATTAATTTCTTATAATGTGATGTCAATCGACTATGCCTTAATTCTAACTAGTTTGTGTAAATATTTTATCATAGTAAAACGTTAAGCTATTCATATAGGTAAGTGGAATCAATTAATCATGCATAAAGATCAACAATTAGGAATAAACAGCTAATTGATTAAATCCTTAGTTTACACAGGAAAGCATAGATTCTTCCTCGTTTTAGTAGCAACCTAGTTAATTATATGTAGCACTAGGGAGATAATACTCATTTAATTTGTAGTGTAATATATATATATATATATATATATATATATATATATATATGGTCAAAAAGGAAGAAACATATTATTGCTAATTGGAAGAGTCTCAAAAGTTGCAAAAAAATGTTGCTCCTATATTTTAAACATTATATGGAAATATATCCTATCATATAACATACACAATACGAGTAATTATAAACTATTTGTAATGGACTAGGTGAGTCGTGCACTAATTATATTCGACAAAGTAACATGCATGATTATGTGTCTAACCTGAAAAAAGTGATAATATAAACCAATTTTTAACATTTTTATAATAAGAAACGGACATAATAATTACTTTAATATTTTCTTTCACTATTACTGGTATATAATACTTAATTTGTCCCAATTCATGTGATACACTTTTTTTAAGTATGTTCTAAAAAGAACGTCACATTGCTATAATTAGAAACAACTTCGCTTTAAAAAAAAAAAAATACCCTTAGTAAAATAATTTTTAGCCACTCAAATATCTAAAATTTATTTTAGTCCACAAATTTCAAATGTCTTTCTTGTTTTCATAAACTTTGTGTCTAATCGAAAGATTCACGTAAATTGAAATAAAAAAATAACTAAAATTAACGTATTAAACATATTTCAATTCAGATATTATCAAATATCAAGTCCCACCCCTCCCTTCCCCTAATGTTATAGCTTGCAAGGGGCAAGCATTTAATTTGAGCCCGATTTTATTTTTATTTAAAAAAAAAAAAATGTGGAGGAAGGTAACATTATTGGCCATTTTGCTTGATTGATTGCTTTCTCATATAAAGACAACTTTTTTTTTCTTTTTACTCTTGGGTTATGACTTTTATATTCATTGGTAACTTGAAAATACCTAAGATTGCACACAAGGGTGTGCTCTAGTGGTCAATGAAGTGGGTTAAAAGAGTCATGAGGCCAAAGGTCTCAGGTTCAAATTCCAATGGAGACAAAAAAACGCTAGGTGATCATTTCCATCTGTTCTAGACTTGGTGGACAGAGTTATCTGGTACCTGTTGCTGGTGGAGGTGGCAGGTATCCCGTGGATTTAGTCGAGGTGCGCGAAAGCTGGTCTGGACACCACGATCATCAAAAGAATAAAAATAAAAATACCTAAGATTGGATTGTTGAGAAACTTGTGATGCTATATTTTTTTCTTTTATATTGGTGTGTACATTATTCTCTGTCTATTAAAAGAAGTCACCTAACGAACTTTCTATCTATTGAAATTTGAATTCTGATTTATTTTTTTATAATTTTCACTCACTTTATTGATCGTTAGTACACCATTGAATTTGCGTCTAATACCGCTATATACCTTTATTTAACGAACGTAGAATGGTCCAGATTAAGTGCGATGCGACTATGACATGTTAATAATTGTGTTGATGTATAAGTTATAAGGTTCGTCGGTATCTGCATGTAATTAGAAACGTTGTAAACATTTGAATATTCCAAACCCCTTCATTCATGGTGATGTAATATTCTTACTAAAACATATATACAATGTCAATATGAACCGCCCAAATTTGAGTGAGTTATTAACCCATCAATTTATTAACTCAATTATTTGACCTGCTCAGTTTAGTTCAGGTCTAAATATATAATCTGAATTGACCCGTGAAAAATCTTGTTATATAAAGTCATAATAAAGAAAAAAAATTATTAGTTTTATTTGATAATTAAATAATTATAAGAAAATAAATAAAGAAATCAAGACTTGGTAGAGTTGGCGAATTGAGCTTGATCAATTATTTAGCTTATCCTAATCCCGTTCGTACCAACCTAAGTAACTTTTGAATGAATAAATGACCGGTCTAACTCAAACCATTTTGATCCATCAAGACTCGATCACAAACCTAGGGCCATAGATCTTTATAAATTATCTTATCAGTAATTTATTGAGATTAATGCTACAAATCCTTTTTTACAATGACTGAAAATATGTACCTGCCAAGGATATATTCTTTTTAAATTACTAGTGTGTTAACGCGAGCGTACGTTGCACATGTATCCATCTTAATAAGCATAAATTTCTAAAATATATCTTAAATATTAATATATCAATACAGAAATATTAAGTCAATAAAAACTTCTTACTTCTCAGATAGATATAAATTAATTTCAAATTAGAACTCTTTTCTACTCTTAACTTATACATTACATGCTTATTTGAAGCCGTCACGATTTCAAAATGGTCCACTGTGTACATATTATTATGAGTTAAAAAGTTATTAATTATTAAAGCAGAGGAAAAACACAATATGCTTCCATGTGTGGCCTGTGATTATCAGTTATTTTCACCTATTAATATGTTTTAGAATTCAAGTTTTCCACGCAAGTTTAATTGGATGATCTCACATATTCATCTTTGTTGTATAAAATATTATAACTTTTTAGAAACGCGCAAATTAAAGTCCCTTTTTCCAAAAATAATGTCTTTCTCCGCCCTTTCCGTGAAATAATAATAACCAAACAAATACTGTTCAATTAGCATACGACGTACCAATATTAAAGCATGGAATCTTCAAAGCGGCACCAATATACCTTTTATTGTAAATATCCACCGTCTATTTATATCATCGAGCAATGTGTTTGCTTTGATGATAGGGTATCAAAGGAGCGAGTCAGATTGAATTTGGATCGGGTTAAAATAATTAAATTAATAAGGGCAAGTTACATATTTTTCTTATGTATATCATATATCTATTTTGTATAAAAATGTGAATTTTATGTATATCATATATTAATATATAAAAGTATAAATTTCTTGATTATTATTTTGGTGAACGGTTATTTATGTCATTTTTTTGTTTAATAGGTATTAATGATAAGCCGCTCAAAAATTACTTGGACTGAAATAAGTTGAGTCAAGATAACTTGAACAATGGGACATAGTTCAATCCACCTAACTCATATCAAATTTTATTTTTATTGTTTGTTCTTTATTACAGTTATTCTTTATTACGGTTATATATAACATATTAAAAAAATTAAAAAATATTGTGATAAGGTCTCTCGTTGATTAATTCGGGCTACACATTTAATTCATATTAACACAACTTTTAAATACACTGAATTGAATATATCAAAGTAAGTTGAGTTAATAAATGAGCAAATTATATATGTTTTCTTGGCTAATATTCCCACCCGTGTTCCATGATAGTGATGAATTATATTCAACTTGTCCAATAAAGAAATATGGAGATGAAAAGAGAAAGATGGTACGAAACATCGTGTTTCAAGGTTCAATCATTGGAACATGCATAATTGACAATTCAAGAGCAATATGGAACAACAGTATCCACAAATCCCTAAAGATTAAATTGTTAAAAGGTTAAAAGGAAATAAATCTTATCCAATAATTAAAAAGGGAGAAAAAAAGTGAAGACTAAGTATGATAAAGAAAAGTCTCTATTGTATTGCACTGCCATCTGTATTAATTTATGTAAATAAAAGTCTCTATTTTGCTGCCATGTGTATTAGCTAGTTTATGTTTAGTTTTGATATAAACTTTTAGTAACAACGTAAAATATCAATATACGCAAACAATTAATTGATCTCCTAATTAATCATTAGTAACATTATCGAGCCAAACAATCTTAGGTGGATATGTTGTTGATTGTGGGTTGGGCAGGTATAATAATTGAAGCCTAGCCTATTCCATGTGTAAAGAATTGAAAATCATATTAATAGCAATTATATACTCCACATGTCATCCGCAAATTTGAGCAGAAATTAAATTCTATGCATTGACAATATATAATTTTCTTACGCAACCAGATTAAGTTTTACGATTTAACGCTCATTTAGTATGATATTAGAGGACTCTTTCACACCCCTCCACCCCACGTTTAGAGTGCATGAACTATTTAATATGGGGTCTAACATGAAGAAGCAAGAATTGAGATGGTTATGCTAGGATATTCCCTTCGTTTCTAAATAAGTGATATATTTAGCTTGACACACTCCTTAAGAAATTATTCATTCTTAGAATACAAAAAGTATTTATACTAACTTACCGCTTAATAAATAACTTGAAAAAGATGTAACTCGTTAGTAGTTTCTTGGTTACATAAAACTTTCTTTATTTAAAAAAAGGTAAAATTGTAAGAACATCATTGATATCTTCTTAATTATCCAGAATACCACTTATTTAGAAACAAAATAAAAAAGTCGAGATATCACTTATTTAAAAATGAAGGGAGTATCGTGTAAAAATTTGGGTTTAACTTAACCTAAAATGTAGTTTAATTATGAGGGGAGGATTGTCCAAAACTATATAAGGAGTTCATATTCCTATCCCGCAAATGACGTGGAACTCCAACAATAATTAGTTAAATTGTACTGAAATTTTTTCAGTATATATAAACTCTATTTAAGAAACACGGAAATTAATTACTTCATTCGTACACTTTTTACTTGTTCATTATTTCAAAAATAAAATTTCACTTTTACTTATCAATTTTAACATATCAAGAAAAGACAATTTTTTTTTTTACCCTTAACATTAATAACTTATTTCCTAAATCATTTCTCAAGACCTAAAATTATACATCAATTAATATAAGTATTATGGTAAAATTTCATATTAAGTTTTTTTTTTAAGGGGTGCACAAAATTCAAAATGGAGGAGTAAAAATAAATTGAAGGAGTATTTAATTTCATCGTACAGAATATATATATATGACATAATCCACCCAGATCGACAAGATAAGCCTAATAAAGCAAAGCAATGCAATGCGAAGCATATTATCTTTGATGATTTTTCATCAGCCATTTCTGCAAATTGATCAACCCAATATAGCAGAAATGAGTGGCCCCACAAACTTTTTGCCAAGTGGCAGGCGCTGATTGGCTCTCCCATCATATTTAGATTGTTATTTTGCTGATTTGATACTGAACAGAAAATAAAAAAGAATCAGAGAAATCTCCAAAATTAAAGCACCTTAGTGCCCATACTTATTGGAGGATGATATAATAAAAGTGCACCTTGGGACCCTTAATTTTACGATATTGCCATTTTACCCCCTCAAACAACAACAAATATGAGTTTAGTTTATATACGTCGATACTTAGTAACAGAATTTTACACAATCACGCCACATAAAAAGTAAATGATCTGCTATAATATGTTAAAAATATAAGCGGTTGGATGAGTGGTTATTCAAGTTAATCCTTAGAATTAATGATCTTGCTATAATATGTTAAAATATACTTAAGTTATAAATAATATAAAAATTCTTTATAATGTTAGCATATCTAAATTAAATTCCAAAGAAATGTGCAATTGCAGAGGACTTTTTTTCTGGGACATTTGATTTTGTAGACCATTATAAATTCATTTTTAGTTTTATATTTATTTTTTTACACACGAGAGATCTGGAAAAGATATTTTTGTCTATGCAATTTGTTTTTCTTCTTCTTATACACGTGTCCATATACAACAGAAATTAAAATACCTTTTTGGTGTTCCACTTTACTTTAATTTTCCACCCTTGTGTCTATATATATGTCAGTCAATTAGCTCTCCTAATTCCATTCTCAAGTAGAACTTGCAACTCTTGAAGCTCTTTGTGAGTTCCAGAATTTAAAAAAAAAACATGGATGGCATTAGTTTGGCTCATATTTTTGGGTATCTTGGTAAGCTATACATCCCTATTATATTCAATTATGAAAACCTTGACTATTTTTTTCCTCGTTAATGGCTATTATGATTACGTTTATTAGTTCTAGAGCTAGAATACTAATTAATATTTTATGGATGTGACATTTCATCGTACTAGCATATGTATCCAATCATTTACGTAATATTTGTTTAGTTATAAGTAGTACTTTAGTTCTAATTTGCATGTTCTTTTTTTCGTAATTACATTCTTTTGCGAGAAAAACGTCAAAAGTTCATATCTCACTCTTTTTTTTTCCTCAATTTCCAGGCATGACCATCTCGGGCATTGTGTTCCTTTCTCCACTGTGAGTCTCTCACTTCTTCAATCTTCAGTCATTTTACGATCGATCGATATTGATTAAAATAAATTTGTACATTTTCAGGCCAACATTTTATGATATTTATAAGAAGAAATCAGCAGAAGGGTATCAATCAATTCCATATGTGGTTGCTCTATTCAGTGCAATTCTTACGTTATACTACGCACTTCTCAAAGGAAACCTGATGCAAGTTATCCTAATAAACGCCTTTGGTATCTTTATTGAATCAATTTACGTCAGTTTGTACCTTTTCTATGCACCAAAGAAAGCCAGGGTAAGCTTTTCTATACACTACTAACAAATAAACAAACTACTTTCAAAATATTTAACAAATAATTACAGGTAACTGTTCATAATTAATCTTTGAATATCGACGTTGCAAGTGCAGGTCCAAACTACAAAGTTTTTTCTTTTATTTGTGGTGGGTGGCTTTGGAGCAATTTCCCTAGTCATTCAATTTCTATTCAAAGGAGCTGTACGTGCCCAAATTGTTGGACGGATATGCATTGTGTTTTCAGTATGTACATTTGCAGCACCATTATGCATATTGGTATGTCTACGAATACAATTATAATTACGATTGGTTTTAATTAATTTCAAAAAAAAAATCATGCATGAAAATAATGTATATATTTTCTATTATTTGATTCATGCAGAGAAAAGTTATCAAAACCAAGAGTGTGGAATACATGCCATTTCTCCTATCGTTTTTCCTCACCTTAAGTGCTGTCATGTGGTTCATTTACGGTCTTCTTCTAAAAAACATCGTCATTTATGTAAGTATTCTATTTGATAAAATTATCCTCTTGATACTATCAGAAAATCGACAATTTTCTACGCACGATCCGGTCGGAATTCGGCTCGTTGGTAAGGGAATTCCGGTGAAAAATTCATTAGAAACGTCATCGACAAGCCAAATTCCAAAGGATTCTATCAAAAGTTTCTGTAAGAAAATAGTGATTTTCTGATAGTGTGTATCATATATAGTACATGTATATGATGCTTGATTTAAATTTTGAATTCGTTTCTATTGTATATGTTACAAAGTTTTTCACCTTTATTAACTCTCTCCACTCTTTTATATCTAAACAGTCACCAAACATCTTAGGATTCTCCTTCGGTGTTATCCAAATGGTGCTATATATGATGTACAGAAACCACAAAGACAAGAATGTTATAAAGGAGCAGAAACTTCCAGAGCTACTACAAAATCATGTGATAATATTAGATGATGAGAAAAAGCTTCCACATTTAACTGAAGAGCAAATTATTGACATTTGGAAGCTTGGTACACTGGTTTACTCTGAGAAACTTAATGCACGTGCAGCTGAAATTGAGATCAATAAGCCAAAGCTGCAAACTGTTGAAACCTAATTAAGACCTAAATTAATTAATCTAAGATTGGAATAATTGGCATTTTTACTTTTGTTTGCTTAATTTCCTAATTATTAATCCTAATTAACGTGTTGTGTGTTTGTGTACACAAGTGAATTCTCAGATCATGTAATAAATATTTCTCTTGTTATGCATTGTATGTACCTAGAACAAGAAAATGCGTGTATGTATTTTCTTTGTGACAAATAAAATTCCGTTTTCTCTTTCTGTTTATTAAGGTTGTTGCAGTTGCATTTGCATTTGTTTGGTTTCTTTTTCTTAATTTCGTCATATTTTTAACACTTCCTAACTAATCGCATGTTTGGGGACTAATTAATCATAGTTAATATCAATTGGGTTAGCAAAATGAACCTAGTCCATTAAACTATTAAAGGGACACGTGTATACTGAATAGGGTACCACTAGAGGGGCCGGAGGAGATTACTACAAGAGGGGAGACAAGTCACAAAAAATGAGACACAAATTAATCTTCTATTACTGATTTAGTTTGGAAATTAATTTTTTATCGTTGTAATTGTATTAAAGTTAAATATTTGAAAAATGCATAAGATGTACAACTATAAATTACACATTCGTCTAATTAATTAAGAATATATCAAGAACATAAAAAAATATAGTGAATAAATTGTTTGATTCTTCAAATAATAATACCATATTAAAATAGAGTTTAAGTTGCATAGATTATTAGGGTAATATTTTTTTATAACATCATGTCACATTTACTTACTATAACATGCGATATGTCTTATTTTCAAATTTATAAATATCACATTTTAATGAGTTTACCCATAAATATCATGTCGATTTCCGGAGGTCGGAAATTACCGACTTCTATATGAGGTCGGTAATTTGGAGGTCGATATTCACAGTTTTTTTAGTAGTGGAATTAGTTTTCGCATCGATAAAAAAACTTTTTTTAAAAAAAAAACAAGAATTAAAAAATGTCTCATCATGAGGTCAATTCCAAAAGGTAACCAGGAAAAATGCATGTAAAAGTTTGTTTTCTGACGTAAATGGCTTATTTTCATGCTTTTAGAAAGCCATAATATATAAAAGCGTACAAATCTTTAAATCCTCCTTTTGTAGCCCACGTCTCTTTAATATTCATATATCTCAAAAAAAAAGTTCGACATTTTAAAACATTTATATATATATATATATATATATATACTGATTGATATTCCTATCACTTGATCAATGTAAGAGAGAAATTACAAATTTGGCCGCTCGGTCAAAAATATTTATAATATAAATGTCCTTTAATTTTTCTGTGTGTTGTGTCAAAAATATTGGGTTCGATTGAGTTGTAGCTTCGTCATTTTCTAATTTAGAATACGATTCTGAACCTCTCCGTTAAAGGATTCTACCATCTCATTAAACAATATAAACTGTTAGAGAAAATATATTTTTTGATATTTTGTTGAAGTGTGAAATTATTTCATTAAAATTTTTAAATCGTTTTGAAAGAATGTTCTAAATTATTTAATAATATATTATTTTCTCCGTTTTAATTTGTTTAACCTACTTTTCTTTTTAGTCCGTTTTAAAAAGAATGTCTCTTTTCCTTTTTAGTAACTCTTTAATTTTAACTCTTCACATGACATGTTTAAGGCCGCAAGATTAAAGGACATTTTGGTATATTTGACTTATCTTTAATTTATGATCACAAGATTCAAAAGTTTTCTCTACTTTCTTAAATTCTGTGTCAAGTCAAAATAAGTTAAACAAATTGAAACGGGATAAGTATGTCTCTACCAGAATTGGTTCTTTTTCTCTTCTATTTAAGAAGGAAATTAATGGAAATCTAGACTTTCCGCAGCTAACCTGCCAAAGGTTTAGCCCTCGTTTGGCCACAGATTTTGAGTTTTTGAAGTTGTGATTTTAAAAAATTAAAATTGTGTTTTGATATGCATTTTACTTAAAAAATAAAAATAAATTATATTTTAAAACATAAATAAAAGTAAAAATAGTCAAAAATGCATAATTAATATTTTCTTAAAAAACCTATAAAAAAAATGATGACCGATAATTTGAGACCGAGTAAGTAGTACTAAGTGCTAACTTTCACGGTCCCTTTCCGTACTAGGACATTACTATATCTAATACACAACAGTATAGTACAAAATATTGGAAACCCATTTGCTAAAGAGAAAGATTCCCACAAATTAAACCATATCATATTGCCCCAAGAAAGTAGAAGTACTTCCCTTCTGTCACATTATATGTGTAAGATAGATTCAAAAATTAACTACAATTACTTTGGATTATCACAAATATAATATCGACATATCAAAAGCTGGAAAACTAATATATCCATTTCAATTTTTTTGCCTTTTCTAGTAATCATGAAAACAAAGAAGGGAGTGGAAGCAGAGTCAAAGCTAGAATCTTAATTTTATAGGTTTTAAATTTTATAGTGACAATTTCAAGTGTTAATAACTAGATTCTAAACTTAATATTTGTACATATTTAATAATTTTTTAATAAAAATGTATTGATTAAGCAAAAGTTACTAGGTTAGGTCGAACCTGTACCCAGACTTTTAGCTCCACCCATGAGTGGAAGACATAATTCATTATCAAAAATGACCTCAACAAATTGTTAAATATAATATATATATTGCTGTCCCCCTTGTTACGAAATCGTCCACTTTCATGGAGGTTTTAGTGCTAGTGATTTGATCCTTTTAGATAACATGCATCCATTATATTGAACTTTAGGTACACTTTCACCTTTCTACTTTTTAAAATGAAATGAGTTCATACCAATCTCTTCTTTTAGTACTAGCTATTATATCTTTCAGGGTTATAATAATGATAAATCGTTTTTTTTTCTGAATTTTCTGATATTATATGTATCTTGTCTGAGATATTATTGATTAAAAGTGAAATGGATAAATTAGAATAATTAAATAATTGTCAAATACATGGGCGTCATCACCTTATGGTGGATAGGGGTATTCATGGTTTCATTTGGATCGGTTTGGGCCTTTGGGGTAAAATTAAAACAAAATTAATTTATTCAGTTTTTAATTATTAAAATCAAACCAAACCAATTACAACTCATATTCATTAATTTGGTTGATATCGATTTGATTCGGTTTAGTTCGATTTTTACGAAATATAATAATATTTCTCTCTTTTATTTTTTCTCCTACAATTTGAAAAGAATTTTTCATCATTTTCCAACTTATAATCCGTTATTAATCTTTTAGTTGTGGTGGCTATAATTTTTTGAATTGTGGAGGAAAATTCTTAATAGCTATAAGCTTTAATCAAGTGAATAAAATAGATAACATTGCTAAGCCAGGCCGCTATGCCAAAATTATCCCGAACCCAAGATTATCTAGCTACATTCAAAATAAAAGCACAAATTAAAGGATAAATGCATGAGAGTGAATAAAAAGGAAGAAGAAAACCTAGCTTATCCAAATGAATAGAATTTTCATCACATTTCATTCAATTTTGCAACAAGAAATTAAAGTCTGGCTTAGCGGGGCTTGGTGAGGCTAAGCTTAGCGGAGCTTAGCGAGCTTGGTGAGGCTTGGAAAGGCTAGGCTTAGCGAGGTTTAGCAAAGCTTAGCAGGGCCTAGCGAGGCTTGGTGAGGCTAGGTTTAGCGAGACTTGGTGAGGCTAGGGTTAGTGGGGCTTAGCGAAGCTTACAGGGCTTAGCGGAGCTTAGCGGGGCTTGGTGAAACTAGGCTTTGGTGACACATAAAAGAAACTCTCGAATCTAATGTTTTTCGAAAAAATAATTTCTCAAAAGTTATAATTTAACACCTTTAAAAATATGAAACAAAATTTAAATGGTAGGCCTAATGAAAGGTCATTTAAGTGAATAAAGCCAGTAGTTAAGACCTGAAAAGTCTGCCTCAATATCACCTAGGAGAAAAGCAGGTTGACCTTTTGTTAGATTCTAATATAATCCAACAAGCAACTAATTACACACATCATGAGATAATGAATTTATCATATTTTTATTTATTTAATTATGTCTATGTACACTTTCTCATGTGTGTTTAATATCTCTTGATGAGCCAAATACGCCAAAATTCTTCTTGATAATGAATGACGATCAGACTCGAACTTACCACCTCTTATTTGTTCTGGTTCCACCTACTCTTATCAAACCACTTCCAAATTCCAATTAATGATATCTAGTTTAATACATGTTCAACACACTGTTTGGTTGGGGTATATAATTACATAATCAACTACTACTACTTATTTTTCTCAAGAAGTGGGCTCTCATTGTCTAGTCCTTAGGTAATCAACTATTTGTTTTTTTCTTTAAATATTCAATATAATCAGCATGATGGTATAGTTGAAAAGAAAAGGAAAAAAAAAAAACCAAGATGGTACGCTCTATCTTCCTAGAGGCGCAGCTAAAAGCTTGGATACTGATTTAGTCGAACTTAATATCTTTTATTCAAATAATATATTTGTGTTCATAGATTTATTATATATATACAAATATTAGATTTAAACTCAATTATATACTATTACTTGAAATCATTATTCTAAAATTCAGAATCCATTAAATTAAAATCATGGCTCTACCTCGATATCTTTCTATAACTATATACTAAAACAAATTGCAAATTAAACCCAATCTATGATATGCTTCGTCAACTTCATTTATACAAATATACTAAAATTGGACTATTACGATTTACGTGTGTCAACTCCATCTGAGTTTTCAAATTTTAATATTGGTATATACTTTAGAACAATTACATTATAATGTAGATTCAATTTGTATATACTCTACTATATACTAACAATTTTAAATATCAGAGTTTTAACTTATTAATTTTAAATAATGTTGATTCAATTTGTATATATTCATTACATATTTTTATTACAGTAGACAAGTAAAAATGAAGGGGAGTAGTTCACGGTGTTCACACCTAGATTTTACGTAGAATTTCGAAGAATTAAAACTTGAAAATAAGATAAAGAAGGACTTCATGTAATGGAACCAAAATGCAAATAGATTCATGAATAATTGAACGTCCACAAATTAGTGCCTCTCAAATCACACACGTTTTTTTACGTTGTCGACTCAAGTCTCTCAACTCTCAACAACTACGTACTCCATTTATGGAATAGTCAAAAGTCAAAACGATTTAAAAAAACAAAAGTGAATGACATAATAAAAAATGTTGGTTTATCGAAAAACAATCTAATATTTGATCAATCATTTGTCATTTACTCCTAATTAAGATGATGAATACACGGAGTCTTTTGGAAGGGTGTATAAGAATAATGTTGAATGAGGTGTATTAGTAATATTGACATTAGTAAAGCTGACATTAGTTATGTATAAATGTGTATAACTAATGCTTGCATTAACTATACATAAGTTGAAAAATATATTAAACAAGATATTAATGATACACAAAGCTAATGCTCCCTCTTTTGTCTTCATTGGAATTTAGTAAACCATTCTCTTCTTTAAACTAAAGGCACTTTCAATCTCTAGAAAAAGAAGGAAAAATTGTATTAAATAGGTTTTGACCCCCAGTTCTTAAGGTAAATAATTCAATACTTAATCAAATGCACTACTTAAACCTTTTGTAGCATTAGTGCCAAAATATAATGTTATACCAATTTTAATATATATATATATATATATATATATATATATCCTTAGGCCCTCATTTGCACAGATTACTTACTAAAGGAATTCCCCGGGGCAAGAGACCCAATTATTATACTAAATAAAGTTGACTGACCTAGGCCCATAGGATGCTAAAGGATGCAGCTAAGCGACCCTAGCCCTATACGAAAGCTTGTTGCCACTTTTCTACGAAGAAAGAAATCCAACTAAGGCTATTTCCGGGTATACCTAATTTTATGGAAAAATCGCGAATTCAGGTGCCATATTTTTCGTTATAATTAAATTCGCCACTGTTAATAATAGTAATAAATAGTAGTATCTATTTAAGTATGGCTCAATGTAACTTATTAGTGACCTTGCCTATACATAAATTGGCCTGTTAGTATCCTATAGCTCACAACTTTCCATTCTTTTTATGCCTTCTTCATCACCACAACTCCTCAAGAATTCTCTTCTCTTGTTTGGATACTCAAAAGTATGAGCTATCCAACAAGAATAAAATCTAGGTTTACCGTTTATGCTTAATTTAGCTTATGATAGAGGGTAAATCCACAACTACATCAATACAATTAAAACAAAAAAAAACTTTTTCGTTTTTTTCCTTTCTTTTTGTTTCCCTTTCGTTTGAGTTCTTGAGAAAGTGATCAATGGATATCGAAATGGACAAGGGGAAGAAGAATTCAAACTCATCGATACTCGAGAAATTGGAGGGATATTATTTATCGATGAAGAAAAGAAGTCGAACGATGATCTTGTCCAAGAGTAAATCATGGCATAGTGGTAGCAAAGCAAAGAGTACTCCAATAGTACTTGCACCCCAAGGCTGTTTTTGTGTGTATGTTGGGCTAGAGAAAGAGAAGTTTATAATAAAGGTCAAATATGCAAACCATCCATTGTTCAAGATGTTGCTTGAAGATGCTGAAATGGAATATGGTTATAGTAGCCAAGGACCTATTTTGCTTCCTTGTGATGTTAGTCTTTTTACCAATGTATTGGGCCAGATGGATAGTGAGAAAGAGATTAATGGGCCAGGATGTGGGCTTGCCTCATGCAGCCCGTTTAGTCCAGCTAGGCGTATAGGGTGTCCACGATTCGATTTGGATCGGTTTTTGACTAAAACGAAAATCAAACCAATATAGTTGATTTTTAAATTTCTAAAACCAAATCAAACCAACATGGAAGTAATAAAATTGCTTTGACTACAGATATATGCTTGTCTGTTGGAGCGAATTGGATGATTGGGCTCAGGGCTGCCCCCTCTTCTCCTCACTCTCATTTCCCTAATATGAACCTTGAGTCATCAAAATCTTTCTGACTCGATCGCCTTGGCGGCGACTGGCCCTTCAAAAGGCAAAACTCTCCATAAATAAAAATCATCGAGACAGTTCAATTTTTGATTTTCAGTTAGCTAATGATAAATTGCTAATAGTAAAATAACGAAGATATGAGATAACTATTTCAAATAAACATTAGAAATCAACAAATTTCTCTCTTTATCACAAGATGAATGTATCCAAATCTTCTATTATTTTTCAACACTATAAACTATTTCGAAGCTTTAGCATGTTTAAGTTGCATAATTGTAGAGGTTACTCCATTTCACTTGTCTAACATTCACATAAGTATCTTTAAATAAAATGGTTAATTTTACGAAGTTCGATCGAATTTAATAGCTTTTGCTCAAATGATGTATTTGCGTTAATAAATTTATTAACAAAACCAACAAAACTGTCATGCTTCGTCAATTTCATTCGTGCATACTTTTTTATTACAACGTGAAGGGAAGATATACTGGCCAATTAGACAAGAATATACTAAAATTCGAGACTATTACGTGTCAACTCCATCTGAGTTTTTCAAATTTTAATATTGGTATATACTTTAGAATAATAAGTGTATTAACTTATTAGAGCAGGCAACCTAGCTATCTTATTTTATAAGTTATTAACTAATCTCATTATTATGTATTGCTTTCTTCGGATCACTTTACTTGTCACATTTTTTATTTACGCGTTGCTTAAAAAAACATTAATTAGAGAGTATATTTAGACTAAACTATTCTTTTTTATTATTCCTCAATACTTAATACTTCTCTCTTTTGCACTATATTATTATCCCTCTATATTTATGACTAAGAGTAAAGATGAAAACAAACAATGAATTGTACCCTGATTTTTCTTTGATAGTGTACAAGATTTTTTACACCATGAATGTATAGAAGTTAACGTCAAATATAATTAACTTTGAAAAACTAAAATTATGAAAAGAAGATAATGATGGACTTCGAGTAATGGAACTTATAAAATGCAAATAGATGCATGAATAATTGAACTAAAATAATACCAGTAGTAATTAATTATTTGAGGTAATCTTTGTATTAAGTAAAGCCTGGAAAATACTAATAACAAAGTGTCCACAAATTAGTGCTACTCAAATCAGACACGTTCTTTTACGTTGCCACCCCAACAACTACGTACTATTTATGTAATAGTCAAAACAATAAAATACAAAAGTGAATGACATAACAAAAAAATGTTGGTTTATTGATAACAATTTAATATTTGATCAATCATTTGTCATTTACTCTTAAGATGTTGAATACACTGAAAGTGGCCATATCCTTCTTTAAATTAAAGGCTTTTTCGTCGTTGACTATTGCAAGTGTTTATAAAATAAATAAATAGGAGTAGTATCTATTTGGGTATGGCTCTATGCAACTTTAGTGACCTTTCCTGTATACATAAATTGGCCTGTTAGTAACCTATAGCTCACAACTTTCTTTTTTCAATTTCCATTCTTTTTATGCCTTCTTCACCACAACTTCTCAAGAATTCTCTTGTTTGGATACTCTAAAGTATGAGCAATCCAACAAGAATAAAATCTAGGTTTATGCTAAATTTAGCCTATGATAGAGGGTAGATTTTTTTCTTTAAACAATTAAAATCGAAAAACTTTTTTCCTTTTCTTTTTTCTCTTTGTTTGCTCCTTTCATTTGAATTCTTGTTGTTCTTGAGAAAGTGAATGGATATCGAAAAGGATAAGGTGAAGAAGAATTCAAACACGTCGATACTCAAGAAATTGGAGGGATATTTATCGATGAAGAAAGGAAGTCGAACGATGATCTTGTCCAAGAGTAAATCATGGCACATTGGTAGCAAAGCAAAGACTACTGCAGTAGTACTGGCACCCCAAGGCTGTTTTTGTGTGTATGTTGGGCCAGAGAAAGAGAAATTTATAATCAAGGCCAAGTATGCAAATCATCCATTGTTCAAGATGTTGCTTGAAGATGCTGAAATGGAATATGGTTATAGTAGCCAAGGACCCATTTTGCTTCCTTGTGATGTTAGTCTTTTTTGCAAAGTATTGGGCCAGATGGATAGTGAGAAAGAGATTAATGGGCCTGGATGTGGGCTTGCCTCATGCAGCCCATTTAGTCCAGCTAGGCGTTTGGGGAATGGAGAAATGGGAAAGGGTTATGGTTCTTATGGGATTCTCACTACACCAAGACTGCTCAAGCTCAACAGTTCTAATTAACTGTCTAAGAGAAGTATAGTAGAAAAAATATTGCTCTGTTGTCTTTTTTGAATATGCATGTGGATTTGTAAATTGCACAAGCTATGTGGTGCTACTAGTTTCAGTGAATAATATGTTATGTGTTCTTATGTAGTTTTTTTGTAATAGCTAGATAGGGGTAGTGCTTAATCTGAACAAGTGATGACCACCACAGTTTGTGGTGGATGGATAAGATTCCTACACACTTAATCAAATGTCTCGAATGTTCGAGTCCCAGGAATGAAAAAAATCCTAATAGGGGATTCTACCTGCAACATTTGGATGAATACAATTATACAACTGAAAATATCAACATAAAGTATCTGCAGATTCACATATTAAGCAAAGAGAAGTGCAGCAACAATAATAAACCCTCATACCATACTTTGAGGCTTTTCATAATTTTGTTCAAGACTTAACTAAATACACACTTTTAGCTACACCATACATCTGACCTATTGTCAACTTTTGATAGTTCTAGAAAACTATAATTTTCAGCATCAGATGGTACAGTGCTTGCTCTAAAAGAAATGCAACTATGCAAAGGTTAACTCTATAAAATAAGCAAAGACAAAGCAGATGCCTTACAGACTAACCCATTCCGTCACCATCTTATATCCAGCTAAAAATATAAATAGAAACAACTAACAAGATGTATTAAACGTTATACTTATCCTTCTACTTGACTGATAAATTAAGCATCACTATCATCACCTTCATTTTTTTCTTCATCATTCTCAGCCTCAGCATCGTCACCTTCATTTTTTTCTTCATCACTCGCAGCCTCAGGATCATCCCCTTCTTCCTCATCACTCATGTTATTTATTACATCGGTGATAATAGTCTTCACCTCCCCTTTCCTATGAATCAAATCTACACCAAAATGGCTACCTGAAATGAACCCCAGATACGCAGTCAATCACCAAATGAGAGAAGTACAATTAATTTTTTTAAGAACAAGCAATAAGAGAGAGTTTCCTAATGTCATACCTAGCTGTCGGATGATATCAGATAAAGTTGCCTGCATTTTGAAGAGGGCAACAAACCTGATTAGTAAGAAAAATTCATGTTCTTGTGTATTTAATGCAACAAGATATCACTTACAGAGTTAAAATCCACTTCTTTCAGAATATTTACAACTGCTGCATGAATTTCTTCATTGCTGGGCTCTGCCTTGGCCTTCTTGTCAATTTTTTCTTTTCCTATTCCAAAAGATTTTGAAACAACTTTATAAACGATAGAAGATATATATGACTACTAAGAGACTCAGAGTTATAACTACCATCTTCATTTATCCCTGAAAACTAAATATTATAGGTGAACAAAAGATATTGGATGATCACCGAGATTAAAAGAAGTTTAATAGAATGGCATATCATTTTAGTTGATTGAAAATACTGAAAGGGCCACTCCATATTGTATGATGAAAAACCATTCCTCAAACCAATCTCAAAAATAAAACGTAAAATATAGTTTTTTTATCTCAATAAAAGAGGAATAAAAGTGCATATATTGAATCATCAATGAATAAACAGAAAGTTGCTCACCTTCCTTTTCAGAATCTTTAGCAGGAGACTTGGTTGATTTTTTCTTGTTTGAAGCATTTTCCTTTACAAACTCATTTTCTTCTTTTAGACTTTTCTTTTCAACTTTTTGTTTCTTAGGTGTAACGAGTGAATCATCACCGGAAGCACCTCTTTTGGAAGCTGTACTTGAAGACACTTTGGTAGATTTAGTCGAGCTTTTTGGGGATTTAGCAGGAATATCCTTTTTCACAGCCTTGGGCTTCTCTGTAACTTTGTTTCCAGAATCCTTCTTTGAAGAAACATTCCCATTGGACTTCTTCTTCTTTGGTTTCTCTTCCTCATCCTCTTCCTCTTCCTCTGAACCACTCTCTGAATCCTTCTTTAAAGAAACATTCCCATTGGACTTCTTTTTCTTTGGTTTCTCTTCCACTTCCTCTTCCTCTGAACCACTCTCTGAATCCTTCTTTAAAGAAACATTCCCATTGGACTTCTTTTTCTTTGGTCTCTCTTCCTCTTCCTCTTTCTCTGAACCACTCCCTTCCTGATCACTTCCTACTTCATTGGTTTCCTCATCATCATTGTCATCCCCGGATTCATCTCTGGTACTCGATGGTTCATCATCAGTTTCGTCTTCCTCTATTTTTGGTGACCATTTGCGCTTCTCCCCTTCAGATTTCTGATTCTTCTGCTTTGAACAGAAGATAAAATTTATGTTTTCAGCAAGACATGACAGGCATTTGAAGAAAAAAAACAGCTAAAATTTGAAAATGTGTCCAACTATTTATAGGTGATTTCACGGACTCAACTTGTGAAATCAATGTTTTAAAGCAATAGATGAAACCAAGTATACTTTTCTCTCACAATGCACATTGGTATTAAGCAATCTACAACTGACAAATTAGAAAGACATCTGTATCAACTTACTCTATATGCATTAGATAACATACTATTTTAGTAGCTGTCTATTCCAATGTGCATTGAAGAAGTATATACAAATTTCAAAATAATAAAGGTTTCTTAAGAAAGTGATAGTGTCACTAGTTAGTCTTAAAACCCTAACCATTATTGTACCACTTCAGAGGTAAACTGATGCCATTCTTTAGGTTATATACCTATAGGGGGTCCCATAAGATCATTTATGTTGGGTAAAGGCAGCCTTTGCTGATTCCTGGTAGCTGTTGACTCTAAACTCTCATTCCCTTTTCTTTATCACTTCCCACAAGCAGCGGGAGCATCACTTAGAGTAGTGAGTATGTCTGTTCTCTCTCCATCTCTCAATGAGAGTGTTTCCGAGAAGAATGTTGAGGAAATGACGAAGATAGCAAAGCCTCATTCCCTTTCTGCCCTAAAGTTGAGGGAATTTAGGGCTCAGTTCCAAAAAGATTCTACAAATATACATGGCTCAATGGAGTGTAGGAAGAACAAGAAAAGTGAGATTCCATATTCCTATTATCATGTCCGCAAAGAATCTTATCAGTTCTTTTTGTTCTTTCATTTAGGAGAATAGTAATTTAAAAGTTCTCCATTTGTTTTTTGGACAACAGTGGTGGCCACACTAATTTGCACAAATACCCCAACTATTCCACTGAATACTTGCATCCTACTTCAATACAAATTTGGAGCAACTCTACCCACCAAGACTTATGAAGATGAGAAGAAATGACGTAATTGCTAATTCTTTTTCCTTTTCTGGAATTGACCAGCGACACCAATCAGTGCCAAAACACAGGTACACTTAAGCCATTACTTTGAAGTTCAGCGTAGCAGTATTATAATACCACAACTTTGTTGCAGTATCAGGCCTTTGAAGAGAAGGAAGATATTAACAGAGAGCTAACCTTTGCTGACTTTCCTGCAGATTTTTCCGAGGAACCTCTGCTTTTGGAAGTTTTGCCCTTCGATTTTCGCTTCTTGCTCTTCTGAGATAAAAATTGAAACAGAATTACAGGAATATCTACATTATGATAAAACATATGGTTAAAGGGTACCAAAGTCAAAACAAAAGGCAGCACTATGAGAAAGAGGAAGCAGCAAATGCAGGATCAGCTGTACCTGTTCCTTTTCAGCAAGCAAAGAATCAGTCGTACTATGAGGAGATTCCAGGAATTCTAATAACTTCACAGAGAGCTCATCCTGCAAATTGAAATATGTAACAATAATGATTAGCAGAACTGTAGTGGATCACACAGCAAACAGCAACATGATTGCTGATACATGCCTTCTTTGCTGCAGATCTACTAACTGGGATGTTGAGTATATCACAGAAAACCAGTAGCTTTTCTTTGACACACTTGTCAAGCCTCTCTTTGATTTTAGCCCTTTGTTTTTCCTGCTTGAGAAAGAAAGGACATTACACAAAATACATATGTCATTCACCTATCATAATGTCACTTGATGTTAATACTATGAATCAACAAGATATAGAAAAGGAGAGAAACTAACTACCTCATTTTCAACCCAAACATATCCAGAAAACTGCCCAATGTTTTTCTTCAAATTATGTGCCTGCAAATGCAAGGACTTCATTTAAGACTTACATGATTAAGAAGCACAACCAAATAATATATAGTTGTGGGTTGAAGAGATAGACAGAGAGAGTGTGTGAGCAGGGGAATCAAGTTTTAGGGCTTAATAGATTGCAAGAGTGAAGATGGTTATGACCTTCGTCTTCTTGCCAAAAAGAAGACTATGAAGTATCTGCAGGTTGTCATCCGGTTTTGTCTTGGACAACTTATATGCCACTGAAATATTTCAAAATACAATAGTTGTCAATAGAATTATCTTCGCACAATGCAACCACAAAAATAAATTTCATGAGCACAACAAAAAGACAGAATACTTCAAAATTTGCTAGTACATAATATAAAATAGTATGGCACACAACAGATTATGAAAAATGTTGGCGATCAAATATGAAAATTGTGCAGCTATTAATCAATCAATCTGAACATTAGCTGGTAATCTACCTGTGTGCAGTAACTGTGCTGACAGATACACAAACATAAACTTCATACACAATTTTTATACAATCGTACCTCTTTAATTTTTTATAACAAAGATCATACCTCTTATATGAGAAGAAAAAAGAAAGAAAAGAAACAAACTGTTGTACTTGAGCTAAGTAGTTCATTATTCTAGTGTGTCAAATGGAATTTGTTAGGAACACCTCTTTTTCTGCAATGTATGTATACTGTCCTATGTTCATATGGGAATTAAAAAAAGTAAAGGGTACAGCCGAAGCATTTAAATGCTTCACCAGGCTCAGCAGTTCCAATCCCTCCTATTCAAAAGAAATAAACTTGTAACAGATAAATGAAACAAAGCTATAAACTAGCAATGTTCATTATGCATCAAAGTTAGAAACACAAGCAACTGCTGCAAAATATAATTAGCAACCAGGATAAACTGTAAATACAAGAATCAAACACAGGGATTTTGTTGGCACAAGAAGCATGTTTTTTATGTTACAAGCTAACTGATATAACCAAACTTTATTAGTTTCTCTAAGATAAACTTGATTTAATACACATAGAAGCAAAAAGAAGAAAAGGTTGACTCCAACAAGGGGAAAAAGCCACCGCAATAGAACAAAAATGTACCATTTGGGATGTCCTTCAGCTGTGTACCTTGACCCTGCATTTAAACACCAGAATAATAAGAGGGGATCCCCCAAAAATGATGAACTAGTAACATTTATGGTAAAAATAGAAACAAGGCATCTCAATAGCGCTTGTTCCCTAGACAGAACCAAAAAACTTGCAAGAGAACACCACATAAATTATCTTGTTTCCCTGATTCAATTTCTTAGTTTACAGAATACAAAGAAGGGAGAGGAAACCAACCCTCAACAAATTGAAAAGTTATAGTGATAATTGCAACAATATCAGTAAAGAATATTCTACCAAATTTAGTCAATTCTTCGTTTCCTTTCTATTGGCAAATTATTTTAATCAAGATAGACGATGAATTGAACAATGATCTTATACATCTCAAAAGAAAGAATAAAACATCAAAAGGAAAGGAAGGAATGTGCATTAAAATTGGTGCATAACTATTTTTTCTTGATTTCCATATTCACAGAGATATGAGTGATTATACTTTTCATATAACCAGAACTTACTATACCTTTTCCCATCTTCCTCAATAAACCAACAAAAACCAAACTTTGACCCAAAAAAAAATGAATGAGTCAAGAAAACCCGAAACAGAACAGAGGCTGGTTGCTAAACTTAGTAATAACATTCTGAATCCTCTAAACACAGAACAGTCATGGATATCAAAGATTCACATATTTCTAGTTTCTTCCTTTATTGAATCTGATTAACTCTTGGATTTGGCAATCATAGCTAGTTTGTTTAAGATTGAAGCATAATTGATCAAATAAAACCGGATAAAAAGCTTGCCTCTCATTAATTAGTAACAATAAAACACCACCATACCCATTGAAATCCCACAAGTGGGGTCTGGGGAGGGTAGACTATACACCGACCTTACCACTAATTGGTGGAGGTAGAGAGGTTGTTTCCAGTTAGTAACATAAAGATGAATAGCAAAAAAGATCCTTCTTTTATCTCTATAACAATGAATCAAGTGAATTTTCAAAAGCAGAAAAAAAAAATTGAATTATACCTTCTCAATAGACAAGGGCTTTGTTGCAGAACCTCTAGCAACCAAAGACTCAAAATACCTCTCCACTGTTTTCCTTTCCCTGGTCGGCCTTGAACCTGGTGTTTTAGGCGAAATCGCATCATCACTTTTCCCTTCCTCCTCTTTCCCTGCACCTCCATCTTCTTCCTTCTTCGCGTCTTCCTCTAATTCTTCTTCTCCTTCATCTTGTTTATCTACGTCCATTCCCTCTGCAACCTCTTTCTCTTCTTCGTTATTCTGTTTTACCTTCTCCTCTTTCTCGATTGCTTCGTTTTCTTGCTTCTTCTCTACTAGGGTTTCTGTCTCGGCCGCCATGGAATTGATCTCTAGATGTTTGTGCGTTAAAGAGAGAATTTATTTCTGAAGGAGAACAGTTGAATAAAGAGTGGCGTCGTGTGTTGGCCCATATTTGTTAGATTCGGAATTGAACTGCAAAATTTTGCGGGAAAATTCTTTTGGAAAAGCGCGGGTAGATCTGGAGCTAAAAATAAAAAGACGAGGGAATTTTTCGAATGAATTTCGAAATTTGTACTTGTGAAAATTTGTAGATAAATATCAATTTGCCCGCCAAATGCCACGTTCTGTTTGAGGGTCAGCTCTATTGACTATTCACCTGCATGTTTGATACGTGGATTTATGTGGAGAAAATTATCAAAGTGGACTTTAATGTACATGGGTTGGACTAATTTGGTCCCTAATATGTATAATTTAACGAATATCGTCCTCAGTGTATGCTAAAAGTTGAATTTACCTATTAAAAGGATGTTTGGATTGACTTATTTTAAATGTTTTTGGCTTTAGTACTTATTTTACTTTTTGGAGTGTTTGGAAAAGATGAAAAGTACTTTTAAGCACTCACTTTTAAATTAAAAAATACAAAAATAAGCTAAAAGTCAAAAGTTGAGTATTCCCAACTTACTCTTTCGTCCATCTTTACTTGTCCAATATTGACTTTGCACACTTCTTAAAAAATTATAAATAGAAGGATAAATTTACAATATCACTCCTTGAATATAATAAATAAAATGTCTTGAAAAATATAATAGAGAAATGACTGTAATTAATGATAAGGGTAAATTAGAAACTAAGTGTAAAATTATCTCTTGATTTCATAAATTGGACATTTATTTTTAGTATAGTAAACAAGTAAGGATGAACGGAGGGACCTATTTAGATTGACTTATTTTAAGCGTTTTTTAAGCCAAAATAATTTTTAAGCACATTTAAAATGTTTGGGTAAAAGCCAAAATAACTTTTAACCACTTTTTTAAAAGCTAAAAAGGCAAAAATAAGCCAAAAGCTATAAATCATATCTTTTGCTTTTGGCTTATAAGTCAAAAAATAAAAAGCAATCCAAACACCCACTTAGCTTTTAACTTATAAGCTACTTTAAAAAAACTAATTCAAACACCCTCTAAATCATCAAATTAACGTACTGTTTTTATTTGTTTGATTTATTTTTCACAAAATTTAAAAAATAGAAATATCATTTAACTTTGATCTTAAATATACCATAAAAAATTAAAATTAAAAAATTATCAAAAAAACAGACAAATAAATGAAAATGAATAGAGTATTAAATTTAAAGGAGAATTCAAATTTCCAGCTATAAAAATTACACAAGACATTATTTTTCCAAACTCTATTTAGATTAAGATTCCAAAACATCCATTTTTTGTTAATTAAATTTTATAAATTGACACATTATTAGCAAGTCCACAAGTAGTTGTATTGTTTGTAATTGGGAAGAGTTATTGCAAAGGCCACTCTTCTATTGTTGGCACCTTGATAACATCATGCCCATGCCCCTTTAGTTGATTTTCAGAGAACAAACAACACTGTATAATTAACTGAAACATCCTCAATTTTATTTATAGTCACAATACAAACTACCACATATTAAAGGTGTTCCTGGTTGAAACTCCAGTTGTAGGAAACATCAGACAACACAAACACTTGCAACTTGTGAAATTACAAGCTCTTTCAGATCAGAACATTAGTCTCTCTTTGTTTCTGCAGTCCTGATAGTTTCTGGATATAACACATTTTGCGCGCCGGTATAATCAGCTACTTTCTTGCTAAGTGCATCCGTTTGTGAAGTTCCCGGTCCAGTGAGATGCATTATCTTGTACATCCATTCTATCACCTCCGGTGCAAATACCTTCCACAAGTAGCTAACCCGAAACCAAGATGGTATTGTCACATATCTTTCGCCTCGACAAGCACTATTCACTATTGTCTTGGCGCATGATTCGACTTTGGCTACTGGAGTCGCGCCTATTAGTACCTGGTTCGCACAAAAATGTCCACTTCCTTGTCACAAAACACAGCTCAAAACGAGTAATGTACGTAATTCTTTGTAAAAGCAAATGAGGGAACATTAGCCTGAACCGAATTAAGATGTAAACCAATAGATTATGCAAGAAACATACTCCCTGCACTGCTAAAATTTCATTATTTTCAGGTCAAATTACCATTAATTAATTCACATTCTAAAATGGATTATGAAAAGATTAAACTCAAGCATTTCTATACACCGACAATGTAAAGAATTTTTACACAATGTACAGCCTTTTACTAGTTATAGTGGCCATCTACCAATTCCCCTGTTACCTAATTACAGTTGCTACACAATGTTGCCCGTTATTGCAAATCACTTCAACATGATGCTACAAAACCACTACATATACAAAGTCATTCCTAATTACATTTTCTACACAAAGTTACTTGTTATGAATTCCGATTTTTCGGTAATTTAAGCTTGGTTTCCATAAGTATGCTTAACCACCATATTTTAAAGCATTGTTCTCAGAAAGGAACCCAATTGACGATATTGGGAGTACTATAATATGGAGTAACTTGTCAATATAAAGCTAGTTGCCATCTACTGCCAGACGAAAATGCAGAAACTAGAGAGCAAAGAGGAAAACTTACATCCCTTATTCCTTGATCAACCTCTACATTGCCGCCCTTACCGATGTATTTGCCTTGCGTTATTTCGGATTCAACAAAGCCAGGCGTCACCAGAGTTATTTTGATGTCCTGCCCCAACTCAATTCTCAACGTCTCGAAGAATTGAGATACTGCTGCTTTGCTTGCCTGCCATGACCAAATTTTCAGTAGGGTCATCAAGATAAAATGTGACAGTTTGCAATGGAAGAATACAAGCATTTGTACTTACATTGTAAAAGCTCGATCTTGGAACAGGCAGCCAAGAAACAGATGAAGAGAGTACAATGATCCTCCCCCCACTATATCTAAGATATGGAATCGCAAAACGGGTCATGTAAACAGAACCCCAGAAGTTGATGTCCTGCGAAATACCATGACATTTAAATAACGATTCCAACTGTTGTCCATAAGTAGTGCACAACTTTTTTTTACATCAAGTCAAAATCGCCCCATATGACATTAGGCAGATGCGAGTCGATCCTAATATAGTAACCTAGAACACAATAAAAAACCTTATACAACGGGTTAAAATAGATTGAAAATGAAAATGATTAAGCACGACAAACTATAGCAGATGACCAACTCAAACTTCAAGCTTCAGCCATTGCAGAAACTGGTCAGGATTCTCCCAAGTTTAAATTCAGACACAAAGATCTTGTTCTAGCTCAACACAATGAAAGCACATAGCTGATAGCACTAGCAAAATTATTTGTCACAGTATCATTTAACATTTCCAAAATGGAAGTTGTCATAAATTTCATTTATGGTTATGTTGTGATAAACTTAAACTTCAAAGGGACAGCATGTATGTAACAATCAAAATCAATTTCTTACCATGACAGATTTAAAATCAGTGACATCTTCTGTATCTTCAAACAGAGTAATCGCGTGCACTCCGGCATTATTAACCAGATGGTCCACTGCATTAAATAACATAATAACACAACAAAAAGAGTTATGTAAAACATGCTTACTCATTCTAAAAAAATTATAAGCACGAGAATCAAATTAACGAATTAAAACTGACATCGGCCAAAGTGAGTCATGGTTTGATCAACAATCCTTCTGCAGTCATCGGCTTTCGAAACATCAGCTTGAATTGTTATAACATCTGGTGACCCTAGTTCACGTGCCATTTCGGCCACTTCATTCAAACTCCTCTCTCTTCTGGCTGCAAGGGTTAAACATGCTCCTCTCTTGGCGTACTCGTAGGCCAGATACTGCAAATTGACAAACAATTAATTCTATATACAATATTTATTAATTACTTATAAAATCCTGCAAAACTAATACAATTCAGTATAACCAATACATTATTTCCTTCCGTGGCAGAGTCATAATTTTATAAAAGGGGATTCAAATGTAACAATTTAAGAAGTATTTCATATGGCAATTTATAGTTTATACTTTATTTCATAGACTAGAGAGTAGAGACTGCCGGATAAAGTATGTACCTACTATTAATAGGTAAATAAGAATATCTCAAGACTAAGGGTGTGTTTGGTATGGAAATGTTTTTCCTATTTTCTCGTGTTTAGTTGATAAAAATAATTGGAACTTCACACCACAATTTTGTTTTAGATATATACAAACGATTGTAGGAAATAATTTTTACCAAACACAAAAATAAGTAAAAAACCACTTATTTTTCTAGAAAAATATTTTCTTGTCCATACCAAACACACCCTAAAGTTCCCTTAAATTAGGTGATTCTAACGTAACAGTGTATGTACTCACTCTGTTTCAATTTAAGTGAAATTGCTTTTCTGGTTTGTTCAAAAAAAAAAAAAAACTCTCTTTATATTACTCCCTCCATTTCAAATTGTTAAAAGAAAGACTTTTGAAACTTGTAGTCTTAAATTAAAGATATGTCAAATGTATTAAAATATCATTTAATCTTGTGGTCTTGAATATGCCGGGTGGAAAGTTGAAATTAAAGAATTTTAAAAAAAGGAAAGATGCATTCTTTTTGAAGAGGACTAAAAAGGAAAGTAGGCCAAACAAATTGAAACAAAGTAAATAATAAATATTAGTAAGTTTTTCAATTCCAAGACTTAAAACTACTAGACACATCTTTAATTTAAGACCATATATAAATTTTAAAAACCTCTTTTATTTCTTAACTTCCGTATCCAGTCAAATTAAAACACTTAAATTGGAAGTGAGGGAAGTATTATTCTTCACAATGACCATATGTATACATTATTAATTAACACATAAACAATTTAATTCTGCTATTATATATAATGCCGCCACACATCCCCAGTTAAAATTAATGTTCATGATTATATATTATCAATGGTAAAATGGTTGAAAATTAATTAACCTCGCCAATGCCGGATGAAGCCCCAGTAATGATGACGACCTTTCCAGCAACATCTCCACTAAAAAGGGTGCCCAAAATTGAGAGGCAGAACTTGAAAAATTGATAAGGTGGCAAGAAAAGAAGCAAGCTGAAGAAGGAAACTGGAGGAGCTACTAAGTTGAGAAATTTGTGTATTAGTTCCACCAACATTGTTTCGTTGCTCAGACAGAACAAGTGAAATTGTATTTATGGACTCAAAAACTTACAAGTTATAACAACGTTTAATGGTGTATGAAAAAACAAAGATATCATTCATAAAACAAAGCAGAAAGATAGAGATAGAGATGAAGGGGAAAGCGGTGTTGTATTTTACTCATAGTGGCACCACTGCATGCAAGCAACATGACACGTATTTGTAGGCAAAGCGGTCGTGGTGTGTCTTTTTGTATGGAAGAGATATAGACAAATTCTAGCTGAGATCAAATTATCACATGTTTCTTTCGTTATTATAACTTTCTTTTTTTATGTCGAAACTATTTTCATTTAATCGAGTCATTTGCCGTTGTTGTGCTTACCCATAAAATTACCTTACGTTTGAATTAATCTAAAAATATCAATTTATCATATACTTGGGACTGTTTTTATAGAGAAAAAGGATCAAACTTGCAAGTTGCAACTATACGAATGATGCAAATTTGCCTTTGCACTTCAAGAAACATGATCATTACTATTTCAGTACCTATCTATTTTATGACACTCGGAATCTCTAACGTCCCAAGCTCAAATTAATCTCCCTGAAAGAAAATGAGAAAGCTTGTTTCCTTTATTAAAAAACAGCCATTCCACTAAAATACTCTTTATTGATTGAGCTTTCTCAGTCTTGGTTTAAAAGCCTTGATAGTTCAGTTCGCATCGTCACTCAACAACTCAAAACTGATTGGTCTCGTCTTATTTGCTTTGTTTTGCAGAATTAAAAGGGAAAGCTTTAATGAATTGTTCCTTGGAAAGTTTTGGATAATTTTTTGTTCTCCAAATGAAGATTTTCCCATGTACTGGAGCTCTCAATCTAAAATGACAAGATTTCTCTTTGCTCCAATTTAAGTCGAACTTTTACTAGCTAGCCTTAAATCACTTGCGCTGTTACATAAACGCAGACATCCATAGCGTCCCCAATTAACAAGTTGCTACAATATGGCCATAAACTCGAATAGATCTCCCGCGCTAATTCCATACATGCATCAACTAAAACTGGAAGGAATAATTAAGAACTCTTCATTGATAAGCAAACGACGATTATTACATATTTCGATATAACATTCACATTATCTTCACCAATTCCTATTCTGATAGTATTACAGATCTAGTGTTTTTTCGCTGATTAGAACATAGAGAGCGCAACGCTTCCACATAAATTCGCCTCCTCGATCAGTCCTCACTCCTCACTGGGTTTATTCACGCTCACCTGTCCCCAAAAACCAATAGAAGAAAAGAATAATTAATTAGAATCAATCGACTTGGCATCAAATATATTACTATATGCACTTTCTGGGTATATATTTTCGCAAAAAAAAGACCCATGAAATATTCGATGTTCTCTTTTGTGAAATGTTAGCATCATATAAATCTATTCATTTTAAGTTGGTGACCTACATTAACCATATATCACAGATAGGCATGATATATTAATCAATAACCAATTAATATAGCAAGAATGATATAACATCCTGAAAATAAAAAAAAAGAGCATTAACATGCCTCTAAGTCAGTTCAATATAATTAAATGAAAGGCGTAAAAATCACCTTGGCAGGAGAAGTAGATTTGTCTCTGAAATATCGAGCTCCATATTTGGTGATGAGTTTTTCCCTAACAAACTTCTCATAAATAAAAGCAGCTCCCCTAAACTGGGGAAGAACCAGCCATGCCACAATTGCTAGCTTCACATCATACCAAATAGGTATCCTACAAACCAAGTACCAAAATCGAACATCATATTAGAGTGTGTAAGTGCTATCAATTGTACTTACAGGCCTTTCCTTTTCATATACTAGTATTAGTAGTTCTTTTGTTTGCTATCTTAAAGAAAGGGGGAGGGGTTATTTACCATTGAAGCATGGGTTGAAGGAGCATCTCCATGAGAATGAGAAAAGAATAGAGAATCCAGTAAGCAAGCCATTGCTCATCATCCAACTTAGATGTGCTCTCTATAGCCACTACTGATGCATATCTTCATCATGAAAAACAAGACGTAAACTCTTGAAAACAAACACTCAGCTACTCTAATTCTCGACCACCACAACTTCTTATCTAAGATCATTATATTAAAAAAAGATTATTGAAACCATTAAAGGAATATATATACTTACAGAGGATAGATCAACATCACCGATGGCCTGCATATGGAGATATATAGTTTCAAAAACAAAATCAGAATGAAATCTTCACTAGAAACGGAAAGAGGAAATAAAAATGAAAAGGCATTACCCGGCAAGAGTATGAAGGTGAGTCATCACAGTCGAGAATTTACCCATGATATTATTATTCTGGTGTCCTGAAAAACAAAAAAGCTTTTGGGCCTGCAACTAGATTTCAGTCTAATTAGTTTTTTGTGTCTGCGGAATCAGTGAGAACTCAATTGCAGTTTATTAGAGTTGTTTGAAACAAAGAAAGGGACAACACATTCATAATATGAAGACACGTGGAGGCAGCTAAAGTCAGCAACTAGGCATCTCATTCTCTACCGCCGACCTGACTATTCTTTACCTTTAGCACTAGTAGTTGCATTAGTGCTACAAATTGTTCGGGTCGGGTCGAAAGAAATTCATAAAATATTTGACCCGTCACTAATTAAATATGAGTTGAATATTTTAAATATATATTTAATATTGTTAAAGTACATTTTCTCTACTTCCGTGTAGTGGTAAGATTTTCGTACATTCTATTCTCTTACTATTAGAAACAAATACTTTTCCCATCACGAATCAGTAAAAAATTTATAGTACAAAACATGATTTTTCCATTCATTTTTCACTCAATCAGCTCACTGAAAAGACGGGAAATAAATTCTCATTGAAACACTGAATTTTCCACTACTATTTCTTCTTTTTTACGATGATTCAAATAAAATATGTGTGAGAATAACCATTAAACATTTTTGAATAAATTTTTTTAAGGGATAGACAAATATGGCCATTCGGTCAAAATAAATGCTAATCGAATGGCCAGTGAATTTTAATTCCCAATTTCTAGCACCAGCGTTAGCTTCACTGGTACGATTTGTGGACCGGACGTCATTACTAGCGGCTGAGTTTGCTCCGGCGCAGTCGTAATAGCGACCGTCGGAGATTGACAAAACACCGTAAAATCCAGCTGCCTTGCCAGCTTCTTCACCAGAAAATCCACTATCGGCTGCCACACGACAACAATAACAACCTCTGATTGCACCTTCTTCGTCGGAAAATCTCCTCCCTCACTTTTCCCCATTCAAAAAACCTCACCAACAACCAAAAAAGAATTTCAAAAAAATCACAAAAAATCCTAGACGGAAGAAAAATTCAAATTTCACTTATAATCCACTACACATATCCTATACAATAACTCAATTTCTATACATAATACAAATACATATTTTATACAATAATTCTATAAAAAATTTATACACATTTTATAGAAATTTTATACAAATACATATTTTATACAATAATTATACTATTTTATACACAATATATATCGTTTTTATAGAAATCTTATACAGATACATATTCTATACAATAATTATATAATTTCGATACACATCCTATACAGTTTCTGTAAAAATATTATACATATACATATTGTATACAATAATTATACAGTTTCTATACACATTAATACCCAAAGGCTATGAATTGGAAATATATATGTCAAAAGGCTATTTTTTTATCCAATATGCAAACTTAAGCCATTTGTTTTGCAATTGACCATACAGTGTTCTCGAAACTACTCATAAAATTTCACTCAATATATTATTGTATGATTAAAGCACATTTTGAATTGTGTTAAAACATCATTCACTTTCAATTTTAAGGTAGTGGGTTCTAATCACAGAAGAGCAGGTGGGGAAGCACCTAAATGGTGTAAAAAGAATTAAAAAATATGTGATTATTTTGTCGTGCCTTCGTTCAAATTCTAAAAAAAACTAATGGGTTTTATGCATAAAGAATTGGTACTAATTTGCAGTAACATTTAATAGTAACAAAATTACTGTAGTCTGTAGCAGGTCAGGCACTCAGGTGGTTCCAGATCAAACTTCAATTCGGTGTTGGTCTTTGGGATCCTTTAACAGAGTCCTCCATCACATATTTTTACTGCTCAATTCTAAATTTTTTATCTAATAAATAGGAAAAATTTAGAAAATTATATCTTGTATTTATTGTTTATAATATTAATGGCATGAAAAGAGGTGTTAATTAATTAAGATGATAAGTGAAGCAAGTTCAGATCTTAATATCCTATTTATATGCTGCTTCAAAATTAAAACATCTGGGTTGGAACGTCATAGACATTGGCATATAATCAAACCATAGGCCACTGTGATGCTTTCTTGAGACGTGCTTTTACCAAATTACTCCTAGTTATTAACATTAACCACATGACCAACAAGGTTGTGGTGGGATGATTAGATTCTTTCGCTCTTAATCAGAGGTCTCGAGTTCAAGTACTGGATATGAAAAAAATCTTTGTTGGGAGCGCTGCCCCCAGAATGCGCGAGCCGAATATAATCGAGCTCCAATGCGAGAAATCAAAAAAGAAAAAAAAAACATTAACCACGTGGGCCATGTTACTGATGAAGGTGGTGATCGGTGATAATTTTATGTATGGAGTGCAATACTGATTCGACAGGTGGGTGAGTCGAAAAGTGACAGGTGGTTATCTCCGCAACTATTATCTTCTGGACGTGACTAACCAACACTTCATCCCATACAAGGAATTTTAATGTTAGAGAAACAAGAATTTTCACTCAAGGTTTAGAACCATTTCATATATATCAGCTTAACAGAGGCTCTAATGCTCTACTCGCTCAGACACAGTAGCTGTACTGGAATTCAGTTGAAAAGTATAAGCTTTACTACAGTGAGACTCTAAATATTACAATGTGCAATTCTCCATTTAAAGAAAAGATAATATTTGAACCAGGACTCAACTAACTTGGACGACTTCTATCTGTCTTGAGTGACATAAGTAACAGAAACAAATCAGTGTTTTGAGAGAAGAAATCTAAATGAAAAGCAGAAATAAACACACAACAGATGGATGAAAAGCCAACATTCTTTGGAGTGCATCCCCATTGTTAGATCAGATACTGGATATGAAGTCATACAGAAAATTCTAAGATCGTATTATCTTTGATACATTAATGTAGCAAAGACGTTACAAGTTTACACAATATGGGACTGCTTTCCACATAAAGACCTCACCTTTTTTGTATATAAGACAACACAATTGGCATAGGATGCACAAACAGAAAAATCATTTGCTGACCAAGTTTCTTCAACAATCTCAATAGTTCTTCAACTAAAAAAAGAAGCCACTCTAAAAGGATAAAAGCACGTATGGAATGCAAACTGCGGAATTGATCACAATTGCTCAATGGTTATGTGATTAATGATTTAGTTGGTCATTCAAGGTTGCATTGGAAAGAATACACCTCACCAAATATTTAATCAGCAGCTAGTAAATGCATCCTTTTGAACTCCATTAATACTAGACCTCGATAAGTACTTGCTGGCAATACTAGAACACCCAACAAAGTAGACGATGATAAAATAGCCAATTTTTGGATTGAACTTTTCAATATTTATCCAGTATTAGCAATAAGATATAATCTTACAAAGCGTAGTAAATAAAAATACACACATCAGCCAGTTGACATTTCAAAGAAACGGAGAAAGCTTGCATAACAAAAGATAAGCAGACGGCTCACTCCAAATAAGCCTCAAAGGGAACACTTGTGTTTAATGCCAAAGTAGGAAAAGAGAATGAACCACTTACACATAAGTCAACAGGGAAGAAGAAAAGGGTTAAGAAAGAGCTCCTCCTGAGATTGTTCCATCAAATTTCAGCAATCAAATGGGATTTAAAATTAATCTGCCTAAGGTGCTGATGGAGCGGTTGATTGGACAGAAGAAGAAGCCTGTGTTTCTCTGCGAAGCTCCTTAACTACAGCCGCCAAGGCCTCAGGGTTGAAACCCATTTCAGAGAGTCCAATCAGAACGGATAAAGTGTGACGATCAAGTCCAGTGTCAAGAATGTTAGACATATGAAATACCAGATCCAGTGAATCCCGTGCATTGCGTGCAGCTTCTGGATCCATTTGAGAAACTGTAAATCCACAATCACGAATAGGAAAAGGTGATAGCTACAGAATTTATGTTTCAATCCATTCCTTGTACAACAGAACCCATTAAAGTGAACAGACAAAGAAATGAATATCAATTTTCTGAAATAGAAATATTTAGAACTGGATCAGCTTGTTTTATTTTCCTACATCAACTTGAAACGATGAGAAAATACTGAGTTCTAAAACCTTTTGGATAGTGAGGAACGCACAGTCGAATAATCTGGAATTTAAGCAGATTAATCAGACAGGAAGAGGGATTCAAATATAAAATTTATTCTCTATTAATAGCAATAGTATTGATAGACACAGAAATTAGTATTCAAAAAAAGCATTAATTATCAAGTTCTCTAACATAAAAACCTTAGTTCACCGGTTTATGTGATAGACTGGTTTGGATTTAAGGGATATTTGAAATGAATATAATTCAAAAATTATTATATTTCCGATGGTCAGAAACTTGAATTCTGCAGTTGCATAACTAAAAGATTTTGGTAAATTACATGAATTTTATAATTTTCATATTTCGTGCTGAAATTCACAAAATAATGAAAAACACTCCATATTTATGGCATTATTTCGCTTACTGAAGATTTGAAAGAATGAAAACGACCGTACATTTGAAGTCAAGATACACTATATTACTGTTCCATCTTCATTCCTGTATAGGCATAGAAGACCGCAAAGGCATATTAGTTACATTAGTACACCATCACAACTTCGGAGCTTATTCCACCAGATGCAAATGAAATGCATATTGATTGTTTTTAAAATGATGGTGGTGCTTCAACCAACTTGTGCGTCTGTAATAGTCCACAAGCACAATGCATGGAAAATCTATTTACCAAGGTTAGGGCAAATGAGATCACGCTAAGTATTGTAGCTTTGATTTGAACCTAAGGTCTCTAGATTACTACTTACTACTCCTACTCCTCAACCATTCAACCATACTCTTGGGGACACAAAAATGTATATTAACTTGTAAGAAACACAAAAACCAATACAAATAACTGCATATTACATATAAATAGATCAATGATAAAGTATTCGAAGTAATTCAAATACTATTAGATTTGAGACAGTCAGGAAGTGAAATGAGGTTGAAAAAGATCAAAACTTTGGTGCACCCAAGAGTGTGATATAGTGGTCAATAAAGTGAATTGAGAACAATAAAGTCTCAAGTTCAAATTCCAATTCCCAGCACAGACAAAAACATTAGGTGATTTCTTCCTATCTGTCCTGGCCTAGAGTTACCTATAACCCCGTGGAATCAGTTGAGGTGCGCGCAAATTGGCCGGAACGCCACAATTATTAAAAAAAAATCAAATTTTTGGTAACCTACTTGATACTCTTTCTCCTTTTATTAATTAAGTCAAAATGCACTATATCATCCTTTAATCTTCGTTCATTTCCTTTATTTCTTCCGAATATATGTGAGACCTCCATGGATTAGTACACAATCACAACTAATAAGGAACAATTAATTCACAGGGGAGCAACTAAAATGTAAGAGAAAGAAAACAATATTCGTAATTCGTACTTTATCATTAAAATCATTGGAATAAAGAGACAGAGAGCGGAGATATTTCTAGCACAGTTGATCGACTACCCGAATAAAAAAAAAAGAGAGAGAGAGAGAGAGAGAGCTTACAACTTGATCGCGGGGAACAAAGAGAGTGAGGGAGAGTGAACAGGAAGAATGGTCAGAAAAAAGCTGTGCGAAATTTGAAACTAGGGCCAAAATCAATTGGATTCGGGTTGATCTCCTATTAGCCCATAATGGGAGAACTTTGGGCTTGTGGGTTTCGTATCGTATCATTCCATCGATACCGAGCCCAATGTGATCTACCAAAAAGACCCAAAAGAGAAAAAAAATCGCCGTTGCCGGGGATCGAACCCGGGTCACCCGCGTGACAGGCGGGAATACTTACCACTATACTACAACGACCTTGTTGCTATAGAGCACTACAATTTTAGAATATCTCAAATGTGAAGCAGCACATACATATCGAATTCCAAAGCACACTGCGGTTTTCCAAATCTGCCGTTGGTTTGCAATACAAGACTAACACATAACTTCAGTGGACAGCTAATGCTAGGCTGCTATGAGATTAAAGGATTTCAATATAATGTATAGCCGAATTGGATAAATGGAATTGGAATTCACAGTCATTTGTTTCTTTGGAGGAGGTTGATCAGAACCTTTATAATTTTATATTTTCTCATCAATTATGCTTCGATTTATAATGTACTGATAAATATGGAAATCAAACATATTAGTGGTTATGTAAACCTTATAATGAACATCAGACAGCGTATTACTTATGCAAAAATTATACAAGGATTATTGTATTGTTTTAGTTTATTAGAAATCAAATTAATGACCCCTTGAAGTAGTAACATTGGATGCCAACGACAAAAGTGGAGGCATCGAGATTGCTAACAAATTGTCAGCCACAGTTCACAATGTTAATGTTACCTAGATTACCAAGAAACCACCCTACCTGAAACTCTCCTCTCAAAGCACATCGATCATTCATCAATTAAAATAATAATTTAGCAATTTGTACGACTTGAGTAATGGGAGAATGACAATTGAGCCTTGCAAAGATAGATCCTCGTTAACCAGATATATTACTGAAGAACCTTCTATGAAATTTTCTTATTATAATAAAACTTTTACTCCAGAGTCCAGATTAGAAAGAAAAGAAGTCATTCATTGATCTTAAAAAAACAACTTGGGTTCACGCAACATCTCCTTTGTTACTTGTTTGTTATAGCTAGAGAGGTAATTGCATGAGATGCATATTATATTTTTTTCTCCGTACCTAACGATCGAAAGCATTTTATTAGAAAGTAATCTCCACTAATGACAGCATAGCCAAAGGAACCTAATTAGCCGATGCAAGCTTTGATCCAAGCAAATCAAAGAAAGCAGATAAGTGAGACAACGTAAGTACGTAACAATGTTATCTCTAATTAAATTGACAAATTAAGTAGGGTCTTCAACGTGACTGTATTTAACTTTTCTCAAAATGCTTTCACAAACTTAATCATATCAGGTACAACTTTAGATCACAAGAGAGACAAAGGACAATTATGCATTTCGAGTCCATCTAGGATTCCACTCATATAATCATGATAAGAAATATAAACCATATCCAACCCCACCATTGGCGGATTTAAGATTTAAAATTTATGGGCTTCAATAACAATCTTAAGTTGATATATAATAACAACTGAATTCACAATCAAATATTTAGTAAATTTTTTAATATATATACAAAGTATGAGTAATAACTACTGAAGTCTGAATTCTCGAGAACTCATATATTTTGTTCTAGGTCCGCTTCTGATTACCCCAAACCTATCTCTATCTGAATATGATGTAAAGTTTGCATTTTTCCTACATATTGGAATATGAAAGATTTCCTTTTAAAAATTAATATTTCATATATCTTGATTAATTTTTATAGATATCAGATATGTGGTTTAGAATTATACGAGAATACTTCGTATTAGTTTTGCAGTTTGTTTTATATTGGATTTTTTTAAAAAAAAAACATAATTTAATACGTTATTCAACTACCAAGAAGTGAAAATTTACTAGTAATATGTTTCGGGGTTATTTTTTTTGTTTGTATACTCATCGAGTATTCAAAATTTATTGTTTCTATTAATTCAAATTTACGTTGCATAAGTTCATATATTTAAATATACTAATTTAGTGTACGTGTTGCACATGTGCGTTACGTCAAATTGTTAATCAATATAAAATATATAAAAGAATAATAAATATTAATAATTAGCAACTGAATTTAAAATAATATAATTTTTTTAAGCTTAATTTTCACGTACGATATGTACACGTTAATTAATTAAAAATAATATTGAAAGAAGAACTTGATGAGATCTTTGATGAGGTGTGAGACTTCTGATATCTCGTCTTAATATGAACTCTTACATTTTCGTATTTCTTTAAGACATGGGCTTTTGAATAAAAATTATATCAATAACAATAATAACATATTCATGATAATGTTATAAGTGGAGTCCGAAGAGGGTAGAATGTACACATACCTTACCCCTTTCTGTTGGGTTCGAAATCGAGAGGGCGTCATGCGAAAGCTATTGATTGCAAACCATCAAAGTGATAAATCAGATGAAAAAGAAAAAAACTATAAAAAAAGGCTTTATGATATGATATGGGTTTGATCAATTGACCTATATATGAAAAACTAATGTTATTAAATAAAAAGCATAAAAACTATCGAGAGAAGATCCCCCCCCTAAACAAAACTCTTTGATGACTACATTGTGGATGTTATTGTGTTATGTAATGAGAAGATGGATCTTCAATTTATAAAGGTCCAAAACCTATCTTCCAAGAAAGAGGTTAGCCATATATGAAAGATTTTATTTTTTCTTTTAGGAAAAGTAAAACCAATTATGGTAATACTTTGACTTTCCTTTTAGAAAAAGTAAAATTCAAATATGGTAAGAAAATCAGGGAAAAACCCCTAACAAATCTCCCCTTTTTGGCTTGATTTTCTTGACAAAAACTTGATCCGTCTCTTCACATGCTTGATCTTCATTCTTCACATAATTTCATCACTGCTGCTTGCCATGTTTAAAAGTGGAGCCCTTGCGGGTTAAAAATATTGAAGCCCTTTCGGGTTGAAAATATTGGAGCCCTTTCGGGTTGAAAATATTAGAGTTTTTTCGAGTTGAAAGTGTTGGAGCCCTTTCGGGTTAAAAATGAACCCTTTGCAGGGTTAAAAATGAGCCCTTTACAGGGTTAAAAGTGAGCCCTTTGCAGAGTTAAAAGTGAACTCTTTGTATGGTTAAAAGTGTTTTTGTTTTTAAAAATGTAGCAGAAGGATTGTTGAAAATATGGTTGAAAAAATATCTCCACATGTAGTATAGACCCTTTTTTTTTAGAACAAAAAATCTTCACTGTCGCCGCATTGGTTACAACTTTAATCTTGACATGTCTTCAATCTGAACCATCGGCTCATTGAACCCATTGGATCGTTGGATCATTGGACCCATTGGATATAAGCTCTGATACCACTTGTTGGGTTCGAAATCGAGAGGGCGTCATGCGAAAGCTAGTGATTGCAAACCATCAAAGTGATAAATCAGATGACAAGGAAAAAAACTATAAAAAAAGGCTTTATGATATGATATGGGTTTGGTCAATTGACCTACATATGAAAAACTAATGTTATTAAATAAAAAGCATAAAAACTATCGAGAGAAGACCTCCTCCTAAACAAAATTCTTTGATAAATACATTGTGAATGCTATTGTGTTATTAAATGAGAAGATGGATCTTCAATTTATAGAGGTCCAAAACCTTTCCTCCAAGAAAGAGGTTAGCCATATATGGAAGATTTTATTTTTCCTTATAGAAAAAATAAAATCAATTATGGTAATATTTAACTTTACTTTTAGGAAAAGTAAAACTCAAATATGGTAAGAAAATCAGGGTAAAAATCCTAACACTTTCTTGGGAGATAGAGAGATCGTTTCCAATATACCCTTTGCTGAAGGAAAATCATATCAAAACAAATCGAAAAAGAAATAATAAAAGTGAAAAAATCATGAAAAAATACTATAAAAATAGAAATCGTATGATTATAATATAGTACGTGCAAATATAATATTAAAAATAAAAAAATTATAAGAGAATTACATAATAACCAATGTATGACTATAAATAATATTAGTTTATAGAGTTACACACTCAATAACAAAAAAAAGAGAATAATATCATAAATGAGACAGAAATTTGATTTTTTTTTTACATATTCCATAACCTTCTTCTACAGATTGTACAATAAATTACTATTAATATAAAGTTAATTTGGTTAAAGCTACACAAAAATTATTAGCTTAGCTAACGTTTGTCAAACTAACCTCTTAGCCTCCATCAAAATCTGTAACACCGCCTTGTAGCAGAAGCACTATATGAGGGCGCAGAAGGCCAGAGTGTTGTGGTGTATGCCTCATAACTAAAGTAACAGTTTCACACATGTATAAATAAGAAAATATATAGTGTGATAATTAAGAGCACTTAAACTTCCTATATAACATATCACGAATAATACCGGAAAGAAAAGACAACAGCTATGATATGATGAATTCAATTGAAGATTAGTTTGCAAAAACAAAACAAGCTATTCTACTTAAATTGAGATTAACCTGCAAATATGCAACAGAGATTGAAGAATTTTGTAGCAACTGTGACATTTACCTACGTTTTCAAATACACAAAAAGAAAAATTGGGTACTTGTAAATAGTATGACAGTTTATGTTTATATGTCATAAACTATAGAATTTGGAAAGTCAATCAAATTTTTTATATGTCGTTAAATATTTTAAGTTGTTAATTATTGTGATTTATAATAATCTTTACGTTATTTTCAAATAATATATGTTACTTTCCCTGTCTCAATTTATGTAGCACAGATAAATTTTGAGAGTCAACCATTTTTTCTATATATTTCTAATTATTATAATTTGTAATAATTTTTATACAATTTTTAAATATATAATAGATTAAAAAAATAGGACAAACAAATTAAAATGGAGAAAGTAAACTACCAAGAAGAGGCTTGGCGGCAAGCTGGCAGGACAACGACCAGCAGCTTGCCAAGCCTCTTCTATATATTAGTAAAATTTGATTGACTCTCCAAATTCCATCAATGTCACATAAATTGGAACAAAGAGAGTGACATATATTATCTGAAGATTATGAGAAAGTATTATAAATCACAATAATTAACAACTTTAAATCATTAAAAATCACACAAAAATCTAAAAATGATATAAAAATTAGTTTGCCTCTCCAAATTCCAACAGTATCACATAAATTGGGACGACGAGAGTAACATATATTATCTAAAAATTATATAACAAGTATTATAAATCACAATAATTAACAACTTAAAATATTTAAAACCATACAAAAGATTTGATTGGCTCTCCAAATTTCATTTGTCTCACATAAATTGAGATAAAAAAAATAACATATATTGAATCCGTGCTTGCACAGGCTCTTGCATCTAGTATAAATAGAGAAGCGCTCTTTATCCGACGTTTCTCCTTTAATTTATGTGGAACTAATTTTGGGTTATTATTCCACTAAAGTAGTGTCTTTTCATTTCTTTTTTAATCACTATTTAGTGGACCATATTACCTCAAAAGAAATTTCCTTTGATGAATGAAGAGTGGTGATGAATGAATGGATCTGTAAAGAAGAGGGAAACATTATCTGTACTAAAGAGATTGGTGGGTTTATGTCAGTTGTCACATTTTGCCGTAAGGGACTAAAGGTTGCCAACCCCCGTAGTAAGAGTGCATTCCCAATTGCAATATAAAGACAAACTATGCAATCGCACTTGGAATCATTCCCTATTTATGTATAGTTTTTGATATCAAGTTACTTTTGGAACTTGATGTGTCCTTTCCAAGGATATGCTCATAAAGTTTTGATATGATCACTCCTATAATATACTTGTGCTTAACATATATTTCTTGGCTAATTTGGTGTTCGGTGAGATGTGAGTTTCTTGATCTCTCACTTCATTAGCTAACATAACTTTTACTTTGAGTTAGACCTAAAATCGATTTTTTGTCTTGGTATCATATCCGATTCATCTCAATTCTTGGTTTCCAATATTGATCCTCCAGATTATGGTCCACACTTTATATTGCAGGGTTGGGCTTGTAGATGGTGTGTTGAGTTGTCCCACATTGGTGTGATGTGAATTTTTTGGTCTACTTATAGTCTTATACGATCTTAGACATTCCTCACATCATAATCTAATTTTTGGAGTTAAATAACACTCAATATCCATTGTAATATTTTAAAAAATAAGAATTATACGAGATAATTCATTATAACAAGTTAAAATACACTTTGTTTGGATTTTAAAAAAAATAAGAACACCAAATAATTCATTATAATGTAGTCATGAATTAAGGATTTAAGTATTAGTCAATAAAACTTTGTTTGGATAGTCTTTTAATTTGTTTCCACAAAAAAATAGTTATTGGCAAATGATATTCATAAGTTAATAGCACATATTTTTTTTATCATTACAAAAGAGAAAAGCTTACCTCGTGAGAATGCACATTCCAATCTTAACAAACACACACTCCAATTATCATTCCTATTTCCTACCCAACTGTTAGTTTTCCGCTGGCAATAAAAGGATGGAAAGAATGTCACCCACGCATTACAATATACAGCCACCAAAAAGATGTGACCGTTTAACAGCACCTAATCTAACCATACTTTTTTTTAAGCAAAGAATCTATCGGGAACGGTCTTTTTACCTCACAAAATAGGTAACACCGTACAAACCACCCTCTTCAGACTCACTTGTGAAATTGAATATGTTATTGTTATATATTTAAATTAAGGGTGTGTGTATGGAAGAAAACATTTATCAATTTTTTCTAAAAAAATAAATAAATTCTAGAAAAAATTAGAAAAATAACTTCCCTAATACAAATAAGAAAATCAAATTCCTCAAGTGATAGTTCACATTGAAACAATTTTCTCATATTTGGTTAATTTAAAGTTTTAGAAAAATATTTTTTTCAAAGAAAAAAAACTCCTTGAAAGTAGGAAAAACACACCACCCATGTACAATTTGACTAAATTATACATAATTAATTTTAAAATAATATTTTTTCGTGAAAAAATATTTTACTTCATACCAAACACACCTTCGATTCTCCGAGACTAGAAAGAAGGAAGAGAGGGGGAACAAGCATCGTGCAGTAACTCAGAAGATTAAACAACTTCCAAGTTCCAAGTACAATATTTAAAATTTTGATATAGTACTGTTTATTGTATCATACATATAGGGAGTATATAACAACAGGATTATAATAAAGAAAACAAAAAAAAAAAAGTACAAAGGGCTCACAAAATTCTACAGCATTTGTCTAGCAGATCAGTTGTAACTTTGCGAGTCCCAAAACAAAGCCTCACATGAAAGAGCACCACCACAATGACGGGATGCACATTTCCGTTTCTACCCTTCGCGTCCATCCAAATTTACATCACGGAACATGCATTCGGATTTTCATCGCTGAAAATCTGGGGAGGTGGAGGGTACGCATGCATTTCATGTGCAAACCTTTGAGGATTATTATACAACTGATGATTCTGAGGGTGGTGATAGTAATAAAACTCATTCTTTTTAACCTCTACTTTTGGATCGACGTCGTTTTGTACGGTCTCTTCTTTTGCTGCTGCGGCTGCTGCTTCGTTAGCTGGTGCTGCTGCGGCTGGTGCTTCTTCCTTCTTCTCTTCTTTCTTGTCACCTTCTTCAACTTTCTTCGCTTCTTTTTCGTCGGTTTTCTTCTCTTCTTTTTGATCTTCTTTGGGCTTGGTCTCCTCCGCTTTCTTTTCTGGTTCTACTTTCACGATAACTGCCCGTTTTCCAGTCCTTTTGCTTACATAATCCACCAGTTTTGCTGCCTCAAACACACCTTTCACTGTCACTTGTGAGTTTTTCAAGTCTGGTTCTGCATTCTCCACACCTAAATTAATGTCCAAGCAAAGTCAACTTCAGCAAAGACAAATTCATAACAAGTGAGGTCTAGGGAGGGTAGGATATACCCAAACCCTATTTCTACCTTTGTAGGGAGATTGCTTCTAATAGAAGCTCCGCTGAAAGAAAATGTAATCAAAGCAGAATTGAACGTATTGACCCTATTGTATTTTTAAAACTAGGAAGAGTTCATATATACTAGTGATTCTTACAATTTTAATAGTTTTTTATACAAATTTATGCACCGGATCACAAATGAATCCGGTGCTAGCTTGATTGTGTCAATTTCAGTCACTTTTGCAACTTTTGATGATACCTAACAGTCAATACTAGTAACTGATTCCAAAGATTCAAATAGTTTACAAGTGAATATAAATATGGAGTAGTTAGTAGTGGAGGACATGTGGTTGAATTAAACTCAAAATTGAAGAATTTGAAGAGAATCTTAAGAATTGAATATTCTATTCCTACTAACTAATAAAAGAATGTACTGATTGTGAAAGGTATATAAAATATAGGATCCTTAAGTATCCAATGCTATTCTAGAGATCCAAAAAGGATGAAAAAAAACGTTCTTTAACAAATACACAGCTGAAAAGTGTAACAAATGCACAATCAGAAAATCAGCAAAATAAATCAAAATAGTTTAATCCAATTTAGCTAAAAGAGAGAAGAAAATAATCTTGCCTTTCATTCTTTGTATACGTTTTTTGATTTCTTGAGCACAAGCCTCACAATGCATGTGAACTTTCAGAACAACTGTAATCACCTGGGGCTGCAGAAACAAACACAGAAAACCATTTGCATATATGACTTTTACCTGAAAAACAAAACAAAAAATTAAAACAAAGAGAGAGAAAAATAAATAAATGAACCTCCTCTTTTTTCTCTTCGGGTTTAACGGCTTCTTTCTCTTCCGGTTTCTTAGGCTCTTCGGCCGGCGGCTTTGGGATTGGAGAGAGAAGCTCTACTTGGCGATGACTCTTTTTCTGTATTCTCTCCAATACCTTCAATGGATCTGCTTTTCCCCCTTTCACTACAACCTTATGCGTCTTGCAATCCGTCAACACATCTTCAACACCTACCCAAAAAAAAAATCATTCAATTGATTTCTCTATCAATCTTCCAAATTAAACGTTAAAAAAAAAATCGTTATTAGTACCTTGGAATCCTTTGAGTGATTTGCGGACTTTACGAGCACAACCTTCACAATGCATGAAAACTCTCAAAACGATTTCAGGTGGTGGTGGTGGAGGTTCTGGTTTTGCCTCTTTGGTTTCTTCCTCCGCCTTTTTTTCCTCTTTCTTCTCTTCGCCTCCGCTTGGTTTTTCATCTTTTGGTGAATCATCTTTCTTCACTTCCTCTGGTTTCTTCTCTTCCTATAAAATAAAATAAAAACAATCAGCTAAAACCAAAATCAGAAAAATCTCAAACAACAAAATAATAAAAGAATGACCAGAAAGCAAATCGACCTCCCCCATTGTTACAGAACTGGAGCAGTACAGGCTTTTTTTTTCTCTCTGTTTCTGTTTTCTTTTTTATGGAGAAAAGGAAAAGGGGAGAAGTGGGCTAGTGATGGACCATCAGATCTAATAGAGAGCACTCACTCACTCACTCTCACACTCTCACAGTAACATAGCGGCAGAATAAGCGTGGCTGTTATATATAGGTGGCACGTGCGAGGGTGATACAGTCATCATGCTTCTGGCACTGTTTAAAAAAAGATGCTATTAGGAGGGTCCTGGGATTATCGTCAGTAGTTAGGCAGAGATTATAGTGATTAGATTGTGAAAATAATATTATTTCGTAGATAACTATACATTAATCATGATACTGATAATAGTAGTTTTATATGAAATATTGTTGAAAATCAGTTAATTTAAATTGCATTTTTATAGTTAGGTCCAAAATTCATCCTAAAAAAGATAAAAGATCATTAATAATATAATCCAATTTTAAGTTCGGATCAAAACCAGAGAGAGAATTAATTTAAACAACTTTTTCAAATTATAACTAACAAAATAATAATAACAAGAGTAATAAATTTATCATACGAACGCAAAGTCCTTTTATACACATGTAAAATACGTAAAGAACTCAAATACCCAATAATAATAATAATCTAAATCACACAAATATGCACCAAATATGAGGCGATAACATACTAGAAACATGATTTGTATTTGTATTACGTTATTTGATTTTTCTTATTAAATTTTGCATAAATTACGTAGAGATTAAGACATTGGAAATTCACAAAATTTAAAAGAGGATTCTACACAAGTCCAATCCATCTTTGAATTCTAAGGTTCGTTAGAGTCTTTGCTTTCTCATGCATATAAAAAAGGACACATATTCTCTTAAACGTGTATTTCAGACTCACATAAACTCCTCAAAAAAGAAATTGTAAATAGCAATAAATATACAATATTTTATCATGGAATAATATACTTCTTAAGTATTACTCCCTCCCTCTTATTTTATGCGTCTCTCTTTGTTTTTTAGTCCGTCTAAAAAAATATCACTTTATTATAATTAGAAATAATTTAATTTTAAAAAATTTCACTTTACTCTTAATTAAATGAGTTAAAGTCACACAAAAATCTAAAAATTATTTTAGACTATAAGTTTCAAAATTTTTTCTTATTTTTTAAATAACATGTCAAATTAAATGGTGCCACGTAAAATGGAACGGTGAGAGTACGTTTATAAAAAAAAAAAATCTTCTTATCATTCAAATCAAATGACGTCTCACAATGTTATTTTGGTTACGTGCCATTTCATCTATTCCTATTGAATTTTTATTTCACATCTTGTTCCAATGACAACACCGTACATTCGTACTCATCATATAATTTAAATAATTGTTTCAAATTACATATAAAACGTAGATGGTTAGTCATGAAATTCAATTGATTCCAATGAAGTCTAAATATGTGGACAGATAGTTGTGGATACACGTCATACATATATCCCAACGAGGTTATAAAGCTATGTCGAATAATAAATAGGCAAAATTTCATAAATAGCTATAGTTTCTTAAATTATTCAGGGCTCATAGCTTAAGTTTTTTAATTACAAAGCGTAGCTAATTTCAAGTTTTAAAATCAGCCCTCGATTTGTATATAAACACTTATATACGTACATACCATAAAAAATGATTCCTAAAAATCAGTTAGAAAAATCCTTTTAAAATTGAAAAATCTCCATAAATCATGCATCTTTTACTCTCATTAATATTCTCTTTTCATAATTGACTGATACAGCTGAAAAATCTCAGATACAAATAACCATTCATATACTTTACAATTTCATATACTCATGTGTTCACCATCTAATGTATATATGTATTTGAGATTCAAGTTAACTAAGCATATACATTTCAAATGTATATATTGATATGTATAAATCTCATATACATTTTAATATCAAAAGTTTGAATCTCAAAGTATGAATCTCATATACATTTGAACCTCAAAAGTATGAATCTCATATACAAATGTATAACCAAAAACAAAGCATTCCAATTGCACAAATTTTAATTGTATATATCAAATTGAAATTCATGTTAACTAAGCATATACGTTTCAAATGTATATAGTGATAGGTATAATCTCATATACAAAACTCAACTGAGATTCAATTATACAAAACTCAAACCCAGATTCAATTATACTTTTTTTGTATATAAGTTTTTATTTTTTTATTTTTTTATTTGTATAACACGTGTCATATACAATTATATGTGAATGGTGATTTGAGCTATTATTGGCAAGTTTGAAGAGAGAATATATGGTAAATTAAGATGCCCATGATTTATGTTGTTTTCCATTTTTAAATAATATACGTTTCTTTCCCCTCAAAATGTATATGTTGCCCAAAATAATAGCTACTTATTCTAAACTATACCTATAAAATGTAATTATGTAAAAGTAAACCAATATCCCGTAATTAAGCCCTTCAATATTCTACGTCCCATAATTTTTCCTAATAAATATTTTGCATCTCCCACAAATAATGTTAAATTAATAATTGTGTAAAAGTTTTTAAAAAAAAAACATCTCACAAATATTATATACCATACCATACCATATCATGTCCACGCTACTTTTGAGTTTTGAGTTCACAAAATAACCATTTTCCTTATATATCTTTAACTCCTACGGATTACTATACATTATATTAAAAAAATATATTCTAAACTATCTGCATTCTTTTAGCTTGCTAGATATATGAGAAATAGTGATTGAACTTGATTTTTGAAGAGTCGATTTTGTGTGAGTTGGAAGAATTCGACTTATTTTTACGTTGTAATTTGTAGGAAATAAAAAACAAATCTGTTCTTTTAAATGTTGGTTTTAAGAAACAAAAGAATTAGTTTTCTAAAATAGTTAATTTGATTTCAAAACACAAATTTTCAATCGAGTAGTAACATTGATACCAATTACTAAGGCACCAAAAACGGTAGTGGTGGAGTGTTAAGTACTCATACATCTTTAACCAAGAGATCTCACGTTCGAGTCTTCTTAAATACGGAATCGCGTTTGTTAGGAAACGTTTTACCCCAATGTAGGACTTCCCAATGTGAATCCAAATATAGTCGGTACCCTATTCACTATCGAACACCGAATGAAAATAAATAAATAATGATACCAAGGCGTGGTCCTAAAAAAAAAAATGTTACACGAATTTGTAGTCCTCATTGTGCTAGTGAATCACAACAGTAATTTCTACAAAAATGGTAAAAATTGAGACATGGCGTTATTTCGATTTCCAGAATTCTGGTACACTTCTGAATCCCCTCATTAAATGGTAGAGCAGTACTAGTAGTAATATATTTTTCTGTACCAAGAAAAATAATTAATGAGATATATATTTTAACAAGATAACCTAATAAATGCCCTGATAGTAAACACTCATTTGTACTCGATACATCAAATCAAATAATTCAATCTTAACATTATATTAAAAGATTGAAGTAAAAAATGCACATCAAGTAATAACGATGAACAGAGAAATGTATATATATATATATATATATAAAAGACACGTCTTATATTTATCAGTTTGGTGTAAATACATGTACATATATTCCTTATAATACTACTAATACACACTTCATTTCAATTTATCACATAATTATTATAGTGATTTGATATTTAAATTGGTGACAGGGACTGTACAAGCGATGTGGTTTTGAAACTTGTTGCCCTGGGGAAATGTCAGTTGGTGGTGGAGAGGAATCTTTATAATTGCATAATGTTATGGTAGTGCTCAGATTGCCGTTGCATAATTATAATACTAGATTTAATGCCTTACCCTCCCCAGTTTGGATGGAAAAATATAAATGCCAATAATCCATCAAATATTTTGTGTAACTGTATTGTACCTTATTTGGTTGTGACATGTGAGCTGATGTGATCTTTTTGACTTTTACCAATTTAAATTGGGTGAAAACTATTTTCCCTCCCCGCTTCTCAGTTCTCACCCACCAAAATAATAATAATATTATTATTAATAATAATAATAAAAGATTCTAAATAGAAAGTTATGAAAGCCAAAAATTAGGATAAAAGACTAATAAATAAATGTATGTTATAATACTTATACGAGGGAGAGAGAGAGACACGGAGCTAGTCTCATCTTCTCTTTATTTAGTCGTATTACCTAGCTAGTATTCACATATGAAGTATGTTATTCTTTAATTTCGCAGCTATGCTACCTTTAACTTTGTTTACGCCTATCTTGCTATTTTGTTGTCGTTATTTTTCTGTCTATTCTACTTTGATTACGCTTCTTTTGAGTTGAGGATCTATCGGAGATAAATTCTCTATCCCATAAAGGTGGGGATAAAACTGCATACATCCTACCATGCTTCATATCCCACTTATGAAATTACACTCGTGGACGTTCTTGTTGTAAAAATAATAATTAAGAAAAAAAACTTTGAGCCACAGAATCCCATATGCATATTTTGTGGTGTCCCGTTTTGGAAGGAATGTTGTAGGTAGGCTAAAAAGAGGGGTTTTCTAACATTATTATATCCTTGTATCAATTCTAAGAGATTCTGCATTCCCTAAAAAATTAAGGAATTGACATAATAATTTAAAGAGGCAGAAGATGAGTACTAGCTACGAATTAATTAATTATCTGTTTTTTCCTCATTAGAGGGTCCATTTTCTTTCTAATGTCTACAAAAATTTCAGTCTCATTGTAGTAGCAAAAATAGTTGCAATCCAATTATAACATCAGTTATATAATTAAGGGGGTCTGATTTATAGAAAAAGATTAGCTAGTGTTTTGTGATATATATATATAACTTGTGAAGACAATTACCAAATGTTGACAGTTGACTTTCTCGAGAGAGTTTAACTTCTATACTATAACGGTAATGATAAAATATTTATATTAGGTAAATATCTTGATAAGTACTTACTAATTGATAATATGATAAAATGATAATTAGTGATCCTACTATTATATAGTAATATTTACTAATTAACAATGTAAAATAATCTTTAGAGATCAAGATACGGGTTCGGTCGAAATCAGTACTAACCTTGCTCCAAACACTATATTTTACATTTATTATGTGTCATCTATTAAATTAGAACTCAATAACTTAAAAGGGCTAAAATTCTGAGTATATGAACTTTAAATCCTCACTCCGCCACACGAAAGTATATAACTTAAATCCTTTTAGTAATGAAAAAGGGGAATGATTATTGAACGTATGAGTCTTTGCTGCAATCACTGTGAGCAAATTAACTTGAATGGTTCACAAAAAAAGATACTCCACCCTAGAAGGTAGTTAAACAATCAATTAAAACAGGAGATTGTACACCAATATGATGGTAAAACAACAGTATTTTAGTTGGTGAAATTAATGCTTTAAGTGAAAGTAATTAATGGAGGAAACACATTAATTAGTTTATTGTCTTTTTTCTTTTGGATTGTCATAAGAGTCAGGTTTGTTCGTATAGATAGTACTAGATGCTTTTGTTTTCACAGTGGAAAGGAGGAGGATCAGGATTTGAAATTTACGGGTTCTCGTGTTTGCTTGCACCTTTTGATCGAGCATTTAGAGACATTGATAATATAACGATATCATACCTATTCAGTGTGAATGCCAATAAAAATTATTTTGATTAGTGAATTCAGATACTGAATAGTTGAATCGAAAAAATGTATTAATGATTTGACTCGCGTTTCTTATGGTTCAAAGTATGTAAACTTTGTTGGTAACGAATTGCCTAGTCGATGTGAAAGGCCCTTTACATTTTAATATCCTAAGCTAAGAATGCTTAGCTATATTAAGATAAAAAAAAGAGCAGTGCTTTGTACATTGTTACTTTACCATGTGTAGCTTACTTAGCTTTCTTTCACTTCTATAAGCAACTAATTATGTCCAAATTAAATTCATGAAAATGAAACTTTCTAAGCGTCAAAAGAGTGCCCTAAATGAGCCAACCTAGCTAGTTTGAGGTGACAATTATGGAGAAATATAGAACATGACAATTGGCAATTAGTCATGTGTGTATATATGCTATACTAGCTAAAAAGGCAGCTCGATGATGCACTAAGCTTTCACTATGTGCGGAGTTTGGAGGAGAGCTGGATCACATTAGGTCTTATCACTTATGTATGCATCGCCTTAGCTTACCTTGCATTTCTGTTGGAGATTGTGTTTGTGGCTTGAACCCCGTGACCTCATGGACACAAGACACTAATTTTTACAGTTACACCAAGACTCCTTTTTATGTACTGATTAATCTCGATTATTTTCCCTCCATCAATTCTTCTAGTATTGAACTAAGTAATGCAAATGACCAATATAGTAGCACATATATATAACATATGTTCAATTAGCAAACTGAGAAAATAAATGAACGTTTCTCTTTCTTTTTCTTTTTGTTATGGTGCATGGTATTCCTATAAGTTTTTCAACTGGAAAAAATAAATGAGATTTTTTTTCCTGGTGGATAGTTTTTCTACACTTTCTTCCAACTTTTACTTTATAAAAGCTGCTAAACACATGACACAAAGAGTGCAAATTTTCAAGTATAAATATACTACATTCTTGTTCCTATCATAATAGAAGTCAGAAGTTGGAATTTGGAAATCATTTAACCATAGAAAATAATAAAAAGAATTTATACCCATGAAAATTCCACTACTAAAAGAACATCCAATACCGACCTAAAAAAATAGGATTTTTTTTAGACCTCATTTCCTTGAGCGCCAAAAATCGGGAAGATGAAAATCGACCCCCCAATGTCAGTTTTTTCAAAAATAATAATAATAATAATTTAAAAGAATCGTTAGTACCTACTCAACTGATTAGAGGATATTTTTCAACTAGTTGACTAAGACTAACAATGAAAAAATAGAAGAAACAATTAACCTATTTTAAATAAATCAGGAGTATTTTTGACCCTTTTTATTTCCAAGTGATGGAAATAGTAAAACTACATGATGAAGGTATTGGCAATATAGCAATGGACTTAAAAGACTGTTGGATCGAAATCGATAAGGCGTCATGCGGAAGTTAATAGTTGCAAATTTTGATAGTGATAAATCAGATGACAAAGGAAAAAAATATATTATTAATATATTTTGGCCAATTTGCCTACATATGAAAAACTAATATAAAAGAAAGCATAAAATTGTTGAGAGAAATTTTCTCCCTAAACAAGACTTTTAACGACTACATTGTGGATGCTATTGTGTTGTATGGTGAAAAAATGGATTTTCAATTTATAGAAGTCCAAACTTTTCCTCCAAAAAAAGATAAATATGGTAGAGTTCTTTTCTACAAAGAAAACCTTTTCTATCAAGAAATCTTTTTTGAAGTAAAACACAAGTATAGTAGAAATTCAGATAAACAGAAAATTCAGGACAAATTCCAACAAAAATCGGGCCTAACAAGTGTCATATTTGTCAAAAAAAAGCACGACATAACATCATGGTAAAATTGCACAAATGGACCAATTAGGCAATTATTTGATGCATATTGTTGTGCATGTACCAGCATGGATTTGGATCTTCCTAGGTCCTTATTGATGCACAAATGAATTAGTATGAATGTCTTACATATTCTTTTTGTTTAGCTTAGGAAATATGAGTAGCTATTTTTTTTTTTTGATAATGATTGTATAAACAGTACTTAACTATATATTATTACAAATTATGATTTTTGATTCTTTTGTGTAACTTATTCTTCTTTTTGGAAGGCAGGTATAAATTATAAATCTTGAATAATGGGGGCATGAGTCCACATAAATCTGAAATATCGAAGTTATTATTGACCACTAATTGCTAAAAGGCAAATCCATTTTTTTTTTAAAAAAGAATTGTGGGGTTAGCAACCTAGGCTAAGGGGGGAAACAATTGTTTTTTCATAAAAGCTTATGATTATGATTTAGGAGAAAGAAACTAATTGTTTGCTTATAATTCTTTGGATCACATGCTTTGATTCCTTCAACAAGCAAGGGTCCATTCAATTTTCTTGTTAGTCTTTTCGATACATCAAATTAATAATATATGGCTCTTGGTCCATAGCATACCCTACTTTTTTTATCTAACAAACTTTGAAATTGCAATTACAATTTTATTTATTTATTTTAAGTACCATGAACTTAATTGGCACCTGAGGGTCATTTAATTTGTTTAGTAAAGTACCTAAAGTCTTAGTTATTTATTATCAGTACCATGGACTTAATGGACACCTGAGGGTCATTTGATTTGTTTGGTAAAGTACATAATATCTCTTCCAGTTTATTAGGTTGGATAAACATTATGATATTTCTGGAATTAGATCATGTTTCTTTGACAAGTTCTCCTTCCTCTCAAGTCTCTTCATTGTATTGGTAAAAGTTGATGATTCCATCAAATATTTTATAAGTGATATTGTTTCATTAAAAAGAAAAGGGGAGAAGAAAAATAAATTGCAATTTTGAACTTGTTTGTGATTTGTTGTGAATTTTAAATTGATATTCTTCGATCTGGAAAAGAATGACAAGAATCATAATACGATAATGAATATATCTAACTTTAGATGTAAATTTTATTTTATTTTTTTATTACATATTTGGCAACTATACAATGTTATATATCATAAAATTTTGAAGTTAAAATATTTAATAAACATTTAAAAAATAAAATCAAAGAAAAATTTGTTTTGACTCCTAAAATGGTAATGGTTCCGGTCTTCTTGGGCCATCTTGATGTTACTTCCATTCGGAATTTTGTGTTGTTATATAGGCCCATATGTTCAACATTGATGCGGTTTGATATGGAAGAACTGCATATGCTTTGGTCATGCGATCAAAGCCCATTGGACTATTGCTATACTTAATGAGCTTAGCCCACCATGTACTTCAGACGCGAATTTTCAAGGATAAATTACATAAAGAGTTAAATATCCCTATCATATTTACTAACTCTCTCACTATTTTATTTTAATTACTTAATATATCACATGTTAACAAAAAAAACTTCGGATACATCCCAACCCCATCGGATACATCTCAATCCCATCGGATACATCCCAACCCCATCGAATACATCTCAATCGCATCGGATACATCTCAACCCTCGGATACATATTGTAACCCTTCAGATACATGCGGATACATGTTGTAATCCCTCAGATACATGCGAATACATGTTGTTATCCCTCAGATACATGCAGATGTGATGAATCTGAGACTAAAACCATGTATTCGGACAGCGGGATGCCGATGTATCCAAGATAAAATCAAAGATGCAGATGTATCCGAGAAAAAATCATGTATCTAGACACCTTATGCAATGTATCCGAATGGTATATTTGAAAGTAGTGGAAAAAAAGTAATTAGCTCCTAAAAATGTGTGTTTTATGTAAGTTCCCCAATTTTCAATCTTAGTCATATGCCTCAATTATTCCAAGAAGCGAGTAAACTTGTGGAAAAAATTATATATCGAATTTTAGTTAAAGAACGAATTCAAAAGCGGATATTTGTGCGACAAGCTGTTTAATTATCTTTCAGAAGGGTTTTTTTCCTCCAATTTCTTGACACTAATCAAAATTTCTTAATGGCAGGGCAAGTTATGATTATTGACAGTAAACATAGATCCAGATCTAGCATTTTGATCCCAAAAAATACTTCCCATATGCAAAATATATATATATATATACGTCCAATTATACATTCATTAAACATTTCCTCCATTTCTGCGAGGTTGTGTTTATAATAAACATTTTGTACATACCTAGATGATCATACAATTTATTATTTATTAAAAAAAGAAGAAAAAAGGAAAGATAGAGAGATAAAGAAAGAGGACAAATGAGAAAAAGGAAAAGAGTACGTGTATCGCTGAGAAACCAAAGAAATAGGCCTTGCTGGCTGCTGCCACACGAACCCAGCACCAAATATCTCTCCCAGCCAATGGCTATCAACTTCTCTCCTCCCCCCAATATCCAAAATATCAGGAAAATCCCCCCCCCCCCCCCCCCCCCCTTACGTTATTTTCCACCAGTACTTTCTCATTTTTTTGATCATTCTAATAAAAAATCAAATTACCAAAAAGAAAACAATACACTTTCATTTCAGTTAGCAACAGAACACACACACACTCACACTAACTCTCTTGGAGCATTCCCAGTGCAACTTCTAAATTCAGGTATATAATCTGAACCGATCACATGAGATCTTCATACTATTTATTTTATATATTTGATTTGAATTGATTTTTTTGAATATTCTACAAAACCAGCTCTAAATTGCTTAACTTACTGTAAATCTGCGGTCAGTTTCCCTCGTATTGATCGCCTTTTACTCTTTTGCATTATATCTCTTGTTATTTTCTGGTTGTTGCATTGCATCTGCAGCACTACTTAATAAATTACTAGCGTTTAGCTTAGTTTATGTAAATTCTCTTTATGTCGATGCATTTATTTTAACGAATTTATTCATGTCTTTACCTGTTTTTGTATTGTGGAATTTCTTTTTCAATTTTGTGAACTAGATGATTAAGAATTCTTATGACTAAGGAATAGCTTTTTATGAATGTCAACTAAGTATAGTAAGTAAATTGCTCCCGATTGTTCAATTACTTGATAACCAGTGTCATCCTTCTATATAGGTGTAGGGAAGCGTGGTGAATAAGCATAATTTTCTTGTTTACCGCACTAATTGGGTTTCCTATTTTCATTGCTCATCCAAAAGAAATAGAAAAGAACAGACAAGTTGATTGGTTAGGAAACTCGAGTAGCTTGTTTGTTCGAATTCTCTGCTTATGATTTTTGTTTTAGAAACTAATGTTCTCTTTGGTATTGTTTCTTGTTGTGGACTTCCTGCCAGAAGCTTGAGAAGTCGGGAGATTAAATTCGAGAATCAACATAGCACCTGGTCATCAGCTGGTATGGTTGTAATTCAGAAACCTTGTTAAATTGCGGTGCATGGTCTTGGATTTTAGATAGTCATAGCCCTCGTGATGGCCATTGCTGCTGTTATCGGACTCTATGCAGGAAATAGAATCCTAAGCTCGTCCTTCTATTATTCTGATCTTACTGAAAAGTTAGCTTGTAGCGGTGATCATGCTTTGATCTGCAATCCTACAAGGAATGTGATCAATGCTAAGAAGTCGTCTAGCACCAGTTATGTTTCCAATCGTAAAGCACAATCCGTTAAGGCTGTTAAAGAGCATGTAGAGATTGCATCTAATCATTCCGATATGGAGCAATCGGTTCAAATGTTCAAACAGCTGCAGAATGAAAGCTGCAGTGAAGAAGATTCGGTGGAGGTTCTTCTGCTGCTGCAGAAATCTATGCTTGAAAAACAATGGAATCTTTCAGCTGAGAAGACATTGGAAACTTTCCCACCAAATGAAAAGAATTGTAAAAAGAAGATGCAGATCACTTGTTCAGGGACGTCTGCTAGGCGGAGGAGAATGGATACTCGTAAAAGAGTTCAAATTCCAAAAACTTCAGCTGCAGCAAATAGTGTAAGCAAGCGACTGAGATCTGTTGTCGGTCCAGAGCCACAACAAAACCGTTTAAAAGGTTACATAAATGGTGTCGTAAACCAAGAACTTCTTACACATAAGGAAGTGGTGCAACTATCCAAAAAAATCAAATTTGGTCTTTATTTAGAAGAACAGAAGTCCAGGTACTAAACTCACAACTCCCTCCAACCGTACCACCCCTACTTTCTCAAACATTAGATGAGACTTTAGTAGCTGATCATCTCTTCAGTGAAATTACTATAAAGAACTTAAGAAATATTGTAAAAAGAGCGAAATGAACTGTAAAAGAGAACTGTATGAATTAGCCTCTTACTTTTTACAAATGAGAAGCAGAGTCATAAGGTTAATCTCTATTCTCAAATACCCCACCCAAACGTTCTGTTCCCGAGATTGTCCAACTGCTTTTGTATGTTTTCCTAAATAACATTGCTTTTACAATTAGGAGGTCAAATTGCTAACAATGTTTTAGTAATGCTTGAAACACATTACAAGGAAGAGTTATTAGCCTTAATAAATACTGTGGGACTGAACCAGATTTAAGCCAGTAGTAACGTTGCCAATGGTAACTAGCTTTCTTATCTGATTAAAAATAAGAGGTAAATAAACAAGATGGAGACAAAATGCTGGGAAGTGTTTAGATAATCTAGAGAGTTCCTACTCCTTAGCCTGTTTCTCTTTATAATTGTCAAAATGTAGTTGTGCCTTCTTGAAGGCTATGATTTCAATGTTAATGACAGCTTAGCTTCTCTCTCTTTATCACATCGAAGGGAATTTTTTTAACAAAATTGATAGTGATACTTTGGACTAGGGTTTTCTTTCAAAATATGTTTTAGAGATGATTTACCCAGCTTGTTTAATCCATGGAAAATTTTAGGCTGAAGGAAAAATTGGGATGTGAACCTTCTGACGATCAACTCGCAGTTTCCTTGAAGATAACTCTTGCTGACTTACGATCTGCACTAATTGAGTGTTCCTTGGCTAGAGAAAAACTTGCAATGAGCAATGTTCGTCTCGTCATGTCAATTGCACAAAGATATGATAGCATGGGTACTGAAATGGCTGACCTCATTCAGGTACTTTTTACTGTATGAACAAAGTTACAGATGCAGAACTTCTTGCATTTGTGCATTGGTCATTATACTGTTAAATCAAAAGTGGCACTTCTTGAGGAAAATTCCTTCATGTGCATGTAGGGGGGCCTTATTGGACTACTTCGCGGGATAGAGAAATTTGATCACTCAAGAGGATTCAAAATCTCAACTTATGTTTATTGGTGGATTCGTCAGGTGATATTACTATTTAGTTTTATTTTTCAGTTTCTTCAAAACAACAGCGAGGACCTTTCATTACCTATTGGCTATTTCCCAATTCTCAGGGCGTTTCCCGAGCATTAGTTGATAACTCAAGAACCTTAAGATTGCCCATACATCTGCATGAAAGACTGAGTTTGATCCGTAATGCAAAAATCAAGCTTAAAGAGAATGGAGTAGCTCCATCAATCGAAGTAAGTTCTGTCAAAATGAATTGATCAATATCATACTCTGAATGTTGCTAATAAAGTTAACTGTAAAATATTACACTCTTCTTTTTGCTTATTTGCTTGTGCTTCTTCCTGATCCATCAGAAAATAGCTGAATGCCTTAACATGTCCCAGAAGAAAGTCAGGAATGCAACTGAGGTAGGATTATCTTATACTAGCTTTAACATTTCCAGTCCATACTACAAAATTGGTTCTAAAATATTTCTTCGTCTAGGCAAGCAGCAGGGTGTTTTCACTTGATAGGGAAGCATTTCCCACTTTAAATGGTCTTCCTGGAGCAACACTTCATAGCGTAAGTCCAAACCCTCATCTTTGCAAAAAGGTATTCTAGATTTGCATTTGACAGCATTCTGGATTTACTAAGTAATCCAAGAGCGCCACGTACCAAAATGTACATATTGACTATCAATCTTCTAGAAAGATTTGAACCCAAGATCTTGAGGTCTTAGGCCTTTCTTTTTATCAGCCATTCTTCATCACCGACTAATGTTTCATGGCCTACTTTCTTCTGCAGTACATTGCTGATAATCGCCTGGAGAACAACCCATGGCATGGAGTTGATGGATGGGCGCTCAAGGTAAGTTAATGAAGAAAAATCCTCACAATTTATTATTAAATATTGAACACATGAACGGTATTTGATATGAGACTTGTGTTCATAGATCAACGAATTTTGATGAAATCAAACTTTTGAGGTATTTGTGTCTTTCCTCCTTGACTCAAAGTTAGGTTCGATTTCGATAAGTCAACTCATAGTGATGGTTAGTTTCCCAATCATAATTTCGTGCAGGAAGTATGACCTTGGTCTACATTCTTGTACCTTTACATCATTATATTTGATCTCCGCGCTACCATGAAATCCTGTTCCCTTGGATTCCCTTCTTTCTGTGTCACTGTGCTTTTTCTCTTCTAGAACAAACTAGAACTGAGCCTCAATCCCAAACTAGTTGGGGTCAGCTTTATGAATCTTCACTAACCATATTGCTCCGGCAATCCAATATTTGAAAATGTAGGCTCTCTAGCACTAGAAGTTCTATAGATTCTCTATTGTCATTCGAATCTCTAACAAGACTAGCAAACTAAACCTAAATCATAACTAAATGTTAGTCTATGTGGATCTTTTTTCCCCCCATTTTTCCTTATTTGTGCTGAGTTTGCATGTATTCCAAGAGACTCTAGGTCTTTTTAGACAACTTCCTTCCCTATGATTAGGTCTACCTCGTCAAATTTGAACTTGGATTCCAGTTATTTCTTTTCTCATCTAGAGGGAAGGCTTAAAATATTTCAGTCTCTATTATTTTCACAAGGCATGTATATAAACACATTGGTAGTAATGATAACACTCCAAATTTGGGTCAGAGGGTAAAATGATAGCTGTGATATCAATCATGCTTCTACCTACCTACGTCCTACGCTTCCCAGGGAGTGATGTTCGCTGGGGTTGCGTCCTTCTACGCCACATTCTTCTTTTCTTCTCATCTTATTTATTAGGATGTAAACTTGAAATGTCCTAGAGAGTAAACAGCCTAATGTGGTTGAGTTCTCTATGAGTTTTGCAAGGCATGAGTGTAACTACCAATAGATGGCAATGAAAATGTTTCGGCTTTGTTAAAACTGTTTCAGTGGAAAAAACTGAACCTTTTGGATTTTATTCATCATATGGTTCTATTTACTCTTGTAATACTTCTGAGGTTAATTCATTTGTTTATAACTTCTGCCTTCTTCCTGAATGATAGATTGCTGGTGAAGAAATCATAACTGACTTTATCTGTTTTGCAGGATGATGTAAACAACCTCATTTCTTCAACTCTTAGGGAACGCGAGAGAGATATTATCCGACTGTATTATGGTCTGGACAATGAGTGCCTTACCTGGGAGGATATTAGTAGAAGGTAAGAGTCCTAATAAAATTGGTTTACTTGTCAGTGGATATTACTTCTCCCCTCCAGATTATGGCCTCATAGCGCAGGTTATGTTGATCTAGAACCTAGTTTTGAAGAGTTCAAGTTTACATGATTCTTTAGAGTACTTAACCACACATACTTAGGAGCTACTCTTCATGGGGTATCTGTACTTCAGTACTGTGGTGCTTCATTATTCTTTTATCTCTTTGAAGAAAAGAAAGAATCAACAGATTTGCATAACCGAAGACGTGAATGGAGAGAGTGAACTTAGTTTAGTAGTTAGCTATAGATAAAGAAATTATACATGCCTAAATTCACAAGAAGCAACAATTTGAACTTGGTTTGAAAAATTTATTGCAATGAAGTTCCTTGTTGTGTAGACATTCATCTTTCATTTGATGACTATATATCGATATGTTGAACAGTTGCTCTAAATTTAATTTTTCTTTCTTTACAGGATAGGTTTGTCCAGAGAAAGGGTGAGGCAGGTTGGATTAGTTGCACTTGAGAAATTAAAAAATGCTGCCAGGAAAAGACAATTAGACGCAATGTTGGTTAAACATTGAGTACAATCGTTGAGACCAAACTACAAATGACCTGTACATAAAATGTAAGGAAACCTGCATCTCCAATTTATGACAAGAACAGATGAAGATCAAAGGGACATTCTTCACCATGCATTTCCCGCTCCCCGTATGAGAAGAGTCAGGAAGATGTAACGAAGATTTTTGTGCATCATATCTTTTAGGATATCTCTGTTTTTATTGAGATAGGAGATAGTTAAAAGCAGATACTGTATATATGTTCTTTTTGTTGACTTCTTTCCAACATTTGATGTGATAATGTCCATTTTATATGATGTAATCCTAATTAAGACTTTCTAAAATGCTAGCTGGAAATCTGTACATTATACTAGTGGTAGAAGCAAAATATTAAAATCATGTTATACAATTATTTAGTTATGAAAGTAGCACATCAAAGTTGAAATTTGAATAGTTAAATGAATTTAAATTCTTAAGAGAGTTGTCTGGGATAATGGTTTTAGCGGAAATCGTGTCAAACGGTTCGGAAGTCCTAAATAAAATGTGTTTATATAAATGAGATGGAGTAGTTCTCGAGTGTTCCCATGTGCCCAAATTAGTACTTGTATGCACATGTTGCCACTTGACAAAAAGATGGCTTTTACTTTGATGGAACTATGAGCTTTTGGGGTGAGTTGCCACTTGATAAAAACCAAAGCTATGACGGACCAAGTTACTCGTATTGATTTTGTGTTTGTTTCAGATGATGCCCCATGATAGTATTGACACTTGATCACATCCAAAACAGAGATTCATACTCAAAGATCGTGTTTGATAGTAGAAAATGATCACCAGCATCTGTGCTAGTGAAAGGTAGCGTGTACCTGTAGCATTAGTCGAAGTGCACGCAAGCTGACAGGGACATTATGGTTATCCAAAAAAAAAAAAAAAACTCAGTTTGCACTTTGCATTTTACTGGGTTCTATGGCACAGTAAAAATCTCCACGCAAGAAAAAAAAAAAGAAATCAGAGAGGCTAAAGTATAAAGATTTAAGCCGATTACCATTCTCACAGACAAGTTATGAACAGTACAGAGAAGTATTAAACATTGACTGCCGAGCAGCTATCTAGTTTGTAGCTCTAACAAAACAAGGTTTAGGCATACGCCGAAATTGGTTCAAAGGTGCAAAAAACACTAGGTAAAATTCCTTTGGATGCTTGGCTGAAAGCAACCCTTTGCTATTCAGTGTCTTGGTAAACAGATGATTAGTTAATTAGGACAACTCCTTCACTCAAAGTCATCAATCCAGTCACCATATATCTTACTGATCTTATCCGGGCCTTTCCATTTTAACCTTTGGCCAGGCCTCTCAACTATGCCACTCGGCCTTTGTACCTGAACACCCTGCCCCAGATGATAAACATCAGTGTGGAGTGCTGGAATGGTTGAGGGCAATGTACTTTCTGTTGCTCTTAATGGACCCCCTCCCTGCTTTGAATCTGGAGGAACAGAAAGATAATCTTTTCCCTCTGTTTCTGCAGGTCCTCCACCAAACTTGTTCAGTTCTGCCACAAAATAGCAAGAGTTAGTAGTTTGCACAGGATCAAACGGAAACATCCGACAAAAATTTGTTGTCTGGTCAAACCAGACAGCTATAGCTAACACAGAAAAACTCTGAACAGTTAACTGAAAGATAGCCAAACAATTGCACATTTAAGAGTCTTAGCATATAGGTCTTACAATCATGCAGATTATCTTTACCCTAAACCATTATATCTCATGCAGGTCTTACAATCATGCAGCTTATCTTTACCCTAAACCATTATATCTCATGCAGGTCTCTCTACTGCATAACCAGACAGCTCCAAGACTACCAACTTTTAGTCAACATTCAACTGCTTCCCTGATACTTACGGTTCTTTTAGTAGCAAATCCATTGCCATGATTATGTCCGCATTTTAGTGAAATTTATGAAGTTGATACCTAAGAGGCTCTTCCTATTGCACATGAAAACATTGACATAAAATGTACACCACCATGTTCCAGTTTCTTTCAAAAATAATTGAACATTTAATTCCATCGCCTGGAAAACTGTAATCTTTATTACTTAACATGCTCTCCAGAGTACACTAATCTCTAGGAACGTTTCACAGTTTCTGCTGAAATTATTAGATTCTTCCACATCCAAGGTCTTATGACTCTTTGCAAACTTCCAATCAGCATCCTCAGCCCTTCTAATGACTTTAGTTCTTTAAAATCTTCATTTCATAGTCCTTGCGTTGGTTCATCAACCAAATAACAAGATTCAGAAATTCAATTTCATGATCTTTCCTCTTTTTTTGTTTTGTTGGATATAACAAGCCCCACCTCACCATCCAGGAGCCAAACAATGACTTTTTCCCACTTGCTCCTGCAACTCGAATCCAACATCTCGGTTAGAGGTGGAGACTGGAGAGCCCTTTCCACTAAGTTATAAATTCCTTTCTCTCAATTTTTTTTGATGACCGAGAAATCTATCTGGAGCCAACCGCAACCTCCAAAACTCGGGGATGATGGGGCCACCCATCTACCCTTCTTCACTTAAATACTCGACTTAGTTCGCTTGCCGCAGGGCTAAAACTTATGACCTAAGACACAAGTCCCTCAACCTTTGCCAATTGAGCAAACCCCTAGGAGGCACTCCTTTCTCTCAATTTCATCCAACTAATACAAAAGGAAAAGAAATTCAACTTCATCCAAAACACCTATAATAGCAATGAATAGCATCAACACAGAATATTGAAGATTACATACCATTTGGAGTTATTTTGATGAAGATTACATACCATTTGGAGTTACCATTCATTTTGACTAGTTTTTGGATACGCACATGCAATATTTGATTTTTTCCTTTAATAAAGTATGCCCTCTATTTTTGTATGTGTCTTAGTTTGACTGGCAAGAAGTTTAGAAAATAGGGGAGACCCTTGAATCTTGTGGTCTTAAACTAAAGGTGTGTATAATGTACCAAAATGTTCTTTGAATCTTGTGATCATCTTAAGCATGCCATGTGGGATGCTAGAATTTAGAGAGTTTAAGACACGTAAATTGCATGATGGGAATATGTTATTGATGTGTGGAGAAGAACCCCTGACAGGAGAAGTATACTAAAAAGTAAAGAGCCTTAAAAAAGATATGGTTCCTCTATGAAAGGCAGTCAATTATCTGTATACAAAGGGGTACACCAAAAGTCGATCAAAATAAAGGGCATATCCTAATAGTTGTTTTATCCCTTTGACACAAGTATTTAAAGCCTTAAGTCTATGTAAAGTCATACATATTCACCCAATATTCTAACCATATACATATAATGACGATTCAACAGATGACCTCATCTATAGAGGTATCAAGAAAGAGAAGGATAATGACGAGAGTGAGTGTAGTTATTAAGCAGACTAGTTGAAACAACAACAACAACATACCTAGTGTAATCCCACAAAGTGAGGTCTGGGGAGGGTAGAGTGTATGTAGTCCATACCACTACTTCAGAGATGAGGTAGAGAGGCTATTTCCGAATAGACCCTCGGCTCAAGACAAAAACAGTCGTAATAGAAGTACAAACAACAACAGATAGTACCAAAACAAGAACCAAATAATACTACAATCAAACTACCCGAAACCACAGACATCAACAAAACTCCAGGAAGACGAAACTACAAGTGTAGCACTATGACTACTAGTACGGACCACAAGACAAAGCACTCATACCTACTAACATGGACTTACTACTACCAACTAACCTTCCTGCTCCTACCTACTAACCTTCTACCCTAATTCACATCCTCCACACCTTCCTATCTATGGTTTCGAATGGTTTGATTGTAGACTACCCGAAATATTGGTTAATTGATGTGGCAAACACGAGTAAGATAACTTAGAGCAAGTAACTAACATCAATGACATTTCCCACTGAACCTAGAATAGAACTCCCATCAATCATACCCATGAAACAAAATCTCCATCTATCTAACAAATGGATTGTAGAAAAGCACATTCTCTGATTTCCTTTCCCACCAAAATTCTCAACAATCTCTGAATATTGCCTCGTAGGTTGTGAGATTCTCATAGGTATGGCACAGAGTTTACAAGAAAGGTAAATGTTTACCTTGTTTTGATCAGAGAGTAAAAGGGGTTGTGCTAGCATGGCTTCAACAGAAGAGGAGATAGAAGCGGTGGGAAGGTATTGATGAGCATAACAAAGAAGAAAAAGAGATTCTAAAGTTATAGAAATGGACGGAAAGGTAGATCAGCTTAGAGAAAATTACTATTGTGTTTTCACTTAATAAGAAAAAAAAAGTGTTGTTATGGCTCCCAACAATATGTCAATTTTGGAGCATTTCCCAGATAACTACAGAAGGACAAATGAAAAGTTCCCAATTTTCCATGAAACTGAACACAGAAAACGTGAAAATCTTCTCAAAGTGCACATACTAGAAATCTCTTCAGAATTTTACTCTTCTTCTACTCTTCTAAGACATTTCACTTGCTACCCTTTCACTTTCTAGATGCTGCTTTTGAGTTACTTCAAAACAAATGGCTTCCAATAAATTTGATGCCACTCATTATTGTGTACGTAACAAAATGAATGCTAGGCAGAAATACTGATAAGCATGACATCTAAAGTTATTCTCCATTTTAATCAGGGGGCAAAGTCAGAGACTCAAGAGAAGTTTGATCAATCGTCTCAATAAACCAATCTTAATTAATATGGATAGCTGTGCCATTGCATGTGACACACAGAGTACTAAGACACAGGTTTACCTGAAACCCAACTGGTGAAGTAAAGTCTGGTGCCATCTAGTAAACTGGTATATGAAATCCTTACAATCGATGAGTTAGGAACCTTTCACAAGTATTGAAGTTATCCAATATAGAAAGAAATTTCAGATCTTTACTGGGTATTTTCAGCTTGTCAGATTTTCAAGTTTCCAGTTAGACTTTTAAGATGATAAGGTAAGTCTCTGTCCACCATAAAAGATAAAAGGAACCTTAATACACTTATCAACAAGTATTTTCACCTAAATGAAATTTAGCCAAGCAGATCAACATCCCAGCAAGCCGAAAATCAATCATAAATCAACAATCTTAAGCAATCTCATTGAAAACATCGATAGATGATAAGGTAAGCTGCTGTCCACAATAAAAGATAAAAGAAACCATAATACACTTATCCACTTGCATTTTCACCTCAATGAAATTTAACCAAGCAGATCAACAATTGCAGCAAGCCAAATCAATCATAAATCATCAATCTTCAGCAATCTCATTGCATACGTTGATATCATATCCCCTAAACAGAAATAAGCAAGAAGTTATATCCATACCTGCTACACCATGAGCAAAATGACACTTGCTGCCAAATGGGCAATAGCCTGTAGTCTCCCACTTATTACAAATTCTCGTCTTCCAGTTTGAAGGCTTTTGGGTTGCTCCAGCAGCATTATTTCCAAATCCACCAACAGTTGGAGTCACACTTATTGCAACACTCTCTCTAGACCGTGATTGTTCATCGTGAAGGAAAGTGCAACTATCTCCATAAGGACATCCCTCTTCAGTGTAGAACTTCTTGCAGTGCCTCCCTTTAGCAGACCTTTGAGACTCTCCACGCAAATCAGGAGAGCTCAATATTGGTATCTGGTGTTCTTCTCTCAGTTCCACCATTCCTCCCCGCTCATTTTCATGTGCAGCTACTATCTCTTGCCAATTAGGAGGTGGTTTGCGAAGCTCCTCTATTCCATGAGCAAAGTTACAATTAGTAACATAGGGGCAGACACCAGCCCGGAACTTACAACACAATTTAGTTTTAAAGAACATCTTCCCAATTGCTTTAGAGCTACTGGTAGCTATAACGCGGGCATCTGAATCCTGCGCATTCCTCAACTTCTTGTTGGGAGGCTCACTCCCGGACCGGTTTTGTGAATGCCTACCATCCTGACTGGAATTGGAAGGGGTTTCAAAAAAGGAACCAGTGTTCCAGGCTTTATAATCATCCTCAGTAGCCCAAACTGCCTGGTCAGAAAAATTAGGACCCCAACTGTCAAAACCACCACCACTGGCTGCGGAATCTATCACATTCCCTCCAGCAAAACCACCTTCTCCCGTAAAATCCATTAAAACAACAGATCTAACGACCCAAGATGTTCAATTTCCAAAAAAACTGATAAAATGGAGTAACATGACATACAAAAAACAAGAAAGCTCAAACCATGAGCAACAAGATTTACAAACTGACAGCTATCTATACTACCCAAAAGAATGAGAAAAACAGGAACCCCAAACCAACAAAAAAAGGAAGCTAAATTTAGAAACCTTTTTCTTGAAAATAAGAATTGGAAGCTAAAAATCCTACCTTTTTCACTGAATTTCACGACCATGTCCTAATCCAAATTGCAAAAAGAGAAAAAGTATATATAGTACAACAAGTAATTAATTAAACAAGATTGACCAACTAGTGCTAAAATACAATGCAAATCAAAAAAACCTAGATCAAATTAGGGAATTCTAGATTAACAAGTTTAGAAACAGTTGATCAAAGTTTAACTCAGATAAAGAAAGAGAATCTCAACACTAAAAAATGGATTTAACAAAGGATCAGATTATCAGTAACGATTTTTGGTGGAAGAAAAATGAGAGAAAAAAGAGGAGGAGCTGTCGGCCCTATCTCCTCAAAATAGCAATGCCACTGTCAGGTGATAGATTTGTCTTAAATACGATTTCCATTTAGGACAGAGATTAAACTTCACACCAAATAAACCTCAACCCTAATTCTAATTGTAATTTTATTTTTTTTTGAAGAAAAAAATAATTAAAATTTACGTAAAAGATATTATAGATAATTATTTTTATAATTTGAAAGTATCAAAATCGAAGCAATTGGAAAACTCAAATGATTGTAAAATAAATCACCAGAAAATAATATTAACAACAAGCTCACCTGAAATAAGAAGAAACACTAAAATTCACAGAAATGCATAGTTAAGAACAAGAGGAAAGACAAAGAGTAGATGTCTTAGAGAGGGGAATGTTTGGAGATGAGTTGTTGTTTTTTTGATCGAAAGAGGTGAGTTAGAGGTTGAAAGTAACGGAGAAATCAAGTGTGTACGTGTCAAACAATACAGAATCGGTTGTACAGTAGAGAACTTTAAAATAAAATGATAGTGTGAATTTCAAAAAGCACACGCTATGATAAAGAGGTGTTTGTCATTCCCTCTTATTAGATAATATTAGTGTTTGGTACATGTGTTGCATGTGCATGTCTTGTAAGTAGTATACATAGTATGACTACATTAAAATTGAAGTGCAGTGAGTAACATATCTGAAAATACAAGTTGAAATTAATTGAAAGTAAATAGTAACTTATTTATTCCATCCGTTTTAGAAAGTTTTGAGGGGAAGATTTTATTATTTTTCATCCAATTTGCAAAATTCTTTTAGGGCTCAGATTAATTGAATTTCATGCCAAATAAACCTCAATCCTAATTGAAAATTTGATTTTATCACAAACAAAAATTACGTAAAAAATATTATAAATAATTATTTTTTATAATTTAAAACTATCAAAATCAAAAGCAGCCAAAAAATCCAAATAATTGTAAAATAAATCGCCAGAAAACAACAACATTTATAGTACATTCACCTGAAATAAGAAGAAGATCTGAAATTCACAAAATTGCATAGTAAAAATAAGAGGAGAGACAGCGAGTAGTCGTCTTAGAGAGGAAAATGTTTGGAGGTGAGTTATTTTTTGGTCGAAAGAGGTGAGTTAGAGATTAAGAGTGACGGAGAAATCAAGTGTGTACTTGTCGAACAATACAGAGAACTGATTGTAAAGTGGAGAACCTTATAATAAAATGACAAAAATACCCTCTAATTGAATGTGAATTTCAAAAAGCACACACGTTGACAAGGATGTGCTTGTCATTCCCTCTTATAAGATAGTACTAATGTTTGATACGTGTGTTGCATGTGTATCCCATGCAAGTAGTATACACAGTATGATTATATTAAACCTCTCTGTAATGAGTAACATACAATCTAAAGTGAAAAAATACAATTTGAAATTTATTGAAAGTAAATAGAAATTTATTTACTCCATCAATTTTAGAAAGTTTCGAGGGGATGATTTTTTTCTTTCCATTCGATTTGCGAATTTTTTAGGGCTCCGATTAATTGAATTCCACGTCAAATAAACCTCAATCCCAATTGAATTTTTTTTCAAAAACAAAAATTAGATTAAAAAATATTATAGATAATTATTTTTATAATTTAAAACTATCAAAATCAAAGCAACTGAAAACTCAAATAATTATAAGATAAATCGCTAGAAAGCAACATTGATAGTATGCTCACCAAAAATAAGAAGAAACTCTAAAATTCAGATAAATGCATGTTAAAAAATAAGAGGAGAGGCAAAGCGTGGACGTCCTAGAGAGGGAAGTGTTTGGAGGTGAGCTATTTTTTGTTCAAATTAAAAGAGGTGAGTTAGAGGCCAAAGGTGACGGAGAAATCGAGTGTGTACGTGTCAAACAATATAGAGAAGTCATTGTAAATTAGAGAACCTTAAAATAATATAACAGGAATACCCTCTAATTGAATGTGAATTTCATAAAGTACACACGCTGACAAGGAGATGCTTGTTATTCTCTCTTATTAGATAGTAATGTTTGACACATGTGTTGCACGTGTGTCCTATGCAAGTAGTATACACAGTATGATTATATTAAAATTAAAGTGTAATGAGTAACATAAAATCTAAAATGGAAAAATACAAATTGAAATTAATGAATGATTAATTGTGCGATAAGTGATTAGATATTGTTAAAACCTGCAAAGTTATCTAGTCAAAACCTGCAAAGTTAAACTAAATAATGTTGGACAACCAAATTTAATGAGTTGCACTAATTTTAATGAAATGTCATAATTGAATAATATGAAATCTAAAGTGAAAAAATATAAGTTGAAATTAATGAATGATTAATTATGCCACAAGTGACTAGATATAGTTAAAACCTGCAAAGTTAAACTAAATAATGTTGAACAACCAATATTAATGAGTTACACTAATTTTAATGATATTAGGTGCAATCATGTGTAACATATTCATATGTTACCTAATGCTTTCTTATAGACATAGTTTTAGTTTATGTTTTATTTTGATGATTCGATTGCTCTATCATGATCACACATTATTATGTTTTGTGATTTGCATTGAAAAAGTGAGCAACTTCACGTGACAATATATATGATTATATTATTTAATAATTTTATAGTAATTATAAAAGTGTAGAACTATTACCAATTTTGTGATGCAATAATCCAAATAACTAAGTTATAAGGATTGTAACACTAAAAATAATTAAGTCTTGATAGCAAATGATGAATGTGATACTTATACCAAGGAGGAGTCATGACGTTTGGTTTCACTACTAGAAACAAAGCTTTTCTCATCGTAAATTTTTGAGAAATTTGTGTCATAAAACATGATTTTTACCCCATTTTCATTGAATCGGTTCATTGTGAAAACGTATGATGAAAAACTGATTCTCGTTGAAATACTGGAAAAGTTTCTAAATTTTTTTCCGTGTGAAAACATACTATTTTTTCTTTTAATCGGCTCATCGAGAAAGACTCTTTATTTGTTTTTGTTGTAGGGACATGAACAAGGTCCCAATCATATCAACATACATGCATACGTTTATTCTTAAGAGTCTCAAGAGTTGAGAAAAATATTGAAGAGAGATGATGATTATTGATTACTTAATAAAGTTGGTTAATTCTGTAAGACTATCCTTTTCCTTTCTGTAAAAGAAAAGTAAGCATTATAGAAATATACCATATGAAAACAACAGCAAACCTGCCTGACCCATTCTACATCTTTATCAGCTGGAAAAAGCATAAAGAAGTAGATAGATAATACTTCTTTTGTTTCTGAAAAAAGAAAAGTTATTATTACTACTACTACCCCTGCTGCCAAAGCAAAAATACCTCTTTTCTGAAATCAGGAAGGGTAGCCTTGTAAATTCCTCCTTGCAATTCAAAAGCTGCAACTGATATAGAAAAAATAGTAGTAACTGCTATAGTATGGCCAATCTGGAGGCAGATGATCACCAACCCAAAGGACTTTCTATGTAAATTCTTCCCTTTATTCCATCTGTTATTCTTGATATAATTTCATAAATCTTTTTATTTATCTGAGTCTTACATTTTCTCTTTGTTACTAAGACAATGTCAGCAAATTTAGCAGCAAGTCTTTCATTCTGTTGATAAAGTAGCATTCTTGTTTCTCTTCAACAGCCAAAATGTCCACTAAATCCAAGTAAGTGCTGATGGATCTGAATTGTGGGTTGTCTTTACAATTGTAACATGTCTGTAACCGCTATCTTTTTCTTTTCTTGGCCCTCTTTCCCTTAAAGAAATTTCCTTTTTTAAATTCCCTTGTCCGTGAATTTATGCATCTTGTATTTGAATGTTGCCTTGATGTGATTGATTAGCTTCTTGCATTCTGGATCATTATCTGGCTTGATCTAAGGATCAAAAATTGCACTCAATTTGGCAAAATTTTCTGGTGCACATGCTTTTTTCTTGCTAGTGCTGCCAAAAGAAGGAAAAAAACAAGGGGGGGGGGGGGGGGGGGAGATAGCTTGGCTACTGCATTTTGATAAAAAGTTTCCAACTTTGGCTTGGATCATTCTGATTTCTTTTGCAAATTACTAATTCTGGATGTTGTGGGGGTGGGGGGATGGGGTTGATCTTGTGGTCTTGGTTTTTTTATTGCTTCGAGTGTCAGGTTTACCTAATTGTGGCATATTTGAATTTGGACCAGATCAACTCCAAATGGAACTCCTAGCCATTCGACACCAGTAACTCCGCGGATCAGTAGAGTGAGCAGGGGAATAGCTAAATCTGATGCTGATTCGCCCTCTCCCTTGCAGAATTTGCATCGTTCAGTTGACAAGTCTGTTAGATCTGCTATTCCTACTAAGCCTTCAGTGGAACGGCGGTCCTCTAAGCTCAGTACCCTACCTGATGTGAGTTTCTTAAAATCCATTTGATGTTATGTGTGTAAGGAAATTTAATTTGAGTTGCATTGCCTTGATCATGCTGTGACATTATGTCTAATAAGGCTCAGATTCTGAATGTCTGTTGGATTGCAATATGGATGCAACAAAGTTTAGTCCTCATCAAAACAAAGAGAATTCTTCATGAAATTTGAATTGATATTTGTCTTCTGTAACTTATGCATTCTGATACGCGCTACTGCTTGATTTTAATCATTATCAGAAAAAGCCAACGCGGATCCTGAAGCCATCAGAACTGCAAGCTGAACTAAATGTTGCCCGAAAAGATCTTAAGAAGGCCAAGGAGATGTTGGCTTTGGTTGAAATGGAAAAAGTGCAAGCTCTTGAAGAAGTGAAGGAAGCTCAGGAATTGGCTGAGGAAGCTAATGAGAAGCTGAGAGAAGCTTTGGTAGCTCGAAAGCAAGCTGAAGAGAACTCTGAAATTGAAACGTTCCGCGCTGTTGAGATGGAACAGGTGGGGATTGAAGCTGCTCAAAAGAAAGAAGAGGAATGGCAGAAGGAAGTCGAAGCTGTGAGGAATCAACATGCTGTGGATGTGGCTTCTCTCCTCTCTGCCACACAGGAACTTCAACGTGTAAAACGCGAATTGGCCATGGCTTGTGAGGCCAAAAGTAAGGCACTTAGCAATGCTGAGGATTCCACAAAAATTGCTGAAACTCATGCAGAGAAGGTGGAAATTCTCTCAGCTGAGTTAGTGAGATTGAAATCTTTACTTGATTCCAGGATCTCTTGGAATGAAACGGAGGTTAATATGAAGAATAAGCTGGTGGAAGATCTGAAACTTGAGATAGAGACACTGAAACAAGAACTCGAGAGAGCAAAAAGTTCTGAAGCTAAATTGGTGGAAAAAGAAGCTATCATGAAGCAGCTTAATGTCGATTTGGAGGCTGCTAAGATGGCTGAATCTTACGCGCATAATGTATTGGAGGAGTGGAAGAAGAAGGTTGAAGAACTCGATGCTCAGGCTGAGGAAGCACACCATTTAGAGAGATCTGCATCAGCAACTCTTGAGTTAGTCATGAAACAACTGGAAGCGAGCAATGATCTGGTGCATGATGCAGAATCTGAGATTGCATATCTCAAGGAGAAGGTGGGCATACTGGAGATGTCAATGGTGAGTCAGAAAGACGATCTTGAGGAATCAGAACATCACGCTCAAATGGTCAAGGATGAGGCGTCTGAGTTGAGAAAGAAGGTAGATTCTCTTATGTATGATCTTGAAACAGTGAAGGAGGAGAAGGTTCGGGCTATGGAGAACGAAAAACTAGCAGCAGACAGTGTTCAAACACTGTTAAAAGAAAAAAACAAACTTGTAAGTGATTTGGAAAGCTCCAGGGAGGAGGAAGAAAAAAGTAAGAAGGCAATGGAAAGTTTGGCATCAGCTTTGAATGAGGTTTCTTCAGAGGCAAGAGAAGCCAAAGAGAGGTTGTTGTCTAACCACAATGAACATGAATATTATGAAACACAACTTGAAGATTTGAAGTTGGTATTGAAAGTAACAGAGGAAAAGTACGAAAGCATGCTTGACGAAGCAAAAGAGAAACTTGACGTTCTTACCAGTTCCATCGAACAATCTAAAGATGGGCTCCAGAAATGGAAGGCTGAGTGGGAGGAAAAGGAGCTTCGTCTGATGAATTGCATGAATAAATCAGAAGAAGAAAATTCATCAATGGAAAAAGAAATAAACCGATTGGTAAATCTGCTAAAAGATGCTGAGGAAGAAGCTTGTGCCAAAAAAGATGAAGAAGCTTATTTGAAGAATTCCCAAAGGAAATTTGAATCTGAAGTGACTTATTTAAAGGAGGTCCTTGGTGAATCAAAGAATGAGAGCACGAGATTGCAGGAACGTTTAATGGACAAAGAAAAAGAAGTGCAGAATATTGTTCGCGAAAATGAGGAGCTTCGAAGTAGAGAAGCTGCATCTTTGAAGAAAATTGAAGAGTTGTCAATGTTGCTTGAAGAATCATTAGCCAAAAATGAACCAGAAGCAAGTGTAGAGCTTTCTGATAGCGAAAAAGACTACGATATGCTCCCAAAAAAAGTGAAATTCTCTGATCAAATGGAGAAGCCTAAGATACAACCTCCACCTTATCAGTCTGAGCAACCTGTTAATGAAAAGCCTGAACAAGTCAAAATCACCTCACATGATGAAGCTGATCTTAAGGCCTCTAAAGTTGTCGAAAATTCAAATGGAAAACTAAATGAACTTGAGAGCAAAGCAAAGGAAGATGATGATTTTGCAAAAGGTGAGCATAAAATGTGGGAAAGGGAGGCAGAACAAGAAGAAAAATCAGAGTCCTATGAGAATGGTGGCACATCTCCTACTAAGCAGCAAAATCAGAAGAAGAAAAAACCTTTGTTTCATAAATTTGGAAGTCTACTGAAGAAGAAAAGCACCAGCAGCCAGAAGTAACTGATCAGTTATCAACTACTAGTAACGAGTAAACATTTGGACCGAAATGTGTTTGCTTAATTTTTTTTTGGCTTTTCTGGTTACTTATTTGTTTATATTTTCAAATAGGGGCTTACATAAGATAAAAAGTTGTATTATCTTTAGTTTTCTGTTCTTATTATTTGGGGGGTTTTGGTTCTCAATTACAATTTGTCATGTTAGAAATATTATCTTTTATATTTGCCACCATTTTTTTCAGCTTTTCTTGTCTGTATATTTGGTTTCTAAATTGCACTTGGTTTCTCTTTTCCTAAATGAAACATCTATCTCTTAGTTAAACTAGTGAAGTTATATAATGAGCAAGTATCCACTAATTTTTTCTTTGAAATACAAATCTTTACTAGGACAAACTTGATTAAGTTATTTTTTTTATCTTTATAGATTTCATCTGGTTCGAAATCGTGACGTGCGCCTAACTCACACATCACACATTGTGCTCTTACCACTAGACTAAAGCCCTGGGTCTTAAAACAACAAGCGGCAAACGTCTGTGAGACGCGAAACTCAAATCTACGTTGCTAGAAGTATTTTTAACACCTTGACCGTGGAGCTATTACGCTCTCTTATCTGGTGCTAGATTTAGTTTTGACGTTGTTAGGTCCATGACTAGTCAAACAAGCAGCTGAAATTTGAAGATGTAATAAGCTGATTAATTTGATTTATTTTTTAAAATTGCAACTTAGAGTTAGGGGTCGTTTGCATTAGCCAGATAATTTCAACATAAAATCTCATATTTAATACAATATTTGGTTTATTTTTTTTATATTACTAATGTTGATTGGTTGCCCAATTTGCCGTAATTTATTTAGTTGGTAGTATTAAGCATAATACTTAACTACTTAACAATTAACATACAAATATTCAAATCTAAGTATAACTTTTATATGAATTATAACATCAAATAAAAATATGCCGTGTTTCAATAGATCAATACATGATGAACAACGGTATTAGTGGTAAACGTTAGTTTGTGACTCTTATAAACTTGCCTTTTTATAGAAAATCATTTAACATATCAACAGCTGCTATATTTATTTCTTGCACAACTAATACTTTTTTAAAAATTTATTTTATGTGGTACCCTTTTTTTTTTTGAAAAAATCTATTTAAAAAATATTCTCTTTTTATATTTTAAAGTTTACTATTCTGAACATGAGATGATTATAACCGCATAAATATTTTAGAATTTATTTTAAATCACAAATTAAACTTCATACTTTCTATTTTAAGGGTGTGTTTGGTAGGGAGAGAAATATTTTTCAGAGAACATTTTTCAATTTTCTTATATTTAGTTGGTCAATATTTTTCGAAAATATTTTTTTTAAAAAAATAAGTTCGTTAAAAATGAGAAAATAATTTCTCCAATAAAAGTAAGGAAAATAAGTTCCACAAATCACATTTTACATAATTGTGTTCTCCATACCCTCCAACACATTTCATCTTCACCCAACTTTTGTAGCTCCTATCCCTATCATTCCACACTGCTAACTCTATGCAACTTTACATATTCCCTCTATCCCATTTTATGTGGCACCATTTGACTTGATACGATATTTAAGAAGAAAAAGGAAGACTTTTGAAACTTGTGGTGTAAAATAATTCTTAGATATTTGTATGGTTGTAAATCATTTCATCACGGGTAAAAGAGAAAATTTAAAGTTAAATTATTTCTAATTATAGTAAGATGATATTTTTTTGGGACAGACTAAAAAGGAAAGTGTATCACATAAAATGGGACGGAGGGAGTAATATTTATTTAAATTATATAAATATTTTCTCATATATATACCAAACACAAAAATTAAAATACTCCCTCTATTCCTTTTTAGTTGTCACGTTTCACTTTTAGAGAGTCAATTTGACTAATTTTTAAAGCTAAATTAGATTAGGTTAATTTGATATTTAAAATTAAAATTTAGATATTGAAAAACTATGCGAAAAGATCTATAAATTATAATTTTTCTTATATTAATATAACGAAAAATTATATTTTAAAATATTGAAAAAAAATTATATTGTTTCATCCTAAAAATAAATAAATAAATTAAGACGACTAAAAAAAACACAGCTAACAAAGAAATTTCTTTATTTTTCTAAACTAACATTTTCCTTCGTACCAACCACAATCTATCGCGTCCAATGAAATATGGACGGTGGAGTACTAGGAAATTGAGTCAAATGAATCAAATTAATCGCCATTGCCACGTGGGATGCGACTTTCTAGAGGGATCTCTAACGTGCCACGTGTCCTGCTACGCTTTTGCTCTTTCCAAGAAACACTAGTAAAACGAATCTCAACTGCCTCCCAAAATTGAAAACCAAAAATCTTTCTCTTCAACATTTTCTTGCTTTTCATCTCTCAATTTCAACCATTCAATTCACTAAACAGCCATGCCAGAAAGAAGATTTCGCTTTGGTTACGTACTTGCATCGAAGAAAGTTTCCAGCTTTATTCAAGATTCACTCATCAATCACGCCCAAGAAAATGGAATTGACCTAATCCCCATCGATCTCAACAAGCCATTAATCGAACAAGGTCCATTTGATTGTATTTTCCACAAGCTATACGGTCCAGAATGGAGGAAACAGTTAGAAGAATTCGCCCTACAGAACCCAACAACTATCATAGTAGATCCAATCGACGCCATTGAAAAGCTTCACAATCGAATCTCAATGCTCGACGTCGTTAACGAATTGAAAATCAACGGAGATAACGAGACCATCGGAATCCCAATTCAGATTTTCGTTGAAGAAAATTCGGAGCCACTCATAGAGGCTATTACCCGACAAGGGTTGCATTTCCCCGTTATTGCTAAGCCGTTGATTGCGAATGGCACGGCTGATTCTCATCAAATGTCTTTGGTTTTGAAACCGGAAGGGTTAGAAGGACTGAAACCCCCAATAGTTTTGCAGGAATTTGTGAACCATGGGGGTGTTATTTTCAAGGTTTATGTAGCTGGGGAACATGTGAAATGTGTGAAAAGGAGGTCATTGCCTGATATTTCAGAGGAGAAATTAGGGACATTAGAGAATTTGATATCGTTTTCGCAGATATCTAATTTGACTGCTCAGGATCAGAATGATGATAGTTTTGCTGAACTGATTGAGAAGGCGGTGATGCCTCCGTCGAGTTTCGTGACAGATGTGTCTAATCAGTTGAGGAATGCTTTGAAGTTGCATCTTTTTAACTTTGATATGATAAGGGATAATAAAGTTGGAAATCGGTATCTTGTTATTGATATCAATTATTTCCCTGGCTATGCTAAAATGCCAAACTATGAGACTATGATGACTGCATTTTTCCTTGATATTGCACGGGAGAAGCAAAACAAAGAGTCTTCGTTAGGCTTCTGATGATCATAGGCCAGTGTTGTAGTGGTTCTACAGTTAGCTTTTTACTGTTTTATTTCAATGGCAGGTAACAAATTTTCGAGAAAATGGAAACAGCTCAGCTGCAGATGATGCTGAAGTGTTTGAAATAAACCTGCTTCTTGAGGTAGATGTGAATCTAAAGAGGCTAACTGCTCTAGTTTCGTAAAATTGTTAGGTGAAGTCTGCTGACTTTTGGGGCAATTGATGCTTCTCTTTCGTTCTCAGTTTTTCTTTAAAGTTGTTTAGTAACTGAGATGTGGAATAATTTGGAACCGGATGATAATACTTCGAAGTTTCAACATGTTCAGTTGAATGGAGTTTTTAGTTTTGAGGAATTGGTGTTTCCAATTCATGCTTAATATTGAGATTGCTTGAGCCTTTTCCTTTCTTGCTGATTCCTTCAATATTTTGGCTGCCTTTCTGGGTAGTTGGTTCAAGTAATCATACAATTAGTCTTTTGTAGTCTTCTAAGGTACATTTGTTTTGTTTTTTCATGCTTCTTAATGCAATTCCATATGCAAAATGTTAGTATTAATGTTTTCCACAGTCGAGGCTGATGTGATTAGGATTATTAGAGGTGGTGGCGAGGAGGGCTAGAAAATCTTGTGTGTCTTGGGTTGGTGGCAATGTTTCTGTTATTGTTCTCGAATGGATTGCCATTTATGCTTCACTTAGATCTCACTAGCAGTTAAGATCAGAATTTAAATTATTCTAGTGTGAGAATCTGAATGTTAGACCCTACCAATTGTTCGGAGGAAAAAAAAAAACTACCAATTGTTTAAGGTGTTACAAACCTTATTATTTACCCACAGGGCCTAAATTTTCAGATCTATAAACTATAAAGCTTAGGTAAACATCTTAATCCTAGCCTTTGTCATTATATGGGCACCTTCTAAAGTTGAATTTGTGCCTAGACACATCCCTGCTCGCACTACATAATACAGGATCAGAAAAATTAGATGTGGTTCAACACATAATTAGCATATATGTAGATACAGTAGATTAACATCCCTTTATTATAACTTCCGTCTGGAAATTAGTGATGTAAGAATTGTCCTGGGGCTTGGTGGCTAAATGGTCAGGGACTTGCAATTTTTAGGGACAATGTACTTGTTATAACTATTAGAGTGAAGTCTGAAGTGCTGCACTTGTTACCCAAAGTGCCAGGGTGACTTTAGCGTCTGTGCTAGTGTTACTTGTGTGGTTCTGTTGACAGAGATGTTTAAGGAAATTGATGTTTCTGCAGTACTGACCTGAAATGGTTGTTATGTTAGATTGTTACCCCCTTGTTATACAGCAGCTGATGTTGCAATTCATTAATTAAACACCAAGAATTCCTATTGCATACTCTATGAGGTTGCTGCTTAGTCCCTATTGGTTTAGATCTGGTAAAAAGAATTCTTTTGACCTAAAGTTAGCTAGCAACACTTCAAATGGGGTTGTGCTTATGCTCCCTCATCAAATCTAAAGATGTGAACAACTTGGGTACCTCTTTGTCAACTATACTCGATCAGTTGGCTGTTGCTGCACATTATTAGAAAAAAACTAGTGCATTAAAACCTTGAAAGTTTTCGTATTCCTTATGTATATGTTCTTACAATCGAATGGGCATTCTTGTTTTTTTGTTTCTTCTGGTACAATGAAAAATACCATTCTAAGATCGTTCATAAGCTACGCTACTTAAATTTGCTAGGAGCATGAGCTCCATTTTCTTAATTGCACTCTCCCATATAAACAAATTTTCTGCATTTCTGTGATCTGCATTTGCCAAAAAGTCTAAATGTAGTAAATTGTCACGTTGTTGACTTCCAACAAGTGTATGCAATCTTCACTATTTGGTCTTTAAGGATGAAGTTGTACGTCGTCAGCTTGACAACAAATAGGCAGTCCGTTTCCGCTTCTAATTTCCTGTCTGATTGTTTTTGCTAAAAATCATATGGAATGAATTAAATATATGAAAATTGTGTTAGTATAGCGCAAAATTATAAACTAGAAAATAGTATAGAATTATAAAATTTACATATGGAATAAGGTAACTTTTCAAACATATATGGCTTAACACAACCCTTTACATCCACGTAGCCCATTATGCAGTTTATACTCAGCGAAATTTTTATATATTTTTATCCCTATTATACAGTATTTATACATTTATCTTGTATAAAAGTGTAGATAGTGTATAAAAATGTACCAATATTGTATAAATATTGTTATACAATGATAATTTTTTATGTGATCATAAAAATTCTTGTTCAAAATCAATTCGAATCTCTATTAAATGACTACAAATTTTGTAGACAATCTTCTTAGGCTGCGTATCTACTGTCATAGATCCTTACCTCCTACTTCCTCTTTTTCTCCTCTTTCATTTATGGTTTGTTTGGTTTGCCAGAGAGATATAATCTCCACATAAGATCTTGCATTATTATATATACTGTATACTAATAATGTCTAGTTCCTATATTCTTTCTTTTGTAAATACATAGATTATATCGAATTTTTATGTGGAATAGAATATTAAGTAAAAAATTAAGGATATTAATAATAATGCACAATTAAATAACTTATTTTCAAATTATACACTATATGGTAATAATTTTAATACAACAGACCCAGCATTCAACAAGAAATTATGTATACATTACTACTTCATACATCACAATGTATGCATTATTAATCTCTCCATTTTAATTTGTTTGTTTGTTTTTGACTTGACACGAATTTAAAAAAAATAAAGAAAATTTTTAAATCTTGTGATTTTAAACTAAGGGTGTGTCCGGTTGGTCAAATGCTTGGAAAATATGATCTCTAAGAAACAAGCTCCTTAAAAATGAGAAAAATGGACTCCTTGTTGAATGAGAAAAATAAGCTCAACTAGTAATATTCCACATTAATTGTGTTCTCCCGATCCTCCAACCCTCATAGCCCTCAACCCCACCATCCCCCATGCCTACACCCGCTCCCACCTCCCATAGTATTTATCTAAATTATATACAAGTGCTTTTAGGATAATAACTTTTACTTACCTACCGAACACAATTTTTTTTTGTAGGAAATCCACTTATTTCTAAAAATATTTTTTAAAAAATCATTTTTTTTCATACCGAACACACCCTAAAGATGTGTAGTAAAATGTACCAAAATCTTGTGGTCTAAGTATGTCATGTAAAAAGTTGAAATTAAAGAGCTCCAGAAAAGAGAAATATCTTTTTAAGATGGATTAAAAAAATAAGTAATACAAACAAATTGAAACTGAGAAGTAATTTTTGTGTTATTAAAACCTGTCTTACAATCATTCATTACCTCTAAACAAAATGAACCTTATTACTAAAATCTCAAATACAGTACTAGCATTCCTTCAAGTTTATTAAAATAAGTTTTAACACGGTCTTTAGGAAAATAATTAATAAGAAAAGAATTGATTAATTCCTCTTTTATCACATTAATTTAATTTTAATAACTAATTAAACTTTATTTACGTGTCTTTTTGTTTAATTATTTTAGAACAACCAATGCTTGACAAGTACAATGGGAACATAAGGAGTATAGTCCCAACCAAAAGGGAGCATTTTATTCTTTGAGTAATTCAGTCTGCTATATGCCTATATCTTTCTCTTCATCAGCCTTTTCCCAAATTAATAAATTCTCTCTCACCATCTCCTCGAATCGCGAGACTTTTCAATTTTTTTTTCTAGTGTCTCGTGTAACTTCTGCCTCTTCGTATCTCTGTCTCTGTGCAGAATAGAGTGAATATAGCAGAGCAACCGTCAGAACGGCGGCGGCCGGAGGAGAAAAATATGGAAGGAGGAGTTGATGAGACAGGAAATCCGCCACCGCCTTTTCTGAGCAAGACGTATGACATGGTGGATGATCTGTCTACGGACTCCGTTGTGTCGTGGAGTAAGAGTAATAACAGCTTCGTCGTCTGGAATGTGCCGGAGTTTTCCAGAGATATTTTGCCTAAGTATTTTAAGCACAATAACTTCTCCAGCTTCGTCAGGCAGTTGAATACTTATGTTAGTAAAAATAAATAAATTCTTCTTTGTTTCCTCCCTCTTAATCCTCCTAATACTTCGATTTATGCTTTTGCTTGTGATGTTCCTGTTTGCAGCAATTCACTTAAACCCTAAATAACGCACTTTTTTGTAAGTGTTGGATATGTTTCTAAATGTCGCCAATGTGGATTGGTGTATGTTGAAATGAAATTTTTCTGAATGGAGTGGAAAGATACCAATAATTTGTGCAGTGAGAGCTAGAACACAAGCGATTGCTATGGTAATTGTTTCTGCAAAATTTATTTACGTTTTTCTGTATATTTTGTGGGAGTTTGGCCATGTTTCATTGTGAAATTTGAAAAAAGTAGTTTTTGTTTTCAAAGTGAAAATTGATATTTGAAAATTGGAGTTGTGTTTGGCCATGAATACAAATTGGAGTTGTTTTTTGAATTATTGTGAGTAATTTGGAGTGAAAACAGCTTTTTGTTGTTTTTCAAATTCGTGAAAATTGAATTCTGGAATTTTATGGCCAAACGTGTTTTCCGGAGTTCAACTATGGAAAAAAGTGAACTTTTTTTACTTAGGTTACTTGTGATCTAGCTCTCACTATAAGATAGCTTATTTGACTTATATTTGTTGATATCTTAACCTGAGATTTGAGATTATATATGATTAGCACATTGAGTTGGAAAGATGCAGCAAAACTCGAGCAAATAGGCAAAACTCTCTATATAATTGGAATAGAATTTCTGATTTAGTACTATATTATTTCCAGAATATCATTCAAAGGTTTCAGTTACACTGGGTACTTGTCCTTCCTGCAATTCAGTTTCATAGTTAGCAAATTCCGTGCTGTGTAAACTGATTATTAGTTGGCCATGGCGAATATCTTAAATAGAAAAACTGGGGGTGACTTGAAGCAATCGGTATGTACACATAGGTTATCTGTAAAAGGACTTCTATTTATTTGGAGAAGGAGCACCAAGGAAGTGACAAGGACAAAGTGCCTGGTAAGCTCAAACGTCTCATGCAAGATACTGCTAATAGTGCTGTATAATGATCCATAAAAACAAAAACTACGTCAGATCAAGAGTTAATGAACTGCGGAAGCTCTTTAATCCCATCTGCACTCTTGTTTAAATCAAAACGGAAGCTGTCCTAGGTACTGAAGTTTCAGTTGACGGCTTTGACGCTTTGTTTTGGAAGTATTTTCCCTTCTCTTTAAATTTTTTGCTAGGGTCTCATCAGGGATATTGGAAACTGATGACTGTACTTTAATTTGAGAAGCAGTTGCAGAGTTGGTAATGTCAGGGCCGGTCTTGAATTCAATATTTGTAAGATAAATGGTAATTTCAGTGTTTTGCAAAGCTGGGTTAGGGGCTTGTAATGTTTTCTCACGGGATAACAGTATTCCAACAGAAAAAAGGTCTGGTTTACCCCCCGCCACAAAAAAACCAAAACGAAAAAAAAGTAACATCAATATTTTCATTTATAATGTGTTTGTTGCATGTGCTGAAATATTGAATAAGTTGTTACTAAGCGAAGGCATTTTTGTTGGAAAAAGTTGGTAAAAGCAAAATTACTATACAAGTTTACAATTTCACATGATTCCATTCCCAACAACTTCTAATCTTAGATTCCAATCATTTGCTAGTCCTGTCTGCCAAATAACCATTTCAAGACATCAAATGAAGTGTAATTATGTGATACTGCAACAATTCTGTCCAGGTTTCAATGTTCTAAGTAATTGATCGACGATGAGAATCTCTTTTAATTATGACGAGGGAATTATTTTCTTGTGTAATGCAGTCAATAGAGCCTTATCACTGTCTGTTGTCTGTATGTTTCGGTTATATATACTCTTTGTATATGTCGGGAAACTCTTTTTACAGTTTGCTTTCCCCTTTCATCAACCAGGGTTATAAGAAGGTTGATCCAGACTGCTGGGAATTTGCAAATGAGGGATTTCTTAGAGGCCACAAGCACCTCTTGAAGACTATAAGTAGGCGAAAACCCTCTCAAATGCAGGTTCATCAGGAGACTGCCTCCCAAGTGCAAACTTTATCTGTTGGATCTTGTGTTGAAGTTGGGAAGATTGGAATTGAAGAAGAGGTGGAAAGGCTTAAAAAAGATAAAAGTATTCATATGGAGGAGCTAGTCAAGTTGAGGCAGCAGCAGCAGGCAACAGACCACCGCTTGGAGAATGTTGGGCAGCGTCTTCAGTTAATGGAGCAAAGGGAACAGCAAGCGATGTCATTCCTTGCTAAGGCCTTGCAGAGCCCTGGCTTCATAGCTGAACTGGTTCATCAACAGAATGAAGGTAAAAGGCTCATTACTGGGATGAATAAGAAGAGGAGATTCCCCAACCAGGAAGAAGAAAATTATGCAGGCAAGCAGGTCAGTACTTTGCGTGACAGGCAGATAATCCGTTACCAGCCTTTAATGAACGAGGCAGCAAAAGCATTGCTGCAGAGGATCCTGAAAACTAATACATCTGGTAGGCTGGAAACCAAAGTTAAGAATACACATGGTTTCTTGACTAATCTTGCCCGGTCTTTTGAAAATACATTAGAAACTGGTGGTATATCCCCTCATATTTCTGAGGTTACGCTTTCGCAATTGCCAACTTCTTCACAATCTCATCTGATGTCAGATTCAGGATTTCCATTCAACTCTAGTTTATCTGTCATTCCTGAGATCCAGTATTCCCCTATTCTGGTTCCTGGGAAGGCCAAAGTCCCTCAGTTTCCTGAATTAAATGCACTCAACTCTCAAACAGATCATGTTAACCCTGAATTTTCAGGGATCAATACACTGGAAACTCTTGAAATAACTAACCTTAAGCGGCCGGAGACCAGGGATATACCATACATTGACACAATGCAAGGTATTGTGGATGGTGTAGCATCCATTGTCCCTGATGGATTTTCTACGGATGATGTCTTTTCGGACGAGATGCCTAAGCTTCCAGGCATTAATGACATTTTCTGGGACCAGATTCTTTTAGCAAGCCCTCTCACTGGTGATAAGGATGAGACTGGTTCTCTAGCATTAGAAGATGGTTTATCAAAAGAAGAGGATGTTCCAGGAGTTCAAGAGAGTGATTGTGATAAACTGAAGCATATGAGTCATCTTACTTAACAGATGGGGCTTCTCGCATCAGGCTCTGACAGTGAATGAAATTGTGAATTTTATTTGAATCCGGAAAACATCAGAGGTAGAAATTTCGTTTGTTATTCACTATGATGAGCTTATTACTCTCCTATCCCTTTGCCAAACTGTTGCGAATTTCTTACTATTTCTTTTAATTTTTTTAATGTTGATTTTCACACAATTTTTTTTTAAAACAGAAGTTTTTGTAATTCTAGCTTATGCGTGCATAACTCAAGAGAAAATGACAAAATTCTCTCTTATGTTTGGGGGTTGGTCTAAAATGGTCCTTTAAATATACATCTGAGTAGTTTTAGCCTTTTATGTTTACTACCATTGAGCACTTTTGATCTCTATTATTATTAGAACACTCGCGGTGTTAGCTTTGATGGAGTTGGCCCGTGAGAGGCATGTTAGCACTTAGCCGTTTAAACTGAAGAAAACCATCAGGATGAACTTCTCTAGATTCTTTTCCCCCAATTCGTACCTTAAGAAAAATCTCAAGCCAATTAAATACACCATTCGCTTTCTTCGACCCTCAATTATATGAAATAGCGAATGAATCAACTTTTTATTTCATTTTTACCATCAATAACATCCACGTGACTCTGTATGCTGCTAACAAAGAGGAATTTCACTTACAGGTTTAGTCCAACCCCCAAACATAAGGGACTATTTTTTTCATTTTCTCTATCAAGAAAGAGGAAGTTCACTTTCAATGTATAGATGTATGCGATTCTGTATGCTGCTAACAGCCTGCTGGTTGCTTGAAATCTCTTCTTGAGTTAATTCTTATTTTGTAGTGGGAACAGAAATGTTTCATTGGTTTTATATCTTGACATTCTGCATTATATGGGTGGGTGGATTCAGGTTTCAATGTTTCTCCATTTCCTTTCAGGACCTTCTATTCTTAGGTTTAGTATTACTTGCATGTTTTAATCTTTACAACATTATAGTTTTGTTTTGAGCACAACTGCTAAAACCTGTGGTATTCTTGGAGAGAGCATAGGGGCTTTAAGTTTCTCATCATGTTTGTGTGGTTTTTGTCAGGTGAATGTGCTGTACTGGTGGACATCAATGCTTTTCTGGGGGACTGGTCTTCACCACAGATGAAGTTTTGAGTAGAAAAATATGTTATCTGCTTAATGCATTTTGATTCACACTTTGTATTTGGCTATTCTAGTTACCATGTGGGGCTGGAAAGGTTGCTAAAAGATTGTCACTGATGGTATATATAGAAGTCCTCCTTAATATCATGGAATGACAGTTAGGATTTGATGCAGATGTAAGTATAACTTTCAAGAAAATGTGATGCTTGTTGATCTGCAAAGGTTACTTCAAGCAGATTTCATCCATCATATAGTCGCTTCTCTTTTCCAGATATGATGAGCTTATCAGTCATGAACGAATTTTCCTTTACCACTTTCTTATTATCAGATTAATATTGGTCATTCTGAACATCTAAAGTATTTGTGGTCGTTTTAGTTTGCAGCCATAAGTTGGTTAGATATCTTGCTATTTTATGAGAAATAGAGGAAGAAGCTTTATTTGCACATGTGAAAAGGTTTCATTTGGGTTATGGTTTGGTGTAAATACCGTGTGGATAAAATTTTACCATATTACCAATGTTTGATGGAGATAAATCCCCATTGTGCTAGTAGATCAGTCCTCACATGCACTCAATTATATGATAGATATCAGTTTTCTCGATTGAATGCGGTCAGAAAGGATCAATCACAATAGCCAATAGGTAATTTGGTTTTGCCTGCCTTTGATTATACGTTGGTAATATCTTTTCTTGCATGTTGAGTCATTGATTTTTGGCTTTGTTGGATCAGGTGGAGGTGTGGAGCTCAAGCAATAAATATTTGTATCCTTTTGGTAATGTAATTAGACATAGAACCACTAGTCTTGCAAGGACGGAAGAATGTCAGTGAGCTAAGGGAGGACTTGGAGGATAATGCTGGGATGGTATTCTCCTACCTAGCTACCTCTTACTGTCTCTGAAGTACTAGAAAAAATGGTACTAGTACTTAGTAATTTACTTGCTAACGTGATTATCAAATACCAATTTATGACTATATCTGGATCATTGAAATGAAGAGAAGCTTTAACGTTTGGTAAGAGTTGTCATCTTAAGACCAAGAGGTCACGGGTCCAAGCCTGGAAATAACCTCTTGTAGAAATGCAAGGTAAGATTACGTCAACAGACACAATGTGGTAGCTCACTTAGCGCACTGAACACAGAAAGTGCCCAATGTATATAGATTGTTTTACTGTACATCTGTACCTTGAAGAGCATACCGACATACAAATTATCTACATTAGCAGACTGATGCAGGTAGAACAATCGGAAGCCATACACTTGAGAGATGAAAAGGCTGCAATATCTCAATGTAGTAACTTGGAAGAAAATCCTTTATGCTAGCACCAGTACAATTATTATTAGCAGGATCACCCCAAATATCACCAACAACAAGCAGCTCTGCAAAGAAAGTTTGGAAGTGTCAATTTTTGCCTCAAACTAAAGGCAATTCTTTAGCTATCATAGGACAAGCTGCAATATAGACACTTACCATAGATGAATTACTTTGTTGGATTTTCGATGCCTTGGTAAGTTGCTTAGCAGCTTGTGCAGTTGCATCATGAGAGCACTCAATATTGGAACTGATATCATCTGGCAGATGGGTTTGAGGATATTAGATCCATTAATAACATTAGTTATAGTTGACAAATTTTTGAGGAAGAAAGGCAAAGGTGAAGGATCGGATAGAGATATTGGCTAACCGAGCATAATTCCTTGTTCATGGACCAATAAAGCCAAATCCTTGAACATCTCATTCAGTTCACCAATCTGCTGCTGGATTTCTATTATCCCTTGCTCTCTTTCTTCTATGATGGCTCCGTTAAAAACAATCTCATGTTCCAATTGTATGACGTCCTGTCTGCCATAGAAGTAAAGCCAGGGTTCACTATGAGCAACAGAACTGGTGGTAGCATAAAGAATTTGTGAAAACAGTAAGAAAATAAGATTACTGCAACTTGTGTTGCCATGTTGAGACGTGGGTGCTGAAATTAAGTTTCTTAACATACATCATCAACCAACAAAACCCAAAAACGAGTGTGTACTTAGCTATCTCCTAACCTTTTTGATTCCAGAAGGATAGAACCACTCTCGGGACTGATAGATGAACCTATCTGAAGTTCTGTGCCTCTGCAAATGCGAGTGTAAATTCAAGTTAGCTGCTTCTTGAAACATAGAGTAGCAGCAGTTTAGATACACATGTAAAAGATCATTAAAATTTAAACAAATAGTACTGTATTTCAAAAGCACAACGTGTTCAGTTGTAACGACCTTAAAGATTATACCCATCAAGGTTTAAATTCTAGACCGGGCTCTGGATATCATAATTCTAAGAAAGATAGCAGAAGCATTTGGAATGGTTAATTACCTGGATGAAATGATTTCCTGGGAGATGAAAGGAGTGTAAGCTGCTTCTCTCTGTGCTGCAAGTTGCTGAGCCTTTTGGAACTTTTTAAGAACAGATTGGAAATCCTTGGCAAGCTTAGCATCGGCAATCTTCTTCGTGGCCTGAAGTTAAAAGAAGTATGATGCATTCTTCTACCTTCACTTTTTTGTACAATTCTTAACTCAAAATTTTGAATTGAAAGTAGAAACCGACCAAATATTTACACCCACTTACACTAGATTGAGAATGTCGGTTAGATTCAATGGTTTGCTTAAGGTTAGCTGAAGTTCCTTTTATCAATTCCCCAATTTGCTGCCTCGTACTGTGGCTGCAGAAAATGCAAGAAATTAAGTCTTGTTAACACGTGAGTAAAATGCCCCTAATAGCATAATGAAGGAACACAGAATAGAAGTCTTTACAGCTTGTGGCGGAGTTGAAGAGTGTCTTTGGGGGTTCCAAGGGTATTAACTAGGCGTTGAAAGTTTGTCAACGCCGTATTAATTTGAAACACACCAGCTACTATGGACTGACGATCATCAGAAGCAGAAGGATTTGTGATGACTTGTTTTGTTTGTTGTCCCCATGAACCACCTCCTCCTTGGACATAAAATGACCTGCCTGATTCAAGATCTTCAAAGCTCATTTCTTAGGGAAGTAGAAAGATTTTGTTGGCTGTGGTGTAAAAGAATTAGAAACTTGTGTCTTCGAAAAGGAGAAGCAACATTAATGTGTTTGGATATGGGGAGGTTGCTTTTGAATTGAATTTGAAAATGCACAAGTTTTTGCAAGAAAAGAGCAGGGAAAGTGGAAAGTGGACGATGTACCGTGCAAGTAAAACCACTACTAGAGAGTACAAAACGACGAAAGAAGGAAGGTGCCTGCCTTATTGCCTTAGCCTTAACGCCTCTGCTGTTTTATGATTTTCAGTTGAGTTTTGTCTTTAGTTTTATCGTTTACTTACCTCTTCCAAGTGTTGGAGTAGAGTAATTTTTCCCTTTTTCCTTTTTATTGTTGTTGACATAATTAGCATACGAGATAGCGAAGGATACTTATTTAAACTCGATATTTATACCAATAAATATAAATGAAAGCAATATATTTTCTTCTATTACACCAATTATTAGATTTATGTTTTCTTCGAGACAAAACTATTGTCTGTATATTTCAACTTTCTTATTCATTCATATGTGTTCTATAATTGGGAAAAAATAGTCAGGCGCACACATATAAAGTGTAAATCTGAATCGACAAAGCTTATGGAACCATATAACATGTGAATACATTAAATTATGGAGGTTTATTTAGTACTCCTACCATTCTTGGAAAAGCTTACAATCAAACAAGTAATTATTTATAACGATAAAAGCTTATCACACAGGATATTTACACCAAAATTGATAAAATTAACCTTAATAGTTAAAAATTAAAGGAAAAATGCCTATCATTTTAATCCTAATTAAGTAATTTACCAATTTATAAGCAGCTTGTTTAAACACTCGGTGCGAATAAGTATTTTACCAATTTATAAGCAGCTTGTTTCTCTACATCTTTTTTTCTTGTATTTTTATTATTTAAATAAACAAATTGAGAATTGGTGTCTAAAGCTTTCGTGTGGCCTTTATTCGAAACACCTGGGAAAGGTAACATTTGCCAACTTTCGCGTATAACACGTATTTCCAACTCCACCATAATACTCTATTCATAAATCTAATTTTACACCTCTCTTCTCTGTTTTGGGTCTTCGATTCTTCCTCCTTTTTTGTTTTCTTCTTCCCCATAGCCTCCAAATTCTTCTCAGATTGATCTGTTATCTTTGTCTCCATGTCGGTTAGTGAATAGCTCACCATCTCCTTTTGTTTTTTCTCTATTTCCTTTTGTTGTTGCAAATGCAGGCCAACCCGTGCACAAAACATCCCACGTTAACAGGGCCGCACCCTTGGTTGTTACGAATGCAAATTAGCTTATGAGATTCGATTTCATTTGTAAATCTCGAAAAACACAAACAAATGGAATAATAATTCAGCTAATATTCTTGTTTATATCCTTTTTGGTACAACTTTTAATTAATCTTATGGAAATATATCCATAGGTGATAATATTCTGGCTATTTAGAATATGCAAGATTCTCCTCCCCCAAGCAGGAAAAAAAGAAATTGATAGGGGTGGATGAATTAATGAAACCTTTTGTTGTCAAGTCTTGCTGATCTTTTCTGGTTGTTTTATTATTATGATAGGTTAAAACAGTGCAAGTGAACAATGTTTCTTTGGGTGCTAAAGAGCAAGATATCAAGGAGTTCTTTTCCTTCTCTGGGGATATTGAATATTTAGAGATGAAAGGGTTAGTTTATTGTTCTTTTTTTTTTTTTTTTTGGTTTTTCAGCATCTAATTTATCTCTACATAAGATTTTATATGGTCAGAAATGCTAATCTAGAAAAGTAAGGTGAAAACAAACAGGAGCAGATGTGCCTATTGAGAATGATTGATGGTTTCTTTAATTTTATTCCCTTACATGTTCTTTTGTTTTCTTTTATAGTGAGAATGAGCGATCGCAAGTTGCTTATGTCACGTTCAAGGATCCTCAGAGTGCAGAGACTGCAGTTCTTCTTTCAGTATGTAGACTTCTCGTTGATCTTGGCATTTTGTATTATTTTTTTTTTGTTAATGTTAGTTAATAAGTTTCTACAATTGCCACAATGATTTATTTAATGATGAAAAAGCTGTTATCTTTGTTGATGAAGTACTCCTTTTACAACAACATACTAGTGTAGTCCCACAAAGTAGGGTCTGGGGAGGGTAGATTGTACGCAGAGACCCTACCCCTACCTTAGAGGTAGAGAGGTAGTTTTGATGGTTGTGTCTTTGAGTGTACAACACAAATTCTATAAAAGGTATACAAGACCTTTGTGACAGTTAAGTTAGCAAGCATCCCCCCTTATCAAAAATGATACGAGCTAGCGCACCTATTCCTTTTTCTAATTCCTTCTGAATCATCACTTTGTTTCCTCAATGTGGAATATTGTTTGGTGGGGTGAGACAGAATGGGAATATTGAAGGTGTCCCTATTGCAAAATTCTGAGAATAGCATTAAGTAGGTTAGCTCACGCTGTTTGTGCTTTTGTGGTTGTCCCGAATCTTTCCATCTGTTATTTGGTTGTTGCCTCATCTGTCCATCTGACAGAAATTCAGAATTTCTTGCACATTTAGGAGCTAATTTCCTGCACGTCTGTACTGTTTCTCTTGGTTAAACTTCCACTTGTAAGCTTGTGAGATCATTAACTGAAGGAGCTGTAAGAGCTAATCCATCCATTTATTTGGATAAATACTTCACAGACCACTGCTGGTTGGTACCTCCTTTGCAGTTAGGTTTATTCACTTGGAGCCTTTTCTTTTTTGTAAGAGCAATAGAAGTTCCAGTGAGGTCCCATATAAACTACAGTTGATTCAGTTGAGAGTCCTCACATAACTTTGGTTGTTCCCAACATAGACAAATGTTAGCATTTTTGGCCACACAGGGGGTGAGGGGTGTGGGAGATAAAGTTTCATTCCTCATTTCAAATTGACACAGGAAACTTACGGTAAAGAAATGGACAGTGGGCCTAACTCAATCCTAAAAATTAGCTCATGAAGTAAGGATTGCCCAAGACCACATATGTAGACACAAACAGCTCATCCCTCAACCCAATGTGGGGAACTTCTGTATGAGCTTCCAGTTTTCACCTCCTTTAAGTATTTATCGGCTCGGCTAGCTTTCATTGTTGTCTGTATCTTGACTTGGTGAGGTATGGATTTTCTCCGTCGTTATTATTGTCTCTATTTTTTCGTTCAATTTTTTTTGTGCATGGCTAGGTATCACTTATCAGTTCTTTTTCCCCTTGGTGTGTAGGGAAGGGTGGAGAGGGGTATATTAGGCAGATGACACATTTGATATATGCCAGAATCATTTTATCGCAACACAGCTAACAGGAGATTTATACATTTCCCCCTTAACAGCAAAGTTATGGTTTCACTTTAGCCCCAAGCAGTTAGAGGTGCTTAAAGTCTTGAGGTTCACCATTGCTGCCAGAGAATAGTGCAAAGTAGCTAACGAAATCATAAAAGCCTAGGTCCATGTTACTTGCATGTGGCCTTCTTACTTCAGCTTGATGGCTTTAATAGAAGGATCAACATAGCTTCAGGGGAAATTGCAGTTTGAAAAGTTATGAGACTATACTACAATTTAGCGTAGTGTAAAAGTCAATCTGTCTTTTGAAAGTTTCAGTTTTCTAGTTGTAGAAGTTAGAGTTGGTAAAAAGGAAGCACACGATCAAGGAGTTTGGATACTTATCTAATGAACATTTTATTGACAATTTTCTGTGTGGATACTTTTAATGTTTTAGTATCAAAGTCAGAATTGCTCAGATGTTACCTGAAGGGATGCTTGGTACACTGTTGTTGTCTATAATGGAAAAGGAACAGAGAGTAAGGAAACAAAAATCAGTACTATCATTTTTTTTTCTCTTCTTCTATCCAGTTGATGTGTTGTAATAGAGATACAAATAAAAGCGAGTGCATTCTAGCGTAAGTATTGTTGGTTGTTCACTTAGCTTATGTGTTGTTTCCAATTTTGAATGTGTCCCTTTACTGCTCCACTTTTACGATTGATAAGCTCAGTTGGTGTTTTTAGGGAGCTACAATTGTTGATCAGTCCATCTCAATAGCCCTTGCACCCGAGTACAAACTCCCACCTACAGCTTCAGTATCACCAGTTGTACGTATAACTTTATGTTTTAAGCAGGCTTTCAGGATTCATCCATCACATGATTGTCCATAAAAGGTGTACCGTTTATATGTGCAGCCAACCGGAAGCACCAATGCACCCGCCGCTGGATCTGCTATTCAAAAGGCAGAGGACGTCGTTAGCAGCATGTTGGCAAAGGGCTTTATATTGGGCAAGGACGCAGTTGGAAAGGCCAAGGCATTAGACGAAAAACACAAAATCACATCCACTACCTCAGCCACAGTTGCTTCTTTAGACCAAAAATATGGCCTTAGCGAGAAAATCACAACGGGAGCAACCATCGTGAACCACAAAGTGAAAGAAATGGACCAGAAGTTCCAGGTTTCGGAAAAGTCAAAATCTGCTTTTGCAGCTGCTGAGCAGACAGTTAGCAATGCTGGATCTGCCATCATGAAGAACAGATATGCTTTGACAGGGGTAACTTGGGCTGCAGGTGCTCTTAGTCGGGTGACTAAGGCTGCTGGGGAAGTGGGACAGAAGACGAAGGAAAAACTGGCTGAAGAAGAAAGAAGAACTTTTACAAAAGGTCATGCGCAAGAAAATGCTGCAACTTCTGCAAAAAGTGATGTGCAAGAACAAGCTGCAGCTTCTGCAAAAGGTGATGTGCAAGAACATGTTGCAGCTTCTGCTAAAGGTGATGTGCAAGAACTCGCTGCAGCTTCCACTAAAAGTGATGTGCAAGAACTTGCTGGAGCTTCTGCTAAAGGTGATGTGCAAGATCATGCTGCAGCTTCTGCGAAACAAGAACATCCCGAGTCCCAAATCGGAATTGAGCAATCTACCAATCCCTCTCTTCCCCCAAAAGCTTAATCCTACATTATTTTGAAAGTAAATGCGCGATTTACGCTAGTCTTTTATTCGAATTTGAGCAGGTCATTTGTAATGTTTGATCTCAAATGTGGTATTTATACATACATGGAATCTTCTGTATGTTGGGACGTAAAATATTATTACTGGATCGCTCTGAGCTCTTATGATATAATGAACTCATCGCTTTCAATCATTCTTGTAGAAGATTTATTATTTTCTAACAAATATCAATATTGCACTAAATGAAAATCAGAATTACCTCCTTTCAATTCCTTTACTTTTTATGATTAAAATTAGCATAAAAATAATTGCATAATATTGATATTTATATATGTTTGTTTAAGCAAATAAAACTATACACTCGTTGAAAAAAAGTAAGACATTTTATTATATCAAATAGGCAGAGTGAAAGGAAAAAAAACGGAGAAGGGTAAGATTAAACACCAGAAATTGATGTTTCATTCTGAATTATAAAAGTGATTAGGTAGAAATTGTGTCATAGAAATAAAGATTGTAGGATTTTTTACTACTTAGATCTCAAAATATTCTATAGAGGTTCCTTTATGTTCTTTTTTGCACAAGAGTTTGGTATTGTAAATTTCAATGATCATATGTTTGTGATGTATAGCAGGATTATTTTTTTAATTTCAAAATGTTTAATATGTGTGGTAAAGCATTCAGATGAGTCATTCTTTTGATAATTACATAGTTTAAGCATCGACAACCCTTCAATAAGCTATTAAAACTCTTATGTAATGGGCACTTGAGAACACGCGTAATTTATTTTTTCTCCCAATATTTAAACTGCAAGTGTCTAATAAGAACATTTTATTACCCATAAACGCATGCATGTACTAATTAAGCAACAAAATAATGAGGGAATGAGAACTGGCAAGCAAGAATGATAAATAAAATTGGGGCAGGCTTATTGCAAATCCGACCTTAGCTCAGTTGGTAGAGCGGAGGACTGTAGTTTGTGTGCTGAAATCCTTAGGTCGCTGGTTCGAATCCGGCAGGTCGGATATACTTTTTATTTTCTTTTTTCTCCATTCCACCTAAAAAAGAAAAGGAGAAAGAAGTTCTATGCTGTGCTGGAAAAAGAGCAAATTAGAAAAGAATTTAAGTACATTCACCATGTAATTACGTGTAAATTTCTTATAAGTTAGAGCTATAGAGGAAAGTTAACAGCCTCCAAAATCTGAAGTAGGAAATCATTTTCTAAGTGGACGCTACTTAAAATTTAACTTCTTTAGGAGTAGTAAAATTTAACTTCTTTAGGAGTAGTAACTTTAATTTAGAGGTACTCAAAAGAACCTTTCCCTTTTACCTCATTGTAGACAAATTAAACTAAGATTACAAAATGATAATCTAATCATTGATCGCACTATTATATAAGTACCATTTAAAGAAAACAAATATTATTCTTATTAAAAAACTGAAACTAGGACGTAAAATTACAACACTCTTTGTGCTAGAGAAACAAATATATAGAGCGATCTCTTAGCAGAGTTTACCTACCGTATACATGCAGTAGGTATGAGGGTTTAGTTGTTGGAGCAGCAAGGATTGCATGTTTAAGCTAACTTTCATTTAACAAAGTGCATCACATATAGAGCATGCGTTATTTACCCATGATAATAACATCATCAAATACTCTTCAAACAACCTAAGTCTAACAACAGCACATTGACAAAGAAACAAACCAAACATGGCCAGAAATCATATGGTCTTGAGTACTTTCCTTGTAATGTTGCTGATTTCATCTGTCTCTGCTGCTGCAACAAACAGTACCTCATCATCAGACATCCTCCAAGCCATTCAGGAGATGAGGACAGCCAATTATTTCACCTTTATAATGCTGATTAACATGGCCCCTGCAGACCTTATTCAAGAAAACATCACTTTCTTGATGCCAAGAGACAGGACACTTTCCCAAACATCAATCCAAGAAAACGACGTGGCAGATTTCTTGCTCCGGCATTCCATACCATCACCATTGCTTTTCGACCACCTCGAACACTTCCCAACAGGGTCCATGATACCAACTTCAAAACCTGACCTTTACCTCAGAGTCACCAATTCGGGAAACATGCGTTTCTTTCTCAACAATGCCAGAGTCATTAGTCCAAATATTTGTACCAAAAGTGCTTCCATCAGATGCCATGGCATTGATCAAGTCCTGGAAACTGCCACTTTGGCATCTGATCATAATGCCAGTCTTCCTGTGCCTCCACCTTGTGATCATAACATTACGAGTCCGCCTTTTGGGCTGCCTGCATCACCACCATCAGCAGCAATACAGCCAATAAGTAGCAATACTAATCCGATCCCATCATCGGCTCCACCACTGAAATCTGCAGTAACTGGGATTATTTGGTTGCTGATATTGGCCGTGAATTTATCTCTTTGATCAAAACTTAGGCTTCAAGTTGAATCAAAGCAAGAGAGCAAGCTTGTATATGGAGGCCAAATGGATATAGTGATATAATACTGAATTATATATTGCCTATGGTAAATCTAGTCTATTAAAATTTACTTTCTTTAGATACTAAATTTATATTGCCTATGCTCCAAAAAGTCCACAAACAACTTTTCTTTACTAAAAGGGTTTGAAGTATTAATTGAACAGTACTGCATTATTGTGTTAGTTTGAATTTGAGAAACTGTGGAATGATTTTAAGTTATATATACTATATGAGTTCTCTTCTAATTATTAAGGATAAAATAAAAGATGTAGGAATTAATTATTTCTTATTATAAAAATATATTATTATTTTTTAACGGACTAACAAAAAAATAATATCACAAACCGATGAATAGAGAATCCTGCGAGATTGAATATTATTTTCTTAAAGAGAATACTGCTCTTTAAATATCTAATTGGCTTTAGGAGGAGTGTTTATTGGTCGACTCGATTCAATTTTAAAGGTTATCAGTTTAATTTATTGGTAAATTTTTAGTCATGCTAAATCGTTAAAGAACTATTAAAATATCGATTAATAAATTAATATCGGTTCAATCATTAAAATTTTACATGATTTTTTTTCATTGAAAATCACTCGTAGATAATGTGCCGCACGAAATCTAATATGGTATTCTAGAAATTATCAAGTAAATTTGTGTTTGAAAATCAAGTTCCATTAAATTAAATGTAATTTATCAATTTATAATATGTATTAACAACACACGATGTTAAGAAGATTAATTGCAAATAGAAAGTGGCAAGCATAACATTTGATAGACGGAAACAAGCATGCCCTAGACTTTACATTTTGAGGTTGAGGATTTCTGTTCTCATTCTTTCTTATTTTCTGTAATTTATTATTTTAAACTACATAATTTTCTAGCAGAATGCTCTAAAATTCTTTTGCAAAATATCTTGTGCAAGCTGATTAATTTTCATAACACATTGGCTCATGGACCTTTTTTTTTTTTAGAAGGAACCAACTGCTGATATTGTATTATTTGCATAATTTAAATAGTAAAACATAATAAACTCATAAAATTTATCTTCAACTATTATCGAGTTAACAATTAACCCATTAAAGGAAATCTTAAAATGTTTCACAATCGATAACCCTGTAAAAAGAACAATCCAAACAATTATCAAACCGTTAAATCGATAATTCATTATCGATAAATTAATAACATTTTTTCAGTTTGAATTATTAATTCTGGTTCGATTTTAAACAACCCTACAATCTAGTAATAATAGTAGTAATACTACTATAATAACAACAACGACATGCTCAATATAATTTCACAAACTGAAGTTTTGGAGAAAGTAGAATATAATAATAGTGTGTGAATCTTACTTCTACTTCAGAGGTAGAAAGACTATTTTCAATATACCATCGATTCAAATAAATAATAGTAATAATAAAAAATAAATACATATCCCAATCATATGATTTTGTATTAGTACTTACTAGCACTATTTATTTTAGGAAAATAAATATTTACCGTCTCAAAATGTATGGACACGCAAAAAAATGAAAGAGAAACTAAAAAAGAATTGGTCCCAAAAAAATAAATTACACAATATTTGCAACTTTCAAGTTTCAAGTATTCCATTTTGGGGGCTAAAAGAGGAAAGAAACCAAAGAAAGAATTGATCCAAACAAAATCCCAGTATTTGCAACTTCCAAAGTATTCCATTTCCAGGGCTAAAAACAATGGAATCAAGGAATATGAACTTCTTTTTCCAATTAAATAAATAAAAAGAAAAAAAAAAACAGAGAAGCTCAGAAAAACAACGCTACCTTCTCTCGATTTCTCAAATCGATCAACAAATTATAGTAATGCATTAGCTTCTCTAGTTTGGATCGTTAACCTACACTCTCCAATTTCACCTGATTCGCTTTTAGACAAACGGAAAAGGAGTAAAGAAGAAGAAGAGAAAAGGCAAAAAGGCGTAATGGGACAAGCCTTTCGCAAGCTATTTGATACCTTCTTCGGCAACTCTGAGATGAGGGTATACCCGAACACCCTTATTCCTCTATACCCCTTTTTTTTTCCTTTCTATTTTTGTACGCTTTATATCTTGTTGGAAATGATCACTTATGATTTTACCAATTTGAGTTTATGGGGCTTCTTCTTAGCTCGTTGAAGATAATGGGTTTCACGTACTTTCCCGTTTTTTCACTTCTCTTGGTCCAGGGGTTAGAGGAAGGGAATATCTACTTAGTGAAAATGTAAATTTTAAGTGACCCTGACTTTTGATTGGGTCGAGTTAAGAGGCAATAAGTTTAGCTATTTTGGCTTTTCCTGTTTTAGCTATTGGACTGTTACCTTAATTAAGAATCATGTGTACCTTTAGTAGTCTTTACCTTAATTAAGATTCTTGCGTGGGTAAGGAATTTAGGGGTAGGAGTTGGGGAAATCTTAGCAGCTCAGTTGGTTGGCTACCTGAACTTTCGCCTCGTTGGTGAGGGTTTGATTCCTCGCCTTGTAATCCCCTCCCCCATTTTCCCTTCCCCTAACCCCATTTTTTCTAAAAAGGGGTGTGGGAGTTATACATAGTTGTGAAGGTTTATTATGTTTTTATTTTGGGTACATTGTAAAGGTTTCTTTATGATTATTGATCTGAATATCATCCATTATTTTGGGGTCTTCTGTTCTGTAGATTTGAAGACGATGAGTTCCTCCATTCCCATACTATTTTATAGCTTCCATTCCGTCATTTTACCTTTTCTTTTTGGTCATTCCTGAGTGGATGCTAGTGCTTGAAGTATTACATCTCAAGTATATAACACCCTGGCTATATATTTTTGAGGAAATTGAGTGATATAAAGTATACACACGTTTGAGGTTGTTGAGGACTGAATGTGATATGCAGGGTTGAATTTAGCTTTAAAGCTTCTTTATGCAGCTTATGGCAAAAATATTAGTCCTGGGTTTTCGAAATTAGTCGTATACTGTGATTCTACTCAACAGAGCAGAATTAGCTTTCACTGTCTTGTATAGACTTCTTTGAACTGGCTATCATATTTAGAGTACACCAATGACCAACCTATGAAATGATCTGTTCGTTGTATGTGAGTTGTGGAGAACTTGGTGTTGATTTCCTTCTGTATCTATAATCCAACTTTGAGGGTTTAACGTTGCCATTGAGGGAGCACATTGAGTAATAGTACATAGAGAGATAAAATTAAAATAAAGGCGCGTTAACAGAAAATTGTCTGTTGGAAACAGAAACGGGATGCTCTCATAACAAATGGCAAGTCTGATCCTTTTATTTTGGTCAATTTCCATTTATCAAGATCAATAGTCACTCTTTTCTTCATTTGCACATTATTGTTTTCAAATAGGCAATCATCATAAATTTGTATGAAGTACTATCTCACATATATCACGTCTGCTGTACTGGAAACAACCTCTCTACCTCTGCGGTAGGGCTAAGGTCTGCGTAGATTCTACTCTCCCCAGACTCCACTTTGTGGGACTACACTGGGTATGTTGTTGTTGTTATCACGTCTGCTGTATGTTTTTAGTCTACTAATACAGTGCCCACATTACTGACAACATAGAGGGGCTTGGGGAAAGGGAATGGAGAGTTTCTTGGAGGAAAAACCAATTTTCTTTCTGCAATGACTTTTTGCCTCCTCTATACTGAAATGATTACTACAAATGGTTGGATTGTTGTAGCAGGTTTACTACGAAGTGATGCTTATTTCTTATCATCCATCCATCAGCTTTCATAGGCCATTGCCTTATGTTCACTACACACCTTTTGTCTCTAATTATTTTCTTAGCAGATTATTCTTCTCGTATGTGTAATTAATTACCTTATACCTTTCTGCTGTGCTTACTATGATTTGCTTGACATAGGTTGTGATGCTAGGGCTGGATGCGGCTGGGAAAACAACTATATTGTACAAGCTGCACATAGGAGAAGTTCTGTCTACAGTTCCTACTATTGGTATGCTATTGCTCAATTCTCGCGTGCAGTGGTGTGGTACTTTGACTCTGAAATGTTTTGTTGGAGGTTCAGTTATGGATCTTCTTGCATTGATATTGCTCTCGACTTGACAACGTTGCGTTTTATAATTACTTGTTGCTTGATGAATTTGAAGTTTGAACTAATTGCAATATGACCTATCAATTTTACTTACCAAAAAGAAAGACGTATCAACGTCATAGGCGAAACTTTTAAAAGAAAAGCACCAAGATCTAAAAGATATGGTAGCTTTGTCACTTGTGAGCACCCTACATAGCTAATAGGGGGTTGTTTCCTTCTGTAATCAGAATATAAATCCGAATATCACTCAATTGTGCTGTACTTCAATAAAATGCTTCACTTATTAACTAAATAAATGATGGATAGGTTATAAATGAAGTATGAGAGAAAATGGAAATATGGTATTACCTAGGATAAGGTTGACGTATAAGATTTGCTGAGTATTGTTGATTCTGAACTATTCTAATTCACAATGCAAAGTGGATCGTTGTTACCAGAAGAACCACATGTGTGGATTTTTGTTTGAGAAGTATTCTTAATTCATTCAAAAGCTTGAGTCAACACTTGTGAAAAAGAAGGTACTTTGATAGGCCATGCTAGAGTTAGTTAAATACTTCATCAACCAAATCATTCTTTTTTCCTTTTCTAATTCTCTGACTGGATGTAAGTCTTCTTTTTTCCTAATTATGAGGCCATCACATAAGATCACATTATAGTGGTTGCAGAAGGCGCAAAATTGGAATCTCAAATCTTGCAGTGGACATTCCTTCCTGTTTAGAATATCTAAAGGTTTACAAGAATGAGTAATTGAACACCTATGAGACCAAGTGAATGCCTGTATATGTAATAGCTGATTGTATATGCACGGCATGCAGGTTTCAATGTAGAAAAAGTGCAGTACAAGAATGTGGTTTTTACTGTGTGGGATGTTGGTGGTCAAGAGAAATTAAGGCCACTCTGGAGGCATTATTTCAATAACACCGATGGACTGGTAACTCTATATATATTAGATTGTATCTGTGTCGACTAATACACATCTGCTGTTGATTTGAATATTAGTATCATTAGATTCCACAGGGAAGGATGAATTTTCCTTCTTTCTTTTTATAGGTTCTATAACCTAAAAGCCGAATAGGAAGCTTAATTCCTGAAGGGTAATAAGATATTTTAAATGGGAAAATGTGTTAATGTGATATACCATTTGAACCATCACTACTGAGTGCGTTAAAAATCAAACATACATTTTCCCTTTTATGTGAACTGCCTTTAACTGCTTGCACATCCTGTCTTTGTAAAATGGTTATTATATCTGTTTAGTAAGTGCTTTACTGTATACAGATTTACGTCGTTGACTCTTTGGATCGAGAGAGAATCGGAAAGGCAAAGCAAGAGTTTCAGGTTCTGTTTTTGAACTTTTATCTCTTTGTCCCAGGTACAATGGTCACTTACCTACTGAGATCTCATTCTAAATGTGTTTCAGGCTATCATTAGAGATCCATTTATGCTTAATGCTGTCATCTTGGTTTTTGCTAACAAGCAGGACATGGTAAGTTTGTGATATCAGTGGTTTTGTGCATCAACAAAAAGCAATTTGTTGCTTGTTATCTATTGTTCTCTCTTTATGTACTTTTGGAGGATAAACTAATAGGTGAACGCTGCTAAATAGATCCAAGACAATAGATACTCAAAGATTTCTACTTTCTTAGTGCTGCTTTTATAATAAAGTTACCCTTTTTTCGAAAAACAAAAGATACTCAAAAGATTTTGCAGATCTTATGTGCTTATTATCAGATCCTATGTCCTGGCCTTTGTAAGCTTTGACATGCTGTTTTGTTCATTGAACATTCCTGTGTGTAATCCACAGCTAATGCTTGATGTATTCTAGTGAAAACAAATTGGTGTGGTGGAGTCTATATCTCATGAGGTAGATGCTCATGTTGTTTTACCTCACCAAAGGCAGACTAATTCAAGAACTAAGGAACAGACACCCCCCCCCCCCACCCCCTTTTCTTCCTGTCCACCAGAGGAATAACTCCTTTTCCTTATCTTTCTTCCTTTCCGCCAAAACCTTCCCAAAGTAGACCATCATAATAATTAAATGTTTCAGATACTTAAATGCAGACAAGTCAGATATTCAGATTCCATATTTTAGGATAATGATATGATAGATAAAAATGTAATGCATGGAATTAGAATAGGATGACTGAAATGGATGAGTGCTACAACAGTGTTATGCAATCATGGATCCCACAATAAAGTGAAAATATCAGTTCTATGAAGTGGTTGTGGGACCAAAAACTTTTTATGGGAGTGAAAATTCAGCCACGAATGTCTAACAATAAAAAAAATCAACATACCCAGTATAACAAGGTCTAACATATTCATAAAATAAGTCTAGTTGGAATGAAGGTTTAATTGTCAGGAGTGTTTCGAATATGGTTTGAGACTTGTATAGATATAAGTGTGGGATTTAGAGAATCTTAAGATTTAGAAAACCTGCCATTGATATTTTCAAAAGAAAACCACCATTGTTGCCAGAAGTCCTTTTTGTTTGATTAAAGTCGTGTCGACCAGTATAGAGATAAGTGTGGATTTGGAGAACCTCTAATTTGTTAGAACGAAATGTATTCAATTTTCTCTTGTTTACTGATTAAAAGAAAAGAATGAAATGGATTTGATTAAAGCATAGTGGATATAGACGATTCATATAGCTGAAGCCAACTGGTTATAGGATTGAGGAATAGTTGATTGATTGATTGATTCATGGCAACAGACTACCTATGTTTATCCAAAGGGAATGGTGGGAAAGGTGCCAAGGGCTTTGGCCTAATGGAATTTTTCCATCAAGAAATAAGGTTGACAGGAAATGCAACTTGGCCTTACAAGAGAAGAATGATGTGAATTTCTGTATATTTTCTCAAGGTTTTACTCTTGGTTCAGAATCTCTACTAGTTTTTGTCTATATATTACTTGTTTAGGGTGCAACAGGACAAAGGATAATTTCCATGTAGGTAGTTCAAACATGACCGTGAAAAATTGCCACAATAAACCAACTAGCTTTGCAGGATTAAGATAATGTGTTACAGCGGATTTTCCCTCAATAGAAACACGATTTGATTAATCAAACCTATTGGTAACTGCATAAAATCCTAAACTAGTGAAAGGGGCGTGACTCAAAAGTCTTTAACTGTTCTAGTAATACTCAAAATTTGACTAAGATGGTGTAGAGCTGACACACTTAGGTCTTGTCTTCTAGCTTCTCAATGTGCTGCACTAAAGTTCTGTTTGTCGGAGTTGGTTTTACAAAGATTGATTTCTAAAGCTAATTTCAAAACAAAAAAAGATTGATTTCTAAAGCTTAAGAATGCTATTATAGTGTATTCTGCTATTATTATGTATTCCTCTCTTAGATATGATTCGGAAAATACGTGATATCTTGATATAACATAAATTTTTCTGATTTCCCAACCATGAGCTTTCCAACTCTCACCATAACCTGTATCTCAATTTTATTACGCGAGTGGTCTCTGTTTATGCCACTTTCCTCTTGTACTGTGACTGCTGAGTAAAAAAGCGTTTGGTAGGCGGAGTAAAAGAAGGAAGGTTGTCATTTACCTTTAGTCCTCTCTCTTCCTTTTTTCTTTTTGGTTGTCATTTACCTTTAACCCTTCTCATGTTGTTAGGAAATGAATCTGGAGGGGCTTTTGCCCATCAATATCAGTTTTGTATCTAAAAGAATTTGTGGGAATGAGGCAAATCTCTTCTAAGCCTCTCCTAGTCATACCAAACAATATTAAAAGAAGCACACACACATACATAGAACTTAATATAGCTAAAGAAGCAAATCAAATGTCCCCTCTATCCCCCTTCCATTTTCTCGTCTCGTGTTAGGTAGATATTTTATCATCTTGATCTTCTTTGTTTATTTTTTTTCCTAATTTTGGTCCAGAAAGGTGCAATGACTCCAATGGAAGTGTGTGAAGGCCTCGGTCTTTATGATCTTAAAAACCGAAAATGGCATATACAAGGTGCATGTGCTCTTCGAGGGGATGGCCTATATGAGGGACTGGACTGGTTATCGAGCACTCTGAAAGATCTCAAGGCTGCTGGGTACTCTTCAGTGGGCACATCAGCCTTCTGATTGATCAGGTCTACAACTTAACCTTTATGTCTTCAAGATTGTTGCAGTCATCCCTAACCTGTTGATCTTACTTTCATTTGCTTATGCAGAGGCTTACTAAGAAGAACCTATTCTGAGGGACAGCTGAATACCCTGCTGTCTGTAAATTAAAACGCCTGAACTCTCATCGAACATTTTTACTTGGTTCTTTTGGGTCTGTGCTTTTATGCAGTGGAATCCTGACCTAGGGTGAAGCTTGATTTTTTATTCTGCTGTATGCTGAAAATGTGGGCCTTGCAATTGGTCTTCTCCGTACACGAGAATTGTGTCTGTTGATACCTACTGTAGTATTTTAAGTATGTATGCTTCCACATGAAACAAATTGATTTATGATCTCCCTAACAAGCATACCGCCGTAAAAAGTTTGTCCTATAGATGTATCTTATCATTCCCATTCTTGTCTCTAAGCATGTGTGCTTGTGGAACAGTTTATCTACTAGGAAACATATGGTATCCCAAGTGAGGCCAATCTTTCTACTTTAATGAAAAGAGGAGTTACTTTTTCCCTTTAAGATTTATGATCCCGTTATGCTTTCAGACTCCATATACTGAAATCAACATTTCTTAATTGTGTTGCTTTGGCAGTATATGGGGATATGGTTTTATCATTGAAATATTATGAAAGGTTTTATCAGAACGTTAATGTTTCACTTTAGAGACTTTTCTATTATTTTGCCTTTGGCAATTAGTTTCTCGAACCTTTTCGAGGAGTTGTTTGTAGGATTGAGCAATGTAATGTTTGATTTCTGCCAACGTTGCTAGATACGCTGCCAAAAGTTGAAATTAAAAGGGAAGGTGCAAAGTTATTTATTCATCACAAGGAGTTTGAGAGAGACTGACTAGATAGATTGCCAAAGAGTTGAAGAGTGATCTGGTAGATTAATCATCATATGAGTAATTTTAGTTTTTCATACAAGTATTGAAGAGAAAACTCAAAGGAATACAAAAACAACAGGGATAATAAATTTTGATGTCTTAAAAGTAGCAAATCAAGAAGGTTTGCAAGGGTGATAATCTTCCATCTTCATTCGGCTCAAAGGTTCACTTAATGGCAGGCGGAGTGGTCTGCCCCTATTATGAGCTTCAATTTTTGTTTTCACTGGTCAAACGGTTTTCTGGAATGTTTTGCAAGGCTGATCGTGAGTTTGCTGCCTGTGAATGGAAAAAAGAACACTTCAATTATACTCCACATTTAAACAACTACAACCACAAGCAAAAAAGGAACACACAAATGAAAAAGAATATTAGCTGATGTTGTTCTTACCTCCTTTCCAGTAGGATCTTTTGAGATCTTTAGATCTTTCAACATTTTTGTAAGCTTCCTCAAGCTTAAATTTTGCAAAGATTGCTTATTGTCATTGCCAGCAGTGCCTTTGTTTTCTTTCGTACAAACCAAGTTTTCCTTGTTATCTGAAACAAGTATCTGTCCTATGCTTGTCGCTGCTGGGGCAGCATTAGGCATGAGAGAAGCCGGGGGAGGAAGAGCATGAGCAGGACTATCCACATTAGCCTCAACAACATGATCAATTTCAGATTCTTCCATAGGCTCTTCTCCAGCAACTTCTGTATTTGCTTCTGAAACATGTAAACACTGCTGACTTCCACTGACCTTAACCTCGCACTCACCTTCCTGGACAGCATCAGGAATGACAGGCAACGGCGGAAAACTATGAGCTGCACTCTCCACAGTAGCCTCCTCAGCATAATCAATTTCAAATTCTTCCATGAGTTCTTCTTTTCCAGCAACTTCCAGAGCACCAGCTGGTGCATCCACGTTAGCCTCAGTACAATCAACATCATATTCTTCCATGTGTTCTTCTTCTCCAGCAACTTCCAGACCACCAGCTGCACTCTCCACAGTAGCCTCAGCATAATCAACTTCAAATTCTTCCATGGGTTCTTCTTCTCCAGCAACTTCCAAAGCATCAGCTGGTGCATCCATGTTAGCCTCAGTACAATCAACATCATATTCTTCCATGGGTTCTTCTGCTCCAGCAACTTCCAGACCATGAGCTACACTATCCACATTAGCGGCAGAATGATGAACTTCATTTTCTTCCATGAGTTCTTCTCCGGCATCATCCATGTTAGTCAGACACTTTTGCTGACTGGACACCTCCTCACCGTTGAATTGCTCGAACAAATTCACCTCAAGAGAATCAATGTTAGCTTGCATGTTAGTCAGACACTTCTGTTGACTTGCACGCACCTTAGCCTCCATCTCTCCAATCAACACTTGTTTTCCTGCAACATCAGAATTACATTCTGCACCCTCATCCACTTGACATTCAAACATTTGATTAAAATTCGCTCCTTCCTCATCATTTTCTTCCACAAAATCAGATGTATCACCACAATGGGGCTCATCCTGTTCATGCAGCTGCTTGGTCAGAACAACATTAGCCTCAGCATCAATTTCAGATTCTTCAATGGCTTCTTCTCCAGAAACTTCTTCAGATCCTGAAACAATTTCATTTAATTATCACAAAGTAAGAAACAATTCGCTGTACAAAAACACTAAGAATGTCATACAGCAGAGATGGTGATAAGACGAGATATAGTACACAGAAGAACAGATACCATTTTCTTGAATCTTTCCACCTCGAGAACAGCAGAATACATACCATTGTTATTATTTTGACCAAGTGCTCCTTCCTCTGAGCCCTCTTCTTGTTGAACACCATCTTCCATGTCCAATTCATTTTGTACCAAGGTATTTGAATCTTGACCTGATACATATGATTCATTCTTGATGTCCAGACTCTCGGATGATTTCAAATCAATACCTGTAGCATAGTTGCCAGTCAGATCTGAGACCAAGTGATGTTCATGAAAAAGAAAAAGGTTAAGGATTACATGAGCTTGCGGACATTACCATTTTTGTCTAATTCTTCAGTCTTGTGAGCAGAATGTAGCTCAGAGTTCACCTCCAAACTTTCATCAGTTTCTTCAGAAACCGCATCAAACGTAAGGGTTCCTGATGTTTCATCCTCTTGTGTGCTTGATTCCTCCATAGGTTTCCCAGCTAACCTCACTGATCGACGGGTGCTGTACACTTGCCTAACTGAACTCTTTGCCTTCACTTCCTTTCTTTGGCTAGCGCGAGCAGCTGCTGGTGTCTTTGGAACATCTTTCTTTTCTTCCTCAACCTGATCCCCAGTTTTCTCTTTTGGTTCACAATCCTTCATCACAGATTCCAGCTTAGCGCGAACTGAAGTAGTTGCAGCCCTCCTTCTGGTAGTTGGCAATGCAGGAGTCTCATGCATTTCATTTTTGGCTTCATCAACGTCTCTTACCACCGTTCCTCTCGTTCTGCAGTGACTCCTAGTCGAGGTCTGCAAAGTTTCTGGTTCATGTTTGATCGTCTTTCGTTGTGTAGTTCGACGACCAGTCCGGGGTACACTTGCTACTGCTTCTGCCTTCCCAGGAGACTCCATGGATGAGTTTGCAACATCAGATTCACATGTTTTCAAGACCTCTTCAATACCATCAACCTGCATATAAGAACATTTCTGAATTTCCTTTCTGATGTACAATGTCAATGTACTATTAGGTAAATAACAATGTTATAAGAAGCTATTGTTCGCACAATCCAACAACCAGGAATAAGTTTTAGTATAGAAATTAGAGATGACAAGTCCACAGCTTAATTAATGACAAAAATCAATTAACTATTCGACAGTCCACAACTTCCTCACATTCTCAAATTATCTGAAAGTTAAGGGTCAATGCCCACAAAATATAAGCTGGAAAAAACTTGGTACCATAGAGGTCACTGCAAGTGAAATGAGGTAAACCGATTTACATATCGATCCAACAAAAAAATAATATTCCCAGATTGAATCAGATACCGATACTCCTCTTCCTATTGTAACCATTTGAAATGCTGCTTATTTTATTTTCATTTTAAACAAGCTCAACAATGGTTTTGAATTAAAAAAGCTTACAAACTTGAGAGAGGTGACTGCAGGTGAAATGAGGTAAACCGATTTACATATTGATCCAATAAAAAAAAAATCGCAGATCGAATCAGATACAAATATTCCTCTTTCTAGTATAACCAATTGAAATGCTGCTTATTTTATATTCATTTTACACAAACTCAATAACGGTTTTGATTCAAAAAAAGACTTTGAAACTCGAGAGAAATGAGGTAAACTGAATCAATCCAACAAAAAAAAAATATTGGTAAATACTGGAAGCTCCCTCTTCTTACTACTGTAACCATTTAAAATGCTACTCATTTCATTTTCATTTTAAATAAACTCATCAATTCTACAACACAGGAACAGAGTTACTGTAAGATTCGGATTTAAAAAAGATTAGGATTTAAAAAGACTTACAAACTCGAGAGATTGAAGAGCATCGGCCATGGCAACATTGGTCATGTTAGCTGGGATTTTGTTCTTCTTGCAAAGAGCTTGCAATTCTCTCCTTGCGAGGCTGTGGAAATTCATCTCTGCTGCTGAAATGAAACAGGAAAACGATCTGCGATTGTAGGGGAGGAGGGATTTATGAGCGGCTCTTGTATTGACAATGATGAGAAAAAGGTGGGATATATATACTGTGTAGGTGCAGAGAAAGAGCCTTTGTCAAATGTGACCGTTGGAGCGGAAATTCAAAAAAATTTGAACTTTGGGCTGCACCGAGAAACCCTAAGCCTTTCGCAACAATTGGGCCTTGGAAGAAGCCCACCTATAATTGTTTATTACCTGCCCAAGAGATTAGAGATCTACCTTTTTTTGGTTTTTATGGTTGATTTTCTAAATAAATAAATTACTATTTTCCTTCTTTTAATCTATTAAGTAAGTGGTGCACAATAATACTATAGAATTTATTTTATTATTTTGACGAATATGATCACATTTTTTCAATCTAAATCTTGAGTGAATCATTTCTTTTATATGCTTGTTAAGTCTAAGCAGTCATGTCAAGCTTTAAATATATGATTACTTGAAGTATGTCACATTTCTATCAAGAGGAACTTGTTTCATCAATAAGTGAAGTATTATATAATTTTAAAAGTTATATAATATTCGTTTTAAATCCTAATAAGTAAACATTTCTCTATCAAGTTTCATAGTAGTAATTAATCATACATTTAACTCTCGGATGTAAAAAAGCTAAGAGGGGTCATATAAAATATCAAAAGGCCCTCCTCTTCTTCTTCTTGCTCAATTGGGAGATGCGAGACAAAGGCCTAATAATATCAACTAGGCTTTTTGAGAATTTTGAGAAATTATAATTTGTCCAAGGAACTCAATTTCTTTGTATTTAAGTCATGAGACTTCCCCTTCTACCATAAAATATAGGACAAAATTTAACGTTATCAATAGAACTTTTTTGAACAAGAAACTTATTCTCGTTTTTATAAATAACTTCAGTAATAGACAAGAGTCTCCTTGAGCTAACTACTATTCTCATAAACAATGTCATTTATATTGTCGATGTAAACTTTCTCGACTAGAAGAGTCCATATAACATTGTCATGTCAATTAAATGTATGATTATAATACATAATACAAGAGTAATTTTATTTAGACACTCTATATGATAAAAAAAAAAGAAAATATATAAACTGCCCAAAGCTCCCATTTAATTCTGATGTGTGACATGAGACAAGGCCACATGGTATCACACTATCACTAGAGCACATGATTTGTTCTCTTCCTTGATTTTGTTTAGGTAAATTTCAACAACGAAGAAGGGCCTAATTTTTATTTTATTTTTTTCACCTAATATTCTATATCTATTTTGGTATTTGATTAATTCGAATATACTTAAATCTCCACACAATATTAGATGTAACTCGTATTAAATTTATATAACGCAAAACTTTTTCTATCACCTAATAATTTGCTTTTTATCTTTATTATTTTAAATTATTTATTTTCATTATTACGAAGGATTACTTATAGTCATTTTATTTTAAAAGGATTAATAGTGTAAAAATACATTATACGTAACTAACTCGTTCGGTTTAAATCAGTGAGTCAACGCCACCGATTTGCAGAATCGACTTGAACCTCCTCGATCAGATAAAGCGCAAAATAAGATTCTGAAAGAGAAAAATTCTGCAATTCTTGAATTAACTGGACGATCAGTATATCCAATTTTTCAGAAATTCATATATATGAATTATACCCAATTTTGACTGGAAACCCTAACCCTAGCCCCAAATTTTCGATCTATATTCTCCCATTTGCCAATCTTCAATTCCAGTTCTCCATTTTATTTTCTGGAAACTTAGCAATCAAAACCCCCAATCACTGTCAAGAAGGGAGACCCAATTATTTTTTAGCATTTGATAGAGAGATGGGGAGCTCTGAAACAGAATCAGGACCAGGGGATTGTGGAGTTGGGAGTATTGTTTGGGTCCGAAGGCGAAATGGGTCGTGGTGGCCCGGTAAAATACTTTGTCCTGATGAGCTTTCAGCTTCTCATTTGATGTCTCCACGATCTGGGACTCCAGTTAAGCTTCTTGGTAGAGAAGATGCCAGTGTGTAAGTCCTTTCTTACCCCTGAAATGTTGCATGTTGATGTTAACTTGTAATAGTTTGTAAAAACTGGATTATTATTGTCTTGCATGTTATTGATGGATTCTTAGTTGCAGGAAACTTGGGAGTATATTTGTTGATGATACTATACTAGTGAATTTCCAGTGAGTTTGCATTGTGATATTTCAGTTAAAATGGGGTTTGGAAAGTGGGGAGCAATTATAATAATTGGATAGTTAATAGTATAGGATTCATAGTTAGAAGCAGAGGTGGATCCAGGAGTTGAATGTTGCGGGTGCTACTGTCTTTAATACAAACTCGACATCGAATTAGGGTGCACATTCAATCAGTTCAATCCATTTGGGCTAATTCGATTCGATTTACAAGATTTTTCGTTCATAAGTAATACACGGTCATCGAACCAATTTTTTTTTGTACGATTCGATCTAATTCTTGGTCATATACTATTGAACAAAAATGAGAAACATAAACAACAACAACAACAACAACAACATACCCAGTGCAATCCCACAAGTGGGGTCTGGGAAGGGTAGAGTGTACGCAGACCTTACCCTTGCTTCGTGGAGATAGAGAGGTTGTTTCGGAAAGACCCTCGGCTCAAGTGCAACAAATCAAAGTATTTACAGGAAAAGAATACGATAGTGAAGAAAACATGTCAATTAATAAGGGAAGTAGTACAGAGCATTCAGAGAAGAGAAACATAAACAAGAAAACTAAAATTTTGAATACGCAATTGGACCCCTTCAATTCAAACATAATGTACTTAAATCATGATTCACAATAACTAGCAAATTGTAACTTATAATGAGTTATATAAAAAACAAAAGCCAAAGCAGCTTTTATAAGGGACATTTACCCTACCATCAACAATACAAGTAAAGAAACATATTTTCATTACAAAAAATTACAAATTATTTATACAAACATAATAAAAAATTTAATTCTCGAACAAAAATAAAAACTCTTTACGAAGTGTAAAAAACAATCAATGAACTAGCACATATGGGCCCGTGCATCCATTGTCTATGTTCAAAATATTAAGAAATGAAGAATGAAATTCAACATATAAAATGTACTTTGGAGTAATAAAGAGGAAAAAGATCAAAATCACATTCAATTAAATATTTGGAGATCTCATTCTCAAAAAGATATCTTGAGATCCTTAAAAAAAAGTAAGAGATAATTTAGATAACTAAACTAACAGATGAGGATTTATTGGACAAAGAGTTGAAATACAAAAATAAAGAATATAAAGGCAATTAGGAAAAGAAGAGAAGTAAAGAAAAAGGGAAAAGGGAAACAGAAAAGACGGATGGGTAGAGGCAGTGATTTGAGAAAGGGAAAAAAATTAACTAAACAGACGTGCTTAAGGGGATTCGAACCTACACCTGGCGCCTAGCACCTAGCACCGTGGCCATTGGCGAATGGACCAGAAATAATAATGCTACTACGGGTGGCAGGGTCCAGGCGCCATGTGTAGGTTCGAATCCCCTTAAGTATGTCTGTTAGTTAATTTTTTTCCCTTTCTCAAATCACTTCCTCTACCCATCCGTTTTTTCTATTTCCCTAATGATAATGCTACTATGGGTGCCAACCTTTTATATATACCCTAAGTCACTAAATTCTAGAGTATATGAAAATTTTAGCCGAGTGTCCGGGTGCCGTAGCACCCCCACGCTACCACATAGATCCGCCCCTGGGTAGAAGTTTGGACTCTTTGCCATCAGTCAGTATAAAGGAGGAAATGGGATAATTGAATTGCTTTCCTGATTAGCTCGTGTTCCTTGTTAAATCAACGTCTAGTGGCATATCCTGAAAGCTTATCTTGGCTGTAGGTGAAGATTCTTGAGTTTGGAAGATAAACGCTGCTATGGCTGAAGGTATGCAGCCTGGGTTAGGAGATTAGGACTCTCCATATTGGTTGAAATTTCCTTTTTCTTCTTTAACTGTAAAAAGAGGAAACAATACATAATGATAATAGAGATGCGCCGCACCTTGAAGCTATTTGTGGAATAGCATTGTATTGTGTCATTCCACCCTTTGCCTAAGAGGGTAAGATTGAGTTTTACCTAACGAGAGTTAGATGATTATATGCAATTATAGAATCTCTAGTTCATATGACAGAACACAATTAAAGAACAAAAAATACACAGGAGAGAAAAAAGAAGAGGCAAATGTTCATAAGTTGATTCTATGGATTGGCAGAGTGAGCTTTGGCTAAAACCTGTTGGCAACAAGCTTTCATAATGTTATTGAAAACTTTACGAGGTTGAGGCACGATTCTGATTCATCTACTTGAGAGATTTACTTAGGGGATAATCAAGCCGGTGCTTGTGGATTCAGAGGCAGGATCAAGTCCGAAAAATGTTGCAGCATTGGAAATGTTCGCAACACATACTGAAAAGGTACTAACTAGGCCAGCCATTAATTTCTGGTTAACGCACCAGGAAATGGTCTGATGCCGCTAGAAAAGTTCTTACATCGAGTGCGCGATCATGACAAGACTCGAGAAAGAAGTCCGTGAAGGACACTTAACAAAGCAAGAATTCTTACAGAGTTCTAACTTAATTCTTTTTCTTTGTCCAATGCTGGACATTTTGTGATAAACAGTATTTCTGTTTGAGGACTTTCCTTCTCCATGTATTAGTCCACACAGGGAGTACAACATTTGGGGCTTCAAACCCTCTTTTGTTTGTTTCTTCTATCTGAGTAGGAGTCTTCTTTTAGTGTGAATCAGTGTTAAAAATCTGTTTGGCACTGGTGCGGGAGTGGCTATATTTTATTGGACAAACTACTGGTTAGTTATCCAAGGCAGTAGGGCCAGTATGGTCTCTTTGAATTGATGAGACCTTTTCAAACTGTCACCTGCATGTGGTGATCATCTAAGTTAAATGAAGAGCAAAATGAAGAAGCAAAAGATGCTTGATTCTATTATTTGCTAAATGCTGCTCCCGCCTCTCTCATTCTTGATAAATAGAAATGCTACTTATAGTTGGTGGAATACTGTATCTTCATAAGTCATGCCACCTGTCTTAATTAAACTTTGTTTACTAGGTGCAGACACTTCATAGTCTTAGTATGGTATGTTATGGTGTTTCTCTGTGTGTATCTTACCAGGGATTGGTATAATTTGGAGAAGTCAAAGCGAGTGAAAGCTTTCAGGTGTGGCGAATTTGATGATTTTATACAACGGGCAGAAGCTTCCCTAGGTATGCCTCCGAAGAAAAGAGAGAAGTATGCACGACGCGAAGATGCAATACTTCATGCTCTTGAACTTGAGAGGCAGTTAGGTAAAAGATGTGGGAGTTTAGGTTGTTCGTCCACTGATAGAACCAATAAATCTACTTATGATTTTTCCGGAAGAGAGACTCAGACATCATCAAAATACTTGGAAAACGGGAATGGGAGACGTTTAAGATCTAAATCTCATCAACTTTCTCATAAATCTGGTTTCTTCCTTGAGGAGAAGAGTACATGCAACTTTTCTTCTATACAGGAATCCAAAGATCATAATCAGTTTAGTGGGGACGATGATGATTCCGATGTACCTCCGAGGATGAGAGGCTTACAGGATTTGGGCCTCAGTACTGCTCCTTCAGATGGTGCTGACCGACCTGTTGTTGGTAGGAGTGCTGATGCTGTTCCTGATGGGATTTATAATTCAGAACGCCTAGTTAATACCGAGAGAAAAAGTTTGTCAGTCAAAAGGAAATTATCGGATGAAGGATTAGCCGAAGAAATTCTTGACAAGAGGCGTGATAGGAGCTGCCTTCTTGCTCAAGTTTTCAGGAGTTCTGAAAATTTACCTGACTCAGGTTCTGCTTGCATCTCTGATACAGGAGGGGAGCAGCCAGGAGTTGCAAAGAAAAGCAGGTCTAATTTGGCAGAAGAACCTACAGAATCTTTGACTGTTGAAGAGAGTAATCATGCCCAGATGGAACTCTCAACATTGAAGCGCGAAGATAATGGTACTCATCCTGCTGAGTTATGTGAACAGAATGCTTCTGGGTCTGCAGAATATACTGAAACGGATTCTTCTGATACAGATTCTGCGGAAGATACTGATGACGAGTTGGCCACAATCTCAGGTTTCTCCCTTCTCACTCTTGCACAAGCAACCTTACATGTACATTCTTTTTCTCAACAAAACGAAGCAGCATCAAACGTACAAAATCTTTTGAGGCTACGCTATGATGCCTATAAACTTTGGAACTTTGAGATCTTTGGAGCTTGATTGGATAAACTAAACTATTTCAATCCCCCACTCTCTATGCTTGAGTCACCTTGTGTGTTCTACTGTCCCTATGTGAACCAATTCATTCTGTGGTTCTCCTTCTCGCGGTACACATGGTATGCCATGGCCACCTTGTTCAGTCCTCTAAGTTTGTATTGGGACTGTTAGGGGTGAAGCTGTCAGAAAGTGGCTGTAACTGGTTACTTCACCAACATTCTGTATCACCTGTGAGCAAGTTCAAAGTAGTCTTAGGCTCCTAGCATGTCGAAGTTCAATTAAGGACTTCCATGGCTATTCTAGAATCTGGACTTGCTGCTGTGGAATTTCTTTATTCTTATTATGTCAAAAGAAAGAATTTGGTATTTTGTCTTAAATACCCTCACATGGTTGGAGTTTTGATGTTCTAAATTACTTGTACTTCCAATTAAAAGGAAACTGGAAGCATTCAAAAGCAATGTTTAGGTCCCCTTTTCTCAAAAAAGTCTCAAGAGGTTGTGAAATGCCTCCTAATCCCATCCCCCCCCACCCCCACCCACCCGCACACACTCATTCTCTTTTTTTTGATAGCGTAGGTGTCCGAGTCATCTTACATGCACCTCGACTATACCACCTATTTATGTCTCTCATTTTAATATTTATTTCTCCTTACTGATGTATTATTCACTTCAATTTTTTAATGAAGGATTGCTAATTTGCTGAGTTATAGAGTTCGATTGAGATGTAATCAGGTTCTAAATCAAAGAACTTTAGCAATTCCAAAGGAAAATCACATTTGAGTGACAAGTAGACATGATCATAAGTTAAAGACTTAAAGTTAATTTCTTGATATCTCTTCCATAATACCAAGTCGGTGTTCTTTCTAATTATCAAAGAAAAAGAAACTCTAGTGAATTGGTTCTCTGGAATTGTGCATTGTTTTTGCATCTAAACTGCAGAATTATGTCAAATTCTGATTGTGAATGCATAGTTCCTTATCACTCTTTTATTAATCATTTCTCGACATCATGAATCAGTTCTTCCATAGGCATTGCTCCTTTTAACAGAGAAGATAAGACAATGATCTGCTTAAGTAGCTAACCTTGCTTGTTGCTAATGCAGATGGTGCGGTATCTATAGAACTAGAACCAAAATATATAGGAAGATCTGAAGCACAACCTGAACACGGAAGTATCAGCAGCGAGGAACTGGATGAAGTGACACTTACTGATGTCACTTCTTCTCATTCTTATTACCAGGAATCTCTCTCTGCTGGCTTTGGGGTGTCTAAATGGCACCTAAAAGGGAAAAGGAATAATCGAAGTCTTAACAGGAGGCCTCTGGATCCTTTTGATGGAAACCTTGCGAGAAGGCCCTGTGATATGACTAATTTCAAGGGAAAGAGGGGTTATGGCTGTCTTCAAGATGACCCCCTTACGAACTCTTGGGCGCATAAGGCTGGATATGGATCTAGAGGTCCACGTACTGCTAGTCAAAATTGTGTGGATTGGGCTTGGGATGATCAACCTACAAGCAGAGGTTACTGGGAGGAGTCTGCTGAGTATTTTGATTCTGTGAGTAGCTACCATCACTCTGGTGGCAGGACCATGCTGGTCAATGTGGACTTAAAAGTCCAATCAAGTTTTCAGAGAGAGCACGTACCTATGATTTCATTGACGAGTAAGATAAATGGGCAGGCAATAGTTGGATATCCTGTCCGAATTGAAGTGCTTTCAAACAGTTCTTCTGAAAGCCTCCTTTGGGCAACTGAGTGTAATTTTCCAGAATCATCTGATAATGATACATCACTGCAACCTATTTGGAGGACTGCTCGCAGGACTGCAAATGTTCGTGTTCCACGACCCCATGCATCATCAGGGTTGGATAATCCTGAAGGAATCAAGCACGTCCGAGGTTTTGATCGCGGCAAAAATGTCCAAAAAGCTAGTGTAGGTGGCGTTGTTCAAAAGGGAAGCATGCCAAGAACAACTATTTCCCAGGCTTCCATAGAGAGAACATCTGCAAGAAAGTCCGGAAAAAGGATTAGTTTATCTTCTTATCAAAAGGTAAGAACACTTAAATCTATAGCCTTGCAGCAGAAACGTGATGATCACAAGGGTAGTTCCAACAGTCATCAAGTGGATGGGGCAATCAAACAAGAGACACTCCCAACAGTCATTGCTTGTATTCCAGTTAAGCTAGTGTTCAGTAGGCTAAGTGAGGAATTGGTGGGCCGTCATCAATAATAATCTCTACTGGGGCTCAAGGACAACAATACAGACAATAATGTAGCAGCTTGTAAAAGTTTGGAGAGATATAATAATAGTGCACCAGCTAGTAGACCATTTCTTGGTGATCTTTTTTGGTCCAGGCAAAGGCAGCCCCATATGTATCTGACCAGCTTGAATGTCAAGGTAAAGCAGACAAGGCATACCATAGGACATTGTTTACGATGGTATTTCAGTTGTACATGTTTTATTTTTCCATGTATTTCACTTCTTCTTTTTTTAATTTTGAGGCGTGGAAGTGTGGAAAGCTGAAGGTGGGTTAGACACAGATAGTAGGCTCTATATATCTGACATTATGTATGTAAATTGTATAACTTAAGCTTATCTATGACTTGGTGCCGCAAACTTTGTGGCTTTCCCAGCGCGAAACACAGAAATTTCTGGCGCTCGCTCCCATCCCATTAGCGTACTTTCATTACGCTCAAATTAATGAATGCAAGACATGTATCTTGCATGTAAATTTTTATCATGTAATCGTAGTTAAGTGATGTCTATTTACACTTCAGTTTCTTACTTTTCTTGTTAAGTTGTTTAGTATTTTGTATTGTAACTAGGTGTATGGAAGTCTTTTTCGAACTAAGACTTATGTTCATTAAATGTGTTCGACGAGTTTCAAGTCTGACTTGGTTGGAGCAACTTTCATTTCATTCGTAAGTCTTTATTTTACAAATTTCATTCAAGAGGAAGTAAAAAAAAAAAAAAAAATTCTTCTTTGACTCCTTGTAATTAATTAGCTAATGCACATCAGCACATGTGGCCATAAAACTTGTATTTTAATGTTGAACTTGATCTGTCCCTTAGATAAATGAGTTTGTTAGTTCTCATCAACACATCTTAATAAATGGTGCTATTTAAGAAATCGTTTATATTTCTGGTTGCATCCGAAATTCACTGGTCCAACTAATTTGAATTTGTGCTGCAAAACCTACTGATGAAGTAAACGCTTCATACTAAGAAGTTCTAAAATTTCATAGTTTAAATTCTAGACTTTTAGTTAAGGACAAAAAATTCTCAATCATCTTCCGAGATACCTAAATAAGTTGTCGGGAGCTCAATCACTTTCCGAGATACCTAAATAAGTTGTCGGGAGCTCAATCACTTTCCGAGATACCTAAATAAGTTGTCTTTAGGAATATTCGTCCAAATAAATTGGAATTTTTTTACCTTCGTATCTCACACAAGTTATGACTTATGTGACACTTGGTGCACTCAAAGTTTGTGGATCAAAAAATGTAAGATTTGAGTTCACTAATGTGTGGTTTAAAAAAAAAAAAAAAAAAAAAAAAAAACCTTACCCGACTTGCGTTAGTTGCGTTGAGGCATAGAAATAAAGTTTGTCAACAAATTGTAAATAGCCATCTCATCGAATATAGCCGTTGGAGGAGTAGGCAAACCCTAGAAACCTCGTGGCGGCGACTAGCCGTTGGATAAAAAAAAGAAAAGAGAACTGAATTATATAAACCCATAAATTCAAGTGAGGAGGGACCGGTTCCCATCAACTGAATTATCTTAATCAATCATCTTTCTTTGCAGGAGACAGTTTGGGTCCCTGCATCTTCCTCTCTCTCTCTCTCTCTCTCTTCTCAAGCAAATCCGCAAGCGCGCTCTTTCATTTACTTTATTTGTTCTTCAATATTATTATTATTATTATAACTCTGATCTTTGTTTTGCAGGCTTTATTGTTATCTTGTTTGTTTTATTGTTATCTCTGTCTTGTTTCTTTTTTGTTTCTGCTAACACCATGGATGCAGGATCATTGAGTTCTGTCTCAGCAAGTAAGACCAAATCTCGTTGCCCTCTTCAGGAACAATTTCTACAAAAGAGAAATTCTCGTGAAAATGTATGTCTACCTTCTACTTGCCTCCCATTATTCTATCTAGAAAGTACTAATTGTCTCAATTTATTGGCAAAATTTGTGTTACACGATGATAATTTGGATTTTCAAATTAAGAAAACAGGCCAAAGGGGAAATGATTGATCGGGGAAGGAAAGAGATTTAATAGAATTTAGAGTGCTAGGAATGATGGATGTCATCATACCAACACTAATGCACCAGATCTCATCATAACTCCAATGTTAAGCGTGTCTGGGTGAGAATAGTACTAGGATGGGTGACCCCTTGGGGAGGCTTTCAATTACTTTTTCATCTGGGGCTGGCTTTAATTCTTATAACAAAAATTGAGGTTTGCTTTAGACTTGTTTTATGTGAGTTCTTAAGAGGGGTTTTTTGACATAGACATTGATTGCTGATTTGGGTTAGTAGTTACAGTTGGATAGGTTCATTCAAGTTCTACCTACCTCTGATTATTGTCTCGTAAGATTACTACTTGTTTCTGTTTATTGACACAATTTGTGTTGTAAGATGGTAATTTGGATTTGAAATTAAGAAAAAAGGGCCAAAAGGGAGATGGTAATAAATTGAGGTTTTAAGCTTAGACTTGTTTTATGTGAGTTCTTAAGAGGAGGAGGGCTTTGACATAAACATTGATTGCTGATTTGTGTTATTGCAGTTGGATAGGTTCATTCCGAATCGATCAGCAATGGATATGGACTATGCACATTACATGTTGACAGAGGGAAGGAAAGGTAAGGAAAATCCAGCTGTTAATTCTCCCTCCAGAGAGGCATATAGGAAGCAGCTTGCGGAAACATTCAACATGAACAGGACCCGAATACTGGCCTTCAAGAACAAGCCACCCACTTCTGTTGAGGCTATTCCAAATGACTTCTCATCATCTGTTCATCAACAGGCTAAGACCGCTAAACCCCGTCGATACATTCCTCAGGTGAGTGTACTTACATTGTCCAAGGTTGATATGACATTTCAAATCATCGTGCCAATTGTGCTTAACTTTTTCAGTATCACAAGATTTAGGCATATTGCTGTAATAGTAAAATACAAATCAGCACATATTGTATATGTAACTGAATCCATCCTTATTAGTTTCATCGGTTTAATTCTGCAGACCTCTGAAAGGACATTAGATGCTCCAGATCTAGTGGATGACTACTATTTGAATTTGTTAGATTGGGGCAGCAGCAATGTTCTTTCTATTGCACTAGGCAGCACTGTATATCTGTGGGATGCAGCTGATGGTGCAACTTCAGAACTGGTCACTATTGATGAAGAAAGTGGTCCTGTTACAAGTGTAAAATGGGCTCCTGATGGTAGACATATTGCTCTTGGTCTGAACAATTCTGATGTTCAGCTCTGGGATACAACGGCAAATCGGCTGGTTAGTTTCTTGAAATTTTCTGTTCATGTTGTTTATTTTGAGTGATTCTTGTGCTAATATATGTTTTTATACATTGGTGCAGCTGAGAACTATGAGAGGTGGTCACAGATCCCGAGTTGGCGCTCTAGATTGGAACAATCACATATTGACAACTGGAGGCATGGATGGTCAGATCATAAACAATGACGTGAGAGTGCGGTCGCCAATTGTTGATACTTACCAAGGACATCATCAAGAAGTTTGTGGTTTAAAATGGTCAGCCTCTGGCCAACAATTAGCTAGTGGTGGAAATGACAATCTCCTCCATATATGGGACAGATCAATGGCTTCTTCCAACACATCAACAGAGTGGCTTCACAGGCTTGAAGATCATACAGCTGCTGTTAAGGCCCTTGCTTGGTGTCCTTTCCAGGGCAACTTACTTGCCTCTGGTGGTGGTGGAGGTGACAGGTCCATTAAGTTCTGGAACACCCATACTGGTGCTTGCTTGAACTCTATCGATACGGGCTCTCAGGTTTGTGCCCTGCTATGGAACAAGAACGAGCGCGAGCTCCTAAGTTCACATGGTTTCACAAAGAATCAGCTCACTCTTTGGAAATACCCTTCCATGGTAAAGACAGCCGAGCTTACTGGTCACACATCCAGAGTTCTTTTTATGGCACAGGTAAATTCTCAAGTAATTTTGTTGCATTTTTTGCAGTACACAAGAAAGAAAGGAACTAATTTTCTGGTTTATTTTGTTGCAGAGTCCAGATGGTTGCACAGTGGCATCTGCAGCTGGGGATGAAACTCTTAGATTTTGGAATGTATTTGGAACTCCTGAAGTTGCAAAGCCTGCACCAAAGGCAAACCCTGAGCCATTTGCTCACCTCAACCGTATTCGCTGAATTTTGAGGGACATTATATTGTGAGGAGTGACGGAATTTCTGTATCTATTCAGCACAAAATGCTCCTGAACCAGACAACTGCTGTATTTATCGTGTAAAAAGAGATTCTTTGGTTCAGTTTCCAGTTTTTGTTGGTGGAGTTCGTGTAAACGGAGGAGCTATTTGTTTGCTTAAGCTGCTGCGATAATTTTTCTTAGTCACCAATAGTGACGAAAAGCGTGTGTAAAAAGATAAAGCAAATGTTCTTCAACATAAAAATATTGTATGATTTTGAAAGTATCGGATAAGATGCAATTACATTGGGTCCCAACTACGTCGTGTGTACAGTGCTGTTGTTTTAGCATTTCCTTATCAAGTTTTCTTGTTAAAGCACAGATCTATTAAATAGTAGCGCTTCCTTGGTCCTCCACAAACCATCGAAAGAATTTTGAAGTTTAAAACTGGCCTCGAATTAAAGATGTGTCCCTCCATCAGTCCCATTATGTTTTCCTGGAATAAGATTCACAATTTCCAACTTTTGAAGATCAGGGGTTTCTATTACATTTCTCAGAAGTTGTTAAATCTGTCGACTTCTGTTTATACAATTCGGTTCTAAGATTTTGCGTTACTGGTTTTACTTGTCCTTCGAACAATGCACACTCAGAGCTTCATTTCATTAGCAAACGACAAGTATAGAGGAATATCCTGTAGAGAGAAGTGTAGCAGTGCTCCAACACCACCAATACTATGAAGTCCAGTGATCACCCCAATGGAAGGCGACTCTCCACCATCGTTATCGTTTACACAATTCATTAGATTCTCGGTTTTACTAAGTGAATATTATTCATTTTTGATAAAACTTTCAGCCAACATTGAAAGAGTAATTTCTAATATACTGTAAGAATCTGTGGGAGAATTTGGATGGTAGGGCTTTCCTCCCGCAATTACACAGAGAAAGGACTTGATAGAAATAAAAGATTCATATTACCATTATACAATAGGAGTAATAAACAGATTCGAAGAACACAAAAGCACAACATCTTTCACCTTTGCTAAAACTCACTGCTAACTACTAACACCATAGTTGTTGTATTTAATTAGTTATTGGAACAGACACGCTTGAAACTGTTGTTATGAAAGTTAAACGTAGGCTGGCTTCTCAAGATCCTCGAGTGGGCGGAAGAAGGCCTTCTGTTCCAATACAGAATCTACACTAGCACTCGCAGTCCTGATACTGAAACCACGTTCCCTGCTGGCTATATGATGATGATCAGTAGCTGGTCCAAACACACCAGTATGAGGATGAGGAGTCCAATACTTGTCTGATTGTGCCTTGATCACTTCATCTGGCACCACAAAAGGCTGCACATATTCCTCCAGATTCTTGTCGTACACTGATGCGTGCACTGCCCTCCTGCACAAAACACACATCTAAATAAGACATTTGATATCAAATTGAAGAGGCACATCAACGATTTGAACTTTATCATTCGAGCTCGAAATTTTAAGACAACTCAGTCGATTTCCTGAGTTCAAAATCAACTTTCAGGAATTTGAAAAAACCGTCAAAAAGTTGTTTTCACTCCAAATTACTCACGAAAATTCAAAAACAACTCCAGTTTTGAGATATCCATTTTTCACTCTGAAAACAAAAACTACTTTTTTCGAATACTCGCAATAGAAAGAGTATAGACATATTAAAACTGTACCTGGCAGAGAGAATCGGTGAGTTAGTAGAACTTCGAGCACTTGCGTAGCCGATATGGTTCAGAAATCCCTTCCCCACGCTAATTAGTCCACGGTTCTGTAAATTGGCGGCCATTCAAATATGGATTACTAGTTTTTCTTTGAAAGAAAAGGATTAGAATTCTTAATTAGTATTAAGAAGCTCTTTAATTAACACAATAAAGCAAATTAGAAAGAAGAATTAGATGAAATGCTTAATGTGTTGATGATTAGAGTGTTTGCCTCTATCTCTATATTTATAGAGAAAAACTGGAGACCCCAGAGTGGACTGTGGAGTTTAATTTTCCGTCTGTCCAAATAGTGTCTTCCTGGGTCCCCAACTACCCAGAAGGACATAGTACCAGTTCCGTAATAATATTTGGCCGTCATTTGACGGCCACCATCCATTATTAGAAAAAAAAAACATACTCCCTCCGTCCTATTTTATGTGGCATACTTTGATTTGACACGGTATTTAAAAAAAAAAAAAGGAAGACTTTTAAAATTTGTGGTCCAAAATAATACTTGAACATTTGTGTGGTTGTAAATCATTTCATTAAGAGTAAAAAGAGAATTTCAAAGTTAAAATTATTCTAATTATAGAAAGGTGACATTCTATTTGGGACGGACTAAAAAGAAAACTATGCCACATAAAATAAAATGAGTTTCAATTTGTTTGACCTATTTTGACTTAGCACGAAGTTTAAAAAAAGTAAAAAAGACTTTTGAATGTTGTGGTTAAAAATTAAAGATATGTCAAATGTACCAAAATGCCTTTTAATCTTGTAATTTTAAACATGTCATGTGTAAAGTTGAAATTGAAGAGTTGCTAAAAAAAAAAGGAAAGAGACATTCTTTTTTAAATGTACTAAAAAAAGGAAAGTAGGCCAAACTAATTGAAATGAAGGGAGTAAAGAAAATGTTTTCCTCCAAAATAAGGAAAATGACTTCTCTAATGAAAGTAGGGAAAACAAGTCCTCACCTTCATAACACCTCAACCCACACTCACCCACTCCACCCTCCTACTCCCACCCCTACCTCCACACCCCCCATCTCACTCAACCCCCACCCCACGCCCCCAGCCCCTCCCCCTACTCAGCCCCCCCCCCCCCACTGAAATTCAATTTTTATTTTTTTTAAAAAAACTTACTTATTTTTTAAAAATAGTAATATTTTTGGTACTCCGCCCCCACCCCCACCCTCACCTCACCTCACCCAAAATTTAATTTTTACTTTTTTTAAAAAAATTACTTATTTTTTTTAAAAAAGTAATATTTTTGATACCCCGCCCCTCCTCCCCCTTTTGGTACCCCAACCCCCACCCTACCCCCTCCACCTCCATTCCCATCCTACCACCTCCACCCTACCTAAAATTTAATTTAATTTTTTTTTAAAAAAAAATTACTTATTTTTTAGAAAAAGTAATATTTTTGGTACCCTGCCTCCCTTCCCCTACCCCACCCCTCCCCCCTCCCCCCAAAAAAATTCAATTTTTAATTATTTTTTTTAAGAAAAAGTAATTTTTTTAGTTATCCCCCCTCCCTTCCCCCAACCACCACACCCCAACCCCCAACCTACCCCCTAGAAAATATTTTCTACTTTCTAATCAAAAATAAAAAAAATATTTTTTGAAAATTGTGTTTTCACTTTTTACTCATCAATTAAACAATAGAAAATATTTTCCGAAAGATGTTTTTTCCACTCACCAATCAAACATGAGAAAATAAGTAAGAAACTAACTTGTTTTCCATAAAATATTTTCTAAACATGAGAAAATAAGTAAGAAACCAACTTGTTTTCCATAAAATATTTTCTAAACATGAGAAAATAAGTAAGAAACCAACTTGTTTTCCATAAAATATTTTCCTTGATACCAAACACACCCAAAAACAATTTTTTTTTTCTATTTTATCCTTAATATTCACTATTCATTCGAAATTATTTCTCAAGTCCATTAAAAAATTATATGCTAAAAGATGTGCAAAATCGATTATAAACAAACAAAAGTGAAGGGAGATAGTATAAGGGATTGACTGATTGAAGTAATATTGGGAGCAAAGTTAAAATGGATTGAGTAGTTGCATTTTTAATGTTTGTTTTACTACATAAATAATAAATCTACATTTCAGCCCTTTAATGATTGAAAGAAATATTGTATCGCTAAATACTTAAAATTTTATCTGGATATTATCAATAATTAAATGATGAGAACCATCGTAATTTTTTATTTATGGTCATGAGGCTCCTACTTAAACCTCTGTCAGCTATGATATTATATTGAACTAATTAACGAATTATTAAATCATGAGAACCTATAGTGGCATGACTTTTATATTTTAAACATGCCAAGAACTGGTGAAGGTTGCTGGCTGGATAAAATTTGTCGTGATTAATTTTCAAATTAAGATGCAGTTTTATCTTTACCTTCTTTTGCATAAAATTGAATAGAAGAAAATAATGTAAACAAAAAGATCTACTGTTATTGATTATTTTAAAGTTAATATTACTTTTATTAATTTTATCAACTCTATAACAGTTATATAAGGTCCAATTAGAATTCTTGATAAACTACCAGATCGATTAGAGTCAAATTAAGTTCACATGTTTAATTATTATACTCCCTCCTTCCCAATTTAAGTGTCTTAGTTTGAACACTAGGGCACAAAGTGTAAGAAATAAATGAAAACTTTATTTGAATATTATGGTTTTAAATTAAAAATGTGTGTAGTCCTTTAAATCTTGTGGTCTTAAATTTGTCAAGTTAGATATTGAAATTGAAAACTTACTGAATATAGAAAAAGATACTCATTTTGAGATAGACTAAAAAGAAAATTAAGACACTTAAATCAAAACGGAGGCAGCAATTAGCTAGATTAGCCTATGAGTGCGACATTGTGATTCTAAAAGATTGTTGTATAGGTCTCACCACTTCCACAAGCGAAAATTAAACTTTATAAAATTAAAAGGTTTGATAATTGAAGTATATAATGACAAAAAATAAAAGGTATGATAACTTTATAAAATTTTATAAAAGATATATATATTGTTGCAACTTGCAAGGGTATCACAACTTCCACAAGCTGAAATTAAACTTTATAAATTATTAAACTATAAAAATTCTTTCGTGCTAGATCGTGAATCACCATTAAATCATAAACTGTTTTTTTTTTAAAAATAGTGTGTATTTAAAAAATAGTTGAATTCCATGATATTTACGTTTTCAGTCTAAATTGTTGGGCCATAAAAATAAGTGGAGTACTAAAATATATCTGAAGTCTTGTTTAGTAGCCTTCCCCTGGGGTAACCAAGTTTGAAAACATTTAGGACTTTTAGTATATGATGAAATATTAATATAATCCACTCCAAGCTAGTCAACTTATGGTATGCTAATAAATTATATATTGTAGCAGCCAAAAGGTAGTAAATTGTTGGCGGGCTAAAATCCCCATGTAGTACCCTGTTTCATTCGATTCAAGGATGACAATGAGGCACGGTAAGGGTGAACATGGTACGGTATATTTGAAATTTTGATTCGGTAATTTTAGTATTCAATTTTTAAAATTATTATACTATTACCTTATCAAAATAGTTTGATATGGTTCGGTATTTTTGAAGTCTGATTTTGATATTTTGCGGTATGATAAATTGATAATCATAGTTTGTTCAACTTCAACTAATATATACTTGTATCAAAGAGAATTTTGATTCCGACTTTTCAAAAAACGTCTCCATTGTATCATACTAACACATTATACATGTAGAAATATATATTCAAAAGAAAGTACAAGCAACTCCCTTTGTTAACCAATTACACAAAAAAAAAATATTTCAATCAAGATAGAGTAGTCAAAATTTCAATGTTTAAACATTTAATTTTATATTAATACTAGGTTATATATTTATTAGTATTTTAACAATATATATAAATTATTTATGTAACTATATACTTCGATATGGTATTCGATATTTCGGTATATTACTTATAAATACCGAATACCAACAAAATTTAAAATGTATATCATTTACCATATCAAAACTACAATAACAAAAAATCCAGTTTGATATGGTAATTGTACATACTATGTCATGCCCACCCTAGGCAAGGCAGTGCTTAACGTACAGGCTGGGACAAGACAGGGCAAGGCAAAATTCTGATGAAAACATGCTAAACGTGATAAGGCAGAGTAGGTTAAAATTTTAGCAGATCGATCAAGATTTGTCCCATCTCGCCCTATTTACATCTCTAATTTGACTTATATTTTTTTGTGGGTGAGTAGTGAAAATGTCAATCGTTAAACAAATATTTTTGAAAATGAAAATGTTCGTATCGAAATGAAAAACACAAGGAATTAAAGACAAAGAGCATATGAAAAGTTAGTATTGTTCTATCAAACGTGTGGTGATCACTTATAATACGAAAAGTGCGGTTGAGTACTAATTATAATATCCATTGATTGATAAATTGCAGTATTTATTCGTAGACTTTAAGTAGCAACCAGTGATACATTTAATCTAGTGGGATAGGAGAATAAAATGACTTTGTTTTCCTCAACAACACGTGTTATACTATATGGTACCAAACCTTAAACATTTGGAGATGAAAATAAAAAGAACTCTATTTAGTTGTACTTTAATAGTACTTTCTTCGTTCATCATCTTTACTTGTCAAATATACTAAAAATAGTCGTTCAACTTTACTTGTTTAATTTAAAAAATCAAGAGATAATTTATCATTTTGTATCTATTTTATCTTTGTTATTAAATATTATTCATTTCCTAACATTTAGATGACTTATAATTGATAGGGGTGATATAGTAAAATTACACTTCTATTTATTACTATTTCTTAAAGAGTGTGTCAAGTCAAACATGGAGAAAGAAATATGGAATGAGGGAGTATTTGCTATAAGTAATTCATGACTATGGAGAGGCAGAAAAGTTATATACTACTAAAATTTACAAGGTGGGGTAAATTTAAAATTTTCAAAAATTATCCTCAATATATGACTTGTCTTTATAATTTCATGAGTAACTTTTAGCTGTAATATTGAACTTTTTTTTAGTGTGTTGCTATTGCTCCATTTTGACAACCAATTAACTTTAATTCTCGTTGCTGTTAACATCAATAATATAATATTAGATCACACTCAGAGATAATAAAATTATAATTTTATGTTATATAGTAGAGTGAGTTTTATTACGTGTTAGGATGACAATGAGACAGGACAAGACAGTGTTTAAGGGGCAGGCTGGATAGGGGAAGATTTATACAAGACGGGGCAGGGTGAGGCAGGTCAAATTGAAACACAATTTTTAAAAATAATGCACGGGGTTGGGCATTAACTGAGAACAAAATTCAAAACCTAATTAAATATATAATATGAAAGGAATAAAATGATAAAACTTTAATTAATTAAAGACCATAAAAGACAGGTTCCTCCATCAGTTGGAGCCTCTGCAGAACAGTACTTAAGCCTCTGAACATTATCAATGTCATTTAACAAATTATAATATTATATAAGTATTACAATTATTATAATTTATTTCAAGTTGTTAATATATAAATTACCCCTAAATACCCTTTCACTCAATATTTTGTGCACCGTCAATGTGTAAGGCTTAAATTAGTTTTTTTTTTTCCTGACATTGTTTTATATAGGGGTGTCAATGGTTTTTAAAAAACCGACCTAACCGATCAAACCGTATCGTATCGAATCGATTTTTAGGTTTTTTAAATAAAATCGATGATTTTTATATAAGTTTATAACCATATCGAATAATTGAGAAGGTTTTTTATTTTATAAAAATTAATCGAGAAAATATCGAGCCGTACCGAATAATAAATTTGTAAATATATTTTATCTATTAAGTTTAGAAATAATAAAATATTAAAATTTTTGCTTAGGACCCGGGGTGATGGAAAACGGCAATAAAATTAACACTCAAAGTCCTAATATTGAAACTTACTATATTACTCCAATCGAAACTAAATTTGTTCTAGGATTCTGACTCTCGAGTAGTAACTAGTAAGCTACAAGGTATTCCAATGATCTTGGGTAACAAGCTACATGTTATTAAATATTTTTCCTCTCTTATGATTTAAATTTCTCTTATTCGATAATTAATTTAAGTATGACTCAATTCTTGAGTTTCATCTTCATTGATTTCTCCCTGCTCGTATAATCTACATTATATTTTTTTTATCTATACTTAATATTATTTTACACTACCATAAAATAATGAGATGAATTTTTATTCTTGTTTTCTTATCACTTTTTAAACAATAAAAATGCCTAAAGAGTTTTTGCCAAAGTCATACACAAGTATACAAGTATACATGATAGAATGTTCTAACGTTTATATTTTTTTAAGAAAAAAATATCTAAAATTAACCGAACCGTACCGATAACGAAGAAAAATCAAAGTGATGGGACGGTTTTGAAAAGTCTAATTTTGGTTATATGAAATAAAATAACCAAAAAATTGATATGATACAAATTTTATAAAATAACCGTCCGAACCGTACCATTGACACCCCTAGTTTTATAGTGAGAAGGGATAAATGGGAAGAGAATCTCACATATATAATTTGATCAATCCTTTTCACATTTAAACCAAAAAAAAAAAAACACTCTTAACATAATAAGAACATTTTCTCTACTTTTTTTTTAAAATTTTTTTGTTCCTTTTACATGTCAACAGCATGCTTCATACCTTGTGATGACAAATCACATTTCGGTGCAAACAATAATTTCTTTACAAAAAATATGGAATAGAATCTACCCTAAAAAAAGTTATAGCAAATATTTTAATTAAAAGAAATAATTTTCAGGAGCTGAAGTGTCCTCTTAGGAAAATAAAATTAGCTAGTCAACTTCTAGTTCCCTGCGATATGTTGCATGCATGGCAAATGCCAATTAATGTTGTGAGCAACTTGCCACTTATTTATCAAATCGAAAAAATGTGTTACGTTGTTTTGTTTAATCACCTTTAATAATGTAAATAATTAGTAATTTGGATTTGATTAGGAAGCTTGTGACTGGATCCTTTTCCCTTTGCTAAGGCTACTTAATCACTGTTTGATCAGTAATCACCAGAAATTAATTTAGCAGAATAAAATGACTTTTCCAAATGAGATCTTATCTTTTCATTATAATATAAAATCTACGAAAATGCATGTGAAAATGGAATCACCCAAGAGCAAAGGTAATTATAAACATGTGGAGTTTGACTCCACTTTAATATCTTTCTCAAGTCATGTTCTCAAACAAAGCAACATTCACTAAAAAGAATAATTAAGAGTGGACAATCTCCTATTTTTTTTATTACTTTACTTTATATATGCAAAATAAAGTATATTTAAGATAAATGTGCATCTTAATAAAAAACGTGAATAAGTTTTAGCCACCCACGAGTCATGACAGCACTTATATTCATGCGAAAAAAATAGTACCAAATGTTGCTAAAAATATACTATTTAAATAAATAAAAGTATAACATTTGATAACTAGAACTTTTTATTATTGACAATTAACACAACTGAACATGTAGAAGTAGAGCAAGCATAGGTTTGAGTACGTAACGTTAAATAGCTATTAATTATTATTAACCGTTGCCTACATGAATGTGATAAAAAAAAATTCTACATGAACCTGATTTTAATGCCTCAATTTTATAATTTGTTCATTCCAAATAAGAAATACTTTTCAATATTTGAAACTCTTTTAACTAAGTTCTTTTTTTGTGTGAATAATCGGAGAGACAAGGTGGGAGTGATTTCGGTGGAAGACAAGATGGGGGAAGCGAGGTTGAGATGGTTGGAGCATGTGATGATCAGAAGATGCATGGATGCCCCAGTGAGGAGGTGTGAGAAGTTGACTATGGATGAATTTAGGAGAGGTAGAGGTGGTAGACCGAAGAAATATTGGGGAGAGGTGATTAGACAGGACATGACACAGTTGCAGCTTACCGAGGACATAGCCTTAGATAAGAAGGTGTGGACGTGAATTAGGATTTAAGATTAGTAGATAGGAGTGCGTCCATGTTAGTAGGTAGGAGTGTTTTGTGTCTTGTTGTCCTTACTAGTAGTCGTAGTGCTACGTACGCATGTAATTTCTTGTTCTTGGATTTTTTGGATAGCTGTTGTTTTGGGTAGATTGATTGTAGTATTATTTTGTGGTAGTATTGTTCTATTATTATCTGTTGTTTTGTTACTACCTATTGTCTTTTGTACTTCTATTACGTCCTTTTCTAAACTATTTTTATCTTGAGCCGAGATTCTATCAAAAACAGTCTATCTACCTTACCTCTATGGTAGAGGTAAGGATTGTGCCATCCTACTCTCTCCTGACCCTACTTTATGAGAATACACCAAATACGTTATCATTGTAATATATAGTTGGAGAGACCTTATGCTTCATAACATTTTATGATTTTCAATACTACGCCCACTTTTCTTTATGACTTCTTTGTAACATTTATTTCACTTAACTGTTATTAATTCAAAATAATTACAATATGACGTCCAATTTGTCCTTTCTAATGTTACACTTTTAAAATTAAAATCAAAATTTTGGGTTTAACCCGCAAGTAATTATTTGAATTCAACAGTAATAGTATTCGATCTTCAAACATTACTGTTTATTTTATTATTTTGTTTATCATCTTCATATGATTTTCAATACAAATCAATATGTCGTTATCTCTTTTGTCCTGATACTACAAAAACCAAGCAAGTTACTTTCACTCTCTATCTCTCTCGCTGGGAGATAAAGGTAGTATTTTCTTCGTCTCAATTTATGTAATGTAACTTAACTCGATATGGAATTTAAGGAATATGAAAAGACTTTATAATATTTTAAAATAAATAAATAATTTTTTAAATAATAAAAAATTACACCTTTCTGTGAACTTCTGCCAAATAAGTGGAAGCTAATATCGATAAAATATAATATTGATAGTGTTATTAAATATTTATCAAAAAAAAAAGTGCCATTTTTGTTGGCCTGATTAATAATGAAAAGTGTGTTATGTAAACTGGTACAGAGGAGTAATAGAAAATAGAAAACGTAATCATCGCCGAAGTTTGTTTAGATGGAGTTATGAGGATGGGGCTCCTCTCCATTTCTCTTCTCTCCATTTTTCCCAAGTTTTTGTTTGGATTGGAGACATATGGCAGAAGTTAAAATTAATGGGTAAGGTTTAATTGACTAAATCAAGACCCAAACTAATGGTTTAGATAATTATATATATTTACTTTCAAAAATTATAGTAATCCCACAGTCATAGCTAAATATATTATCTGGTCCATAATTATTATTTTTTTAAAAATCTCTGTCTTCCTACTTCTTTTTATTGCATCTTATTATCTTCCATTTTTATTTTTTAATTGATAACTTACGGTCTATCTTTAATTTATTTGAGTTGATATTTTGAAATGAAAAAAAAAAGTTAAAATTTTGTTAAAAAAGAAGTGTAACATTGATACATGGAAAAGAAAAATCGTATAAATTAAAAAAGAAATTGTTAAAAAGGATGGAAAAAATTGTTACTAAAAAAGAAGGAACTAATTATTTAAACCATGGTTGAGTCTTGATTTAGTCAATTAAATCTTACCCATTAATTTTAATTTATGCCATGTGTCCCCAATCCAAGCAAGAACTTGGGGAAAATGGAGAGAAGAGAAATGGAGAGGAGCCCATCCGAGTTATGATACCAAAGCTTTAATTAAAAGAAGTTTTGATTAGTGAGGCTTTTTCTATATATGCTATTAATGCCATGGTTTCATTTTTAAAAATTAAATAATTTCACGATGATTACCGGGGGAAGAATGGAAATTAATTGCTACACACCAGATTTGCCCATGGATTTTGGAAGAACCTAGCTACTTTAAAAAATAATTCTTAACTTTTGAAAAGATTACACCAAACAAACATTATCAATATGATTTGCTTTCTCTGTAATTAATTAGTAAAACAGTATAATATTAGGAAGGACAAATTGGTCAAATTATAAATAATTTATATTAATAATAAATAGTATAAATAATTGTAATGAAAAAATAAAGAAGGTAAATATAATATCGCAAATCGCAGCAAATAGTAGTGTTGTGAAACTAAATTTGAAGAGATGTATGAAATTATCATTTTTTTTACCCTGAAATAATTAAAGCCGAACAAGAGGAGGGTCTGTTTATAATAAAGACACGTCCATTGGGCGACTTTAATTAATTTCCATGAGTAATCAACATTGATACTTAGGAGACGTTTGGTATGAGAGATAATTAGGGATAATAATTTTCGGATAAAATATAGAATTATTTTATCTTGTGTCTTGGTTGAGGTATTAGTTAGTCCCGAGATTATTTATTTCACTATTTATGCCATAGTGATGGGATAAGTTATCTCATATATTGGTGGAATAACTAATCCCATGAGAAAATCTCAATCTATGGGATAACTTTGTTTGTCCCATCCCCATTACCAAACAACCATTTGATATATTGTTCTAAAAAAATAATATTAAGTAATATTTTATTGCTACATCATGGCAGTCCCTGTTATAGATTTAATTGTGAGTTAGGTTATTGTACGATCAATCAAAATGATTAAGCATGAATATTGCGTTAAACTAACGGAATGCCTAACTTGGTGATTGTGGACAAAAGAAGAGAAAATGGCGTAATGGAAGATAATTACCCTTCTTCTGTCACACTCTTAAAAGCTCAAATACTGTTGAGCGCAGCGCATATACATACTATGCCCCATACTCTATGAAAAATATTTTCTAGTAAGGTTTCTATTTTTTTTTTTTGTGTTTGGTGGCGTAGTTAAGTAATGAAACTATTATTTTGAAAGTATCTGGATATAATTTAGACAAACACTATGGGAGGTGGGGTTGGGGAGTTAGGGGTTGTGAGGGGGGGGGGGAGGGTTAGGAGTGAAGATGAGGTGGGGAGACACAATCGATCAGTGTGGAATGTCATTAGTAGAGCTTGTTTCCCTACTTTCATTAGGAAACTCATTTTCCTCATTATTAAGGAGTTTGTTTTCCTAGAAAAAAATATTTTCTAAAATATTTGACCAGCCGAACATGAGAAAATTGGAAAATATTTCGTACCAAACATGACACCCTATATGACTTTATGTTCCATTTTATATAATTTTTTTGTTCTTTCATATAATTGTGAGATTTGTCTAAGATGTTATATATGTATCCATTCTTCAAAAGTTACCAGCTTAGACGCTTGCCGTCTTTCACGTCACCCCTCCTCTATCAAGAATTGTCATATATTCGGCTTGTTTATCAAACTAATAAATGCATGACATGTATTATGTCTAAGTAATGTATTTTTATCACGATTTAATATTATTCTACTAAATCATGCTAAATTAACACGGTCACCCACTCGAGTAAGCTTTTCTTTTTTTCTTTCCCCCCTGTGAGTTATAAAGACCCACACAGAGATCGATTCCACTCTCTCTCTGGTGTTTTCACTATAAATAGGGGAAACAGATGGCCACAACTAATAATCATCACATAATACTTTGCTCTTCTTGTTAGCTTACTGTGTAAGAGTCCATACTCTTTCAAATTAAGAAAACTGTATAATTACATGGCCGCTAATTTACAGAAGCGTGGACTCGTGAGCTTGGGGAAGCGATTAATTATGAACCATATCAGCTACTCAAGTGCTCGATATTCTGCTAACTCATCTACTCGCCTCTCTGGCAGGTATAGTTTGAATCAAACAGAGGCGGAGTCAGAATTTTGAATTTATGAGTTTTGAATTCTCAAAAAAGAAGCTTGCTTGATTTTGGATAAATTATTTATACATATTAAGTAAGCAAATACAGGATTTTGACCAAACCCGTAACTTTCTCTCTAGCTCCGCCCCTGAGTTTGAAAATGTCTATGCAATACGTCTTTTATCCTATTATGCTTTCTTCCATGTTGTTCTTGTCTTTCACAAAGACAGGCTAATTTCTCAGTAAGGCCATGAATGAAATTATAGACGAGCTATATATTTTGGCAGTGAATTAATTAGTACTAGGTGGAACTAACCGTAAGGAAAAAAGGAATTAGCGCTGGACATCTTTCATTACAGAACACGACAAAAATAATATGACCGATTAACGACGAAATTCATAACTAATTTCTATTTTAATTGGTGTGTATGTGTGTACTCGTGCAGGAGGGGAGTGCACATGTCAGTGTATGACAAGAATCCAGAGGAACATTTGTCATCGGTACCCGATGAAATAGTCGAGGCGCAATCAGATAATTACTGGACTCCTCATCCCCAAACTGGAGTATTTGGGCCAGCAACTGATCACATTATCTACGATGAACATAGTTTTCATTTCTCCACTAATGTAGATTCTGTGTTGGAACAGAAGACCTTCTTTCGTGATCTTGAGGATCTGGAGAAGCCAATTTACCCTTAAGTTTCACCAAAATATATATAGAGTTCTAGTGCATATATTATTATGTCCTCAGTTTAGAGATCTGAGTGGGGATCAGTAAAAGGTTACAACAGAAAATACTACTAGTAGCCAAGGTGAAAGAGGGGTTTGGAGTATACAATAAAACTAGCTAGCTATTCTCTGCTTTTAAATGACATAATATGGTGCAATATTGTAATATATACGGAGTAATAATCAAAACTTTTTTATAACGGCATCGTTTGTCCAAATATATAACGAAATATTATTCATCTTGGGGTCATCCAACAAAATTATCACCAGTTGAATAGTATTAGAGCTGGTAAAATTAGTTCATAAAATTATGAGCCGTCTAACCTGCTTAAGTTTGGACGGGCTAATAATTCAATTATTGTATTAGCTCAGTTTATTTTGATTTGCTTAATTTAACTCATATAAAATTTGGCTATATGTAAGTCAAATTGATTTGTAAGGAATTTTGTTTAAATATTGTTAAAAATAGGTTTTTGTATTTTATATGTTATATATATAATATATATTCATAATAAAAAAAACTATTAGGTATTTAAGTAAATTATAAGAAAATAAACAAAAATATTAAAACTTAACAAGAATTGGGCATATTGAGTTATATGGTTCGAATTTTAGCCTACAAATCATTTCAATCCAAATAACTTTTGGACGAGACATTGATTCATTTATTTATTAACTCTGCCCTTTTTAATCCGTCTAAATTCAGCTTAATGCACCTATTTCCCCCCGCTAAGAGAACCCCCACCCATCCCGCAACCCAAAACATTTATATATTTTCTCCCAAAAGCTTGATCAAATACCTTATATATTTTTTTAAAAAAATAAGCATTTTTAGCCTCTCAAAAGGCTTGACCAAACAGACTATTACTCAAAGTTGAAAAAACTAGGATAACAACATTTTTTATTTTTTTAAGTTATTGATACTTTGTCCAGGTAATATATGACTTAATATATTTAAACTTTAAATAATCAAAATGTATGTTTTTTATCATTTTATGTCAAAAATATATTATTATTTGATAATTTATAAAACTATGTTATTATCAAATATTATTTAAAATATAAATTTAACATAATATATGAATAATTAAGTGATGGAAGAATTAATATTTATGAATATTCCGAAGTAAAGATATAAAAGTGCATAATTCTAATTGGACTTTAATGAGTTTAGTTCTGAAAAACAGCAGGTGCACCGCACGTGATTTCTCATCTTCTTCCCCCCAAATTCCATAGCTATTCCAATCGGCATTCGAAGAAATAATGCAGTCAATTGGCAAATGTATGTCTTTAATTTTTTCAGTTTTGATTGATGAATCATCATTGTATAGTTTCCTTGTTGAATAAAGCTCTTCTCCCTGTTTTTCTCTTTCCTGTTGCAAGTTTCTAGTCTCGTTATATTGTTGGATGTACAAACAAAGTTTCTACTTAACAGGGGATCTAGAATCGGGTTTGGGTGAACTAGTAACTTTTGCTTAGATTTATACTCCCTCTCTTATGTCTAACAATACTTGTCCACTGTTGACTTGACACACATGTTAATAAAACAATAAATAATAAGAGAATTTTACTAAATCACTCTTTGAATATAATTAGTTCAATGTTTTAAAAAATGTATTGGATAATGACTATAATTACTCCCTGTCCCAATTGATATGACTCACTTTTCTTTTTAGTCAGTCCCAAAAAAATGATATATTTCTATATTTAATAACAATTTAACTTTAAAATGCTTATTTTATCCTTAATGAAATGATTTACAACCACACAAATATCTGTGACTTATCTTAGACCACACATTTCAAAAGTCTTTCTTTCTTAAACTCCGTGCCGAGTCAAACTAACTCATATAAATTGGGACTGAAGGAGTAATAAATAAGGGTAAAATGGGTAAATTATTCATTGATTTTCCAAACATCACAAGTATTGTTGGACATCTATTTTTAGTAACATGAACAAGTATTATTGGACGGAGGGAGTACTAAGAAATTTACTAAATATCTATAAATGTCAACTTTTTATCAAATTGAGTTCGCGGTGGAAATCAATAAACTTCAAATTCTAGATCCATTAACCTATAGGTCCACATTGGTAGCCTTTTGGAAAATTGGACGGGTTTGGCCAAAGCAGACAATATCAAGTATTTAGGAAAGGAGAGAGTATAAAGTATCTTTGGGTTGTTTTAACCCAATGATGTCTTCTTGATTTTGCATTGCTTTTATTTGCCTGATATCTGTTTGAAGATGGCCTTAAGTTAGTTCTGCAGTTTATTCACAAAAACCAATTTCATGTCTTGTTCACTTTTTGATGAAAAGCTTGGAATAGCGAAGAATCTGGTACAACACAGCTTCTTTTCCTCTGTTTTTCTAAAAGAAAATCATTTAATTTGTCGATGATCAAATTATATTGAAATTTAGCCTCTCTGCTTTCTCAAAGTTAGGGGTAAGGTCTGCGTACACTCTACCCTCCCCAGACCCCACTTGTGGGATTACTATGGGTTTGTTGTTGTTGTTGTTGGTGGTGATCAAATAATAGAGAAGGATTCTTTTTCATTCTTTTGTTTTACTTGTTTAACAGTTTGTCTGCATTAAGTCTCGTAATGATCTGTTCATATCAGGAGAAAAGCGAGACATTGATGAAGCAGATGATGATAACTAATAAGGAAGAACATGAGCAGGAACCTGATGTACCAGAGGAAAAAAGAGAGCCTGGGAAGTTAAGTCTGTTCTCACTCTCTATGTAGCCTACTTTTTATGAATGAGACCTATTAATTTGGATTCTAAATTAGAGAAATGAGCATCTAGTATCTGAAAGTAGACAAACAGAAATCACCCAATGGTGGGTGTAGCCTAGTGGTCAATGAAGTGGGTTAAGAACCATGAGGTCTCAGGTACAAATTCAGACAAAAAAGACTAGGTGATTTCTTCCTATCTGCCCTACCCTTTGTGGACACAGTTGCCTGGTACCTGTTGCTGGATTGAGAAATGGGGAAACTTTTTATCAATACCTTTCCATTTAAATTTTCTGGTGTCATAAACTTGTAGTTTATCTAGGCTGAAGTCTAATAAGAGAAGCCATGACATACTTGTGCATTTTCTTTTTAAGCTGATTTGGGATTCTTGTATTTCTTTGATTAGAAGTGTTAAACTGAGTGAGAATATCCATCATTTTCTACTACCTTTTTTGCAATTTGTCCAAGTTTTTGGTTCTATTGCTCTTCTTCTTTCTGGTTGCCCAATACACCAAACTTTACCATTATACGTCGGAGAATTTCTGCTTAGAGTTTCTTTTATAATTAGGAATAAAGGTATATTCACATCTCATTAGGGGGCTCCTTGCACTGGAATAATGCTAACGAGATGAGAAACCAACCACTAGTTACAGAGCTCCAATAAAGTATTGAGAGGGCTATCACAATATAGGCGATTTTATTACCTCAATTATTAAACTACTCCTATTTCTACTTGGGAGGTTGAGGCAAAAATGTCTTGACGAACCATTCACCAACCACATTCACTTCCTGATTCTATTGCTAATCAATCTTGTCCACATTACGCACCAGATCTATTAGGCCACAAAAAGCAGAGTGACTTTTAAGAATAGGGATGATAACGGGAATAGGTAAACAACATCATATGATTGTCTTTTAAAAATATTTTGCATTCACCAACCAAACAACATAACACATTTATTTTCTAGGAAATCATTTTCCACAGAAAATGACTTCTATCATACCAAACACACTCAAAACCACAAACATGAACAGAAATAACACTCCTAACATTTTCGAATCAAACAAGTGCATCACATACTTGCGAATGTCCATTTTTAGCTGATTGGTTCAGTTGGAATTCTTGTATTTCCTTGATTAAAAGCTTCACATTGTGGTGAGAAGATCCATCACCTTCTACAGCCCTTTTTGCCATTTCTCCAAGTTCTCTAGCTCTTTTTCTCATCTCGTTCCCTTCTTTCTCCTTGTCCATCACTTTTTTAATGGCATTCATTATTACTTCGTTACTCACTTGGACCTCAAACTTCTCTTCTTCTCCCAAACGCACACTTGCCTGAGATCCAACACCGGCAGCTATCTTCAGTACATGTACTAATAACCTCTCATTAATAAACTGCTCGGCGAATAAAGGCCATGTGATCATAGGCACACCAGCAGTAATCCCTTCAACAGTTGAATTCCAACCACAATGAGTCAAGAAACCACCAATTGCAAGGTGTGATAGAATTAGTACTTGCGGTGCCCAGCCACGTATCAAAAGTCCTTTTTCTTTTGTTCTTGACTCAAATCCATTTTTCGATATCCAGTCCTCTATAGGTGCTTGTCCTTCCCCTGTTTTTATGACTAAAATGAATGGATAACCTGATGCTTCCAGGCCTAAAGCCAGCTCCACAAACTGTGCTACTGTAATACGACCGAGGCTCCCAAAACACGCATACACGACAGTCTCAGGCTGCCAAGAATCAAGCCATTTCTTCAAACTGTCCTCTTTGTCAAACGAGACCTTATTCCCTCTTTGAGCTTTATCAAGATTGTCATTGTTACAAAGAGACAAAGGTCCAATGCACCAAACTCTACCATCTTTAAGTCTTCGGAATTTTTCAACGTACCTTTGTTCCAACTCCTCGAAAGTATTGATCACAACCCCATAGGCTCTATTTTCAGCTGCTCTTATTTTGTCACGAATATCTTGTGTGAAAACTGCTCTTGCTGGATTGAAATGTATAGGCAGCTGAGCTTTAGTGACTTCAATTCTATCTGGCAAATCAGGTATGACAAAAGGCCCTGATTCAGGAATTTTGTTTTGATCACTCAAGATGTACAAGTTATGCATACACATTTGAGTGAAACAACACATTCCATCAAAAACGATTCTTGGAATCTTAAACTTATCAGCTGTATCAGCTGTCCAAGCAACATATGCATCAGAAATAATGCAACTCGGCTTAGGCTTCATCTCTTCAAGTAATTTTTCAGCTTGTTCTTGTAGCATATCAATTGCAGCAAAGAACTGCCTTCGATAGTTCAGACCGGGCACATCATTATGGTTTTCGCACCCCTCTGGCAGTCCTGCTTCCTTAGCTCGAAACTGGATCTCCACTACCCGAATGAGGAGTCCAGATCGGATGTCACGATCAATTGCTGCGGTGAATCGGGCAGCATTTACAGGTGTCGTGACTAACGTGACTGTCACACCTTGCTGAGCTAACAATCTGGCCATGTCCACCAGGGGTATGAGGCGACTTGTAGAAAGTAAAGGTATCACAACAAAGTTTAGCTCTGCTAATGCTGGCACTGTAATCATCTTTACTTAGTAAGAACTGAAATCTCTAGTGTGTTAAATGATTCAATTGTAAATGAAGATAGAAGAAAGGTGCTTTTATAAGGTTAGTGATGTAAGATCTTACAGAAAATGACATAAAATGGTCTTTCATGTTTGGTGTAGCTCTAAAATAGTCCCTTAAATAGCAAAAATGCATATATTTGTGAAGAATTAATGAAGGGATACTTTAATTAAAAATTGGCTATTATGTTATTTAGACGCTCATGACATGATAAAAAAATTGGTTATTGTGTCATTTATATGTAGATAAAGTTACTACAATAATGTTGGAATTTAGTGTCACATGTGTAGTGGAGTGGTTGGTTGTGGCAGAGATGAGACAAGTCCAATAATTGTCACCAGGCCAGGCAACTGTACATTTTATTTTACAAGTAAGTGGGTGATGTGCAGGAAATTACATGGAGTGTACGTTCCCTGAGTGGTCTTCAATTATTGTCCCCATAAGAAAAGTCTTTAAAGAATATCCTTCCTTCCTTTTTATGTATAGAGCAAATACATTTTTGCCCTTCTATACCACAACTCTCCATGTTCATTTATCTCTCAACTTTTAATATTTTTTTAATCTTTTTTTTTTCTTTTTTCTCAATTTTTTTTAATTCTCATTTTCTTTTTTCTCAACCTTTATTTTTTTATTCTTTTTTTTCTTTTTCTCTCAACCTTTATTTTTTTGTTCTTTTTTTTCAACCTTTATTTCTCTCAACTTTTAATTTTCATTTTTCTTTTATCTTTTATCTTTTATTTTTTTTATTTTTTTTCATTTTTTTTTAATTCTCATTTTCTTATTTTTCAACCTTTATTTTTTGTTCTTTTTTTTTTCAACCTTTATTTTTGTTCTTTTTTTTTCAACCTTTATTTCTCTCAACTTTTAATTTTTATTTTTCCTTTTTATTTTATCTTTTTTTCTCACTTTTTTTTAATTCTCATTTTCTTTTTTCTCAACCTTTATTTTTTTGTTTTTTTTCTTTTTTTTTCTCTCCTTTTTTTTTAAATCCTTATTTTTTCCTTTTTTTTTTTTTCTTAACCTCTATTATTTTTTGCTAATGAACAGAAAGTTAGATAATCCGCAAAGAAGACTTTCTTTCTTTGACATCGAAGTAAACTTAAGGGCGTGCTTTGTTGTTTGGAAGTCCTTTCGAACAAGTCCTCCAAGGCAAAAGTTATAGAACATCTCATAAATCAAGACACAATGAGGTAGTGTCAAGCCTTGCTCGTAGGGTATAACTTGTTGTTTGAAAATTCTTGAGTTAAGTTTTGCCTCTAAGGCAAGAGTTATAGAGTATCTCATAAATTAAGACACAATCAAGTAGTGTTAACTCTTTCCCATGGGGCGTAACTTATTTTTTGGGAGGCCCTTGGGCTAAGTCTTGCCTCTAAGGGAAATGTTATAGAGCATCTCATAGATCAAGACACAATGTGAGAGTATCAACTCTTGCCTATGAGGCGTAACTTGTTGTTCGAAAGTCATTGAGCTAAGTCTTGCCTCTAAGGCAAGAGTTATAGAACATCTCATAAATCAAGATACAATGTGGTAGTGTCAACTCTTGCCCATGGGGTGTAACTTGTTATTTGGAAGTCCTTGGGCTAAGTCTTGCCTCTCAGGCAAGCGTTATAGAGCATCTCATAAATCAAGACACAATGAGGTAGTGTCAAGTCTTGCTCGTGGGGCATAACTTGTTGTTTGAAAATTCTTGAGCTAAGTCTTGCCTCTAAGGCAAGAGTTATAGAGTATCTCATAAATTAAGACACAATGAAGTAGTGTGAACTCTTGCCCATAGAGCGTAACTTATATTTTTTGAGAGGTCCTTGGGCTAAGTCTTGCCTCTAAGGCAAGTGTTATAAAACATCTCATAAATCAAGACACAATGTGCTAGTATCAACTCTTGCCTATGAGGCATAACTTGTTGTTCGAAAGTCCTTGAGCTAAGTCTTCCCTCTAAGGCAAGAGTTATAGAACATCTCATAAATCAAGACACAATGTGGTAGTGTCAACTCTTGCCCATGGGGCGTAACTTGTTATTTGGAAGTCCTTGGGCTAAGTCTTGTCTCTAAGGCAAGAGTTATAGAATATCTCATAAATCAAGACACAATGAGGTAGTGCCAAGTCTTGCTCGTGGGGCATAACTTGTTGTTTGAAAATTCTTGAGCTAAGTCTTGCCTCTAAGGCAAGAGTTATAGAGTATCTCATAAATTAAACCACAATGAAGTAGTGTGAACTCTTGCCCATAGAGCGTAACTTATATTTTTTGAGAGGTCCTTGGGCTAAGTCTTGCCTCTAAGACAAGTGTTATAAAACATCTCATAAATCAAGATACAATGTGCTAGTGTCAAGTCTTGCTCATGGGTGGTAATTTGTTGTTTGGAAGTCCTTGGGCTAAGTCTTGCCTCTAAAACAAGAATTATAGAATATCTCATAAAAAAAAATGAGAAAAATGATCCCAAAAAAAGAGAAAAGAAAAATTAAAAATCAAAGAAAAATAAAAAAAATAGAAGTTGAGAGGAGAAAATGAAAAATAAAGATTGAGAAAAAAAACGTAGAAGAAAGAATAAAAAAAAAAAAAGGGTTGAGAAAAAAAAAAAAAAAAATCAAAGAAAAATAAAAAAGATAAAAATAAATAAATATAGAAGTTGAGAAGCAAATAAACATGGAAAGTTGTTTAAAAATATTTGAGGTATAGATGAGCAAAAAGGTAGTTGTTCTATACATAAAAATAAGGAAGACTATTTTTGTAAGATCTTTCTTATGAAGACAAAATTGCAAAGTCACTCCTTTTAAGGGTCATTTATATAGTTGTCCCCTATTTTTTGGGTAAGAAATTTGACCCAACATTTTGTTTAATTTTCCCTTTAACGCCCGCCAAAAAGTAAGGAAATTAGGAATGTCACTTTTTCTTTAGGTAAAAAACGTTTGATCTGAAAATCATCTTTTTCACAATAAAACATCAAAAAATAAAATATTTTTTTCGGGAAATAATTATGTAATATCAAACATTCACAGAGCTAAAGCCTAAAATCTTAAAATCCTAAAGGCATAGGAATTGTCAACATACTTATAAACGGCACCCAAAGAAAACAGCAGAAATGGCACCATTTAAAACAAATCTAATATTAACCATATTTGATAAACTTCACACTCTTACTCCTCCCTTCAGACTATGAGGTCTGAAATTAGACTTTTGCAGTTCAAACTTCAAACCCAATGGTCAGAATTTTGAAGAGGCAGTTAAATTTTAAACACTCAAGTTCTAAACTTTAGCTGTTCTTTAGAAACGACTATATGTGCACTTCATGAGTTAGAACAAGAAGGGTTGGGTTGTCCACTAATATCCTCACCAAATAGGAAAATGAATCTTTGATCTTGAATTTACATTGTCCGACAAATAGTAAACACGGTTGCAATAAGTTGCACTTTCTCTTCCTATCATAATACATTTCCGCCGTGTTGTCTTCTTCACCTCTAGAATTTCTATAATTTAATTGATGAAAACCAAAATGAAAAATGATAACAGAAATAACACATTCCTATGACAAGCCAGCTAGCAAATAACTAGTGATAGAGTCTGAAGACAAATATGGGGCTCTGGAAGTCTATGAAGTTCTTATCTTCATCCAGTGACTCTATATATATGTCTTCCCGCGGTTCTTCATTCACTCCAGTCTGTGTGGCGTATTCCAAACCCATTTCGTAGTCCACCTGCAACACAAAACAATGAAACCATATAGTAGTTTGTTGATCCAGATCCTTCTTGACGAAATATAGCAATATTAACAAGTTCTACAGAACCATCTCAATTTCCAATTTTACAGCCGCAATCAGGTTAATCCAACCACTTTCTTTGTCAAATTCAAAAGAGGCAAAAACAACATCCAGTCAAGTTGAAGGTAGAAGAATTTGACCATGATGTTATCTATAAACTTCTCTGCTCTAGAATAACATCTATACAGGGATGCATACCTTTTCGACATGCTGAGCAAGCTTTTCTCTGAATGTATCTTTTGTTACTGAATTAACTGAAACTTGTTTTAGTAGGTCAGCATTGTCATCCCTGAAGCGTCTCTTTTTTGATGCATGTGCATTTGTCGTCTGTTTTAGGAGATCATATATAGCAGCGGTAGCACTAGGAATATACCTGCATCCAGCAGAAAAATGGGTATTGAATTTGACTGATGAAACTCAAATTATTATTGTGAGCCTTAAATGATCCAGCTTACTTGCTCAAATTCCGCTTCCTTTCCTGCTGCTCACGAGCATGAATCCTTTTTACAATTTTTGATTTGAGCTGATTGCAGCATTGCTGAATGGCCGTCTGGAACATTGATTCTATTAGCATACTGAAAAATTGCTCAGTGATTTATTAACTGCAGACAATAGAAGTTACCTTGACAGCAGAAGCTATCTCACTTATGTCATCTCCAATATACTCCTTGCCAGTCCCTTTAAAGGGGATTTTGGTGCTAACAATGCTCACAAAGACACCAATCTTGTCTTGTGTTTGGTTGATCTTGTAACTGTTCCAACTAAAAGTGGCATCTTATTACACTGTATGCAGTTTAATTTGCAGCAATTTTCCCACCCTCGCTCAAAAAGGGAAAACCCAACAAAAAGAGGAAAACAAAATAGTATGAGACATAAAAGGAGCATCAAATGAAAAACTATTTTCCCCCCTTTCCAGTGTGGCAAAAACTGGAGACCATAAAAGATTATATCTTCTATAATTATATTCAAAAAAACTTTAAAAAGGAGAAAGCATCTTCTATGAGAGGACTAGTAGAGTTTCTTAGTTTCTTAAAGAATGAGAATTGTGAGCAACTTAATAGGCTTTAAATGCTTTACTTGATTCTCTTCAAAGCAGTCCTGGTAACAACATCAGCACCTTGCTCAAAAAGAAGTGGAATCCGATTAGCAAATCGGAAAATATTCAGCCCCTAAAATATAGTCAGGCATAGTTAGTGCAACAATATGAGATCAAGAAGTTCAGAAGACAAAAAAAAGTTGTAATAATGGGGCTAACACCAACTGATGCATCATCAGGCAATAAGCTAGGAGAAACAACAAAAGTTGTATGGATTAGAAATTTCTAACAGTGACATTTGCTTCTCTTTTCTTCTCTTTCTTTTCGACTGATCGGTTATTAGAAAAAGAAAGGAAACACTAATCATCAATCAAACAGAAGTTCAACATCTATTTATCACACAAATATGAGAAGACCAGAGGATGTGCCCAAAAATTACTTCTTATAGCTCCTAGAGAAGATATCCTTATCACCAGGTGATTCCCTCAAAAGCCTCATCATATGGTAACATCAAGCTCAAAACCGAAGAAAAAGAGTTTGACCATCATATAGTGCTTCCACAATCATTTGATCAGGTTCTTTCAATAAAATCAATCTAGGGGCTGCTCTTGGTTGTACCCGAACCACCAAATGAAAAAAAAGTCATATTGGTTAAACAGTCTCGGTATCCGGGAAATCATTTCAGTATACTGAGCTAATTTATATACTTATCGATATTGGGTTCGGTACTTATCCATACTTCATTTTGATATGTTGTACTTGAGCCGAGGGTCTATCGGAAACAACTTCTCTACCTTCACAAGGTAGAGGTAAAGCTGTGTACATACCACCCTCTCCAGACCCCAGTTGTGAGATTACACTAGGTATGTTGTTGTTGTTGATCAATAATGAGTTCGCTGGTCAAGTATCCCTATTTTTTAACCAAACCAGACCGATATACAGATAAGGGCTAGGGATTCAGGTAGAGCCATTCACCATTTCACCTCAGCACGCATCTCTCAATTCTCTTGCCTCTCCCGTCGCTGTCTCTCTGGCTTGTTGGCAACACCACAACTGGCAATTTGCAGCCAATTCTTTGAATCTTTTGCTTCTAATATCAAAACTGACTTTCTCTTTTGATCTCACTTTCATTTACACAAACACAGCTCAAAGTTTGAACCATGACTTTTCTAGCTACTTCAAGAAATCAAAAACTGAATTTAATTTCATTGAAATCAAAGAAAAACGCCAGATTGGACCTTTTACAAGCTCAAATTCCCTGAAGCGAAAAAACTTCAATTAAAGAAAACCTACTTTGACTAATGCAATACCTCCTGTCAAGAAAATGGAGTAAAAAAGAGAGTACTTTCTTCAGAAAGTGGAAGATACCTTGGAGAAGAAGCACTACAGAGGAGTAAGGCAAAGACCATGGGGAATATTTGCAGCAGAGATTCGTGACCCGAACTGCTTACAAAACCGAACCAACCGATATCTTATTGGTGCAGTTCTTAGGAGAGTGTATCTACAAACCGACAACCAGTTCGCCCAACTGATATATACAAATACCGACCCACCGGACAGATAAGCAGTCCTAAATAAAATCATCTTTAACTAATTATCAAATGCAGATAAAGATGCATTCTGATGGGTCCTTTGCTTCTAACATTGGAGATACAATGTATTGTATAGACACAATCAGTTTCAGGACTAAGCGTACTACGTTCTCTATGTTTTATATACTTTACCATAAGGGAGATTTCTTACTTGTTTAACATCTTTCCCACCAACACTAACTCCAGTTTCCACGATGAATGGATGACCTTCGAATACTTGAGCACTGTACAGAAGACATAGTAGCTTTTAACACTTCTATGATTCGTATTATCCAATCAAAGGATTCATAAAAAAGTATATGAAGAACTTCATATATGATACAACCTTCCTGAAAAGGTAGCAACCATATCTGGGTGCAGCTCCTTTATAATGCCAAGACGTAGGTTATATTCTCCAGCAGGACTTAAAATCTGCAATATGGCTTAGAAATCATATGCACGAGATAACTGGGAATCACCAAAACATTTATAGTTTGATGTTGCTAAACGCAATTGGAAAAGAGGCAAGAACTTCACAAAGAGGAACTTACATCACCACTGGGGTCATCAAATTTGGCTTGACGAAACAACTGATGGATGCGAACAATTTGCTGTGGTGTTAGAGATTTAACTGACATTTTCGGGCTAAAATCTGGACCCATCTCCCCTAGAATGTGAAAGAATATTCTATTTTAGAAATAATGTACAATGACTGAAGGCAACCTTTTAGTTATGTAAGTGAATGAGTAGATATATGCATATAAGTACAAAGGATAGAAACGTTCACTATGATGTGGCTGACAATGGAAATTCCAATATCCATGACGAAAGATTGGTGTATTAATGGTATATGTGATGATAATAAGTATAAGGTTTTCAAGAGAGAACAAAACACAAACCCATCCGAAATGCAACTCTAGCAAGGCTGTGTTCAGTATATCACATGAATTCTCATTACAGTTCCAGAACCAAACTTGAAATATTACAAATGCCAATCAACCTAACAGTAGGAGCATAGTTCTCAACATATTACATATTTCACACGCCTAGCAGCACATGTTAGAAGAATTTCCATAGCCAGAATCAGCCAAACCATAATATTCATGCAACTCACAGTTTCTTGCGAAAATCCCAGCTTATGTTTCAAATTTCGCTTGTGTCCGATAAAGTAAAGTGGCTACCAAGGAACTTAATGCTCAAACTAAGACTACATTTGACCTCATCAAGGTTTTCTCTTACTTTGTTGTGTGGTCTGCATTCTTACACGCCACCAACCATCCATTTAAGTTTTTCCTCTCTACATATTATTTGTTGAAGACATAATATAAGAAAATAAAAGTGTGCTCTCTCTATTAGCTTAAGCTAATAGATGACGTATCACACAAATCAACATGTTATCAAAGCGGGCTAAAGTATTCCATTCGAGTCTCACCGCCGCCAATTATCAAAAGGAACTCCACATGCTTGCCATGAAAAGAATCATGTCCGCACGTGAAGGGACATGTTGAAGGCATAATATTAAGTATGCTTTCAATATCAACTTAACCTTTTAGATGAGGTGGTCACACATTTTAACATTATTCAACTACAACTTGCTACTCAAATAATTCATAATAAGTCTTCTGTAATGAGAACTAAGGAGAAATTTGCCTGGATGCAGAATTTAAAAAGTAATTTGACTTTTGTATCATGTCAGAGATAGCAAAAACAATAATGATTGGAAAGCTTCTTTTTTATAAGGTAAATAAGTAATGATGGAAAGTTAGTGCAATAAAGATGACATCATATTAAATTTAAAATTGGAATAGTGAAAAGAACTTGAATTCTTTAAAGTTCTAGAAGTTGTACAAAGTAATTTCAGAATCCTATTTTGACATAATAAATAGTGATGCCCAAAGAACAGCGAGATCAGAAGTAAGCTATTAGATAGGGTATTCACACTTAGTCCCCGGGCTTACCTTTATTAAAGAAATCGTGTCAAACATTTTAGGACGTCATGAAATAGTAAGAGTGTCATATAAATTAAAATGGAAGAGTATTACATCTGGGTTTATCAATCTTTAGCTATGAGAAGAGCATCTATTTATTTTTTTGTTGTACATGATTAATGATACCCAATAAAGCAGAAAAGAAAACAAGAAATTTTTGTTCATTGTGTTTAAGAAGGCTTAGTTCACTGTATGATTTAAATTCAAAATTTTAACTTAACACCAGGATAAATAGGCTACATCTCTTGCCTCAAAGAGGAAGCACCATACTATGGTGATGGCTACAAAAGATACTGGGAACACTATAACACCTACATCCATCAGAATGTGTGCAAGACGAATTCAAATATTCCAAAAAACTTGAGACCTAATGTTAGACTATACGATGTTCAGATTTCTTGAATTCAGCTTCATTTAACCATTCAATTTAACTTTACAGGATACTTTCTTTCCAATCTATTTTTCCAACCATCTAATGATATTTTTCCACAACTTCAAATATTTTGTACAAATCAACTTAGAGTTTTACATATAGGTCCTGTCAAGCTTGAAGGAAGGAGTATAAAGATATCTAAAAAGATTTTAAAAAAAAGAGAGTTTGCATTGTGATTATAAAATTGAACGGAAGGATTTTAATTGTGTCCGAATTGTCGATTATCGAAGATTTCATTCTCAATTTTTGCTACAACCAAAGGGAACCACAGCAAATAGGTTTATCAGAAACATTGGAGTTCCATATAAAAAGCCAATTTTTAAAACAAAATCTCCATGCATAAAAAGCAAATTTACCTTATGCTGGTCTAATATAAGGTATGGTCTAATAGTGTAAATCCCCTTAAGTTTCGGTCTCTCGGATATATATTTAGGTTAATTACGAACTTTAACAACATGCCTAAAATACCCCCGAGGTGTGTGTGGACCCAGCAGTCTGGTCCTTGTAGTATGTTAAGTAGGTTATTGTGTAGGTTGGAGGTGGTTTGGAGTGGTAGAAAGGTCGAGGGAAACAAGACATGGAAGACGACACCCTAAGTCGCACAAGGTCTAACTTCCAAAGACTACCACTCTCAATGTATAACGAATTTGGATATGGTTAAGATATGAAAAAATGGAGTCGTTGAAGTCTAGTTCCCAATGATTCAAACGGTTCGTCATTTGAATATTCCTACCAAAAGTTATGGACATTTTACTAAAAATTGTCCTTCAGAAATTTCATGTGTGCGCATGGAGCAAGGCACGCCACCAGGTTCAGAACACTGCCATGCATGCGCCTAGGGAGGGCCTAAATGCATGCATGGATTTCTGCACTCAAAAGTGCTGAAAACTTCGGGCATGTATGCGGTTAGGGACAGGCCTTGGATGCACACATGGCCATCAGTCCCAGCACTATAAATACTCCCTAAGTCGGGGAGAGAGTGAACCAAGGATTTTTGGGGCTTGGAGTGTTCAAGAGGGAGAAAGACACAACCTCCACCATAAATATTTTCCAAGGTGAGTATTTAATGGATATTTATGGTAGATTCCACCTACTTGATTCATGTATTAACTCAAAAATGCATTGAAATCTTTAGAAATTCAAAAATCCTTCAAGAACACTTTGAAGAGGAGAGGTAATCTCACTACCCAAATCTCATTTGTTAATCTCATTTGTTGTGTGTAAATACATTTATAAAGGGTACTGTTGAGTGGAAATAAAGTAACCCTGAAAATGAGTCTTGGGAAAGAGATGATGAATATTAACCTACTTAAATATGAGTTGGATAATTGTTCTAATGGCCCTAATAGATTGAAAGTACCATGTTTGGGTAATAAATGAACTTTAACTACGAGAGTAAAGGAAAGAAAGGGAATTGGTTGGCTTGGGTCTATTGTGAGCCCTAATAGTTTATATTAAAGTTGTTTGCATGGTTATTGATAGAATTCGATATTAAACAATGTAAAAAGACATTAATTGGATGTCTTGAGCGACATGGGGTTGTTTGGAAGGCAAGGACAAGGTAAGTTAAATTATACCGTCCATTAAGGATTTATTCATGAAAAATCATGATTCCATATTGCACATAAATGGTTTATAAAGTTAGTATGTGTTTGTAGGAGCGAGTGAACCATACCTTGCGTTATTTTAAAGCTATAAATTGTTTTTTGCTATCTCATGATATTGTTTATGTATGTATTGTTACGTTTGGTCAAGTTATGACTTTTATTGAAAGATACTACTTCATTGTCCAAGTCTTATTTGATTTGAAGTGTACAAAACATTGTTGAACATTAGAACGCGTCTATGATTTGATTTTCAACTTAATGGATTGCTTTCATAGTATAATTGTTATATTGAAGCCAAATAGGCTAAATTGGTCTCAATGTGATGGTTTGAGGCCATGAGTGATATTTACCCATAGAATTTAATTATAAGCCATATGGGCTAAACATTAGAATTGTACAAAGGACACAAAGGTCATGTCGTTTAAACAAACATTAAGAGAACCATAGTAACTTCCGACCATAAACCACACATGCCGGTGTGTGTTATCCATCCATAGAGACATTTTATTATGCTAGCAACATCTCCAATAACCTACGACACTAGGTGAGGCGGTACTATTGACCGAGTGAAGGTCAACTCATAGATATCAATCATTGACACTGACAGTATCTAATGGAACTCCCACTAAAGTACTAATGTTATTGTAATTGTCAAAGGATTTACACCACTTACAAATGTTCATACAATGATCTGAAATGTTTACTGCTTCCTATAAATGCATTATTGAAATATCATGTTTATGTATCCCCAAGTGTCGCTCCAACCTTATTGGAAGGAGTTAATAAATAATACTTAAGCGGTATAAAGTGTACTCAGCTTGAGAGGACATTTTTGGTTTGACTAATGCAAATAATATTGCACATGGTGGTGGCGAGATGTGCTAGGTTGTTGCCATCCCTTACATTGCTTTTGTTGGAGGGCCCCACTCCTCTTAATGAGGTTCTAGTTCATAGACATTTATTTTTTAAACGAGCCAGGGGACTTGTACCGCCATCATTCTTATGTACGACTTCAGAGGTCCTATGACATGTACTATGGAAGGTCTAGCTACGTGCATAAGACATGATAGTGATATGTATAATCTACTTTGATTCCGCACACTGTTTTGATACTTAAGAACTTCATCAATTTAATTGAATTCGAATCATGTTCCATAGACGAAGATGGCAGACATACTTTCATGAACTTTTGAATGAAGGAGACAGAGACATCGTGTTTGGTGATTTGGAGAACTTAGAAAGTCGGCGGGATTTTGGATACTGTAGGTGTATCGAGGTTGAGGAGGTGAAGGGTGATATGCGTAAGATGAGCAGGGGTAGAGCGACCAGACCAGATGAGATTCCGGTAGAGTTTTGGAAGAGCATAGAAGGGCAGGTCTGGATTGGTGGTTAACTGGGTTGTTTAATGTCATCTTTAAGATATATGCCCAACAAATGGTGGTGGAGTAGAATGACTCTGTTGTACAAGAACAAGGATGACATCTAGAACTGCAACAATCACAGGAGTATCAAGCTGCTAAGTCACACCATGAAAGTTTGGGAGAAGGTGGTGGAGTTGAGAGTGAGGAGGGGTGTGTCCATTTCATAACCACTTCGAATTTAGGCCGGGACGTTCAACTACTGAAGCCATTCATCTTGTGAGAAGACTGGTGGAGAAATACAGGGAAAGGAAAAGGGACTTACATATGGTGTTCATTGACCTCGAAAAGGCCTAAAACAAAGTCCCGAGAGAAGTCCTTTGGAGATGCTTGAAGTTTAAAAGTGTACAGATGGCTTATATTAAGGCGATAAAGGACATGTATGATGGAGCCAAGACTCGAGTGAGAACACCGGGGGGAGAGTCGGAGCACTTCCCAATCGAGATGGGGTTGCACCAAGGATCAGCGCTTAGCCCGTTTCTATTTGCCTTGGTGATGGATAACTTTTGAAGCGTCATATTCAGGGTAAGGTGCCTTGGTTTATGTTATTTGCAGATGACATTGTTTTGATTGAGGAGACTCGCAGCGGAGTTAACGATAGGTTGGAGGTATGGAGACAGACTCTGGAGTCTAAAGGGTTTAAGTTGAACAGGACCAAAACAGAGTATTTGGAGTGTAAGTTCAGTGATGCGACGCATGAGGCAGGCGTAGAAGTGAGACTTGATACACAAGTTGTCCACAAGAGCGAAAGATTTAAGTATCTTGGGTCTTTGATCCAATGAAACGGGGAGACCGATGATGATGTCACACATCGTATTGGTGCGGCATGGATGAAGCGGAAGCTCGCATCTGGAGTCTTTTGTGATAAGAAGGTACCACCAAAACTTAAAGGTAAGTTCTATAGAGTGGTGGTTAGATCGCTTTGTTGTATGGGACGGAGTGTTGTCCAGTCAAGAACTCCCACGTTCAGAACATACAAATGGTGGAAATGAGGATGTTGAGATGGATGTGTGGGCATACTAGAGGCGATAGGACTAGGAATGAGTATATCCGGGACAAAGTGGGAGTGGCCTCCGTGGTGGACAAGATGAGGGAAGGGAGATTAAGATGGTCTGGGCATGTGAAAAAGAGATGTGCAGATGCCCCAGTGAAGAGATTTGAGAGGTTGGATATAGTGGGAACGAGGAGAGGCAAAGGTAGGCGGAGGAAATGTTAGGGAGAGGTGATTAGACAGGATATAGCGCATCTTCAGCTTACCGAGGACATGACCTTAGATAGGAGGGTGTGTAGGTCGCGGATAAGGGTAGAAGGTTAGTAGATAGTCGAGCGTTGTCTTAGTATTAACCTATTCTTGTAGTCTTTAGTTTGGTGGTAGTCTAGAGCACCGAGTCTGTCATAGTATTAGCCTATTCATGTAGTCTTTGGCTTTTGTATCTATTATCATCTGTTGTTTACTATGTTTAGGTGGTCGCACCTTATTGTTTATGTTAAGGTTCCGCCCTGCTTTCCTATTAGTTGTCATGTTTTTCTTTACTACCGTTTTTTCCCTTTCCATTACTACTTTGATTTGCTTCACTTGAGCCGAGAGTCTTTCAAAAACAACCGTTCTACCCCCAAAAAGTAGAGGTAAGATCAGCATACACTCTACCTTCCCAGGACCCCACTTTGTGGGATTTCACTAGGTATGTTGTTGTTCCATAGTTTCAAATTTTCTCCAATAATAATGTCTTCCATTCTTACTCTCCACCACCCATAATTTTTTTGAAAAGGTAAAATTTGTATATATTGACTAAAAACAGTGCATAGGTTGTACTGAAAACCATATTTACAACATAGCAAAAAACAAGAAAACCTGATCCAAAATCCTAACAAGGGCCAAGGATATCATGATAGAATCAATGTCTTCTTGGTATATATGTGTGCACCAGAAGCAAAAGAGTTTCACACAATTCAGTTTGATACAATTCAGTTTGATCTTATGTGTTTCATTGTTGTTGTCTTCAAAACACAAAGAGTTTCTTTCTTTACCTAGAGTTTCTTTCCAATCCTCCATCTATCTTTGTCAACAGCTCCTATTCCAACCTCCTCCCAGCTATAAAGCAAACGAGTAATCTTGCTTGACATTACCCAAGCAATTCCTCTAAAATTAACAAATATCCTCCACAGTTGGATTGTTATCTTACAATGTAAAAATAAATGGTTAAATGTCTCAGCCTCTTCACCACAAATATCCACCACCCATAATATGTGTCATTAAAACATGGTGGTATTGTAATTGATTGGCCTTCTTGGACTCCAGGAGGTGCAACCATTGTCAATCTTTCAAGGTGCTAGATTTATTGAAAGATCTAGCTCTGATACTACTTGTTAGTTTCGTTGCGTCATAAGAACTCAAAGAACTAGGTTCTCTGAGTAACTATGCAAGAAAGTAAATTCCGGAAATAAATCAACACAAGAATTTTACATGAAAAACTCCTTGCTCAAGAGAGTGAAAAATCATGACTACCTTGTGTAGGACTTTTCCCTATCCCTTCCACTAAACTCGAGCTCAACTCCAAAATAGGTTTACAACCGCCCTTGTAACACCTACACGAACTGTTCCAAACAGTTCCTCCTCTACCCTCTTAATCTTCAATGACCCCATTCTAGTCAATGAAGTCCCATACGATAAAGTATAAACAAGACAACACCTACTACAATCTAAAAGAAAGTAATGAAGACCTTGTCTTGGAACCATGCTAAGAAACTAGCTATTAACGAAGGGCCTGTTTGGGTTGGCTTATTTTAAGTACTTTTAAGCCAAAATAGCTTTTAGACACTTTTGGAGTGTTGGGGTAAAATAAAAAAGTGCTTTTAAGCACTTATTTTTAAGCTAAAAAGGCAAAAATAAGCCAAAAGCCATAAGTTAAAATTCCTAACTTATGACTTTTGACTTATAAGCCAAAAGCTATAAGCCCATCCAAACACCCACTAAAGAACAATATAGATAAAACTTGATAGGAACAAGTTCTTTGTTAAAACATCAGTTTCTTCTTTGAGACTCTTCGTGCAGAACTGAGAACACTCTAAGGACTCTGTCTTTAGGTGCGGTTGAACTCCAAAGGTTGGTTGACGTGTTGTATATATAGGAGTAGTTCGCCACCTCCAGTTCTCTCTTCTAAGTTAGATTTGATTCAAGACTTGCCAAGAATCCAATCTAATTTGACTTGGTCTTCCTCCTGTTGACGCGCATTAGGCTTCTTTGTCTCCTTGTTGAAACTGATTTCATGTGCAAGTTTATGGTAACTTTCCTTGTATAGCTTTCTCGTACCTTGTTTGAATTGAACTCCTATATTACAATTCTAACAGGAAATTTGGTGCACACATGAACAGTCGCAATTTTCTATCTTTGATAGTCTCCTTCTCTGCTCAGAGAAACAGGTTCTCTGATAAGTTCCTCTGGCAGTATTGCATGTATATTCACTTCTTTTTGGAGATCTGTGAGGACCTAGTTCTTGATACTTCAATTTCATTCTTCCGCATATGAATGTCACTTGTACACAGTTTGTCAATCATCAAAACTTCATCATAGTTTCAAAAGATCTTGAATGTATATCAAGAGATCATTGTGCTTCAACAAGCATTATTAAGCATCATTTTAAGTAGATGCTCCACAAGATTGATATTTAACATGTGGCCCTGGAGCCTTATCTCTTATTGAATCTTTCATCAAGCTTCCCAACATTCTCGAAGTATTTGTGATTATATTGTCCATCGTAGTTAATTATAACCTTTACTCTTGGATAACCATCCACAAATAGATGATCGATATTAGTTTAATCAAAATGACATATAATCATAAGTTCTTAGGGGATGGACACTCTATTTATGATTGTATTACTCGCCAACCACGTATACTTGCGTGTGCAGTGGACCCATCCCAATTTTTGGCATCGTGGCAGGGTCTTACAAATTAGCTTTTCAGTTACATTAGACTTTTATTGTCATTTGTTAGAGTTAACTATTTGTTTTTTTGCATGTGTTATCTCAAGAACCACCAAGTTGGCACAAAATGCAAACAGAGTCGTGATTTGAGGTGGCGAGGACCAACATTAAGAATATGACACAGGCCATCGTTAAGCCTGAACTAACGGTGCAATTCAAGCTTAAGAAGATTATGCAACTGGTCCAACCACATGTCCAGTTCATGGGTAAACCACAAGAAGATTCTGGAGATTACAAATACATATAACTTCACGTGTGTTGCTCTAGATTACATCTGCGGTCCGCCTTACATTATTCTCGTTTTCACTGCTTGGGGACCCAATTATCAAATGTTTTATGGAATATTGTATTGCATTGTTCATGAATGGATAAAAAGTCATTGTGGTTTGCTCGATTTTAGTTTAAGGCATTGGGTGTCAGTCACACGTGTACCCCTAAATTGGGATGTGACATTAAGGACAAATTTATATCTTTTCCAACTCCATTGAGTTGGTGAGCAGTAACCACTATAACAAACATTTGACTAATAGTGGCTGAATAGAATGCAAACAATAGAGAAACTGTTCTCCATGGTCAATAATCCATAGAGCACATATGTCATCTTGACTAGACACCCTTGACTGCTAACTAATTTTATTTTATCAAGGGATCTCACACGGATGAATGCAATCAGTTTCAAGTTCTCACCGATTAAACGTTCTGCATGAGACTTCCCAATGTTTACAAATTCATGCTGAAGGAACTGCAAAAGAGTCTGTTTTGATGTTTCCGTTATAAGCCGTTTGATAAGAAGTATATCCACAGCGGATGGATGGTACTTGGTCTCAAGAGGAACTGGAGGCATTATGTCTGTTCTTCTGGTGAACCTTATTGTCACATTTTTCCTACGATCAATTCAAAACTAAAGTGAAACCGAAGAAATGTAGCACATATTTTACGAACTCAAACTAGTGGATGTGCTTGTAGCTTGCACAAACAAATTAATTCAAAAAAGGGGGAAAGAGAAGGGAGGGTGGAGTAATGGAGATAGAGAGAATACTCAGGAGAATCTGATACAAATTGGAAAAGGAATTGGGCATAGGGCGTGATGACAGCCATTTGTCGCATATAATGCAATATTTTGGACTGTAAAGACAGAAAGAAAAGATCAGTTTTCAGAAATATAGAAGGTGAATTATTTGATTAAGTTTGATTTTCAACGCATGAATGAGGTGAAACTTGAGAGAACATCTGTCACAACTATTCAAGAACTACATACTCGGTACGTTGTCCAGTTCCCTTCAATAACAATCTGGATTTCAGCACCATGCCACCGTTCTTTGTTTTCCCCTTTTTCATGCACATGAATGTGAGGAACATTCCTGAAAAAGAAGGCGCAATACAGTGATATACCTTTGGAAAACAAAAACAACATAATCTAGTGTTACCATGCATTCTGAAATATAGCTTTCTATTTCTAAGTCATCTCATACTTGTTAATATCAATATCCAGCCTACAGAATGAGGTATAATTTTGGCTCTTCATGGAAGATGTAATTTCAATGGGAAGCCCTGTACTCATCTTGGACCAAATCAATGCCTGTAGAAATGAGAGAAAAAGATAAAACCTTAAATTATGGTACATGCTGACATCCATTGAAGTCTGGATGAGCACAACAACAATGGAAAGAAGAATTGCAGGCTAAAATGACTGGAAGGAGCACTCTAACAATACGAAAATATTCTCTTATTTCAGAGAAATAATTCACCACCCTCACAACCACCTCCTAAAACAGAGAACAGAAACAAGGCAGGGAATATACCATAAACAACTAAGACGCTAAAATGTAGAATCAGAAGAAACTGAAGATCAACAATAACATAAAAGAACGTCAGATGATCAGCTCAAGACCAATTGCTGAACCTACCATCTTTGCGCCAAGACCAAATTTCCCACGTGTCTGTTTCAATCCATACTTTGTTCCAGACAAAACTGCAGAAGCACACTTTCTTAGAAAAAGGATCATGTGCAGTAATACAGAGTTACAAGAATCAAAGATTTCCACTTGGATCTACGACAATCTTAGGAAAATATGTCCTAATAACTACACTAGAGAACCACTCTAAAACACCTTTGTTCCTCCCAATTGAAGGTCAAGAAAAAACAAAAGAAGTTAGAACATAAGAAAAAGCAGGAACATGCAAAAGTTTCCACCAGTAAAATAACTGGAAATGGCAATCACATCAAACCTCGTCCAAACATATTTGGGATATCATCATGTGGCATTCCTCTTCCATTATCCTATATTAGAAACGAAGTACAGAAATTAAAGTCTTTCAGGGAAGAATAATCTCCCACTAACTTGCCAAATTGATTTAATTCAACAATGTACTTTTGTTGTCTTGCATACTGAGAACAGAGTCAGCATATAGAAGAACAAAGAGAAACAGATCATACCTTGCATGTCACCCTATAATACGATGCCTCCCTACCCTTAGCTGCCTTTGTAGCTGCAGTGTCTTTTACTTTCTTCCCAAGAGCAGCATTCTTTGCTTGAATCTCTAGAAGCCGAGCTTCCTTGGCAAGTCTTTTCTAGAGCACAATAGATAGAAAAATATTTCACTAGTAAAATTTGCTAAATGTCAAACAGTCAGCATAAGATGTAAATCACAATGCCATCTAAGTGGGAGTAAATCACTGATTACACACCTCACGAGCTTTTGCTGTCTCAAAATCATCATATAGGGCTTCATCTCTTCGTTCATGGTCAGCCAGACCAATCATGGAATTAAATTTACTTCTGCCAATCTCTTCACTACATAATCAAAACAAAAACAAAAACAAAGCTTTGAAGAGAGGTTCCCCATTAATGAATCTATGTTAGCTCATTGAAGTAGTTATTAAAATAGACAAAAATAATCACTTACATGGTTATCTCTACAACTGGAAGTTCAGAGATGGATTCAGCAGAATCAAGTGCATTTTCAACAAGTTCTCTCACAGTAGTGTAAAGACATTTCCCAGGCTGAAAAAATGAAGAAAGAACAGCTTGATTTACAGTACATTTAGTGTATCACTGTTGAAGTAAGTTCCACCTCATGAAAATCTTGAGCTATTATAAAGGGAGAGCCTATTTCATTTAATGCCTTCAACATGCCCTTCAATGTGGTCAATTTTTTTGGTTGGCTAATGGCAACAATGTTTGACCTTAAAAACCTCCACTTACTCTACTATCATTATGAATATAGGAACATCTCTTAAAAAGGGGTATAACAATTAATTGATGAGTTATCAACAGTCTGATTTTATGCTAACCTCAGGGCCTATGGAGGTTATTTTTTCAACCTTTTCTCAAGTAAAGGCACCTAAATTTTACTTAATTTTGAGGTACTAGCTTCTTCTATCCAACATAACGGCTATTAACCAAGAGCAATATTAACTTTACTTTATCTAAAAAAATTAACAAAGCAATATTTTCTTAAAAACTAAAAATTCAATTTATACTTCTATGAAGACCATGCAACTTTGTTTCTCTTTTTTGCAATTATCCTTTGTTTGGATTCATTTTTCTTTTCCACAAATCTTTTTGTGTTCCTGCATTTTTTTATTCTGCTTCTCTATCAAGCTATTTCTCCTGGAACATCTCTAATATTTCTCTCAGTTCAGATTTGATCCAAGTTTTCACATTGAGGAGAGCAATTTTTTCTGTAAGTAAAACCTGAATTCACTTAACATGATTAACAGTCACTGTAAGAAAAGGTTGACTTAACGTTTTTAATAAGTAATAATGCAACTATTGAGCATTTAGACTTGGCAAAGTTTCCATTTGTATAAATGACATGCATCTTGCTTCAGTGCAGTATATACCTCAACATTGCAGCTTAGATAATCACAACTTTAGTTACAGATAATATATCACTCAAATGCCAAAAAGACAATATTACTTCATTGACATCCTTAATCATCAAACTAATGTGCAATTGCACAAAACAATTTGAGATTATAACATTAGAAAAAATTAAAATTACAGAGACATCCTAAGCATATAAGAAACTCACATTGTCAAAACCCGCAATGTTCTTGTTATCTGCAAAGAACTCAGCGGGAGACTCTGCACAAATTTAAAACACAAAACGAAAATTAAGCTCAGCAGTTTCGCCTAGACCCAACTTATGGCTAAAAGAATTGTGCTTAACAACATAAATAGATATATATATATATATATGAGAGAGAGAGAGAGAACAAACTCTGTTTGAGAATGCTATCTTTGGGTTTTCGAGGGGTTTTTGATTTGCCCTTCTTCGGTATTTCTGGACTCTCACTGCTTCCTCCAGTCTCCATTTCAGCTGATTAAAAAGAATTTGAACTAGGGTTGTAGTTAAACTTCAAAATCAGCTAGGGTTTTATTTCACTTTTTTAAGCTTTACACTCAGTGTTCATTTGGGAAGTATACATATCACTGGTATACGAATCTCCATTGATAGTCTTTTTCTCGACTTTGTTAATTAGAAAGTGAGAACTAATCGGGTCAAATTTCGGATGCCCGTAATGGAATGGGGCTTGACCCGATAGTCGTGGTACCAATGACATTGATACACGAAATTTCCCGCCTTCATTAGGGGTAGATAATTTGTTTTTTTCTTTTTTTTTCTTCTTCGCACATTTTATTATTATACTAGTTAAAAAATGTTCGTGCTCGGCACGGGCCCAACAAATATTATTTTAATTTGTTTGTCTCACTTTTTTTAATTCGTTTAAATTGTTAATTATTATGATTTATAATACTTTTTACGTCATTTTTGAATAATATATGTTACTTTTTATATTTCAATTTATGTGGCACTGATAAAAATTTCAAAGTCAATCAAGTTTTTTTATGCCTTTCAAATAGTTTAAATCGTTAATTATACAATTACAAATATAAAATATGCTATTTAAATTTTATTGGCTATACAATTATAAATGTAAAATATGCTATTTAAATTTAGTTGACGAATTGGTAAAGTAGATTTAAAAAAAAAATTGATAGAATAAATTAAAATAAATTAAATGATGGAAATGAATTTGTACGTGGACCTGCATGTCAAATGGGCAGTATAACAAAAAGAGCAAAGTAAACCCACATATGCTCAAGTATATTGAGGAATTAAATAAAATTTATTTGATTATTTTGTCTAATTAAAATATTGTACATAGACAACATCATAATGTACAATATAGTTAAAGTAAGATAATTCAGTAAAATGTCAGAAATACCCTTCAACTAAAGGTTAATTATGGAAAGCACACATATTAAAGAGTTGTGTGTTTTCTTTTTTATTAGATATAAAATAAAAGAAATTTTAAACTTGTTATGTTACAATTTAAATGAAGTGAAATAAGAGAACTGGACAAGAAATTTGTAAAGAATTGCAATTCTTCTTCTTTTTGGTGTCTTGAGTAGGTTAGGAAGACTTTTTTTACATGAAAGAAATGTGTATTGAAAGAATTTTAAAATCTAGTTATAATTACAAAAAAATTCAAATATTTATGAATATCCTCTGCAAGATAGATTCACAATTTGGACCTGCTATGTGAAGACATTCATAATGAAGATGTCAGCAAGATAGATTCACAATTTGGACCTGCTATTTGAAGACATTCATAATGAAGATGATTTCACAGTATTTCCTTGAATATTTAGTAGTAATAGATTGTGAGTTATGTTAAAATTTTATTAAGAAAAAAAAATCACGTGAAAAAAAAATAAAAAAAAGAATATATATATATATCTAATAATATACGTTGTAATTGCCTCAATAGTAACTTATCATGAAAATCAAATGAGATAAAATATTGATTAAGGAAAAAAAAATATAATGTGTATTTTACTCACTTTAATGAAAATATTATGTAATGTCTGAAAGCTGATGCATTTCAATCTTATATACCAACTTCTTAAATGTTGAGATTGATAATATTTTGATAAACAGATTCGTTGAATTATCACTTGAATGAACTGTTTGAACATTTATATCACCATTTTTTTGAAGATTTTTTTTTTAGTGAAATATATTTTGTTTTATATCTTTTTGGTGTGTTCTCCTTTTAGTTGAGCTATATATGCAATCAAAGACAAATCTAAGATTTAAACGTAGAGGGAGACACCAATATCTTTAACATAAATATGTTAATTACTAAAAGCAACAAGTCACTCGTACTTTCATGAAAATAATCATTTTAAAATAATTTTTTATACAATAGAAGAGAGGGTTTCAACATGTTAACTTGATGTCAAAAAATATAAAAATAAAAATATTTTTATCATTTAAGTCTTATTAAAAGTTGATATGTATTAAAGCTATGTGTCTTACTATTACAACTGAATAGACACATAGCAAATTCATTTTCAAAATTAAATTTTTATCCAGCTCTAAAATTTTCTACATCTTTCATGACCGCTTGAGTAATACTCTTTATCTCTTCTTTCTTTTCTGGTAAAATGAAAAGCCAGGTAATCGTCCTTTACTTCTTCTCTGTTTGTGGTGGTGTTGTCGATAATGTTTATTTGGGTTCTAGCAGGCATATTTTTTGCTAATAATTGTGATATTTTTTATTCTTCTATTTGTAGATCGAGTCTTATTTATTAAGAACCATAAATAATTGCTGATCTCATGGGGGTTATAATAAATAATAAAAAAAGAGATCAAAAGGTTGGTAGGATTTTATTTATTGAGCTTGATCTTTGGGGCTAATTACATAGTTGATTGTTATTTTAGTTTCAATATTTCTATCAATACTTTGCTAATATGAACTCTTAATTACTTTTTAGAAGTTCATTAAAGATCCAATTAAGAACATAATATGTTGTTCAACATCTTTTTTTTATTTAATCAATAAATTAACTTTCTGTGCTAAAAAAATAAGATTTCGTATATAGTAGAATTGTAGCCTATTTTTAATGGGGTGTTTAAGAATTTTAATTTTTTTTGTTCTTGTTTGTGGTTGTAGATTTTGTGAAGAAGCTATATTTACTTTTAAGAGCTCAAGATAACATAGCAGTTTTGTAGCGTTTCAACACTGAGGTACACGGCTACTGTTTTTATTTTTTGCTAATTCGTTATTTGAAGTTTCACTAATTTGAATTTATATACAAAAATCTCACTTTAAAGGTAGAGGCTTCCTACTAAAAACGAAAAGTTAAACTTTCATCTCTTTAATTTTATTTTAAATTTTTTATGAAAAAATAAAGATCTTTATCCAGTGTAAAAAAAGGGATAAAAGGGTAGAAGAAAGAAAGCTACACAAGCAAGAAGAAGGTTATGACAACGAACAAAATCTAAAGAATGTTAGAGTTTTAGAACCGGATAAAAAGCAAAAGTGAAAAGTAATATACATCGTGTCTATTGAGTTTCAAAATAGAAGACAAATATAGTAAAATAGATTAAAAGTCCAATATGTCGTTATTTGAATTTGAATGTCAAAAATTGGCATGTTGAGGTGAGCTAGAATACTCCGCTGAGGAAGGATCGAGAAGCTATATTAGACATGCAAATGAAATAATCCAGATTAGAAAACTAAAGAAAAATCACAACTTATTTGTGTTTTTTCTTCTCTATGATTGTAGTTTTTGCGTCCTGCCTCTGTGTTTGTATGGTTGTATAATATCTCAATTAGCATGTAATGTTTCTCTTATCAAGATTAAATTTGTTCATCTCAGTCAAAATAATCTTTTGCTTATATGAACAACTGCGAGAAAAAAAAGTGTGAAGAAATTATTATTTGCTGAAAGATTTAATTCTTTTTATTTTGTGTTCGCGAACTGTAGAAATTCCTCCCCCTCCCTTTACTTTTGCGTAAATGATGAGAAATGCACAATTTCAATTATTTCATTTATGAAATAAAAGAAGAAAAATTTCTAGGAACTCTTTTCATATCCCTGTGGATAAAGTTGAGCAGATTTTTTCGCTAACGAATTTTGATTAATGTGAAAGAGGAGACCGGGTGAGTGTCGTGAAAAATTACAGAAAAGATGAGAACAAGCAGTCAGCTTTCATCTAGTTTGACAGTGATTGTGGTGGCTACAGAAAAAACTTAATTGTTTATTAGGTATTTATCTTTTTTACCTAAGTTTTTCAATTTTAGTAAAAAATTATAGAAGAACTTGATAGGCCCAGCTATTATGTTCAGGAAAATGTATTCTTCTTGATGCTTATCTATGATATCGTATCTTACTTGATCTTTTATCGGGTTTTGCATTTGTTGTCCACCCATTTGATACTGAAAAAGATTTTAAGCTGCTCAATGATCTGATGTTGTCTGTTTATCGCTTATCCGTAGGTGCTCACGAAAGATATACTAAATTTCTACTCTAAGGTTCTCCCTATACCAAGTATGATATTGATAGATGCAATATTGATCTACTAATAGCTTTACTAACAAACTTGTCTACTTAATTATTTGTTTCTCCTGAAAAGTAAATTTGGCTTTAGCTTTACTTGCACATGACTTGTACCATCACTTTCTATTCCCAGGTAAACAATAGAAAGATCTGCACTTCTATGTTAAACGTGACTATAATAATAGTCAGAACTGTTGATGTAATGTATTTTTCTCTTTAGTATCAGCAATTTTGCAGAAGTGCTGCTCTTATTTCTTTTTTTTGATTGGTAAGTGCTGTTCTTAATTTTGAAGATGTAAAATAAATGAATATAGTCAAAATCATTACATTGATTTTAGAACCAATGGTTTGTATATCTTTTTACTTTGCTTAACGGCTAGTTTTTTCCGACCACCGGAGGTGCACCACCACCCCTTGCCGGAATCCGGCAAGAACCAGATCTGCCACCTCTCTTCTTCTCCATCTTTCCCCTCTAGCTTACAGCTCACTCAGCTCGCTCACCCCCACCAGAAACTAGCCACTACACCGCCTCACTTTCCCCCATTTTTTCCGGTGAACAAAACCATTAGACCCACCAACGAGCTCTAAGCTCCGTCAAACCAGCGAGCAGCCACGAACAGCCACCCTCGCCCCCTCGTCATCTCCGACGAACCCATCGGAACACTACCCAACGCCATCCTCCACCTCACTGTTCTCTCACTCCCCTCACCGCTGCCAACGACGAGCTTCACCGTCTGGTCGATCCGAGTCTTGATCTTGCTCTCTTTCTCTCTTTTCTTTGTGTTTCTTGTGTATCTTCTCCTTGCAGGTCCTTTGTAACCTCAGATCCGGCTCAATTTCCGGCGTCCACCGAGCTTCCGACGACCACCAAGATTCCGGCGAACAAGAAGATTCCGGCGACCAATTTCGACACCCCATCTTGCCGGAATCCAACCACTATAGCAAGCAGACCGTTCTTCTCTCCTCACAACTTGACCCCGGTGACTTCTATCCCTAGGCTTTATTTTCGTCCTCAGTTTTTTATCGCATTCTTGATAGCCTATTTAGGTTGACATTGCTGTCATTGCTTTAACACTCGCTGTCTAGTTTTACATTTTATATTGATTTTGACGTGTAGTGTATTCGGGAAGCAAATTATTGGCTCTATATCGTGTTTGGTAGTGTAGTTCCTGTCTCTTGTACCTTATTTTGCTTTTCTTGGCATATAGTTGTTTAGTATAGAGTAGTTGGTGGAGTTGATTTATCCTTGATTATAGCGCACATTTTAGTGGCTTTGGTGAATGATGGTCGAGTAGGGTCATGTCATCGGTCGCACTCGGGTTTGGGGGCAGGGTCGGGGGTGGGGCCGGGGGCGGGGGCGAGGGAAAGGGGAGGTAAGGGGGTTAAGGGAGCATCTAGGTTGAGAATAGGGTCTTGGAACATAGGGACTTTATCCGGAAAGTCCATAGAGCTAGTGAAGGTTCTAAGGAAGAGGAGGATTAGCATAGCGTGTGTCCAGGAGACTAAATGGGTGGGCACTAAGGCGCGAGAGGTAGACGGGTATAAGTTGTGGTACTCAGGAGGTGTGAGGAATAGGAATGGGGTAGGTATCCTAGTGGATGAGGAGTTGAGAGAGCAAGTGGTGGAGGTTAGGAGGGTCAACGATAGGTTGATGACAATTAAGTTAGTCCTTGGAGGGTCTACTTTGAACATTATTAGTGCGTACGCACCACAAGCGGGCTTGGATGAGGAGGAGAAGAAACGCTTTTGGGAGGTTTTGGACGAGGTAGTGGGAGGTTTGCCTGATACTGAGAAGCTTTTCATTGGAGGAGATTTCAATGGGCACATCGGGGCATCTTCGAGGGGTTATGACGATGTGCATGGAGGCTTTGGTTTCGGGGATAGGAATGAAGGGGGTGCCGCACTCTTGGATTTCGCTAGAGCCTTTGGGTTGAGAGTAGCTAACTCTAGTTTCCCGAAGAAAGAGGAGCACCTGGTTTCCTTCCGTAGTTCGGTGGCCAAGACTCAGATAGACTTTTTGCTCCTTAGGACAGGTTATAAAGGTCTTTGTAAAGACTGTAAGGTTATCCCAAGTGAGAATCTTTCGACCCAACATAGACTCTTAGTGATGGATTTAGAGATCATGAAGGAGAAAAAGAAGCGAATTGTGAATGACCGGCCTAGGATTAAATGGGGTAGCCTGACTATGGCCAGTGCACTGGAAATAGGGGAGAAGCTGTTGACTAGGGGGGCTTGGGGGAGTAGTGGGGATGTGGATAATATGTGGGATACGACCGCTAGTTGCATAAGGGAGACGGCTAGAGAGGTGTTGGGCGTCTCAAGAGGTCGTTCTGGCAAGCATCGAGGGGACTGGTGGTGGAATGGAGAAGTAAAAAGAAAGGTGGAGGCAAAAAAGGGGTCATATGCGAAGTTGGTAGAGAGTAAGGATGAGGAGGAGAGGCGAAGGAATAGGGAGGCGTATAAGATAGCTAGGAAGGAGGCTAAGTTAGCGGTAACGGCAGCTAAAACGGCGGCCTTTGAAAGCTTATACGCGGCTTTAGAGGATAAGGGTGGGGATAGGAAGTTATACAGGTTAGCAAAGGCTAGAGAGAGGAGGACTCAGGACCTTGACCAAGTGAAGTGCATCAAGGACGAAGATGGCAAAATACTAGTAGATGAGGTACTCATTAGGAGGAGATAGCAGTCTTACTTCCATGGACTCTTGAATGAAGAGGGGGACAAAAACTTTGTGCTGGGAGATTTGGCACACTCAGAGAGGCGTCGTGACTATGATTATTGTAGCCGTATAAAGGTTGAAGAGGTTAAGATTGCGATTCGTAAGATGCGAAGGGGTAGGGCGACGGGGCCTGATGAGATTCCCGTTGATTTTTGGAAGAGCTCGGGTGAGACAGGTGTGAAGTGGCTAACCGAGTTGTTTGATGGTATTTTTAGAACGGCAAAGATGCCTGAAGCTTGGAGATGGAGCACGATGATTCCTTTGTACAAGAACAAGGGTGATATTCAGAGTTGCAACAACTATAGGGGTATCAAATTGCTAAGCCACACTATGAAGGTCTGGGAGAGGGTGGTGGAGTTGAGGTTGAGACAGATCGTGCCTATTTCAGAGAACCAGTTCGGCTTTATGCCAGGACGCTCGACTACAGAAGCTATTCATCTCCTTAGAAGACTGGTGGAGCAGTACAGGGAAAGGAAGAAGGACTTGCACATGGTGTTCATCGATCTAGAAAAGGCGTATGATAAAGTCCCTAGGGAGGTCCTTTGGAGGTGCTTGGAGGCTCGAGGTGTACCCGTGGCGTACACCAGATCAATTAAGGACATGTATGAGAGGGCCAAGACTCGCGTTAGAACTGTGGGAGGAGATTCGGAGCACTTTCCCGTGTTAATGGGGTTGCACCAGGGATCGACCCTTAGCCCGTTTCTATTTGCCTTGGTAATGGATGTATTGACGCGGCAAATACAAGGTGAGGTGCCATGGTGCATGTTATTTGCGGATGATGTAGTTTTGGTGGACGAGACTCGCGGAGGAGTTAATGCTAAGTTGGAGGTTTGGAGACAGACCCTCGAGTCGAAGGGGTTTAGGTTGAGCAGGACCAAGACTGAATATATGGAGTGCAAGTTCAGTGAGGCGACTCAGGATGATGACGTAGAAGTGAAGCTGGATACACAGGTCATCCAAAAGAAAGGGAGTTTCAAGTATCTTGGGTCTATTATCCAAGGAAATGGAGAGATTGATGAGGATGTCACCCATCGTATTGGTGTTGGGTGGATGAAATGGAGGCTCGCATCTGGAGTCTTGTGCGATAAGAAGGTGCCTACTAAACTTAAAGGCAAATTCTACAGAGTGGTGGTTCGACCAGCTTTGTTGTATGGAGTTGAGTGTTGGCCAGTAAAGAACTCTCATATTCAAAAGATGAAGGTGGCGGAGATGAGGATGTTGCGATGGATGTGCGGGTTTACTAGGAGAGATAGGATTAGGAATGAGGATATCCGAGATAAGGTGGGTGTGGCGTCGGTGGAAGATAAGATGCGGGAAGCGAGGTTGAGATGGTTCGGACATGTGAGGAGGAGAGGCACGGATGCTCCAGTGCGGAGGTGTGAGAGGTTGGCGATGGATGGTTACAGGAGAGGACGAGGTAGACCGAAAAAGTATTGGGGAGAGGTGATTCGACAGGACATGGCGCAGTTGCAGCTTACCGAGGACATGACCCTAGATAGGAAGGTGTGGAGGACGCGGATTAGGGTAGAAGAGTAGTAGGTAGAAGTGTGTGTAGGCTAGTAGGTAGGAGTGTTTTTCCTTATTGTCCCGACTAGTAATCGTAGTGTTACGCTTATAGTTTCTTGTTCTTGGATTCCTCGTGGTAGTATTTTGTGGCAGTGCTCTGTTTCTGTCTGTTGTTTGTTACTACATATTACTTCGTATCGTCTCTTGTAGTTTTATCTTGTGCTTTTATTTGTATTTTTATCCTGTATTATTGTTACGTTTTTTTAGCCTATTTTTAGACTGTTTTGTCTTGAGCCGGGGGTCTATCGGAAACAGCCTCTCTACCTCACCTCTGAGGTAGTGGTATGGACTGCGTACACTCTACCCTCCCCAGACCCCACGCTGTGGGAATACACTGGGTATGTTGTTGTTTGTTGTTGTTGTATCAGATGTGTTACACTATGTTATCAAAATTAGAAAGAATACGTTTTGCAATTTTTCAATCTTAATTTACAATGGTAGAAAAGTACTACTAATTGAAAAAACTTATTTAATATTTTTGAAGGACTGTTTCAAGAGCAAATTATTCCTAAATATAGTAGCGTATGTTGGTAATTACTATTGTGTTGATTTTTAAACATTTTTAATATTTTGAAGTAGGTTTTTACATTTAGAATTATTTTATCTCCTTTAAATTATTTTTTTATTTTTTCTCTAAAGACAAAAAAAAAAATACACATACAGGTAAGAGCTCTATGCTTATGAAAGAAAATAAGAGGTTGCTTGAAATTTATGATTGTTCTGCTCAATAAGATCTGTATTTGACAGTAGTTGCTCTCGAAAATTTGTGACAACCTTTTCCTTAGTAGTACGTATTGTTATATTGAATTTTTCTTGGTTGAAACTTTTAACAAGTTCGATAAATAGGTGAGAAAGAAAGCTGATTCAGATAAAAAGAAAAGAAGAAAGCAGAGAGGCATGCAAAAGAAAGAAGAAATGCACTTTTTAGTTATCCACGACAAGAAATTTTATAAATCTGTCAAAAATGAATACTCAGTTATCTTTTTGTCAAAGATAACATTGATAAACTGCCAAGTTAATGTATCACAATTTTGATTAACATGTAAATAGAATGTACATAAGTGTCTTTTAAATCTTTTGTAAAACTTGACTCCTACCAAACTGCATCAAACAATTAAATATAATGAGCTTATCTTTTCAATTCTTAGCATGTTGGCATTTCATTTCTAATAGCATATACATTCAAACTGTAAAATGAGTATCAAACTTTTACAATTAAAACTAATTGTACGTTCTTCATGTTGAGCTCTGCAGACACGGGCCATACTCCCTAGTAATAACATAAACAAAAACATGATCATTCTTCACAATATACTCCAACCATCAAGGAAAGAACTAATTTGAAAAGAAGAAGTTTAACGTTACTTATTTCAACTTAAGGATACATATTCATAAGGGTGGGGGAGGGCGATCTTCAGTATTAATAGGAAAAAGATTAATTGATTTTTTTTTTAGCTGATATCGAATAATATCAAAATAGGCCTAATAGAACTTTTGCCACTACTAGCTTTTAGTCTTAAGCAGGCAGCGCCGGTCATGAATGAATGTTATACTAAACTATCCGCCATTTCATTAGGACATCACTTGCTTAGTCTTTTTCTAGCTTGATTGCGAAGCATGGTTTGGAAAGGTCAGCTGAAAGACGGTATATAACTCAGTTATTGATAAATTTTAAGTTTAGCCTTTAATTTATAATATTCGACTAAACACTTCTAACCTTCATTACCTAATATGTGCACTTTTTGATCTCTTTTCTCGTTAATATTCACAAATTTTTAGAATTATTATTACATATGTCACTATGTTTTATGTTAAGCTTGTATTGTTATTCCATATTTGAGGGTAATATACTTCAAAGAATAATTCAAATATACCATATTTCCTATTATAAATAATCAAAATACATATTTTACTGAGTAACTTTCAAAAACACCGACTAATAGAAATTTAATGAGGCCTCCATAGCAACACTTGTCTAATTACAAGGGGCAAAGACACAAATAATCAGTCGGTCAAAACAAATCCCAGCAAATAGTCAGAGGATTAAAAATTCCACTTTTTAGTAAATTCGCTAGCGCTGAAGTCGCTATACATATTCTATACAACAATAATATAATTTTTAAATACATCCTATATACAACAATTATACAGTTTCTATTCGCATTCTATATAGTTTTCATTGAAATTTTATACGGATACATATTATATACAACAATTATACAGTTTCTATACACATTCTATAAAGTTTCTATAGAAATCTTATATAAATACATATCCTATACAATTTTTATGCGCATCCTATAAAATATACATATTCTATACGATATTTATACATTTTTATACAATTGAATTTAATTATTATTTTTTAAAAAAAAATAGCTGATTTTTTAAGCCAAAAAAGAGTAGCAAAACAAAAAAAATTTAGAATATTTTAAAAAAAGGGCCGAAATGACTCAAATTTAAAAATGGCCAGTGCATGAAATTTAAATGGCCGAGCGACCATATAATGATATTATTTTGAAATGCCATTTTTGATGAAAATAGTTTGGCACACTGAAAACGTGATGTCCTTTTCCCTAATTACAATCCATACCAATATTTTCTATATCAATTGTATAATCTCGGCATACAAAAATAAATAGAGTAATCTCACCATACAAATTCTGAAAATCTCGTCATACAAATACAAATTAATTAGAGTAATGTCGACATATAAATACAAAATCGTAAATCTCGGCATACAAATACAAATCTATATTGTATATTTTGTGAAATCTCGACATATAAATAGAAATATGGATATACAAATACAAATGCAGTTGAATGTTGATTGAGAGAAAGGCATACAAATACAAATATCAATAGTTTTAAACCCACCGATGTGAATTATATTGAAGTAAACTGTTGATACGAAGCATAATTAGGCATGCATATTTGGTACGTTATATAATTTTTTCTATATTAATTAATTGAAAGTTAAATATACTGAATTGCATATCACAAGAATCAAAATTATAATTTTCAATTAATTTAGAATCCAAAACTATAATTATCCCTATATAATATAGACTTTTCAATTTAAGAATGACCTACTAAAATATCACTTACAAATAAAATATATTGACCTCAGGAGAATAAAGAAGACATTAATGACCTATCTGAAAGAAAAAGTTCAAAGATTATGGGTCTTAGGAGAGGAAAAAAAGATGTTGAACTACAAAAGAAGGAAAAAAACTTGGAGTGTTGCTGTTGAGATTCAAATCTTAGTTATCTAGCATTAATAACGCAATTGAGAGCCACTTCAACAAGCGTACCTGTTCAGTTCTTGTGCTTGAGGGGTCCTAGCTCAATATATCGTTCTTTCATAGTATATACACATATAGGTGAAGAAATTTTTGAGATCCACCTCTGTATATAATATTGTCTTCATACGATAATATTAAAATATTTATTTTCAAAAAAAAAATACGTGTATCCTGAATGTATTGAGTTATTGATCTCAATCAAACACATTCTTAACTTGCTTCATGAATGAATATATTTTTTCATGAGTCGATGAAGTAACAATTATAGTTTGTTTTGTTGAAACCATGGTATAATTGTACCTCCACATTTTAATCAATAATTTGTATTAGATCAATTTTTATGGGATCAAATAAATATTTTATGTTTGCATAATTAATCAGTTGTACTTGAATTTATTTAAATAAAATAATTTTATATTAGTGCTCTGTCAATTTTATTTTGCCATATCGGAGCAATACAAGTAGCAATTGTGACAAAGGGTCAAATGCCTTGCGCCTGAACAACAACAACTAAGGCAAAATGTTACAAAGTCTTAAAATCTCACCCGATTCTTTAGGCTCCAAACTAAAATCAGAACTAAGAAAAGAGAATAAACACCATACTTTAAAATTTCCACCTAATTATTCTTCTTGTATTGGACACATATAACAAAGTCTTTTTCTTTATTGGTGTTTTCATATTTTTACACTTTAATAATTATGTCATCTAGCTTATTTATTCTAGAAGATGGAAATACTAGCCTGTAATTTCTGTAATTTTATTGCTTGTAAGAAATCTTAATGAAAGAAATATTGATTTTAATATGAAGAAATCAAAACAAAATGGTCCAAATTAACTTAAGAAAATTGATTTGAGTATCTAGTGGTCAACTCTCCATCTTTCTTTAACGGGGTGGAATTTACTACGGATTAGAGTCAAGAAAATTTAAATTTAATTATGAAAATTTAAATTTATTTGAATTTTAAAATAACAACTCAAAATCAAGCTAAAATACTATATAGTCAATAGTCGGTTTATGATAATGTTTTGAGTTTATTTTTTTTTATTCATTGACGATATTTGTACCACTTTAGCACGGTCAATATTTTTTTTCTTTTAAAAATGACTATCGATTGAGTGAGCTGAATAAACATAAACGAAAGTTGATCATGAAAATCAGTCAAAATAACGTGTCGATATCCTTTTACACTTTCAAGTTATAAATTAAATTCTAATATTATAAAAAAATATAATATTATATGTATTAGTGTTGATTTTAGTGATGACTAACTTATTGTGTGGGGAAATTAGGCGAAAGATTCAATTCATGTAGAATCGGCAGCATAAAAGAAAATTATATGAATACTAGAAAACAAAAAAAAAATGCTAGGTCAAAGAAGATGAGTATCAAGAATAATTAAGGAAGCAAGTATCAAAAGAGATTTAATTGATGTCGCAATCAATTAAGAAAATAAGTACCAATGACAACTGTAACACCTCAAACTTTTGAGCTAACTTTTGAACCATTTTAAGTATGTAGTTAGATCCAAACCCTATGAATTTTATTGTATTTAGGTGTTAAGATAATTCTTAAGTGTGGAAAGTGCATTGAATACGAATTAAGGCCATAAGGAACCTCTAGCACAAAGTTGAATTAGAAGCCTTTTACCGATTTAATTTTCGTATAGGTTCATACTAGGATCAACTTTAAACGAGCATACCTCTTAGAATACAAAGAGTTACATGGCCTATAACCTATCAAATTAAAGTTTATTGAGTCTTCTTTCCAATGCCGCTGATTGTTTGTCAATTCAAGTCCAGAGTAAAAAGTATGGGTATTTTAGTGAGGCACTGTCAAACTGTCTTGAAGCGATAGCTCAGATGAGGGACCGTCATATAAATGACGGATCAAGTGACAAACCATCACTAAAGTGATGATCCATGGGTCTCAGGTAGTTCATGAACATTTCCCTAGAAAGCGATGACTCAGACTACAGTCCATGAGATGGCCCACGCACCGTCAACCACTCGTTAGAATTATCTTGTGAGTTAGAAAATTTTCCCAGAACTCGATGGTTTGACCCACGGTCCGTCGTTGACCCATGATTTGTCGTTTGAACTGTGGGACACAAAAAAAAATTAATTCCATTTTAAATGAGTTTATTTTAATCCTAAGTCCTTTGGGAAGCTATCTAAACAACTTTAAAACGTCCTAGAAGGATATAACCTATTAGAAACATCGATTCACCCCTCTCATTCTCTCTCAAACTTCAACACTCAAGTTCTAAGAAACATCAATCTAGGGTTCCTCTTCAAGATTCTGCATTAAGTTTCTTCTCCAAGGTATGTAAGGCTATCATAGTGAGGAAAACTTATTCTTTCCCACACCCTAAATCTAAAGTTTCAATTTTAGTAAGATTAATGCTAGAATTTTTACCCAAAGTCTATGATTTTGATTTTCCTATATCTCGAGTTAGTTATTGATGATCCTATTGTTAAAAGTATCGTATTCGTGTAATTTGTGATCGTTGATTATGATTCATGCTTATTCTATCCCACAGACCCCTTTTTAGCTATCATCAGTTCCAAAAGCATTATTTATGAAAGTCATTATTATGCATTATTTTCATGAGTGAAGTGATCTAAAGGTGCAAAAGGCATATTTTTTAGAAAGATTTCAAGTCAAGTAAGTTTAAGCTTTCAAGTGTATGATTTTAGAAAGGAAGAAAGTTTAGTTTGAGGAGAGTTAAAGCTAGCAAGAAAGTTTTCAGTTAAAAAAGCAAGCATTGAGCAAGTTTAAAGTAAAATAGTTATTTCCAACTTATCCCCTAAAGTGGAACATATCAGTTATTGAGCATTTATTTACTTTTTTGGGAAGATTATTGAGCACCGAGATGGGTAAGGCTTCAAGTGACCCAAGCCCTAAAACTACGTAGCTAGCGTAGATAGAATTATTCTGCAAGTCGGACGACTCCTCTTTAGCTTAAAAGTGGCTCAAATTGGATCCATAAATTAAGTTTCGTTCTATACTCTGACAAGGTATAAGATGACTCTGGAAACATGGGCAAGACGTTGTATCATCATAAGGCTCACGTGATATTTGTTGGTTAAGAAAAACTTCCCAAAGGAAAGAATTACTTTCAATATTTACATTTGGCATATAGCATCCAGTTTGTAAAAATGCATTACGATTCAGTTGCATACAGTTTGCTCAACATTAGTTATATAGTTTGTTCAGTTAAAGCAGTTTCAAGAAGAGTCCCAAGGTATGGTTTATGGAACCAGGACTCTGTTTTCAAAACATGTTTTATGATTATTTGAATACAACTTTACTCAATGCTTTTCAGATAAGATACATTTGGCCAAGGCCACCAGTTCTAAAGAATTTTAATGCATTGCATACAGTCTTACCAAAACCATTTAGTTATTCAATTCAGTTATATAATTATTTCAGTTGTTTAGTTATTCTTTACCGTGATGCATATTATATTCATGCTTAGTTGATCAGCTTACTGGTGCCAGTTTAGTTTCAATTCAGCTATTTTGCATATCGTACATTCTATGTACTTACGTCATTCGATGTTGCATCATTATATGATGCAGATGCAGGTACTCAAGTTCGTGATCAGATACTTCAATAGATTTTTATCTTATCATCTTTGGATAAGCCCTTCTTACTGATACACCCAAATTACACCTCCAAGTAGTGATTGAATCATCAGGGAGCTCAGCCAACCAAAGAATTGCTTCTCCAATCAAAGAAAATGGGAATAGCTGCAATCTAATAGCATCTTGACATACTCCGGGTAACTTGTATGGTTTGAAAATCCACATGAAGTTCATCAAGTGTAGGTTAGCATCATCTGTGGGTTTGCCTGCAAACAGTCCCTTAATGGTCATCAACGCGATCGTGGTACTTATGATATCAAACTTTGTCCCAGCAGCAAGTGGTGGTGACACTATGGCACCGGTAGCTCCTGTATTATCAAGATTAGCATCATCATCATTAACTTTGTAATAAGGGATATATAGGGGTTGTTGCTGCTGGTGACCCTTATTCCCTCTCTGTCTGGCCTGATCTTGGTTTACATTATGCCAGACTCCTTTGTCTCTTCTAGCTTGTTCGATCAGTGCAACTTGACAGGCAACATGTTGTCTTGCTTGATTTTTGGCTGGAGATATGTGTTGTTGCTCTTGTTGCTGGGTTGTCTTCGCTTGGCGTTGCCTTTCATGCTCTTCAGCCAACAGTCTAGCTGTGGTCTTTTCTAGCATTCAACAACTCTGTCTTTAACTATGTTTCTCAAAGTTCACTGAAGTTCAAGATCAAGTGGAATCAGGGGATTGAGTTGATTCCATGTGCTGGGCATACACAAGTGCGTACCCTAAAAATAAAACAAAAACAATAAAAAAAGTAAATCAGGAAATAAGGACTAACAGTCAAACAAATAAACACAATTGCTCTAATCCTAAATCGTATTCCCGAGCAACGCCGTCAAAATTTGATACACTTAAATTACACTTCCACAAAGAAGTATAAAGTGGTCGCTATTCAAATATAGAATCTAACCAAGGTTAGGGTCAATCCCATAGGGAATATGATTGTACGTAGGTCAACTATGCGTATTTGCGCTCTTAGTCGTCTTATTTCCCCCCGAGGGGAGGGGTTGTAACAAGTAATGATTGTAAATAAAAGCTTAGCAAGTAACATAGTATCAGTTTCAATTATCGCAAATTAGTAAGAGAAGTGACTAGGATAGTGTTCCCAAGAGTTCATAACGCAGTAAGGCATTGTACTAACATTCTAGTCTAATGCTCAGCATGCAAGATCGATAAGTTAAGTTCAACTAAATGGTTGATCCCCTAGATAGAAGAATTTCACCACGTAATTTGGTCCATCTACGGGTGTATGCTTTACTGGACCTTAACATTGATCCCAAATTAGCTATTCCTGGACAAGGTCAAGCTATTAGATGAGGGTTGATAGCCTCAAATCTCTATTGTATAATCCCTTTTTCCCATTCTTTACCCCCTTTGTCTGGCAAGTAAGAATAAGGCGAGTTCTAATGTGTGCACTCATTAAAAATCAATCAAAGCAAAGGGAAGAACAATACATGTATGAACACCGTTCTAGAATTACTAAGTACTTTGCCTACTTTGTTAATCCGTCATGGTTCCCACAATCCTAGTTGTCGATTTAGATACTCATATTCATAAGAAAACAATTAGATTCAGATGAAGAAATTTTAATTATAACTTACAAGATGAATAAAAGAAATCCGGAATCTTGAATTATCAAGAACACTTCAATAACCAAGAATTAATGATCGAATTCTCAAAAGAATGTAAGAACAATGCCAACAATATGTTATTTTGTCCAATAAAATGAGTAACAAATAAAATAAACCCTAGGGAAAGTATTTATAGACAACAAAGACCGAATCCCACAAAAACTAGGAAAGCTAGATGCAGTTTTTTCGATGGGCATCCCATGGGCCATTATAGTTCCCACGGGCCATCGAAATTAGCCGATGAGATATCTTCTCTTTGAGTTACACTTGTTGTCTTATAACGAGCCTTTCCATTTTTATGGGCGAGCCTTTGTGCAAGAAAATGGGTTAGAAAACTTTCGGGTTGAGGAGTTGAAAATTTCAGGCTAGGCTAGTCTCAGATGAAATTAGAGCAAGGTGAGGTCTAGGGCAATCTGAGAAAGGATTAGGTAAAATGACTAAGTTTGAGCTGATTTTTCTATTAGCTAAGGCATTAAGGAGTTCATAGGACTTTTCAGAGATGAATTCGGGTGAGTAGAACTCCCGATATCGAACTTAACGTAAAAGCGATTGGTCTGAAACATCAGGGTTTAAAGGTGTGTTATGAAATGGGAAAAACTAAGAGGACTCTCGAGTTTTTGTCCCATGTCATCCGCTATAGCGGGTCATACACTTTGACAACGATGCCGCTATAGAGGAGAAATTCCCACTATAGCGCGAGTCAAGGGCGGTCAACTCTGCTGTAGTGGGCGACTCCCGCTACGGTGGTGCCGCTATAGCGGGATTGGGCCATTATAGCAGGATAGGTCACTACAAGTGCAAAAACTTCCTAAAAAATGTTCATTCTTTCTCAAGAACGTTTTGGGAAAGGTTTGAGGCAACTTTGGGTGATTTCCATAAGTTTTCCACCATAATCCTTCGCTAAGGTAAATATTTTGTTCCCCTAATCTAGTACTTTGATTCTTGTGGCTTAGAATCGATAGTTACGGGCTTGGGAAAGGGTTTAACTCAACCTATGATGGATTTTCTTGTGAAAAAGGGGAATGTGGGGATGAACAACCTGGGTTTGTTAAATAAGGTTGTTATTTAAAGATTCCTTATCGTAATTCACTAACATAACCATGGAATTGGTAGTAAATAGGTGAATTTAAGGTGGGAGGACCCTGGGATAGGTGGAATGATTATGAAATTAGCCTAGGGTTTGGGATTAAGATTTGATCCGGGAATATTTAGGCCATTTCGGTTAATTTGATGTTTATATTATTGTTTTTAGACCAAGATCAAACTAGAATTTCGAGAAATGGGAAGGCTCCAATCCAGTAGAGCATTCGAGCTTGATTTGAGGTAGGTGATGGTTGAATTATTTTCCAAATTTACATTATGTGTGCATGTTAACTATTTTATTAGTATTGCTTGTATAATACGTGTTTAGGGAATAAGAGACTGAATGTGAAATGATATCTTGTTGTCAATCTCATTCAATGAACTTGTCTTAAATACTTGTTGGCTTTACAACTGTGGGTTGTGTTTTATTGTGATTGTAATTGGGTGATATCTGTGATTTTTGGTTGGATCGGGTACCATGCCTGGTACGGGATATCTATCAGTTGGCTCGGGTACCATGTCTGGTACAGGTTCTATTATGGTTGGCTCAGGTACCACGCCTCGCACATGTTTGATTATTCTTCTATGTGTCGATTCCATGAGTGAACTGGGTTTATTTATTGTGATGTATTTATTACATGTTGGTCCATGAGTGGCCAGATTGGTGTGTTTAGAGGCTGGGATAGTTCTTGTGTAGACTGAGATTTCAAGTTAAACATCGTAGACTATGTCCTAGAGATTCTGAGGTGGTTTGGGTTACTTGAAAGGTATGTTAAATCTTATGTGTTGTTGTGGTATTGGACATGTCTCATGTGGTTGTTAAGTCAGGTTGTTGACTGAGAGTCTTGCTTATATTCACTGACTTGGGTTACGCATGTTTGTCCTGTTTTACTAAATTATCGTTATATGTTCATATTTCGTATGTTTGGAGCTGACCGATGATCCTACCAATACACTGTTATTTTTGTGTACTGAGACTGCACTTTCTCTTTTTTTGTTGAGTACAGGGTATATTCCGGCGGCTGCTGCATGACCTTAGTTGTGATACAGATGCTTTCTAAATCTAAAGGTGAGCTGTTTTTTCGGGCTGCCATGGATTCATCTCTTTGTTCTAGTCCATTGTTCGGACTCAGATTCACTTTGTTTTGGGGTTTCATCCCCGTATTCTAAACTATGTTAAATGTTTTGGTACACGACTTTCAGGTTCTAGGGAATGTTTTCTGCAGGGATTCTTATTATTATTCTTTTAGATGTAAATCTTGGCTTATTTAATACAAGCTGGTTTTTAGGTTCTTAGTTTTGTTTAAGTGTTGGCTTGAGTGTTTGGTTCACTCACCGAGGGTTTAGGGTGGGTGCCATTCATGGCAGTTTGGGTCGTGACAAAGATAGTATTAGAGCCCAAGGTTTATTGATCTTGTTATACCATGACGCGTCTAGTAAAGTCTTGCGAAATGGTACAAAGACGTCTGTACTTTTATTCGAGAGGCTACATGACTTTAGAAAACTCTCTTCTTTCTTCCTTCGTGCTATAACTTGATTCCAATTGGTATCTGGTGATCCAAATTGGTATCTGACTTTCTTCATTCTTTTGTCCGCAGATGGTTAATCTCAGATGGAATAGAGCAAGGGTAGAAGCTCCAGCTAAGGGACCGGCGGCTCAAGGGCAAGGAAGGTGCAGGGGCAGAGAGAGAGCGACACTCACCCGGAGTGGAGCTAAGATGACTACTGAGCAGGGGCCAGTGACTCCCCACCCCAGGATCATATTGAGGATGCTGAGGAGGTACACGAGGATGGCGCAGAATCAGAGGTGGTGGCACCAGTTAGAGGTGCAGTCCTACCTCTTATGTCTTTTGAGGTCAATCAGCAGGTGTTGGCATTTTTGAGTGGGCTGGTAGGTACTGGAGCCACCCCCACTACGCCAGTGGTTCAGGTTTTGGGGGCTCATCCCGTTGTTGACATATCTCTTAGGATGAATGGAGCTTCGGGTACTGAGGCATTCTTCTGCTTGGTACTAGGCTCTGTCATGACTGGGATCGAGCATGAGCTGTTGACTAAATTCTTGAAGATTAAACCTCCATCGTTTCATGGTACAGAGAATGAGTATTTCGTTGAGTTTATTTTGGTTTTGTAAGAGAGGTTGAACAAGTTGGGCTTTGTACAATAGCATGGGGTAGAGTTTATGACTTTTCAGCTGCAGGGTGATGCCAAACAGTAGTGGAGGACTCGTGTGGAGTGTTGTTCATCAGCTTTCCCTTCGATGACTTAGGCCCAGTTTCATGCCCTATTTCTGGCAAAATATGTGCCTCGTACTCTCAAGAATCACAAAAAAGATGAGTTTCTAGCCCTTGAACAGGGCAGCATGTTTGTTGCAGCTTATGAGGCTAAGTTTCATACCTTGTCTCGCTATGCTACTGTCATGACCCAAAACGCCGCAAGTGGCACCCATCCAAAACCCCCGGATGTGCGAACCAATAAATCAACTCAGCAACGAGCATGACCGAGAAATGATCTTGGACAGTAAAAGGATGTTGCAATGATCTTGGACAGTAAAAGGATGTTCATTGATGGTGTCCTCATGAAATTTCAAGTCTGGACCCCAACGTTTGATCCCAAGTATGAAACTCCCATTATGCCGGTGTGGGTTGTCCTTCCGGAGTTACCTTGGCATTGTTACCATAAAGAATTTATTGAGCATTTGCTTGCGGACGTGGGCATTGTATTGCACTTAGACAAGGCCTTCTTGTAGAAAACTAAGGGAAGTGTAGCTAAAGCTAAAGTTCAAATGGACATTACTAAGCCTAGAATCCAAAGTGTTTAGATTGATTTTTACAATGATGATGATCCAAATGGTGAAGGAAAATGGCAAGATATAGAATATGAAGATATTCCTCTTTATTATGTTTATTGTAAGCACCAAGGTCACCTCCCTCCGGCTTGTGTTATTAAAAAGAAGGATGAAGAGAGAAAATGGGCCAAAGAGAAAGAAGAAGAGGCAAAGAAAGCAAAGGGTGGCACCCCACAAATTCCACATCCGCCGATTCCACCTCCACCGACAGATAACTCAGGTATGCCTAATCTTACTCCTTCTTATGATGATATTTCTAACAAATTGCAGGATCAAGAGCGCAAAGCCCTGGAAGATCCAACAAAGCTACTTCTGAAAGATCCAAAAGGAAAAGCACCACAAGACCAACAAAATCAAGTCCCTCAAAATTCAAAACGGAAAGCTCCACAAAGTCCAAAGTAGGTATGCAAGGCCAAAGCTACTTCTGACCAGGTTGTTGCTGAACCCTATCCCACTCCCCATGGCTACCCCAATATGCTGCTGCCATTCCCTATGGAAACCCCAATATTTGTGCAGCCACTCCCACTCCCCATGGCAACCCCATTATGCGTGCGGCCACTCCCATTTCCCATGGCTACCCCATTTTTAGTGCTGCCAATCATAAACTTTTGGTTGAAGGAGGTGAGGATGATGGTCAGGAGGATGTTAATGGAGGTGAGGATGGTTGTCAGGCGAACCCCATAGAGATTAATAGTATAAGTCCTACCCACCCAGTTACAACCAAAGCTACTAACCCTACCCATATGAGTCAGCCTCAAAATGTCACCGATGAATCCGTTACTTCTTCAAAGAAAGCAAAGATGAACGCTCAAAAAAGAAAATCTTCTCAGAATAAGAAAAATGCTCAGAAAGATGAAATGATTGCTAGTATTTATGCCAAAGACACTTTTGATAATGGTGACAATAGTAATCAGCTTGCGTTGGTTACGGTTGATTGTACTGCTATTAATACCGAAGGGGCTTGTCATTTTATTTATGACCATCCCAATGATTCCGATGATAACATCCCAGAGAATCTGAGTGGTGCAGAATGGGCTGGTCATCTTATTCATGACCATCCTAATGGTCCAATTATTGATTCTCCAATTCAGACTTTTGATCCAGATGCAGGTAATGATGATTCGCCTCAGTCTCTTCCCAGTGATACAGAACCACCCAATCATGTGTTTGGCGTTTGCAAGCTAAACACCTCGGGCAGTAATGATTTTGTTGAAGATGAATATAGACAGGTAGTTTCTGAGGAAGAAAAAGAAAATGATCCAGAAGATGAAAATGATTTTGCTACTACCTCTCAGAAAGCATATGATAAGACCAAAAAATTAACAGGAGAGCATGGGTTATCACCTCGGGGAGCTCTTACTTTTGTAGCTAGCTCTGGGAGCGGACCCCCAGCAGGTAGAACCAGACAGTAGAGGAAATATCATCGTACTACTCATGATTAGTTCACTCATTTGGAATGCAAGGGGAATTAGGACTTTTTGTGCCTTGGAAAGATTGAAAGTTCTCAAACAAATTCATAAATTGTCTGTTATTTCCATTCTTGAGCTGTTTTCAAATAACATTCACATCAACCTCTTCACCAACTATTTGACTATGTACAAAGCCATTTGCAATGATAATGGGAAGATTTGGGTTTTTTGGAACAATGACATTGATTGTGTTCTCCTTATCTCAGACGACCAGCAGGTGACTTGTGAGTTTAGACATGTAGAGTGTGCAGAGGTTTTCATCATCACGTTCATTTATGCTAAGTGTCGGGAACATCTCAGAGCTCTTCTTTGGAATGTTCTCCTGCATAGATCTTCAACTTCTAGCCCATGGTGTACTATTGGGGATTTCAATGTTATTACTACTCCAGAGGAAAAGCTAGGGGGTGTTCCTTATAGTATGAGGAAGAGCTACGAGTTTCTCCATATGATTGAGCAGTGTGGTTTGATTGACTTGGGTTACCATGGTTCTAGATACACTTGGTCTAATGGTAGAGGTACGGCCGACGTTATTTGGAAGAGACTTGACAGAGCTATGGTGAATGATAATTGGCTAGGTAATATGCCTCTTACTACAGTGACGCACCTTCCTTTTGTGGGATCCGACCATTGTCCTCTTCTGGTGGAGATGACTGCGAGACAGGAGACTACATCTAGATACTTTAAATTTCTCCATTGTTGGGTAGATAATCTGACTTTTATGGATACTGTGGAGCATTGTTGGATTCGAGATGTTCAGGGGCAGCCTATGTGGGTTTTTCATCAGAAAATAAAGAGACTCAGTTCTATGCTTAGCCAGTGGTCTAAGAGGGAGTTTGGGGATATCTTTGTCCGGGTGAAAGAGCTGTCCGAATTGTTGAGGAAAAGTACATCTAGACTAATAATAATCAAGATGGAGCTTCCTTGAATGCTTTAAATGCTAAGTATATCAGGTATCTTAAGTTGGAAGAATCTATCTTAAAGAAGAAAACACAGCTACAATGGTTCGAATAAGGGGATGCCAATACAAGCTACTTCCATGCTCTTATGAGGGGTAGAAGAAGAAAGCTTTTCATTCACAAAGTCAGTGTCAATGCAGGTAACTGGATCCAGGGGGATGCTAATATTGCTAAGGCTGCTTGTGATCACTTTCAAGAGCTGTTTACGAAGCAGACGCACTTTGTTAGAGAGGATCTTCTGGCTTGTATTCCTGCACTTGTTACTGATAAGTAAAATAACATGTTGACTGTTATCCAGAATTAGATGAGCTGAAGAACGTGGTTTTCTCTATGAATCCTAACTCTGCAGCTTGTCCAGATGGTATGAATGGTAAATTCTTTCAGGCTTGCTGGGATATAATTAAGGACGATCTTCTTGCTGTGGTTGGATCTTTCTTTTGTAGGACTTCTCTTCCCAAGTACTTTTCACATGCCTGTTTGGTTTTGATTCCAAAGGTGGAGTTCCCAAACCACTTGTCTGAATTCAGGTCGATTAGTTTGAGTAACTTCACCAACAAGATCATCTCCAAGCTTATATGTCTTCGTTTGGCACCTATCCTTCCGGAGCTTATTTCTGCTAATCAGTCCAGGTTTGTTAAAGGAAGGAGTATTTCAGAAAATATTATGCTAGCTCAGGAGATTGTTCACGGCATCAGGAATAAGAATGCAGGGGGAAACGTTGTTATCAAACTAGACATGACAAAGGCGTATGACAGAGTATCCTGGGCTTACACCTGTCTTGTTCTTCGGAGAATGGGCTTTTGTGAAGTTATCATCGATATGATTTGGAGAACTATGGCTGAAAATTGGTACTCTGTGATAGTGAATAGTACAAGACATGGCTTCTTCCACTCCACCAGAGGCTTAAAACAGGGTGACCCACTTGCACCTGCCCTATTTATTTTAGGAGCAGAGGTTTTGTCCAAAATGATGAATAATCTGAACCACAACCAGTTTTTCTGTGGTTTTTACATGGAAAAGAGGGGGACACAGGTTAATCATCTTAGTTTTGCGGATGGCGTCATCATATTCACTTTGGGTGGTAAGAGATCTCTTCAGTTGATTATGCAGACTCTTACTGATTATGAAGAATATTCTGGACAGCTTATCAACAGAAACAAAAGTCACTTCATGGTCCCTACTGGTGCTCATCCCCCTACAGTTGCATCCATAAAAGTGCTTACGGGTTTTACTTAGAAAGACTCTCCAATTACTTATCTTGGTTGTCCGATTTATATTAGGAGGAAGGGGATCTTTCACCTCTCGGGCATCATTTCTAAAGTGGTTGGGAGAATTTTAGGGTGGCAGACGAATATGCTAAGTTATGGTGGTAAAGATACTCTTATAAAGTATGTTCTCCAGTCATTGCCCATACATCTACTTAGTTCGGTTTCTCCTCTTAGCACTTTTATGAAGGAGATTGAAAAATTGACTGCAGATTTATTTTGGGGCATGAAAAATGGGAGAAATAAATATCACTGGGCTTCTTGGGACACTTTATGTCATCCATGTGATGAAGGTGGAGTTGGTTTCAGTAAGATACACGATGTTTGCAAATCTCTTGAATTCAAGAAATGGTGGAACTTCAGGACTAAAGAGTCCCTTTGGCATGATTTTCTATTGGCTAAATACTGTCAGCGTTCCCATCCTATTTCAAAGCAATGGGACACTGGTGATTCTCATACTTGGAAGAATCTCATGACTAATAGGCAGATGGCGAAGGAAAATATTTTTTGGAAAATTAATTCAGGCAGTTCTAGTTTCTGGTGGGACAATTGGCTTGGCATTGGTCCACTAGCTACACATAGGATATTTCCTGGTAGACCGGGCAGGGCCACAGTTTCTGATTTTCTTGATCATGGTCAGTGGAGGATTGATCGACTACATCAACAGCTTCCGCAACACTTGGTTGCCCAGATCCTTAGCCTTCAGATTCAGTTTCAGCATGCTAGACTTGACTAGCGTTATTGAAAGGCGACTTCTTCTGGTTTATTCTCATGCTCTTCTACATGGGGCGTGGTTAGGGATCCCAAACAGACTACTTTGATTGATAGGTGGACCTGGCACCAACATGTTCCTTTTTAAGAGTTCTTTTACTTTGTGGAGGGCCTTGGGAAATAAGCTCCCCACAACAGCCAGGGTTCTTGCTTTTGATTCAGATACCGTTACCGATTGTGTTTGTTGCCGAGACACTAGTTACGAAGATGTTCAACACGTGTTTGTCTCGGGTAATTTTGCTACTGCAGTTTGGAACTCCTTCTCTTCGGCAATGGGATTTAGACATGAATCCAAACCCCTTAGAACTCTTCTCATGCACTGGTGGACTCAGAAGCCTAGTAGTGAGCCTCATAAAATTGTACTTCGCTCTCTCCCTATCTATATTTGTTGGAACCTGTGGAAGAACAGGTGTGATGCTAAGTATGGTTCCAAACAATCTAATCTTTTGAGGGTGAAGTATACTATTGCTAGTGACATCTATAAAACCTTGAAGACGGCTTATTCCTATGTTCCTTGGCCTTCTGGTTGAAGTGACCTTTGTGCTAGAGTTGAGTCATGTACACATGAGATTAGAGTCACTACAATTTGTTGGTCCAAGCCTTTTCCTGGACTTGTCAAACTCAATACTGACGGTAGTGCTCTTGACAACCCTGGGAGAATTGGCGCGGGAGGAATTCTCAGGGACTGCTATGGAGACATCATTTATGCTTTTTCTGCTCCTCTGGGAGATGGGACCAATAATTAGGCTTAGCTTGAAGCGGCATGTATTGGTCTTGATTGGTGCTTACATAATAGACATTCGGGTGTCATTCTTGAGGTTGACTCAGAGCTTCTAGTCACTTGGATTAGCGGCGGGGCAGCTCCTACTTGGCATCTACATCATGTATTCACCAAACTTCAGGACATCATTCGACAGCTCCACACTTTCTCTTGCCATCATATTTATCGGGAGGGCAATGCCATTGCTGATGCATTGTCCAAACACAACCACACTAGTATTGTTGCTTCACATTTCACTTGTCTTCATGATTTGCCAGCGCATATTAAAGGACTACTCAGGACAGACATGCTTGGATTGGCTAGCTTCAGATGGAGGAAGATCAAGAGGATTAAAGAGCTACCTTGATCACTTGCGATACTTGGGTTGATTACAGTGTTGGGGCTCACACCACATTGGCCTGGAATTGTACCCATATGCTTACCCCCACTTTGGATCCATTTTACTAGGGCATAGGATTTTCATTTTCTTGTTTTTACTTGTAAAGGGAGAGTCTCCCTTATTTATGCTTTCCCAGAATTCTGTATCGAGAGGAGTCCTCTCTTCTAGGTGCTTAGTATTCTAGGTTTCTTTTTTAGTATCGGGGATGAGTAAGCCGGCCTTAGTAGGTTCGCTAACTTATGAACCACCATAGGTTCGGAGGTTTGGTTTATGTCCCCCTCCTTTGTAATTTGCTTTTGTTATTTATTTTAAGGCTTGGGGGTGCTGCTAAACCCCCGACCGCCTCTAGCCCGGTCTGTTAACAAAACAAAAATAATTAAAAAAAAAATAAAAAAAAATCAACTCAGCACTTAGCGAAACTAACAACTCAAAACTAGATGCATTAAATTAAACTAGCATTCATAGCTAAAAGTACTAATAAATAAGATCCTGCAGAAAACACCCCTAGAATCTGAAAGTCGTGTACCAAAACATCTACTAATGTCTAGAATGTGGGGATGCAACCCCAAAAATAGGAATTCTGAGTCTGAAACAATGGACTAGAAACAAGCTAGATAAAATCATGGTAGCCCGAAAAAAGCGGCTCACCCTTGGATTATAAAACTGTCAAGACTAATTGAGGTCGCGTAGCAGCTGCTGGAATATGTCCTGTACTCACAAAAGGAAAGCAAGTGCAGTATTAGTACACAAAACCACAGTGTACTAATAGGATCATCAGCCAACTCCAATAAACAATATATGAACATTAAACTAAGGCTGAATAAAGTAAGACAAAACATGTATAAACCAGCCAACAATATAATTCAACCTCTTAGTCTTCCACCTAACTTACCATCTATATGAAACATGCCAACAACCACCTCAAACAAGAACAATCACAAACAAACCAACCCCTTTAAAGCAACTCAGACCAACCAAGGATCCCTAGGACACCACCTACAATGTTCAACATGCAATCCCGATCTATATAAGGACCAACCCCATCATTAAGTACAACCACCTGGCCACTCATGGGCCAATATGCCATAAAACACAATTCAAGAAATAACCCAGTCCACTGATGGAACCAAACACATAACACAACCAAACAAGTATAAACAAACCTGTACCAGGCTTGGTACCCGAGCCAACTATTATAGATCCTATACCAGGCGTGGTACCTGAACCAACCAATATATGTAACCCGTACCAAGCATGGTACTCTAGCCAATCGATAAGTTTCCATACAAGGTGTGGCACCCTAGCAAACCAATGTCACACACAATCCAACAATCAACAATAATGAACCAAATCACACTTGTAAACCAACAAGCAACAAAGACAAGCTCATTTCACATGATTGACAACCGGATATTTAGACATTCATAATTCCATTCCCTAAACCATACAATGAACATACAATACTAAGCAACAGTTATCATGTAATGAACATACAATACTAAGCAACAGTTATCATGTACACATATTGCAATTGGGAAAAAACAACCATTAGCTCGAAAGCTCTCACTGGACTGGAGCCTTCCTGTTTACTGAAGCTTTCGCTTGCCGTTGGTCTAAAACAATTACACATAACTAAAATCAATCCAAATGGCCAAACAATTCCCCAGATTATACTCAAATCCTAATCCCTAGTCCAAACCATAATCATTCCACCCATCCCAGGGCTTTCCCACCATTAATGCACCTGAAACGATCATTTTTACGGATACATTAAGCAACTAATGGTGGTTTAATAATCATGAATAAGTACTTATAATCATAACCCAAAAATTTCTACACCCTAGTATCTCTATTACACTAGATTCTACCATCTTAGGTTAATACAAACCTTCCCCCAATCTCAAAATTATTGATTCTAAAGTCTGGAAATCGATGTACTAGAGTAGGAGAGTAAAATCCTTACCTTTACGACGACGTTTGATGGAAAAACAGTAGAAATTTCCCCTCTTCGCCTCTGCTCTTCCCCAAAATGTTCTTGAGAATATCTGAATATTTTTGGGGAAGTTTTTGCATTTACAATAACTTATTACGCTATAGTGGTCCCCACACTACTATAGCAGCATTACCGTAGCAGAACCCACCCGCTATGGCAGTGCTGACCGCCTTAACTTCCGCTATACCAGGAATTTCTTTGCTATACTAGTCATAGTGGTAGTGCGGTGTCAACTGCTATAGCAGTTTTCATAGAACAGAACCTCGAGAAATCCCCCTAAGTTGCCCATTTTACAACACACTTCAAATCCTGATGTTCCAAACAACCCCTTCACATCAACTTCGATAACGGGAGTTCTAATCACTCAAATTAACTTACGAAAAGTCCCCCGGACTCCTTAACGCCTTAGCTAACGGAATAACTAGCTCAAGTTAAGACAATTTGCCCAATCCTTTCTCGAATTACCCTAGACCATACCTTACTCAGAATCTATCCCAGACTAGCCTAGCCCAAAATTCCCAACTCCCAAACCTGGAAGTTTTCCAACCCAATTCTTCGCACAAATAATTACCTATAACAACAGAACATGTTGTTACAACAGATACCAATTTACCCATCATTCATCCCCGAATGATCAGACCCAAAAAGATAAGCTAAAAGAGAGAAAGTGTAGTACCTGAATCCTCAAACAAATGAGGGTACTTGTCGCGCATGTCCTTCTCAATTTCCCAAGTGGCTTCCTCAATTGGATGATTCTTCCATTGAACCTTTACTATTCTGATCTCTTTGTTCCTCAACTTCTGGATGTCTCAATCAAGAATCACAACTGACTCCTCTTTGTACTGAAGGTGCTTTTCCAATAAGACTGAATCCCACTTAATAATGTAATCCCCATCCCGATGGTATTGCTTCAACATGGATACATCAAAGATTGGATGGACCCCGGAAAAACTAGGTGGCAATGCTAACCTTTAAGCCACTAGCCCTACAATCTTGAGAACCTCGAATGGACCGATATACGGAGGGCTAAGCTTGCCCTTCTTATAGAATTGAATTACCCCTTTAATTGGTGACACCTTCAACAACACTTGTTCACCAACCTGAAATGTATTATCTCTTACCTTGCAATCTGCATACTCTTTCTGCCTGCTCTAGGCTGCTAGAAACTTTGTTTGAATACCCCTCACCTTTTTCCCGAGCTTCCTTCACCAAGTCAATGCCCAAAGGTTTCACATCGCCTACCTCAAACCACCCTATGGGTGATCTACATCCCCTCCCATAAAGTGCCTTGAATGGTACCATATCAATACTGGAGTAATAGCTGTTGTTGTATGAGAACTCACACAATGGTAAGAACTGGTCCTAATGGCCCCCAAAATCTATCACACATACTCTCAGCATGTCCTCCAACACCTGAATCATCCTCTCCAACTAACATCTGTCTGAGGATGAAAGACTGTGCTGAAAGTGAGTTGGGTGCTTAACTCTTCGTGCAACTTACCCTAGAACTTAGAAGTAAACTGCGTACCTCTGTCTGAAATGATGGAGAGTGGCACCCCATGCAATATCACAATTTACTTAACATAAATCTTCGCCAACTGCTGTGAATTATAATCCACCTTGACCGGAATGAAATGAGCCGACTTGGTCAGCCTGTCCACGATGACCCAAATGGAGTCATGTCACGACACGATTTCTCGGTCATGATGGCACCTACAACCCCCCAGTAGGCGAACCAATTCACGTAGCCCAGGACAGTTAGTAATGGGCTACTATCTAACAAATAAGCGGAAGGGTAGTTTAATAAGAAAAAGTAAGGGAACAAGATGAAGAGAATAGATAACAGGAATATATATATACATATGCGGAAACTAAACCAAACCAAGACCTGGTATCATAGTATAGAGCCAAAACTACATACATGGAGTGCAAACGATCCAAAACAATATATACAGATGTCTCTGAATGGTAACAGAGTACATAAAGCAAAAGATAAACTAAAGCTAAGCTCCGATCGCCAAGAGCTCACCCTCAGTCTGAAGTAATCCCCAACAGATCTCCAAGCATGACTTACAACGATCTAACGGTGATGGCCCACGCTAGGATCTGCACCTAAAGATGCTGGGGGTAGGGTGAGCACCAAATGCGAAGCATAAGGTACCCAGTAGGTATCATAGGCCGACTGGGCACATATAAGATAAAAGCATAGTAACAGACAGAATAGAAGCAAGTAGTCACATAAATCAACAAAAGGTACACATGTACTAGCCCAGAGGGAAGGCAACAGAACCACATGTGAGGCCAGCAAGCAAAATATATACACCATAGGCACAGGTGAAAGTAAAAAACAACGCACCTGGGGTCCTTGCAATAACAGTATATACATAATAAGTTTACGAAATAGACGGTATACCGGTAACCTCAAGTGTAAGAAGAAGAGAGAAAGAGTAATGATAGGCATGCTTAGAGATATGAATCAAGCCCAACTAATCATATCAATCTCCAAATCCAGAAACTAACAGTCTAGCAGTAACCAATTTCATAATTAACCGTAATAGGGAACAATTCTACAAGTAAATAGCCAGAGTCTACCTACAGTCCCCCGGCCGCCCATACAATCGAGGAACACAAACAAGTGAAAACAAACCCTCCGGCATCCCATACTACCGGAGCGTACAATCAACAAACAAAAAACAAGGGTGGAGCCTCAAACAATGAATGATATGATGCATGAAGATCTCAAGTGAAATGGTATCTCTGTATGTACCTCCTCCAGTGCCGATCCGGCCCAGCAGGTAGGTTCCATGGAAGGACACTGCCCGTATACCTCTACTCCACCGTATACCCCTCCTCCGGCACACGCAGCCCGTAGCCCCTGGCCCGGATGGCAAGGTCCATGGAGGTCCCAGACCCCATACTAAAACTCAGTATCAAACATGTCGTCCGGAAGCAAGTCCGGTATCAAGATAGAGACCCAGTCTCGAATATGCATGCCCAGACCCTGTCCAGGACTAAAGTAGTAGGAAAATATCTCAAAAAACCCCTCCAAGGGTGCCCGGGCATAACCGGGTCTAAACAGTAGAAAGTCATCTCGGGTGCTCGGTCCGACCGAGGCTAAAATTATCTCAGGTAGCAAGAAAACTCAACTAGCAACCTGGCCCTGCCGAGTCTAGCGTTAATCGTAATATAAATCATAATTTTACTTTCTTTTACCCAAGAATATTCACAAGTTAAATTAAACAATTTCCAATTTATTCCCATAAAAAAAAGAGGCCCCCGGGGCCATGCAAGGTTTAGAAAATAGTGTCAGTAGGCCCGAAGACCAAACCGTAGTAAAACATGGATAAAACCTCTTTATATGCATGGAAATGGTATGATCAAACACAATAGCTGCCCAGCAGCTCACAATCAACCTATCGACCCTGCACAGGTCCACAGCTACTCAGCAAGCATAACCAGCTTAGAAGGATAATTCTATGCCCGGGACTCGCGGACATTTCCAAAATCCCACCTTCTATGTTCCAGAATCAACAAGGTCTCACGGGACCACAAGGGTAAATAAAATATATCGGCACGTACTACAAGCAACGGAGGAACAAAAGTAGGCGGACATGAATAAAGAGGTTGAGGTCTGTGGTACCAACCTAATAATCCAGCCCAAGGATGCCAGCTAGTATAATTTTACCCGATATATGCTAAGTCTAGGGATTTTAAACCATAACCTACCTGTCGTCCGATGACAAGCTTGAACCTCTCCGAAAAAGCTCCAACACGACATCAAACTCGAACTCGGGCTTGAATAACTTGACGTAGATAATCAGTTTTTCTCAAAGATCAAATAAAATATCAAGATATTCTATTCTGTTTCCAAAACATCTTCAACATACTAACCAAGTAAATGCATGAAAGTTATCTCCTTTGGAAAAACGATCGAAAATGATTCCCAAACCGTGAATGTTCATGTAGAAGTTGAAATGCTAAGTAAGTGTGTTTTTTTAAAGAAATTTCCCTTCATCAATGCTTCAGGAGCTAATATACATATGTATAAAGACAACATACATGGCTAAAAATGATAAATAAATTATTGTTTAATATTTCACTTGCTAAAAGAAAAAGTGCAACGTTTTGGCATGTACTAATGCCACCACTAAAGTACCCATTTGTTGTATCCCTCCTCCACTTCCACGTGGAAGTGGAGGTTAGAATACCAAAATATTTATTCTTTTTCCATTATGAAAATACTCGGGTACTGCATAAATTCATGGTAAAATAAATATAACTTTTTGAATATATCATAATAAATAGGAAATTATTTCAAATAAAACCTACTATATTATAATAATAATTTCCAACATAACTAAGTCTACTATATCCGTTAAAATACTAATAAATTATAAGACTCTTGTAAAATAGATACATACACGAATATCTCGTAACAAAAGTATTTTAGGAAGGCAAATAAAATATAACTTTCTACCACATTCAACTTTTAAATTAAATATTTTCAAGTACGCACGATTTTGATACTCAAGAACTCTCTTGGAATCTTTCCTTATGTTTTTATCACTGTTTCAGAACTGAAAAGGCGTTTTAAAACGTGAAGTTGAGGCTTTAAATCGATCTTGACCCGACCCGGTTCGCGGCCCGGTTCGCGACCCGGTTTCTACCAGACAGTCCGCGGTAAAACAGTCATAACTTTTTACTCCGAGATCAGTTGGACGTGAGGTTTTGTGCGTTGGAAACTAGACTCGTAGACCTACGATTTGGTATTTCGGGGGACTTCTAACTCTTTATATATTGAGATAAAAGTTCTGAGACATTTTACCCGAAGTTCAGAAAATTTATTAAAGAAACTTACGATAACTTTTGCCGACTTGCTTGACTTTAAAACTTATCATACGACCAAACAAATGGACCCGGTTCCGAAATACCGGTCCCGACAAGCCTTAAATGATTTGGGGCTGCTACAAACAAGCTCTAACGGTACAAGAAAAATGTATACGTGGAAATGACCGGAAGAGTCATTACAAGTCATACTTTCCCAAGGTCTTAGGAAGACCCACCACGAAATCCATAACAATCCTTTCCCATTTCCAATCGGGAATGGGCATCCTCTGAAGCAATCCTGCGGGCCTTTGGTGCTTATACTTAACCCGCTGGCAATTCTAACACTTAGACACATGATCACCTATGTCCCTTTTCATATCAGGCCACCAATAAAGTAGCCTCAAGTCTCGGTATATTTTTGTTACGCCCGTATGAATTGAGTATCGTAAACCATGAGATTTTAACAACATATTCTGTATCAATTTGTAAATACAAGGAACACAAATTCACCCTCTAAAGCACAATACCCCACCAACATCTAATATGGAATCTCGGGCCTCCCTGGACACCACCTTTTTCTGAAGCTTGTTCAACTGTACATCCTGAAATTGTTTGGTTTTGTTTTCCTCCAGAAATGTGGGTTTAACCTCAATACTGAACAATACCCCACCCTATTCTGAAATGCCCAACTGCATGAACCTAGAGTTTAGAGCTCGAATCTCCCTAGCCAAGGGTTATTTGGATACCTCTAGACAAGCCAAACTGCCTATTCGAACCATTTTATGGCTTGATGCTTCTGCCACCACATTAGGCTTACCCGGATGGTATTAGATGGTCACATTATAATCCTTCAACAGTTCCATCCACCTCCTTTGTATCATGTTCAAATATTTCTATATAAATATATGTTGTAGGCTGCGATGGTCTATGAATACTTCAAACTTGACACCATATAGGTAGTGTCTCCATATTTTGAGTGCGAAGACCACCGCTGCCAAATCTAAATCGTAGGTTGGGTAGTTCTTCTCATGAGGCTTCAATTGCATGGAAGCATAAGCTATAACATTCCTGTCCTGTATCAACACAATATCCAAACCCGAATATGAAGCATCACAAAACACAATGAAATCTTTACCTTCAACCGGCAATGATAGGATGGGAGCTGTAGTCAGAAGTTTTTGAGCTTTTGCAAGCTCTTCTCACACTTGTTAGACCAAACAAAAGGTACCTCCTTCTAAGTTAACCTTGTCAAGTGAGAAACAAAGTTCTTGACAAACCTGCGATAATAGCCTACAAGCCCTACAAAACTCCTAACCTCAGTCACAGAGCTAGGCCGGACCCAACTCTTAACTGCCTCGATCTTTTGGGGATCCACCATTACCCCCTTTTCTGAAGCCACATGCCCTAAGAAGGTGACCGAAGACAACCAAAATTCACACTTCGAAAACTTGGTATACAATTTCTTGTGCCTCAATATTCCCTGAAAAATGCAAAGATGCTCTGCATGCTCTTTATTACTCTTGGAGTAAATCAGAACGTCATCTATAAATATAATGATGAATGAATCCAAAAATGATTTGAAGACACCATTCATCAAACTCATGAAAGTTGCCGGTGCATTAGTCAACCCAAACGACATTACCAGGAACTCATAATGCTCATACCGAGTCCAGAATGTCATCATAGGTATATTTTTTGACCTAATTTTTAGCTGATGATACCCTGACCTCAAGTCAATCTTTGAAAATACGGAAGCACCCTGTGACTAATCAAAAAGGTTATCCATGTGGGGTAAAGGATACTTATTTTGGATGGTGACTTTATTCAGTTTCTTGTAGTCTATACACATCCACATACTACCATCCTTCTTCTTCACAAACAAGACCGGGGCGCCCCAAGGTGAAGCATTGGATGAATAAATCCCTTATCTAAAAGTTCCTGAAGTTGAGTCTTAAGTTCCATCAACTCTGTCGGAGCCATATAATAAGGAGGAATGGAGATTGGACGAGTGCCCGGCTCTAAATCTATACATAAGTCAATATCCCTATCTAGAGGCATGCCAGGCAAATCCACCGGAAATACCTACTGAAATTAAGAAACCATCGAAACTGACTCTATCAAAGGGGATTCCATACTAGCATCTCAAAAATGATCCAAGAAGGCCAAACAACCTTTCCCCACTAACTTCCTTGCCCGAGTAGATGATATAATCTTTGCTGTCTTAGGCTTGTACACTCCTTCCCACTCTAGCCTATCCTTACCCAGAATCTCTAGAGTCACAATCTTAACATTATAGTTTAACATAGTGTGAAATGGAGACAACCAAGTCATACCCCAAATAACATCAAATCTAGCTTGTCCAAAATAATCAAATCTACCCAAATCTGCAACCTGACAAACACCACAAGACAACAAGTACGATACATGTGGGTTACTACCACAAACTCCTCGACCGGGGTAGAAACATAAATAGGGAAATCAAGGACATCACAAACCAAAGACAGACCCAAAGAATTTTTTACAAATACATACAAATATGTAGAACCTGGATCAAACAATATAGAAGCCATTCGATCACAGACTAGAATTGTACCTGTTATTACAACATCTGATGCCTCGGCCTCAGATTTTCTCGAGAATGCATAACAATGGGCTCTATCATCAATCTGAGCAACCTCTCTAGCTGGCTGCGCTACTCCCTACCCGCGCCACAATTTCCTCTATTTCCAGAGCCTTTCTAAAAATTTTCTTGCCCACCCTGTGGATGACCCCTTCCATTGCCACCTCCACCTGTCGGAACTACAACCTTAGTCTGCTGCTGAGTCTGATTTCCTTCCTGCCTGTGAGGGCATTCCCTCTTGAAGTGACTCGGATCACCCCAATGAAAATATCCATGGTTAAGAGTAGGCCTGCTAGTAGAAGTATGAGAAGCCCCCTGGCCTCTAGGAGCTGAAAAATGCTGACTGGCTCCTGGACGACCACCTGCAGAAGCTGGCAGGGCTTACTGAATAGGACGAGCCAAATACACCTGCTGACTGTGACCCCTGGAGTAATAACCACTAAAATTACCTTCATTCTGGGACTTTTTGGCTAACACCTTAGCCTGCCCAACCTATCTGACCCCCTCCAATTTCTTTACATTGTTAATTACCTCATTAAAACTCTTTCCTGCCGAGGTCATATGCATAGACAAAACCTAAAACTCAATATTCAGACCCTTAGTAAACAGACAAATTCTCTCCTCTCTCAGTACCCAGAAGTTGAGTAGCATAACATGACAAGGCATGAAATTTAGCCTCATAGGCTGAAACAGACATGTTACCCTACTCAAGGGCTAGAAAATCATCCTTCTTGCGATCCCTCAAAGTTCGAGGCACATATTTCTCCAAGAATAGAGCATGAAATTATGCCCAAGTCATCAGATGCAAAGTTGATGGTCAGCACTGTACATGAGCTCTCCACCACTGCTTGGCATCACCCTGAAGCTGAAAAGTCACAAATTCTACCCCATGTTACTGCACAATGCCCAACTTATGCAGCCTCTCATAGCAGTCCAAAATAAACTCAAAGGCATCTTCTTTCTCTGTACCATGAAATATTGGAGGTTTCAGTTTCAAGAATTTGGTCAGTATTTCAAGCTCGGTCTCGGTCATAACAAGGCCTAGTATTGGATGGAAGAAAGTATTAGTACCAGAAACTGCATCCATCTGGGGAGCCTCTACAACAGTTGGTTGAGTGCCTGAAACCTGATTTACTATCCCAGTAGAGGTGGCTACTGTACCTTCTAGTCCACTCAAAAAAATCCCACACTTACTAAAATACCTCAGGCGAAATAGGGTGAAGGCCTGCACCTCCGGCCAGTGCCGCCCCCTTCTGCTCTGCACCCTCATCAAGTACAACCTCAACCTCCTCCTCAACAGGATCTTAGGTTGGGGGAGGGGTCACTGCTCTTGGCTCAGCCGCTGCTTGAGGTCCACCCTTGGCGGATTTGCTCTTCCTCTAACCCTACCACTTTCTTTCCCTCTGGCTGCTTTCCCCACAGTTGGAACTACTACCCTTGCTCCATTACACCTTGTATAAACCATCTGCGGACAAAAGAGTGAAGGAAGTTAGATACTAATTTGTATCATCAGATACCAATTGGAATCAAGTTATAACACAAAAGAAGAAACAAGAGATAGTTTCCTAAAGTCCTATAGTGTCTTAAAGAAAAGTATAGACGTCTCCATACCATTCCACAAGACTCTACTAGACCCATTTTGGTACGACGAGATCAATGAACCTAGGGATCTGATACCATCTTTGTCACTTCCCAATATGCCACAAGTGGCACCCACCCAAAACCCCTGAATGAGGGAACCAATAAACCAACTCAACACTTAGCGAAATTAACAGCTCAAAACTAGATGCATTAAATCAAACTAGCATTCATAGCTAAAAATACTAATAAATAAGATCCTGTGTAAAATATCCCTAGAATCTAAAAGTCGTGTACCAAAACATCTACTAATATCTAGAGTGGGGAATGCAACCCCAAAAAAGGAAGTCTAAGTCCGAAATAATGGACTAGAAATAAACTAGATGAAACCATGGTAGCCCGAAAGAAGCGGCTCACCCTTAGATTCTGGAAACATCGGGACTACAACTGAGGTTGCATAGCAGTCACTGGAATATGTCCTGTACTCACAAAAGGAAAGCAAGTGCAATTATCAATATACAAAACCACAGTGTATTGGTAGGATCATCGGCCAGCTCCAATAAGTAACAAATGAAGATTAAACTAAGGCTGAGTAAAGTAAGACAAAACATGTATAAACCAGCCAACAATATAACCCAACCTCTTAGTCTTCCACCTAACTTACCAATTATATGAAACATGCCAACAACCTCCTCAAACAAGAACAATTACAAACAAACTAACCCGTTTTAAGCAACCAGGACCAACCAAGGATCCCTATGACACTACCTATAGTGTTCAACATACAATCCCAGTATACACAAGGACCAACCCCACCATTAAGTACAACCACCTGGACACTCATGGGCCAATATTCAATAAAACACAATTAAAGAAATAACTTAGTCCACTCATACAACAAAACATAGAACACAACAAACAAGTATAAACAAACCTGTACCAGGCGTGGTACCCAAGCTAACTATTATAGAACCTATAATAGACGTGGTACCCGAGCCAACCAATATATGTAACCCATACCAGGCATGGTACCCAAGCTAACCGATATGTATCCCACACCAGGCATGGTACCCGAGCCAACCAATATCATACACAATCCAATAATCAATAATAATGAACCAAATTACACTTGTAAACCAACAAGCAACAAAGACAAGTTCATTTCACATGATTGACAATCGGATATTTAGACATTCATAATTCTATTCTCTAAACTATACAATGAACATACAATACTAAGCAACTGTTATTATGTACACATATTGCAATTGGGAAAACAATAACTATCACCTACCTAAAATTAGTCTGAAAGCTCTCACTGGACCGGTGCCTTCCTGTTTCCTGAAGCTTTCGCTTGTCCTTGGTCTAAAACAATTACACATAACTAAAATCAATATAAATAGCCTAACTATTCCCTAGATTATACTTAAATCCTAATCCCCATGCCAAACCATAATCATTCCACCCATACCAGGGCTTTCCCACTATTAGTTCACCTAAAACTATCATTTTTTATTGATACATTAAGCATCTAATGGTCGTTTAATTATGAATAAGTACTTGTAATCATAACCCAAGAATATATACACCCTAGAATCTCCATTGCACTAGATTCTACCATCTTAGGTCAAGCCAAACCTTTCCCCAAGCCTGAAATTATTAATTCTAAGGTTTGGGAATCAAAGTACTAGAGTAGGGGAGTAAAATCCTTACCTTTACGATGAAATTTGATGGAAAAATAGTAGAAATCACCCCTCTCTGCCTCTCCCCTTCCCCAAAACATTCTTGAGAATTTTTGAACATTTTTGGAGAAGTTTCTGCATTTACAGTAACTTATTCTGCTATAGCAGTCCCCACACCGCTATAGCAGCATCGCCTAGCAAAACTCGCCCGTTATGGCAGTGCTGACTGCCTTAACTTCCACTATAACATGAATTTCTCTGCTATAATGGTCATCGTGGTAGCATGGTGTCAATCACTATAGCAGTTGGCATGGAACAGAACCTCGGGAAATCCCCCAAAGTTTCCCATTTTACAACACACTTCAAATTATGACATTTCAAACTAACCCCTTCACGTCAACTTTGATATCGGGAGTTCTACTCACCCGAATTCACTTCTGAAAAGTCCTTCAGACTCCTTAACGTTTTAGGTAACGAATAAAATAGGTCAAATTAATACATTTTTCCTAATCATTTCCCAGATTGCCCTAGGTCATACCTCACTCAAAATCCATCCGAGACTAGCCTAGCCCAAATTTTCTAACTCTCAAACCTGGAAGTTTTCCAACCCGATTCTTCGCATGAATAATTACCCATAATGACGGAACAAGTCATTATAACTACCCAACTATTAGGCACTGAGGAAGAGAGGATTTGTCTGTATGTTAAAGGGTTGAATACTGACTTGTAAGTTCTGTTCGTTCATATGACTTTTGCAGGAAAGAGTTTTAATAAGGTGACTGACTATGTGAAGAAATGGGAGGGAGTTAAGCAAGTTAGATAGGCTAAGGTATTAACCAAGAAGTCCCAGAATGTGGATAATTTCAGTGGTTCTTACTCTAGAGGTCGAGTTAGCAGAATTATTCGGCTCGTCCTATTCAATCAGCTCTACCAGCTTTTACAGGTGGTTATTTAGGGGCCATTCAATAGTCTCTAGATCTTAGAGGCTAAGGGGCTTCTTATTCTTCTGCTAGAAGGCCCTCTCTTGAACAAGGATGTTTCTATTGTGGTGATCTGGGTCATTTTAAGAGGGAATACCCTCTAAGGCAAGCAGGTAATCAGGTGCAGCAATAGACTAAGGCTATGGTTCCAACATGTAGAGGAGGTAATGGCAGAGGATGCCCATAGGGTAGGATAGGTAATAATTAGGGAGGTCATAGAAATAGAGGTAATCATAATAGTGCTCATTGTTATGCCTTCTTGAGCAAGTCTGAGGCTGAGGCATCTAATGCTGTGATAATAGGTACTATTCTCATTTATGACTGGATGGCTTCTATTTTATTTGATTCGTGTTCCACCTATTCATATATATATGTTAGATTTGCTTTGGGTCTGGACTTGATTTGTCATGTTCTTGACTCTCCTATTTATATTTCTACTCCAGTTGGGGAGTCGGTAGTGCTGACCCATGTATATCATTTATTATCTATTGTGGTTATGAGTTTTTGGAGTTGGGTAGATTTGGTTATTTTAGATATGCTGGATTTTGATATTATTTTGGGTATGACTTAGCTGTCTCCTTATCACGTTGTGTTAAACTGTAATTCTAAGACAATAACTCTAGAGATTTTGGGTATGGATAGACTAGAGTGGGAAGATATGTATAGGACTAAGCCATCAAAGATCATATCCTTTATTCGATTGAGAAAGCTAGTGGGGATGGGTTGTTCAACATTCCCGGCTTATTTTTGGGATGTTAGTGCGGAGTCCCTTTCTATTGAGTCAGTCCTTGTGGTTTTTGAATTTTAGCAGGTATTTCCTACAGATCTTCTTGGTATGCCTCCGAACAAGGACCTTGAATTCTGTATAGATTTGGAGCTGGGAACTCACCCAATCTCTATTCCTCCTTATTGTATGGCTCAGATAGAGTTGAGAGGACTCAAAACTCAGCTAGATTAACTTCTAGATAAGGGATTCATTTATCCCAGTGCTTCACCTTTGGGCGCTCCAATCTTGTTTGTGAAAAAGAAGGATGGTAGTATGAGGATGTGTATAGAATACATGCAATTGAACAATGTTACCATCCAAAATTAGTACCCCTTGCCCCACATAGATGACCTTTTTGACCAGTTGTAGGGTGCTTCGGTGTTTTCTAAAATTGACTTAAGGTCAGGGTACCATCAGTTAAAAATTAGGCTTGAGAATATACCTAAAATGGATTTCAGGACTCGATATGGGCATTATGAGTTCTTGGTAATGTTGTTTGGGTTGACCAATGCACCAGTGACTTTTATGAGTTTCATGAATGGGGTCTTCAAGTCATTTCTGGATTTCTTTGTGATTATATTTATAGATGATATTTTGATATACTCCAAGAGTAAAGAGGAGCATGCAGAGCATCTTCGCATTGTTCTGGGGATTTTGAGGGGAAAGAAATTGTATGCTAAGTTTTCAAAGTGCGAATTTTGGTTGTCTTTGGTTGTTTTCTTAGGGCATGTGGTCTCGAAAAAAAGGGTGATGGTGGATCCCCAAAACATTATTGCAGTTAAGAGTTGGGTCTGGCCTAGCTCTGTGATTAAGGTTAGGAGCTTTGTGGGTCTTGCTAGTTATTATCGCAGGTTCGTCAAGAATTTTGCTTCCATTGCTACCCACTTGACAAGATTGACTCAAAAGAAGGTACCATTTGTTTGGTCTGACAAGTGCGAGGAGAGCTTCCAAAAGCTCAACACACTTTTGAATATAGCTCCTATTCTCTCATTGCCGGTTGTAGGTAAGGACTTTATTGTATTTTTTGAGTTTTCATATTTAGTTTTTGATGCTGTGTTGATGTAGGATAGGAATGTTATAGCTTATGCTTCAAGGCATTTGAAGCCTCATGAGAAGAACTACCTAACCCATGATTTTGAGTTGGCAGTAGTGGTATTTGCACTTAAGATCTGGAGACACTATCTCTATGGTGTCAAGTGTGAATTGTTCACATACCATCACAGCCTACAACAAGTGTTTACACAGAGGGATTTGAATCTGAGAAAGAGGAGGTGGATGGAGTTGTTGAAAGATTATGCTGTGACCATCCGGTATCATCTGAGTAAGGCCAATGTAGTAGTAGGCACATTGAGCTGAAAAGTTGTAAGCATGGGCAGTTTGACTTGTTTGGGAGTGTCTAACCGACCCTTGGCTAGACAGATTCAAACTCTAGAATCCAAGTTCATGCAGTTGGGAATTTCAAAAAAGGGTGGAGTGTTGGCCAGTATTGAGGTTAAATTTACATAACTGGAGGAAATCAAGGCCAAACAGTTTATGGATATGCAATTGAACAAGATCCGAAACAAGGTGGTATCTAGGGACGCCCTAGATGCCATACTTGATGCGTGGAATGTGCTATGTTTTAGAGGGCGGATATGTGTCGCTCAGGTTGATGACTTGGTTCAGAATGTATTAGCTGAAGCTCATGGTTTGCGGTACTTGATTCATCGCAGCGTAACCAAAATGTACCAGGACTTGAGTCAAATTTATTGGTGGCCTGGATGAAAAGGGACATAGCAGAATATGTGTCCAAGTGTCACAATTATTAGTAGGTGAAGTATAAACATCAAAGGCCTGCAGATTTTCTTTAGAAGATGCCCATTCCTGAGTGGAAGTGGGAAAGAATAGCCATGGACTTGTGGTAGATCTTCCTAAGACCTTGGGGAAGTATGGCTCAATTTGGGTCATTATGGACATGCTGACTAAATTAGCTCATTTCATTCCGGTCAGGGTGGATTACAACTCCCAACAGTTGGCCAAGATCTACGTCAAGGAGATAGTGAGGTTGTATGGGGTGCAACTTTCCATCATTTCAAATAGAGGTATGTAGTTTACTTCTAAGTCTGGGGCAAGTTGCATGAAGAGTTGGGCACCCAGCTCCATTTTAGCACAACCTTTAATCCTCAAAAAGATGTTCAGTCAGATAGGATAATAAAGGTGCTAGAGGACATGCTGAGAGCATGTGTGATTAATTTTGAGGGCCATTGGGATCAATTCTTACCGTTGTGTGAATTCTCATACAACAACATCTATCACTCTAGTATTAACATGGCATCGTTCGAGGCACTTTATAAGAGGGTATGTAGATCGCCCATAGGGTGGTTCGAGGCAGGTGATATGAAGCCTTTGGGCATTGAGTTGGTAAAGAAAACTCAGTAAAGTGAGAGGTATCCAAACAATGTTATTGACAGCCTAGAGCAGGCAAAAAGAGTATGCTGATCGCAAGATAAGGGACATATCTTTTCAAGTTGGTGAACAGGTTCTGTTGAAGGTGTCACCGATTAAAGAGTAATATGGTTTGACAAGAGGGGTAAGCTTATCCCTCAATATATTGGTCCATTTGAGGTTCTCGAAAGTGTGGGGCCAGTAGCTTACAAGTTAGCATTGTCCCCCAGTTTGTCTAGAGTCCATTCAGTTTTTCATGTATCCATGTTGAAGAGATAACTTAGGGATTGGGAGTACATTATCAAATGGGATTCTGTCTTATTATACAAGGACCTTCAGTACAAGGAGGAGCCGGTTGCTATTCTTGATTGGGATGTCTAGAAGTTGAGGACAAAGGAAATCAGATCGGTTAAGGTCAATGGAAGAATCATCCAGTTTAAGAAGCCACTTGGAAAACCAAGAAGGATATGCGGGACAAGTACCCTCACTTGTTTGAGGATTCAGGTACTACCTTCTTCTCGATTTAGCTCATCCTTTTCTTATTTGATCATTCGAGGATGAATGATGGGTAAATTAGTATCTGTTGTAATGACCCTTTCCATTGTTATTGGTGAGCCTTCGTGTGAGAAAACGGGTTAGAAAACTTCTGGGTTGGGAAGTTGAAAATTTTGGACTAGGTTAGTCTCGAATAAAATCTGAGCATGGTGAGGTCTAGGGAAATCCAGGAAATGATTAGGTAAAATAACTAAGTTTGAGCTAGTTTTTCTATTAGCTAAGGTGTTTAAGGAGTCTATAGGACTTTTTGGAGATCAATTTGGGTGAGTAGAACTTCTAATATCAAACTTGACGTAAAGGGATTAGTCTGTAACGTCAGGGTTTAAAGGTGTATTATAAAATGGGCAAAACTGAGAGGATGCCAGAGTTTTTGTCCTGTGTCAGCTGCTATAGCGGCTGACATGCTGCTTCAGTGATGCTGCTATAGTAGGGAAATTCCCACTTTAGCAGGAGTCAAGGGCGTTCAACCCGGTTATAGCGAGCAGCTCCCGCTACGGCGGCACCGCTATAGCAGGATTGGTCTGCTATAGTGGGATAAGTCTCTATAATTGCAGAAACTTCCCCAAAAATGTTCATTCTTTCTCAAGAACATTTTGGGAGAGAGTTGAGGCGACTTTAGGCAATTTCCATCAGTTTTCCACTATACTCCTTTGCTTAGGTAAATATTTATTCCCCTAATCTAGTACTTTGATTCTTGTGGCTTAGAATTGATAGTTACATGCCTGGGAAAGGGTTTAACTCAACCTAGGATGGATTTTCTTGTGAAAAAGGGGAATGTGGGGATGAACAACCTGGGTTTCTTGAATAAGGTTGTTATTTAAAGATTCCTTATCGTAATTCACTGGCATAACCATGGATTTTGTAGTAAATAGGTGAATTTAAAGTGGGAGGGCCCTGGGATGGGTGGAATAATTATGAAATTGGCATGGGGTTTGGGAATAAGATGTAATCTGGGAATATTTAGGCCATTTAGGTTAATTTGGTGTTTATATTATTATTTTTAGGCCAAAATCGTGCTTGAGTTTTGAGAAATGGGAAGGCTCCGGTCCAATAGAACATTCGGGCTTCATTTGAGGTAGGTGATGGTTGAATTGTTTTCCAAATTACATTATGTGTGCATGTTAATTATTTTATTAGTATTGCTTGTATAATACGTGTTTAGGGAATAAGAGACTAAATGTGAAATGATATCTTATTGTCAATCTCATGCAATGAACTTGTCTTAAATACTTGTTGGCTTTATAAGTGTGGGTTATGTTTCTTTGTGATTGTGATTGGGTGATATCTGTAATTTGGTTGGCTCGGGTACCACTCCTGGTACAGATTATTGGTTGGCTCGAGTACCACGCCTTGTATGGGATATCTATCGGTTGGCTTGGGTACCACACTTGGTACATGTTCTATTATGGTTGACTCAGGTACCACGCCTGGTACATGTTTTATTGTTCTTCTGTGTGTCAGTTCTATGAGTGAACCGGGTTTATTCATTGCGATGTATTTATTACATGTTGGTTCATGAGTTGCCGAATTGGTGTGTTTAATGGCTGAGATGGTTCTCGTGTAGACCATAATTGCATGTTAAACACCATAGACTATGTCCTAGGGATTTTGGGGTGGTTCGGGTTACTTGAAAGGTATGTTAAATCTTATATGTGTTGTTGTTGTGGTTTTGGACATGTCTCATATGGTTGTTAAATTAGGTTGTTGACTGAGAGTCTTGCTTATATTCACTGACTTGGGTTACACATGTTTGTCCCGTTTTAGTAAATTATAGTTATATGTTCATATTTCATATATTTAGAGTTGGCCGACAATCCTACCAGTACACTATTGTTTTTTTGTACCGATACTTCACTTGCTCTTCTTTTGTTGAATACCTGACATATTTAGGCAGATGCTGCGAGACCTCAGTTGTGATACGTATGCTTTTTAAATCTAAGGGTGAGCTGCTTCTTTCGGGCTACCATGGATTCATCAATTTGTTCTAGTCTATTGTTCGGACTCAGATTCTCTTTGTTTTGGGGTTGCATCCCTATATTCTAGACTATCTTAGATGTTCTGGTACACGACTTTCAGGTTCTATGAAATGTTTTCTGTAGGGATTCTTATTATTATTCTTTTAGATGTGAATCTTGGATTATTTAATGCAAGTTGGTTTTTAGTTGTTTAGTTTTGTTTAAGTGTTGGCTTAGGTATTTGGTTCTCTCACCGGGTGCTTAGGGTGGGTGCCACTCGTGACATGTCTAGTTTCCACGGTCAAAGCTGATGAGCCATCGTGGTTCCCACAGCCCGTCGGAGTTTATCATCGGCCGGGGTACTTTAGGTCCATAGTTCTGCCTTATTCTGACGTTCAGTCTTGATGTCCCGTGGCATGTCCCACGACCCATTGCAATTGGGCATCAGGTACTTGCTTCTTGTAATCTTTGATTGGCACCTTCCCGCGACCACTTCCCATGGGCCGTGGTGGATCTCACGCCTGTGGGGTATTGATTTTATTCCAGAAGCAACAAAACTCCATATTTTTTGTGTTCCAAGTTCTTTTCTCTGCACAAGTAGCAAACAAGTATCTTATCCAACAAAACACACTTAAGGACTCCCAAAATCCTTAGCTTTAAGTGTCGAAAGTGCCATAAAATCCTAGAACATCACTTAATTTCAGAGGATTTAGTCAGTAATCTAGTTCAACAGGTCTTTTATTAATATAAAAGTAGAGCAGAGGCTTTGTCCGGGTAAACAGTACTCAGTATATCAGTAGAAGCTTCATAGATAGTCAGTCAGTTAGTTGTAATCAATTTCTGAATGACTTTATGTCTCATTTAATGAAAACTTATAACTACTATTTTATAAGAGTTCAGTTCATGCTTTAGCTTTCGCATTATCTTTCAGTATATATTTTCAGTAGTATGCCAGGTCAGATATGTGCTGGGGCCACTTGTGGTTCCGGGTGCCAATCGTGTTCAAGGTGTAGACTCGGGACGTGACAACAACTAAGAAAGCCAGTACCAAATAATCTTAATTGATTTTAAAATTATATTCTCAGCAGAATTTAGTTAACATTGAAGCAAATACCAAAGGATGCGATTACAAATCAAATCTTGGCTATTAATGAAACCTTGAAGATGATCCTCCAATCACGTCTGGAAGTAATCAAGTTGAAGAAGAAATAGACAGCCTAATCAATTGAAGACAACTATGGCATTACCTTATTCTTAAGAACACAATTATTCATTCCTCTTTCCAAGAATTGAAACTCTTGGATTATCTTTTCTTCAAAGATCCAGTTGAAGAAAAAGAATGACATATAAGCTGTCTAAACCTTTTTAGTTCTTTGATCTACTTTTAACAAGCATTGTAATTCCCTGTGTTTACTGTGTACTCAAAAAAAATAAGAGAAAAATATTATGGGGCGATATATTATATCAAGATTGTAAAAGAAAGTTTGAGTATATATATAGGATCTATACTCACAAATCCTGTACAAGATCAAGTTATTAAAGCTAGAAGAGAACACCCTTGTAATCCAAAAGGATTGGACTAAGAAATATTCTGAATCCCAACCAGTATAAAATCATGTGATATTATATCTACTTTTAATATTTTCATTCCTGTCTCTAATTTAAGTTTGCATATTCTATCCTTGCAGTTGACTACTAAAAATAGTTAGTCAGCTAGAAAAAGAAAAAAAGAGGCAATTCACCCTCTCCCTCTTTTCACTTTCAATAGGTATCATAGCAAGGGCTCACAACTTATTTACTTAATCGTAAGTGAGAAAAGATTGTGCCAAATCAAATTATAGCTGGAACACTATTTTAAGAGGGAATTTCTCATATCAGGCATCCTACTTCAATGGAAAATATTTTTCTTATTGAAAGGTAAAAATGGAGATATATATCAAATCCTATGATGTAAAGATTTGCAGGAGTTATCAAACTTGGAGACATTCCTACTTGTAACACCCTAGAATTAAGACCAATATTTAAAACCTAGAACTCAGAAAGAACTCAGAAAATTCCATCTCCAGTCAGGCCCCATGGGCTGACCCATGGGTGTCGTGAACACGACGGCCCATTGGGTCCCCGTGGAAAGAGCCCAGAGGCTTAGTCAAACCTACCTCAGCCAGAAGGGGGTCCCTACGAGTATCGGTGGTTTGACAGGCCGTGGGACAGCCCATGGGAAACTGCCAGTGCCCCATCCCAGCCTCTTTTATCCCGATGGGTAGTCACCACAACCATTATGGACCTGAAGAGCCATGGGAGCCATCGTGGGGATTGTTCAGAGGGCCATCCCAGTATGCCCTATTCCTACGCCTTGCCCGACGGGCCATCTCAGATTAGAAGCCCATCGGGAGGCCCATCCGGTGAAGGATTTTCTACAATTTTTCATTTTAAGTTGGGGGCATTCTGGTACTTTTCCAATTCTTTTAACTCTGATCCTAAGTCATTTTGGGAGTAATAAAAGGGTTTTACTCTTTTTCCCTAATTACTCCTAAACTAAATTGACACTTAGCAGTTTCAAACAAGAAAAGAAGTGTTTCCTCTCAAGAACTAGCAAGAGGGTTTTTCTTCAAACTCAGCCCCAAATCCAAAGGTTCAACCATAGAATATTCTTCTAGGTATGTGGGATTTTATCAGTGGGTTCCTTTCACCAATTGAGTGTCCCTAGATTCAGTCCAGTTCTTCAGTTAACAATTAGTTCTTCAGACCTAGGGTTCCTAAATCTTATGAAATCATTGCATTTTATATTCTATTGCTTGTATGATATTATTACATGTTTTCTTAGGAACCTAGGACTAGTCATATGTACAAAATTCAGTAATCCTAGCATGTGTTAATTCCAGTACTCATAATTCATACTTGCTAGGCAGATGATTCAGTCAGTTATGCTTCAGAATTAGAATGCTATCAGTTTCAGTATCATGTTATTGCATTCTCAGATGATTATCAGTATTTGAGATATTCAACATTTCAGTTGCATTCATTGCTTATGTATTCAGTTGGGAGTAGACTTAGCTTCGAGTGGACGAAGGGATGAAGGCTCACCCGTCAGTTTAGGCTGAGATCCTTAGTAGCAGTCCCTGAGTCCCAGAACTACGACGCCACCATAGGTTCAGAAAAGGGTCACCCATCAGTTTAGGCATGACACCCTTAGCCCTTGTGGACTTCAATTTAGTGGATCCACGTCAGATTAGTTTGTACCCTTGGCAAGGTATGAACACCCTTCCATCCAGAGTTATAGGTTGGTCCTATAGCCAACTCAACTTGGGGTATGTCGGTTAATAGTAGCTCCCATAGTCAGACTTAGCATTGCATTGACCATGTATTCAGTTATTAAGTTCAGGTCATCATATTATGATATTCATGTTCAGTTACTTGGTCATTGCATACAATTACTCTTCAGTTCATATTTCAGTATACACTACTATATCAGTATCCACATTTTACAGGTTTGGTTATATCCTGCATGCTCAGTACATCCGAAGTACTGACACATACTTTTTTGCTATATTATTTTATGATGTAGGTTCAGGTGCTCAGCACCCAGACTGCACTTAGACCGATTTCCAGTCCTTACTCAGTAGCTCAGTGGTGAGTCCTCATAGATTCGAGGACGATTGTTAGATTTGTTTATTTCAGTATTGCTAATTCAGTTTCAGACTTCCAGGTTAGCTGGGGGCTTATCCCAGCAACTCACTTCAGTTAGAGGCTTTCAGACATAGATTAGAATCAGCTTTTGAGTATTTTAGCTCACTCTCAGACTTATCATGTTTTACATATATTTATATATATTCATACATGTTTGGGTTCTTTCCCAACTATTATACATTTTAATCAGTTCAGTTTTCTGCACAGTTCATATTTTATCATAAATGGTTTAAATAAGCCAGACCATGGGTTATCTTGGGGTCACTTGTGACACTAATCACTATATTGCGTACATGGGGTAGCCTCGGGGCATGAAAAACTTGGTATCAGATCATCAAGTTCAAGTGTCCTAGGGTGTCTGAAAGCCGCGTCAAGTATAGTCATCTTCATGGGTGTGAAGCGCGCCACACTTATGAGGGAGAAGCCATGAGATGTCATTAGGAAAAACTTCACTTCATTCTTTTCCAGCTCGTGCTATAAAGTATGAACTCTATTTAATCTCCATCTAACTCGTGCTCTATGCATTTCGGAAAATAATACATTCTAGAAGATCCAACACAAGGAATCAGCTGGCACCAGCAGCTTCATCAGACCCTCTGAATGAGTAAGTCACTCATGCCGAATTCAAGGCTGCTTTTCAATTGTTTGCTCAGGCCATGACCGCTCTGGTTAATCAACAGGCTGTGGCACCATCTCCACCTCAGCCCAACACTGATGCAATAAAGATCCAAGACTTCACTCATATGAACCCTCCAGAATTTCATGGGTCCAAGTCCGAAGAGGATCCACAGGAGTTTCTTGATGACATTTAGAAGGTGATAGATATTATGGGTGTCAGTCCAGACGAGAGTGCAGACTTAGCCGCTTACCAGTTGAAAGGAGTGGCTTATACTTGGTATCAGTAATGGAGGGAATCCTGTAGTGCTAATGTAGGTCCGGTGACTTGGAACAACTTCAAGACTGCATTTCTGGATAGTTTTTTCCCACTTAAACTCAAGGAATCCAAGGTCCAAGAGTTCATCAATCTTAAGCAGAATGATATAAGTGTGCAGGAGTATGCACTAGAGTTTACTCAGCTGTCTAAGTATGCTCCAATAATGGTAGCTGACTATAGAGCCTGCATGAGTAAGTTTATGTCGAGAGTATCAGAAGATGTGGTTAACGAGTGCAAGAATGCCATGCTGGTAAAGGAGATGGACATCTCCAGGTTGGTTACTTATGCTCAGCAGATCGAGAAGGAGAAGATCAAAGAGAGGGGAGAAAACAGTAAGAGAGCTAGAACAGGTGACTTCAATTATTCTTAGCAGAGGTCAGGGGGCGGGAACCGCTCTTATTTCTGCCAAAAATCTTCAGCTCCAGCCTCATCTTTTGCTAGTGCTCCAGTGCCTAAGTTCAACCAGGACTGATGGGATAGGGCGCCAGGCTCTAAGTCCCAAGGTAGTGTCAATGGAGGGTGCACTCATCCAACTTGCAAGAAGTGTGGTATGAACCACTAAGGTGAGTGTATGGCAGGTAGTGGGAATTATTTTGGGTGTGGCAAGCCAGGCCAAAGAATGAAAGAGTGCCCAGTAAATTCTAAGAAGGACAGGGATACTCGTGCTCAAAATCAAGCCAGTTCTACAACAGCTTCAGCATGCCACCCCACTCAGTAGGGTGCATCGTCTGGTACAAGTGGTGTTCAACGCTAAAATAGGTTGTATACACTTCAGACTCGACAGGACCATGAGGATTCTCCCGATGTGGTCACGGGTACATTATGAGTCTTTAATACTAATGTTTATGCATTGTTAGATCCTGGAGCTACACTTTCCTTTGTGACTCCTTATATAGCAATATACTTCGATGTCAGTCCAGATGTCCTCCCAGAACCCTTCTCAGTGTCTACTTCCATTGGTGACCCAGTTACAGCTAGACAGGTATACATAAATTGTCCTGTCACAGTTTCCCAGAAAGTCACCTCAGCCGATCTTGTAGAGTTAGAAATGATTAATTTTGATATCATTCTAGGCATGAATTGGTTTTACTCCTGTTATGCCTCAGTTGATTGCAGAACTAGGGTCATTTGTTTCTAGTTTCCAAACGATCCAGTCTTAGAATAGAAGGGTAATACCACAATGCCTATAAGTCGATTCATCTCTTACCTTAAGGCTAGGAAAATGATTTCCAAAGGGTATATGTATCATCTTGTTTAGGTTAAGGATTCAAACTCTGAGACCCCAACTCTTGAGTCAGTCCCTGTAGTGAATGAATTCCCGTAAGTATTTCCAGAAGATCTTCCCGGAGTTCCCCCATGAAAGGGAAATTGACTTCGGAATAGATCTCCTTCCAGATACCCAGCCTATCTCAATTCCTCCTTACATGATGGCTCTAACTGAGCTTAAGGAATTGAAAGAACAATTCAAAGACCTTCTAGATAAGGGCTTCATCAGACCCAACGTCTCTCCATGGGGTGCTCCAATATTGTTCGTGCATAAGAAAGATGGTTCTCTCAGGATGTGCATCGACTACCGTCAGTTGAACAAGGTCAGAATCAAAAATAAGTATCCCATTTCCAGGATTGATGACTTGTTAGACCAACTTTAGGGTGCTAGTTGCTTTTCTAAGATAGACCTCAGATTCATCTATCTCAGCTCAGAGTCAAAATTGTGACATTCCGAAGACAGCTTTCAAAATTTGATATAGTCACTATGAATTTGTAGTTATGTCATTTGGACTAACAAATGCTCTTGTAACTTTTATGGATTTGATGAAGTCATTTGGACTAACAAATACTCCTGCAGCTTTTATGGATTTGATAAACAGAGTGTTCGGGCAGTATATAAACTTGTTCATCATTGTCTTCATCGATGATATACTCATCGATTCTTGCAGCAAGGACAAACATTTAGACTATTTGAGAGTGGTGTTGCAAGCTCTCAGAGATTTCCAATTGTTCGTTAAGTTCAGTAAGTGTGAATTCTGGTTGCATTCAGTCACTTTCCTTGGTCATGTGGTGTCTAGTAACGGAATCTGGGTTGATTCTTAAAAGATTGAGGCAGTAAGGAACTGGCCCAGACCTACCTCTCCGACAGACATCAGAAGTTTCTTGGGTTTGGCTGGTTATAACCGAAGGTTTGTTGAGGGAGTTTCCTCCATAGCTGCCCCATTGACCAAGTTGACTCAGAAAAAGTTTAAGTTTCAGTGGTTAGATTATTGTGAGAAGAGTTTCCTAGAGTTGAAGACCAGGTTGACTACAACTCCCATCCTAACTCTGCTAGAGGGTTTGGATGATTTTGTAGTGTATTGTGATACGTCCAAAGTCAGCTTGGGTTGTGTTTTGATGCAGCGTGGTAATGTAATAACTTATGCATCCAGACAGCTTAAGATTCACGAGAAGAATTATCCGACTCATGACCTTAAGCTTGCAGCAGTTGTATTTGTCCTAAAGATTTATAGACACTACTTATATGATGTTCATGTAGATGTGTTCACAGACCATAAGAGCCTCCAATTTGTATTCACCCAGAAAGAGTTGAATCTTCGTCAGAGAAGGTGGCTTGAGTTCCTCAAAGACTATGATATGAATGTGCTCTACCATCCAGGTAAGGCCAATGTAGTGGTTGATGCCCTCAGTAGACTGTCTATGGGTAGTGTGCCACATATTGAGGAAGAGAAGAAGGAATTAGTCAAGGATGTTCATAGGCTTACTCGCTTAGGAGTTTGCCCCATGGACACGACAGATGGTGGTGTGATAGTCCAGAATGGGTCAGAATCTTCATTGGTAGCCGAAGTGAAAGAAAAACAAGACAATGATCCCATATTTCTTCAGTTGAAGGGTGTAGTTCATCAGCAAAGGGTAGATGTTTTCTCCCAAGGGGGAGATGGTGTGCTTCCTTACCAGGGTTGTTTATGTGTTCCTAATGTGGATGAATTGATACAGTAAATCCTCATAGAAGCCAATAGATCTAGATATTCCATTCATCTCGGTGCCACAAAAATGTACTATGATCTACGAGAAGTCTATAGGTGGAACAACATGAAAAGGACATTGTAGATTTCATAGCAAGGTGTCTTGATTGTCAGCATGTTAAGGTAGAACACCATAAACTAGGAGATGTGACTTAGGAAATTAGTATTCCTACTTGGAAGTGAGAAGTTATCAACATAGATTTTATTATGAGTTTACCTCGTACTCGCCGACAGCACGACTCCATTTGGGTGATTGTGGACAAGATGACCAAATCAGCCTATTTCCTAGCAGTTAAGACTACGAATTCAGCAGAGGAGTATGCCAGACTCTACGTTAATGAGATAGTAAGGTTGTATGGGGTTCCCTTGTCTATCATCTCAGATGGGGGTCCTCAGTTTACCTCTCATTTTTGGAAGTCTTTTCAAAAAGGTCTTTGCAGTCAGGTAAATTCAGCACAACATTTCATCCGCAGATGGATGGTCAGGCAGAGCGTACCATTCAGACCTTAGATGACATGTTGAGGGCTTTTGTGATTGATTTCAAGGGTACTTAGGATGATCACCTATCTCTCATAGAGTTTGCCTACAATAACAGTTTTCACTCTAGTATTTAGATGGCCCCATATGAGGCACTTTATGGGCATAGATGCAGATCACTGGTTATTTGGTTTGAAGTAGGTGAAGCAGCCTTGATTGGACCATATTAGGTTCATGAGGCTATGGAGAAAGTTTAGCTCATCAGAGAAAGACTTAAGACAGCTCAGATTCCTTAGAAGTTCTATGCAGATGTGAGGAGAAGGAACTTAGAGTTTGAGGTTGATGATTGGGTTTTCCTGAAGGTGTCACCCATAAAGGGTGTGATGAGATTTGGCAAGAAAGGGAAAATCAGTTCCTGATATGTATGCCCTTATAAGATTCTAAAAAGGGTTGGTAATGTGGCTTATGAGTTAGAGTTGCCAGCAGAATTAGCTGCAGTTCATCAAGTTTTCCATGTATCATTATTGAAGAAGTGTGTTGGTGATCCAACATCAGTTGTGCCCTTAGAAAGTGTTGCTGTGAAGGATAGCCGCTCCTATGAGGAGATTCTAGTTGAAATTCTTGACCGTCAGGTTCGTAGGTTGAGAAATAAGGAAGTTGCTTCGATGAAAGTTTTATGGAGGAACTAGTCAGTTGAGGGAGATACTAGGGAAGCAGAAGCAGCCATGATGGCCAAGCATCCTCACCTTTTTCCTTCCGACCCAGTTTTAGCTTGAGGTAATAGTTCCTCTCCAGTCCTTTAGTTTCCTCATATGCATGTCAGTCTCAGTATCACGTTTTCCTAGCTATTACAGTATTTTCAGCATGCTTTCATGCCCTTAGAACTGGACTCAGTCAGATATCAGCTCCCAGTATTCAGTTATTGGGGATTGCAGCTCTTTCCCTCCAAACTCAACTTAGTTAGTCTTTATTCGATGACAAATGATCGCAAGGGGGGATATTGTAACACCCCATAATTCAGACCAGCATTTAAAACCCAGAACTTAGAAAGAACTCAAAAAATTCCATCTTCGGTCTAGCCCCACGGGCTGACCCATGGGCATTGTAGACACAATGGCCCATCGGGTTCCCTGTGGGAAGAGACCAGAGGCTCAGTCAAGCCTACCTTAACAAGACGGGGGTCCCCATAGGCATTGATGATCCGACGGGCCGTGGGGCAGCCCATGGGAAAGCGCCAGTGTCCCAACCCAACCTCTTTTGTCCTGATGGGCAGTCACCACTGCCGTCATGGATGTGGCGGCCGATGGGAGACATCTTGGGGATTATTCAGAGGGCCAACCCAGTCTACCCTATTCCGATGCCCTGGTCGACAGGACGTCTCAGGTCCGATGCCGTCGACCAGCCCGTCCGACGAAGGATTTTCTGCAATTTTTCATTTTAGGTCGGGGGAATTACGATCCTTTACCAATTCTTTTAACTCCGATCCTAAATCTTTTTGGGAGTAATTAAAGGGTTTTAGCTCTTTTTCCCTTATTACTCCTAAACAAAATCGACACTTAGCAGTTTCAAACAAGAAAAGAAGCGTTTCCTCTCAAGAACTAGCAAGAGGGTTTTTCTTTAGGTTCAGCCCCAAATCCAAAGGTTCAACCGTAGAATCTTCTTCTAGGTATGTGGGATTTCATCAGTGGGTTCCTTTCACCCATTGAGTCCCTAGATTCAGTCCAGTTCTTCAGTTAACAATCAGTTCTTCAGACCTAGGGTTCCTAAACCTTATGAAATCATTGCAATTCAAATTCTACTCCTTGTATGGTATTATTACATATTTTCTTAGGAACCTAGGATTAGTTATATGTACAAAATTCAGTAATCCTAGCATGTGTTAATTCCAGTACTCATAATTCATACTTGCTAGGCAGATGATTCAGCAAGCTATGCTTCAAAATTAGATTGCTATCAGTTTCAGTATCATGTTATTGCATTCTTAGATGATTATCAATATTTGAGCTATTCAACATTTCAGTTGCATTCATTGCTTATGTATTCAGTTGGGAGTAGACTTAGCACCGAGTGGACGAAGGGATGAAGGCTCACCCGTCAGTTTAGGCTGAGACCCTTAGTAGCAGTCCCTGAGTCCCAGAATTGCGACACCACCGTAGGTTTAGAAAGGGGTCACCCCTCAGTTAAGGCATGACACCCTTGTCCCTTGTGGACATCAGTTTAGTGAATCCATGTCAGATTAGTTTGTACCCTTGGAAAGGTATGAACACCCTTCCATCCAGGGTTATAGGTTGGTCCCACATCCAGTTCAACTTGGGCAATATCGGTTAATAGTAGCTCACACAATCAGACTCATCATTGCATTGACCATGTATTTAGTTATTCAGTTCAGGTCATCATGTTATGATATTCATGTTCAGTTACTTGGTCATTGCATACAATTACTCTTTAGTTCATATTTCAGTATACACTACTATATCAGTATCCATGTTTTACAGCTTTGGTTATATCCTGCATGCTCAGTATATCCGAAGTACTGATGCATACTTTTGTGCAACATCATTTTATGATTTAGGTTTAGGCGCTCAACATTCAGACTGTGCTTAGCCCGATTTCCAGTCCTTACTCAGCAGCTCAGTGGTGAGTCCTCATACATTCAAGGATGATAGTTAGATTTGTTTATTTCAGTATTGCTAATTCCATTTCAGACTTTCAGAGTTAGCTGGAGGCTTGTCCCAGTAACCCACTTCAGTTAGAGGCTTTCAGACATAAACTAGAATCAGCTTTTGAGAATTTCAGCTCCCTCTTAGACTTATCACGTTTTACATATATTTATATATATTCAGACATGTTTGGGTTTTTTACCAATTATTATATATTTTTATCAGTTCAGTTTTCTGCACAATTTGTATTTTATCCCAAATTGTTTAGATAAGCCATACCATGGGTTAGCTTGGGGTCACTTGTGATACTAAGCACCGTATTGCATCCAGGGGGTAGCCTCGGGGCATGACACTACCCCTTCCCACAAAAAAAGATGTTAAGGAAGAAGATGGTTAGTCATCATCAGAATCATCAAGTTTGGAGTACTACACTGAGGGAACTAACACTGATGAACAAATAAGAGTTTTTCAATTAAATTCCAAGGCAAAACATGTACCGTATAATGCTATTAGTGGTGAGGAATTTGAAAAAATATACAACTATGATACTATAAAAGAAATGTAAAATAAATTAGAATTTACGTATGAGAGAACTGACAAAGTCAAACAGACAATAATCAGTCTTTTTGTGTAAGAATATGAATTATTCCATCTGAATGAAGGAGAATCTATTGAAAGCATATTTTCTTGCCTAAGAAAACTAATTGAAGAACTCATTTCTTTTGACAAAGTTTATCCTCTTGTAGATCATCTGAGAGAAGTCCTCATAAGTCTACCTTATCAATGGCATGCTAAGGTTGTTGCTCTTGAAAGCATAAATCTCAATACTCTTACATACAATGAAGTAAAAAGAGACCTCATTACTTTTGAGGAGACTCATCTCATCAAACAAGAACAAGAAAAAAAATAAGAAGAAGAAGACAAAATTGGTGATGACAAAATAGCTATCACCTAATCTGTTGTAGACTCCTTCAGAAGATCCATAAACAACAAAAAAAGGAAACAAAGTTTTTCAAAAGAAAAATTTATCGCAGATCAAGGAACGAATAATGAAATATGCTATGGATGTGAAAAGTATGACATATTGCTAGTGATTGACCATAAAAAAGAAAGAGACAATTCAAAGGCTACAAAAAAATAATAAAATCTTCAGCAGTTGGAGTGATGAAGATAACTCATACAATGAGAATGAAGAAATGGACAACATATGCTCATAACAATTGGATAAAAAAGTGAGGTAAGAACTAAAACTTGCAATAATTGGGCTGAGCTTAAGAATTTATCAGATCATGCCATATCTAATTTAAATTATATTTTTGACGAACTTAGAAGAATTTAAAGAGAAAAAGAAGAATGAAAAATAAAATTAGAAGTATGTGAAATAGAAAAGGATTTTATTCAATTAGAAATTCAAAAATTGCAAATGCAGCTTAATGACATGTGAAAATCCTTCGGCCAAAGCTCAATCAGATCTAACCAGTAAATTCAAATTAATAAGTCAGCTGGTAAAAGATATGCCAGTGATAAACTTTCCTCTAGCGAGTTCATATATAAATCTATCACTAATGACAAGAGTGATCAATCAACTCACAATCACAAGTCAACTGAAACAAATTCTCAAAGTGATAAACCCAATTTAGGCAAGTCAACTTATATTCCAGTCACTCAAGAGCCTTTTTCTCAAACATGTCACTACTATGGTAGAATTGGTCATAAATATTATAAATGCAGATTTTCCTTGCAGATTCTCCTGAATAGATATAGAGACCTAAACATAGCTCAAATAACTCTAACCCTAAAGGACCCAACATAGATTGAGTACCTAAAAGAAAGTAATTACTTTGTCTTACAAGAACACCACAAAATAAAATTAAAAGAAAAATAATATCTTGATAGTGCGTGTTCAAATCACATGGTAGAGAAAAGCCTATTCAAATAAGTTACTGATTTTGCTGGAGGAATCATATGATTTGAAGACAACTCCAAAGGAACTATTATATTTAATGATTTATGTGATATCACTAATGTCTATCTTATCGAGGGATTGAAACATAATTGAGCATAAGTCAACTGTGTGAACTCAAAACTTGAGGTAAGATTTAAAAAGACAGGGTGTGTCATTGTCTATCATTGAAGACAATTCAAGAAAAGCCTTGCTATCCGGAAGCAGAGACAAAAGTGTATCTGTTTTAGACTCTGTCAAAACCTCCAATGATCATATATGCTTAGCCTTAATCTCAAAAGATACATAAATATGTCATAAGAAACTTGGTCATGCAAGCATGTGCCTCATTAAAAAGCTTGCAAAACATGAACTAATTATTGGTTTACCAAATTTCAATTATAAAAAGAATCACATATGCGATACATGCAAATGGGTAAGCAAACTAAAAACTCTTTCACTTTAAAAGATATTGTGTCAACTTCTAAACTATTGCAACTTCTATACATAAACTTTTTTGGTCCCACTAGAACAACCAACATTGGTGAAAAAAGGTATCCAATTTTTATTGTTGATGATTTATCTCATTTTAGATGAGTTATCTTTCTTTCTCATACATATGATACTTTTAAAAAAATTGAGTTGTATTATGAAAAAGTATAAAGAGATAGCAATTACTACATCACTTTTTTAAAAAGTGACCATGGAGAAGAATTTAAAAATAAGGCCTTGAGAAATTTTGCAATGAACAAGGTTACTCTCATAATTTCTCCTTACCAAGATCTTTGTGTTCAAACGCACATGCAAGTGTATGCGGTCTGATAAGTAATATAGAACTTGTAAGTCCAAATATCAATCTCACAGGAATTTGATAAATTGATTAAATAGTTTGAATTCTTATAGTTGCTATTCAGTAAGAAACAAATACTAAAGAGTAATTTTGTGTTTTCCAAGTAAATAAAAGTAAATTGGAGTAACTAGTAGATTATTAAGGGGTGATCCAGGGTTGTGGTATTTCGACAATCCAGATGAATCTTCAAATCATACATTTTGTTAATTTTCTGAGTTACTAATTGCGGGTTGATATTTGCAATATTGAGCGTCTTTCCAAACTGCCTCTACGCCTACTCGACTATTCCTAATGCTTATATTCCTATGGTCATTGGTCGATAGTGAAGTGCATGTAGTTTATCTTCTGCATTAACTAAGCAAGGCTTTGGATATATTGCTATCCACGTTAGTGAATCATTTTCACTTCCTAATAGACTTCACGATCAAGCCCAACCTTCCCTTATTGCATATGCAGTTTCTATATTCCTAGTCCAAACTACGCAATAGAGATAGTGTTTGATAGATTGTCAAGATTTCAAACAATTAAGACTAAGAAAAGATAAATAACTCAATAAAATAATAGAATTCAAATCAAATAAATATGATATTCAAACCACAATTTTTATGTCTTTAACCACAACACTAGATACTATGAGTTTAGCTACCCGTAAAGTAATTACAAGATAATAATTCATGAATAGATAGAGATTCAATGATGAAAAGTAACGAAAAAAGAGAAAAACCTAAGTGTAGATATTTCTATCACGTTACGTAGGTTTCCCTCCACTGAGCGTTATGAAAAATGGCTGAAAAATAGTTTTGTTAAGGTTACAAAAGGTCTGGGTCGATTCCAGATCATTTGGATCGCTCCAAGCCAATCTGGCTTGGAATTTGTACTATTGTGGGGCTAGGGCAGCGTCTTGGGCATCCCCATGGGTCATTTGAGTGCATAGTGGAGCCACATATCAATTTGAGTTGTATACTGTGGTGGGGCCTAGGGCAGCACCCTGGGTGTCCCCATAGGCCAGTCCACATGCTTAGGCAAGTTAAGGTCACCATTTTGCACTAGGGCGGCACCCAGGGCCTTTTCAGAGTGTATTTTTGCCTTTTCTTCGCATTCCCTTCTTGGTCCAACACCTTTGTACATATTTTGGATCAATATTTTTGGCTCCTACTTAGACTTCAAAGCTCAATTATCACTCCAATATGATTTTATTCCATGAAAAATCCCTCGTTCTTCATCCTACACACTAAGACAACCTACGTAAGCGTATTTCATATAAAGTAAGCTCAAAATCATATTAAAACAAGTAAAATGTGAGGCAAACTATAGTACAAAATTATGACTTCTAGCCTCACATCAAGACCCCGCACTTAAAATTTTGCTCATCCTCGAGTAAGCTCTACTCTATAACTACAACTCTACTACAACTACACCAATTGAAAAAGATTACTCAAGCTAAGCCTACAACTATTACAATGGATGACAAGTTCTTATTACGACATGCTTAATTTATTCAATATGTTTAAAACTCATGATCAACTACTTCTAAACCACCTAGCCTCAAGGACTGACTATATGATAGTAGCAAATGCTCATAGATTACTCAATCAAGAAAATCAAATACTTCACCTATCTTTCATCAGCTATGTTCCCCTCACAACATGAGAGAGATCCATATTCACTCATAAATATGCACAATATTATATTAATGAGCAAAAAAAATAGAAATATGCTCACTCTCTCAAAAAATTCACATGCAATATATGATGAACCATGAGCTTGCCCTTAGTGTACTACTCCTCTGATATAAGAACGTTAAACTTAAGATCAAATAAGACTTTCATGATTGTAATGTAGGCTAAGGGATGGGTATGAACTATTCTGGTCAGCAATAGTGACTGTCATTCCTAAGTACTTTAATACATCACACTCTTCATTAAGCACCTTCCTCAATCAACGAACTTCTTCTTCTTTTACTCTTCTCGCCCATAAAATTTCCCTTTTCCTATCTTTATAAGCAAGCATCACACATCATTAATAAGAAGAAATCAAACACATTTTTTTCTCTTTCGTTTTCAACTTTTCTACTCCCTACCAACATTATATGAACTTTCAAATTACATCCTTAGACTTTTTTACATGCTTTCACTTCAACTCTTTCCTTTTTCCCATTCTTACTCATTCAACTCTTCTTTTTTGAAATCAATTAAATCACTTAGGAGTTTTTGATCAAATTAAAGGTCAATTGAAAGAAAAGGATTGAGCTTCATACGTGGTTGCTAAAGAATAGGTTAAATGCTCAACTGGGCTAACTAGGATAATCAATTGTGGGTAGGTAATCAAAGAAAAGATAGAAATAAGATTAATCAAATAAATGCCTATATCATCTCTTAAACTTAATATTCTTCATTTTATTTTGCAAACACACCCAGAAAAGTTCTAGACATCAATATGAAAATATGGAATAACAACAAATATCTAACACACATGGCACATGTTCAACTCAAGGAGGATTCATGCAAGACTCTCAATAAAGCAACTCCTAAAAAGTTTAATCTTTAGCTAGAATCATACAAGAGTCAAGTAAAAGAGCCTAGGTGTCTCAAAAGAGGTCATTCACTTTTCACAGCATACTTTCTAGTTCAAAATCAACTTGCATCATTCAGTCAAGTGTAGCACCTAATTAGAGAACCTAGCATTCAATTGGTCCTAGGGACTCTCTAACTCCTAAAAATAAAATAAAAACTACTTTTTAATAATAAAAGGATAGTCGGTTCAAAGGACTCCCTATCAAAAAAAACCAAAAAAAAAACACCAAGGGGTGAGCGAAGTATGCTCTATTAAAAGGCTAAAAACTAACTAAAACTATCCCACTCTAAAGAACAAAATAAAATCTTTTCGTGTCTTTTTAGACTTGTTCCTTTGTTTTCAATTTTTCTCAACTAAAGCAAGCACTAAACACAAATAAAACAACTCTAAAATCCTATAGCATATTTCACCCTTAACAATTATCGGAAGATATCCCATCCCACATTCAAAGTCATGCTTTATCCTCAAACCATCAAATAAGGTAAAATAATAGGGTTAAGAATACTCGTTGAGACCCTCTAGGGCCTAGCTAGCAGCATGTTTCTCTCTAATCATTCATTGATTGGTGGATAACCTCACACCTATGCTTCAACTATGCTCCTTAGCTTCCCAATTTGAGTACTCAAACTTCTCCAAATATGTACACACAAAAATAAAAACACAAGTGACACAAAAAAAGAACAAAAATCAAAAATAACAATTACCTTTATTACAACTTGGGTTGCCTCTCAAGCATCGCCTGATTTACCATTGCGGTATGACCTAATTCACAACTCAACCAAGTTCTCTCAATTTCTTTCTCCCCCTATAATTTATCTTTCTTCTATTCTTCACTTTAGGAGGATCACCATCATCATTTACATATTTTCCTGTCTTCACATCCTTTTTTGGGTTACAATTGGGCCATTTAAACACATGCTCAGGTTCTCTCGATAATTTGGGCATTTTCATTTTTTGTACGTCAGACCATTCGGTGATAGACTTTAAATCATCAACTTTTTTAGACTCACACTCATCCACTCCACACTTATCATTGACCACCTCTATGATCATACATAAATCTCTGTATTTTAAAGGTGTGGGGAGTGACTTCTAAATTTTGAACGTCATCTCCTCACCATCAACCCTCATTTTTAGTTCTCCTTTCTTTATGTCAATTAGTGCTCCACTAGTAGCAAGGAATGGATGTCTCAATATAATCGGTACCTGCTTATATGCATTAAAATCCCAAACAATAAAGTTAGCAGGAATCATAAATTTACCTACCTTGATGAGCACATCCTCAATTATTCCCTCTTGTTGTATACGTTACCGGACTTCCAGCTGTAGAGTGATGGTGACTGGGCGTGGTTCTCCTAAACTAAGTGTTTGAAACAAGGATAAGGATATCAAGTTGATTCTTACCCCAAGATCATACAATGCATGTACAACCTCATTTTTCCCAATTTGTATAGGCAATGTGAAACTCCTGGGGTCTTTGAGATTTTGAGGGAGATTACTCAAGACATGTGAACTTCTCTTCGGTGAGTGCAACTGTCTCAAACACAGTATGTCGTCTCTTATCATCCATAATATATTTTAAGTATTCTTACATATTTGGGTGTATCCCTTAAGGCATCAACTAAAGAAATATTGATATAAAGTTGTGCGAAGATATCAAGAAACTTCTTAAAATTGCCATCATCCTTGATATTTTGAAAGCTCTTAGGAAATGGTGGTGGAGGTCTCTCAACTGCAACTTCAGGCTGCTCAACAACATCTTTTTCTTTTTGTTCCTCTTCTTGCACAAGTTTTAGCTTTGGGATCAATGCTTGCAGAAAAGGAGGTTGATGCTTAAAGTTGTCCCCATTAACTACCTTCCTTTTTGGAGGCTCTAAATCCAGCAGATATCTCCTACTTCTCAAGGTGATAGCCAGGACCTGCTTGGGCATCTCAGTATCACTCGAAAAAGCACCTTAAAGCCTATTATGAAGTGTTGTAGCAAGCTTCCCCATCTGAACCTGTTAGTCATTGATAGCCTTCTTTATTTCTATATTGATTTATGCCTATTATGCCATGAATTATTTTAGTGTCTCCTTCAATGAACTACTAAACTGTGAGGCTTGCTGAATAAACTGTTGCTCTTAAATGTTTTGATTCCCACCCATGTTGAAGTTTGGATGGTTTTTGTAGTTTGGGTCAAATTTGTTGCTTTGATAACCATAACCCTTGTTTTGCTGCCCCACATTGAATATAAACTCAGGATTCATAGGGAATTTTGAGTAAGCGTGGTTTTTATCATACTTTCCATAAAACAATGTATTTTTCTGAACCTGCTGCACTTGCTGAATTTGTCTCACACTCAGAGCTGTGAAATTCTACTCTACCAAAGTAACCAATCAACTCGATAACTGACACCTCATACAAATCACACTATCTTTTGTGTACAAGTGAATACTCTACTGGGATATTTGTAGTCTCGGTGACCTGCAAACATAAGGTTGAGCAATTTATCTATTTTATCATAGCTCTGTGATAAGATTTTGCGTTGAGCTGTAGCATCTAACAAAGACTTATTCAATGAAATTATACTCAATTATCTCCTTGCGCTACTGGTGGTGTGGACAGTCTCTAAAATATCCCTTGTATCTCTCCCAAGTTTGGGGAAGGGATTCATCATCTTTCTGAAAAAACCCGAGAATCCTTCATCTAAGCTTTTTTTTGTTCTTTTAGATGAGAAAAACCTATTGACAAACTTATCAGACAAAGCATCTCATGACGTGATAGATCCCACATGCTTGTTTCATAACCATTGTTTCAACCCTCTAATTAGTGAGAAAGGGAATAGTGTCAACTTCACCTACTCGTCTGAAATATTCTGGTAATGAAAGTTGTCACTTAATCTATAAACACTTGCAGGTGCTTATGTTGGTCTTCATGTGGTTTACCCTTATTTGAAAAGGGTTCTGCACTATCCGCACTGTGCCCTTTTTAAGTTCAAAGTTTCCTATAATTGTTGGCTTGATTATTGCCTTGGAGGAATTCTCATAATTTGGCCTAGCAAAGTTAAGCACAGGTATCCATCCCTGCACCCCAACATGATGTTGTACTTCATTTGGATTCATGTTTTTGTTTACTTTGTCTCCTATAATTTTGAACCTTCTAACCATTCTTTTAATTTTAGGTTCAAAGGGAATCAAGGGACTGCCTTGACTCAGAGTATTGGGTATAAACTACCTAAAACCTGTAATGTAATAAAAACTACTACTAAAGGTAAAAACTAAATAGAATAATAAAAACTCAACATAGTGTATCAATTTCTAGCAAATTCCTGACAACAACGTCAAAAACTTGTTGCATCAAATGCACATGCACGTGTACGCATTCTGATAAGGAATATAGGACTTATAAGTACAGATATCAATCCCACAGGGGTTTGACAAATTGATTAACTAGTTTGAATTCTTATAGTTGTTATTCAGTAAGAAATAAATGCAAAAAAGTGATTTTGTGTTTTTCAAGGAAATAAAAGTAAATTGGAGAGTAACCTGTAGATTATTAGTTTGAAATTCAGATTAGAGGGATGATCTAGAATTATGGTATTTTGACAATCCAGTTAAATCTTAAAATTATATGGTTAGTTGATTTCCTGAGTTACTAGTTGTAGGTTAATACTTTCAATGTTGATTGTCTTTCCAAACTGCCTCTACGCCTACTCGACTATTCCTAACGCCTATATTCCTATGGTCATCGGTCGATAGTGAAGTGTATGTAATTTCTCTTCCGTATCAACTAAGCAAGACTAACGAGTATATTTTTATCAATGTTAGTGAATCATTACCCCTTCCTAATAGAGTTCATAATCAAGCCCTACCTGTAGAATTTTCAAGCACAATGAAGAGAATCAAAGTATATTTCTAATGATTAAGGAGCCGAGTACATGCTCCTACTTATACGAGTTGAATACAATATAGTTGTAGAGTCCTAGACTACTTAAAAGAGTCCTAGCTATGCCAATATTGAAGACTTAGAGTTGTATCACTAGGCAACTACATATACAAGTAGATGCTTACTACTACTAGAAAACTAGTACAATTACAGAGGCAAAACATAGGCTGACTCTAACTCTACTAACTCTAACAGAATCAACTAATGTACACTCTCCTTATCTTCTATTTGATCATTATCTTCAACACTTCCCATCAATCTAGTGAGTGGTGGAACACTTACCCCTAGATTGCTTCTGAAATCAACAAACACCTGCTTCATCAAGGCCTTTGTATGAATGTCAACTAGCTGATCTCTAGACCTTACAAACTGTGTGAGTAGCTGTCCTCTAGCCACTTTTTCTGGAACAAAATGGTAGTCCATTTCTACATGATTTATTCTGGCTTGCATCACTGGATTATTTGTCAAGTATAAGGCACTTAAATTGTCACAATACAATATAGGCACTATCTTGAGATATACTCCAATGTCATGAAGGAGGTAAAGAATCCATGTCATCTCAGCTGTAGTAGAAGTTAAGGCTCTATATTCAGTTTCAGCACTGGACCTTGCCACTGTGGTTTATTTCTTAGAGGTCCAAAAGATACAATTTTCACCTAAGTAGATGATCTAACCTATAGTTAACCTCCTAGTTGTAGTGAAACCTCCCCAATCAACATCCGAATAGCCATATAACCTGCAGGGTGATTGTGAGATAATTCTGAGCCCATGATGTAATGTTCCTTTGATGTACCTGAGGATCCTTTTAACACCTTGAAGATGTTCACTATTTGGACTCTGCATGAATTGACTAGCTAGATTTACTACATAAGTGATGTCAGGCCTTGTGAGTGTCAAATACTGAAGACTTCCCACAATCCTTATATACATAGATGCACCAGTGGGGCTTCCAACAGCTTCATGTAAGCCATGTTTCTGTGCAAGAGGTGTATTCATTGCTTTTGCTTGGGTCATATTGTCACGACCCAATTTCTCGGTCATGATGGCACCTACAACCCCCCGGTAGGTGAACCAATCCCCGTAGCCCAGAACAGTTAGTAATGGGCTACTATCTAACAAATAAGAGAACAAGACGAAGAGAACAGATAAAAGGACTATAAATATATACATATGCGGAAACTAAACAAAACCCCAAGACCTGGTATCACAGTATAGAGCCAAAACTACATACATGGAGTGCAAACGATCCAAACAATATATACAGATGTCTCTGAATGGTAATAGAGTACATGAAGCAAAAGATAAACTAAAGCTAAGCTCCGATCACCAAGAGCTCACCCTCAGTCTGAAGTAGTCCCCAACAGATCTCCAAGCACGAATCACAGCGATCTAACGGCGATGGCCAACACTAGGATCTGCACCTAAATCTTCATGGTAGGGGTGAGCACCAAATGCGAAGCATAAGGTACCCAATAGGTATCATAGGGCCGACTGGGCACATAAAGATAAAAGCCGTAGTAACAGACGAATAGAAGCAATCAGTCACAGAAATCAACGAAAGGTACACAGGAACTAGCCCAGAGGGAAATCAACAGAACCACATATGAGGCTAGTAAGCAGAATATACACACCATAGGCACAGGTGAAGGTAAGAAATAACGCACCTGGGGTCCTTGCAATAACAGTGTATACATAATAAGTTTACGAAATGGACGGTATACCGGTAACCTCAAGTGTAAGAAGAAGAGAGAAAGAGTAATGATAGGCATGCTTAGAGACATGAATCCAGCCCAACTAATCATATCAATCTCAAATCCAGCAACTAACAGTCTAGCAGTAACCAATTTCATAATTAACCGTAACAGGGAATAATTCTGTAAGTAAATAGCAAGAGTCTACCTACAGTCCCCCGGCCTCCCATACAACCGAGGAACACAAACAAGTGAAAACAAACCCTCCGGCATCCCATACTACCGGAGCGTACAATCAACAAACAACAAACAAGGGTGGAGCCTCAAACAATGAATGATATGATGCATGAAGATCTCAAGTGAAATGATATCTCTGTATGTACCTCCTCCGGTGCCGATCCGGCCCAGCAGGTAGGTTCCATGGAAGGACACTGCCCGTATACCTCTACTCCACCGTATACCCCTCCTCCGGCACACGCAGCCCGCAGCCCGCAGCCCCTGGCCCAGAAGGCAAGGTCCATGGAGGTCCCAGACCCCATACTAAAACTCAGTATCAAAACATGTCGTCCGGAAGCAAGTCCGGTATCAAGATAGAGACCCAGTCTCGAATATGCATACCCAGATCCTGTCCAGGACTAAAGTAGTAGGAAAATATCTCAAAAAAACCCCTCCAAGGGTGCCCGGGCATAACCGGGTCTAAACAGTAGAAAGTCATCTCAGGTGCTCGGTCCGACCGAGGCTAAAAATCATCTCAAGTAACAAGAAAACTCAACTAGCACCCCGGCCCTGCCGAGTCTAGCTTTAATCGTAAAACTGATGATTTAAAACATAATTTTACTTATTTGCCCAAGAATATTCACAAGTTAAATCAAACCATTTCCAAATTATTTCGATCAAAAACGGCCCCCCGGGGCCATGCAAGGTTTAGAAAATAGTGTTAGTAGGCCCGAAACCCAAACCGTAGTAAAACATGGATAAACCCTCTTTATATGCATGGAAATGGTATGATCACACACAATAGCTGCCCAGCAGCTCACAATCAACCTATCGAACCTGCACAGGCCCACAGCTACTCAACAAGCATAACCAGCCTAGAAGGATAATTCTATGCCCGGGACTCGCGGACATTCCCAAAATCCCACCTTCTATGTTCCAGAGTCAACAAGGCCTCACAGGACCACAAGGGTAAATAAAATATATCGGCAATTACTACAAGCAACGGAGGAACAAAAGTAGGCGGACATGAATAAAGCGGTCGAGGTCTGTGGTACCAACCTAATAAACCAACTCAAGGATGCCCATTAATACAATTTTATCCTATATATGCGGAGTCTAGGGAAAATAAACCGTAACCTACCTGTCGTCCGACGACAAGCTGCTAGAACGACAAGGTCTAAGTCCGAACCACTCCGAGAAGCTCCGGAATGATACTTCTAATTATTTCAAAATGCCTAAGCATAACTATAACAACACACTTATAAAGAGAGAATGGTTGAGTGGAGAATATTACCCTTCTCAATAATGATAAGTTAGGCAGCAACCATTTCAATGTTATGAAAATGTTAATATGCTGCCACCTTTAGCTAACACTTGCTGGCCACTCCCTCCACCTACACGTGGAGTGGAGGTGGCAATTACAAAGGACAAAAAGAAATTCTTATCACGTTATTTATATATTCGGGTATTGCATAAATTCGTGGTAAAATAAATATATCTTTTTGAATATACCATAATTAATAGAAAATCATTTCAAATAAATCTACTATATTATAATAATAAATTTCAACATAACTAAATTTACCATCTCCGTTAAAATATTACAATGTATAAAAACCTTATAAAATAAATACATATACAATTATATCGTAACAAAATATTTTTCATAAACCTTTAAAATATTTTTAAAAAGGTAATAATAATGTAACTTTTTACCAAATTCAACTTTCAAATAAAATATTTTCAAATGCACGCGATATTAATAAAATTCTTAAATTTAAGTTCGCAACTCACCATCGCACAATTTTGATACTCAAGAACTCTCTCGGAATCCTCCCTTATGTTTTCTCACTGTTTCGGAACTGAAATGGCATTTTAAAACGTGAAGTTGAGGCTTAAATCGAGTTTGACCCGACCCGGTTCGCGACCCGGTTCGCAACCTGGTTTCTGCCAGACAGTCCGCGGTAAAACAGTCATAACTTTTTACTCCGAGATCAGTTGGACGTGAGGTTTTATGCGTAGGAAACTAGACTCGTAGAACTTTGATTTGGTATTTCGGAGGACTTCTAACTCTTTATATATTGATAGAAAAGCCCTGAGACATTTTACCCAAAGTTCAGAAAATTTATTAAAGAACTTACGATAACTTTTGCCGATTTGCTTGACTTCAAAACTTATCATACGACCAAACAAATAGACCCGGCACCAAAATACCGGTCCTGACAAGCCTTAAGTGACTTGGGGCCACTACAAACAAGCTCTAACGGCACAAGGAAAACGTATACGTGGAAATGACTGGAAGTGTCATTACATCATCTACTACTAAAAAGGACTTTCATCCTCGAAAGTCAAGGTAAAGGGGGTACCTGAAGGCTCGAACAGCTGCGGATACTGAGCCCGCATATCTCTCTCGGTATCCTAGGTAGCCTCCTCGGCTGGATGGTGCCTCCACTGAACCTTAACAATCGGGATCTCTCGAGACCTCAATCTCCTGACATCTCTGGCCAAAATAGCTGCCGGCTCCTCAACAAAGGATAAACCCTCACCCAACTGAACTGAATCCCACTGCAACACATGAGACTCATCTGGGACATACCGACGCAACATCGAAACATGAAATACAGGATGTATAGCTGAAAACATCAGAGGCAAGGCTAGCTGATAGGCAACGCTACCAACCCTCTGAAGAATCTCAAACGACCCAATGTACCTGGGGCTAAGCTTGCCCCACCTACCAAATCTCATCACGCCCTTCATGGGCGATACACAGAGAAACACCAAGTCACCGACACTAAACTCCAAGGCACAAAGCCTACGATCAGCATAACTCTTCTGCCTGCTCTGAGCTGCCCGAAGTCTGTCCTGAATCACTCGGACTCGGTCTAAGGAATCTCGAAGCAAATCTGTGCACTGTGGCCTAGAACTAAAACCATCAAACCAACCTACCGGTGATCTGCAACGCCTTCCATACAAAGCCTCAAAAGGTGCCATGCCGATACTCGAATGGAAGCTGTTATTATAAGCAAACTCTGCCAAGGGAACAAACTGATCCCAAGAACCTCCAAAGTCAAGAACACAGGCCCGAAGCATGTCCTCCAGAATCTGAATGGTCCTCTCAGACTGGCCATATGTCTGAGGGTGGAAAGCGGTACTAAGTGAACCTCTGTACCCAAATCTCGCTGAATAGCCCTCCAGAACTGAGATGTGAACTGAGTGCCGCGGTCTGAAATAATAGAAGCTGGGACCCTATGCAACCGAACAATCTCACGAAGGTAGATCTGAGCTAACCTCTCTGCACCATAAGAAGTCTGAACTGGCAAGAAATGTGCTGACTTAGTCAGCCTATCAACAATCACCCATATGGAATCAAACCCATGAGAGGTACGAGGCAAACCAACAACAAATTCCATAGTAATCCCTTCCCAATTCCACTCAGGAATGGGAAGTCGCTGCATCAAACCACCAGGTCTCATGTGCTCGAACTTAACCTGCTGGCAGTTCAAGCACCGAGATACGGACTCTGCTATATACCGCTTCATACCACTCCACCAGTAAAGCTGTCTCAAGTCTCTATACATCTTTGTTGTGCCAGGGTGAATGGAGTATCTAGTACAATGTGCCTCATGAAGTATCAACTGAATCAAATCACTAATCCTCGGAACACAAAGGCGGCTATCAAACCCCAGAACCCCATCTGAATCTAGAGTAGCCCGACTGGTCTCACCCTGAACAACCCGATCACGAAGGTCACACAACTACTGATCCTCAAACTGACGGCTCTGAATCTGATCAATCAAAGTAGAACGAACCTCAACACTGGCGAGAACTCTGCTAGGATCCGACAAGTCAAGCCTAACCAAACGGTTAGCCAAGGACTGGATGTCCAAGGCCAATGGTCGCTCTGAAACTGAAAGAGAAGCTAGGCTACCCATACTCATTGCCTTCCGGCTCAAGGCATCCGCTACCACGTTTGCCTTGCCCGGATGATACAGAATAGTGAAGTCATAGTCCTTCAGTAACTTGACCCATCTCCTCTGTCTCGAGTTCACATTTCCCGCTGACTCGTTGATATACTAAAAGACTACGACCGTCATCGGTTGAAAGCAATATTCATAGTGAACTCCATATAAGTTAATGCCTCCAGCATCTTAGAGCGGCGAAAACTACCAGCCGCCAACTCTTAAAGTCATTGAGTGGGAGGTAGATTGTACGCTCGTAAAGAACCTTTAGCTAGCCTCGACGCATATGCTTATTACTCGGACCCTGCATGCATCAACACACTAACTATAGACCCAACCCAGAAGGCATCACAATTACACGGTAGAAGCTCTTGACCCTCAACAAGGCCCAAAGTTCAAAACTGGCCAGCTTGAAGTCATTAAGGCCTTAAAGCCTCTGGAAAGCTATCCTCACACTGATCCGACCACTGAAATGTGCGAATAACCTTCCTAGTCAGCATAGTCAAGGGTGCTGACAATATATAAACGGGAAGAGAAAATCCCTCGACGAACCGTCCGTAATAAACCTTTGCAATAACCCATATAAAGGCTGCGAAACCTCGTAACAGTAGTAGCCGTCTTAGGCCACTCACAAAACCGCTGAGAATCTTTCCCGGATTAACCCTAATCCCATCCTTAGACACCACGTGCCCTAGGAATGCAACTGACTCAAGCCAAAACTCACACTTTGAGAACTTGGCATAAAGACGATGGTCTCTCAAAGTCTGGAGTATAACCCTCAAGTGCTGCTCATGCTCATCTCTACTACGCGAGTATACTAAGATGTCGTCTATAAAAACTATCACAAATGAGTCCAAATATGGGCCAAGAACCCTATGTATCAAATTTATAAAGGCTGCGGGGGCATTAGTCAACCCAAAAGACATCATTAGGAATTCATAATGGCCATAACGTGTCCTGAATGCTGTCTTAGGGATGTCCTCCGCCCTAATCCTTAGCTGATGGTAGCCGAACCTTAAATCAATCTTCGAAAACACGACTGAACCCTGAAGCTGGTCAAACAAGTCATCAATACTCGGCATCGGATACCTATTCTTCACTGTCACCCTGTTCAGCTGCCGATAATCAATACACATGCGCATCGACCCATCCTTCTTCTTTATGAAGAGAACAGGAGCACCCCACAGTGACACACTAGGTCTAATAAACCCCTTAGCTAACAGATCCTGGAGCTTCTCCTTAAGCTCCCTCAACTCAGCATGAGGCATACGGTAAGGAGAAATAGAAATGGGCCTAGTGCCCGGCTCTAGCTCAATAGCAAAATCAATATCTCTCTCAGGTGGAA